>CAWUPB010000351.1:1065000-2272222 GCA_963924115.1 Dovyalis caffra
GCTTTGGCTGTAGCTGCAGCTTATTAGCAGTTGGTGGATGCATTTTTCCTGCAAAAAATATCAGGATACAGATTTGATGCCTCTATTTATCATCAATGCATAAGAAGAAGAATAACTGTGATCCAGCAAGAGCTGCAAACCAAACACCATCTAATATACTGCATTGATAATTCCCCACGTCTTCGATAGCTCCTGCTGAAGCCATTGGTAAGGTTCCTTAGTTTCAACCATCCAAATTGTGCAAATCTAACTAAACCTACTTGGCTTAAACATTCATTATGCAGAATGAGCACAGATGCACCTCTCTTTAGATATTAGAGCGTAATTCTAGCATTAGCAGAATCAGACTTGAAAATTTTGCACAGGCTAGGAAAAATATATCCTTTAGTAATATCCTGCATCCTTTTGCTTTATCGAACAAAGACTTGCAGAAATCTCCAGAGAAGGCAGGATGTACAAGCAGCATAAACAATGTTGAAAAATAGACTCAGCTAGCCAATGATCTGGAAAAATAATAGAACTGACAGAAATATTTGTTTTCCTTGTCGAACTCAACAAAACTATATGTATATTAGGCTTGGAACATTTTTTGGCCTCTGTATTTTCCAAACACTTTGTGTGCATAGCCGTTCAAAAGGGCACCATAAACCTGGATTCCTCTCAAATCGTTAGGAATGCTATAACACTATAATATTCCTCCGCTATGAACTTTTGAAAATAAGACTGGTCGAACCACAAAGTCTTCAGGTGATGGCCATGGCCCCTTTTGTTACTCCTCACTTATGACATCTAACTAACTTTGAAGCTCTGCTGGACTGCATCTGCACCATAACCATACAGCTTAAACTTAACTTGTTAGGATTGAGCTTGATTCAAACTTGGAATGATTAGCACGACAAGTCAAGTCTTGGGAGTTTTTTTTGCTCACATCCAAATGATTCCAGCTTGGGGGGCACATTTTCTGTTTTCCTATTTTCGAAACTTCAACTGCTTATGGATTGCCACAATATGATCAGGACAGAACGTCTAAATAGTTCAATGACTCATCAAGAAATGCAACAATCAGGTGTAAATCTCAAGGAAAGATTCAGCTAGATAATTGCACAAAACTTTGCCAGAAAATCCTACAGTTACCAAGAAAGCTCTCCAAAACACATGCTGCATACTCAAGTTACATTTGCAGCATCTTTAGAAGCATGTTTATTTCCAATGGCAGAATCAGCTGCCGTAAGAGTTGCAAGTGTAGTACATTTCCCATTCTTGGCATCTTTCCCTTCCTTTTGCATCCTTGCTATCTTTACTGCCTTTTTTGCATCCTTGGCATCGTCCCTATCCTTTGCAGAAGCTTCATACGAGGTGGAGGGCTTCGTTTCAGCTTCAAGATGAATCATCGTTGGAAGGTACACAGGAGTTTCCAGGCTTTTCACCCAGAATTACCACAATAGAATATTGTTTATCAGTATCTTTCCCACCTCTCTTCTTTTCAACATTCGGCACCCCTCAACGAATGAGCTCCACATTGTCTTGCCGGTAATTTTGGTCTGCTTCTCTATGGAATGTCTCTTGACTGGCTATGTGCAACTGCAGAAGAACACATTCATTTTACAATCGTAAAAGGTGGAAGGAACATGGAGAGTGTGTGCGTCTGTCAAAAGAGAGCTGGGATGGGGCATGGAAATGTGGCTTCCTAGAAAAATTTTACCTTCTCCCATTCTCTGTTCTGAGCTTTGTTAGATTCGCAGTGTTGCTGCTTTTTCTCATACAAGGCTTGTTCATTCCTTCAGCATCTCCTTCTCTGTTTTCTCATTTTCTTCTAAATGCATCACATTTTGCCTGCAGAAAAGTGGATGTGAAATGTTTTATCCACATATGAACTTTGTGCAAAAAGTTTTTCCATAACCATCAGTTTTGATGCCTTGATTGCACTTCAAATTTATCACCTTACAATCATGCAAAGCAAATATTATTCATGAACACTATGATATTTCACAAGATTGATGCAGGCTTCCCCTATGTTCAATTCCATTAGAAATGCCCACAAAAATTAGACAGAAACATAAAGCATGAGAAACAGGATGGTTGTTTTTCTCTTGAACAACAGCCGATATATGATACTGGATCAGGATGGGAAAAATAAAAGAGAAAGAGGATTTTGGATTCACTTGAGAAATGGAGGCTAGTCAGTAGCATCGATACATGTTATTCACAAAAAGAAGAAAAAGAGAGGTCACATACTGAAACGTACGTTGTGATCTTTCTGAGAATGCATATTATAGTTATAAGCAACATGCAGGTACAGAATTTGGGTGAATAACGTACAGCAGCAACATGTAAATCAAAGAAGTCTGGGTTTACTTTGCAATTTTAAAGCAATAAATTTTATTGTGTTATTTTTGGAACTGATCAAAAGGATGATCAAAAGGATCAATGTCTTCCAACCATGAACAATCTCACATTCTTCATTTCATAAAAACTTTATGACCAAGAAATTTCTACTATGGTACTACCCATGCTCCTCCTTCAATAATTATTAAACATCTCCAAACTTACCTAGGTCGGCCTCAAATAGTAGCTTTAGGTTCACACTAATATCTCCTTCCATACTAATTCCACGATTAAACCACATTCTATAATGAGAGGATTGAATTTAGAAACACCAAGGTATCATCATCATATACTTACAGCATATCAACACTTTTTGGCTCCAAGCATAATTATACATGCAATTTGCTAAAGTGACCAAACTGGTGATCCCATATTTCTTCACAGACAAATGACCTAAACACCTAAAGCCAATCAAAATTAGGTTTTTTTTTAAAAAAAAAAAAACTCTTTCAAATAAATGATTCCAAATTTATAATACCAAGCATCAAGATCTAAAGGTCTGTTCTGGAAAACATATATGTCCAACTTGGAAAACAACATATATATCCAAGTTCTAGCAACAAAACAAAAGATCCAAAAACCAAGAGAAAAGACACAAACAAAACAAAAATTAGCAGCATTGCTCCCATATTTAGTTCTTTTCATTTGCATAAGTGGGGGTAGCATCCGCCTGCATGCAGACATGCACCATGACAGATAATCTTGAAATGAAGAAGTGATTCAATAATAAT
The DNA here is from genome assembly GCA_963924115.1 of Dovyalis caffra. Lineage (NCBI taxonomy): Eukaryota > Viridiplantae > Streptophyta > Magnoliopsida > Malpighiales > Salicaceae > Dovyalis > Dovyalis caffra. The sequence continues at coordinate 1,068,117 of CAWUPB010000351.1, forward strand.
CTACCAAAATTTCTTGTTTGGTTGAAGCAGAGGAGTTTAATTAAAATTATGAAACTTTAAATAAGTTCTTTCATCAATTGTGAGAAAGCTTGAATAGCTTTCATCAATTAAATCTATTAAACCAGATATTGACATACAAAAATCCAAATGTATTGATGTGTAACCCACAAGAACCAAATGCTAGTCCCAAACAACTAAAAACCACAAAAACGAAAAGCAAGTGATTGGTGGCTTAGTCCAGACTTCAGCAAGACTAATAATAACTTATATGAAACAATTATGTCACCTTTTCCCCTTGATGAACTTTACAAAAGCCAAGTAACTTTTTGAGAACAAGATCATCATCTGCCACCAAGGATGTGGAGTCCACATCTGCAGAGAATCCTTTGCCTGTCATCTCACTAATAAGTTGCACTGCCCTTGGATCCTTGTGCTGGAGAACTCCTCGGATAAAAACATTATAAGAATAATGATTTGGTGGGCAGCCTTCCTCTTCCATTTGTCTGAAAGCTTTGTATGCTTCATCTAGCAATCCTTCTCTGCAAAGTCCATTGATTATTGAAGTCCAAACCCGAACATCAGGCCACAGGCCTTTGATATACAGTTCTGAAAACATCTCCCTTGCATCCTTAAGATTCCCAGATTTGCACATGGCATCGATTAAGATATTATAGATTCCCAAATTAGGCTTCAAGTAACTATTTTGCATTTCTCGAAATAGTTCCATAGCCTGATCAAGATACCCTTGTTTGCTTAAGCCATCAAGCAAAACTGAATAAGTTATTAAATTTGGAGAGTGGCCCTCAGCACGCATATCCTTGAAAAGCTTTTTTGCTCCCAAAATTCTCCCTTCAAGAAACAAGCCACTCATAAGGGTGTTGTAACTAACAATGTTTGGAGCTACGCCTCAATTAATCATTTCCACAAAAAGCTGCTTCACATCATCTATCCTCTTGGTCTTACAGTATCCATTGATTAGAATGTTATAACTAACAACATCAGGTGAAAAACCCTTGCTTATCATCACATCCAATACTTTTCTCGCTTCAACAACTTCCCTCCGCAAACAGTATCCATCCATCAATGAATTATAACTAAAAATATTAGGCTCCACACCTCTTTCTATCATTTCCTTGAATATACTTTGAGCCTCTGAAACCTTTCATTCTTTACATAGGGTATCAATCAACATGCTGAAAGTAACTATATCAGGCATGATATTCAGACCCATCATTTCATATAACAATGCGTAAGCCTCCTTCCACTGGCCTGAATTGCACAAGCCATGCATTAAGGAGGTGTAGGTGATAACATCCGGCCCAATGCCTTTACCCTTCATCTCAGAGAAGCTATCTAAAGCCTCATTGACTAGTCTATCCTTGCATAGACTATCAATAATTGTATTGTATGTCACAACATCCGGCTCACAACTTGCCTTAACCATTTTCTTGAGCAATCCAGCAGCCACAGTGGTTTCTCCAATCTTACACAAACCTTTTACAACCGTGTTATAAGTATGTAGATTAGGTTGATATCCTCCTTCCAGCATCTCGTTAAAAAATTCCACAGCTTGAGAAATTTTACCCTCTTCACAAAGCCCATTAATTAAGGTAGAAAATGAGACAATACTGGGTTGAAAGCCAAGTTTAAAGATTTTGGCTAAGATAGAGAAGCCATAATCAACACGATGTAAGTGGCAGAAGCAATTAATCAAGATGTTAAAATTACAAACATCATGAGAGAGTCCTGCAAATTCCATTTGTTTGGACAAAGAAACCACAGTCTCATAATGTCTCCTTCTGACAATTGCAGACAATAATTTACCGAATTTGACAATAGAAGGCCGAGGATGCAAATGAAGCATGTGGTTAAAGGCAGACAGAGCATTATTAATATTGCCAAATGAACAAGAACTACTCTGTCTGTTTTTATCATGTCTATAACTACTAGTTCTTCTGGAAGTATGAAGAAAGCAGCAAATGGGGTCGTCGCTGTTGTTGTAGAATAATAAGGAGGGTTTAAGAATCATACCCATATTTTTTATTTGGCGCCGTTCAAAATGAAACCCAAGAAAGGCTGAAGAAGCCGGAGATGAAGAAGAAGAAGTAGCGAGCAAAATGGTCAGCCGCTTTATTGCCATCAACTTTAGAATTTCTCCTCTTTCAATGTCTCTTAAAGAATTTCGACAAACACTACAAGAAGCTCTCTGTGTGTCTGGTTTTTTCCTCTTTGTGGTCTGGCTGTCTGATTTTTGATAAAATTGACCGAAACGTTTCAACTTGAAGAGTTTCATTCTCTCCCTATTTGGACGAGAAAGTTATAAATTAGTCCGTCTAGGTTTTCAATAGAAATTAAATAGTCCTTCTAATTTCAATAACTAATTAATTATCTCCTAAGTTTTTAAATATGTGCACACACTTAAATAAAGCAAGTAACTAGCTCTACAGAAAAAACGCACAATTAAAGATGCAAGAGACTTAAAAGATGCAACCACCAAAAGAGTAGTCAAGAAAATAATCTTCATAGAGACTTTCTCCATAATTTTTTAGTTGAAATTGACAACAAAATGTTTTTTGCGCTGACAAAATAAACTTTCTTTTATTTATATTTATAGGAAATAAAGTAACTATTTATAGATAATCATTAAAATATCTTTTGATATGATTACTTTGGATTTCTTAAGTTTTTTTTTTTTTTTTTTTTAAGTAACTTTGGATTTCTTGAGATTTTCAGCCTTTTTTTTTTTTCGTCTTTAGAAAGTTTGTAATGAGACTTTAATGCCATGGCATGCATTTTTTTGTTGTTTTCTTCTTGGTTCTTCTTCTTAAGGCATGTTAATTGAAACTAAGTCTTTTCCTTAGACTATCTTAAAAATGCAATCTTTACGTCCACTTAGTGCATTCATAAAAAATTAAGAAAAAACTTAGTTACAAGAATTCGGGTTAAGTGAGTTAGTTACACAATAAAAAAGATAACGAATCATCCTAGTGTTCATCACACTAAGGTTACCTTATATTTTTATACTATGAGAATTTATTCACGCAAATCTATTTTATGTCTATTTGTCTATTCCGATTATGAATTAGATTATTTAAGAATTTTCTAACTAATTTTAAATAAGGTGATTTGAAAATTGAAAAAAGACTCGATTTTTCACATAAATTGTCATTAGACCATTGGAATCCGTTTAAGAAAGTAAAAGTCGTGGCAATGACCTCTAGAATTCGACAACACTAGTCAAATACCATGATATGCTCGTGGTTAAACAATTATTACATGCGTAGAATTAACGATTCGTACGGTGTAGTGTGAGTAGAAGTTTTATTTTAGTGATTAATGTAAATCGAATCTATATATTAAACAAATTTGTTTGATTTATATATATTTATTAACAAAATATTTAATAATATTAGCATAAAAATTTGTATTTGAATAATTTGAAAGTTCTTTCAAAACATTATCTAACTTATTTTTTTATATAAAAAAATAGAATATGAAAAAATAAATAACAAAAAATTGATATTATGTATACGGATATATATTTAATTTTTAACAAAACTAATGATATGTGTGCATGCATGCACGCATATATATACACACACACACACACACACACAAAAACCATCTAAATTGTATGAAATATATTAAAGTCAACGATTAAAATAAAAATAACAACAAAATTGGTTCGATAAATTCTAAATAAATATATATAAAAAAGCAAATAAAACTTGTGAATTCTTTTAACTGATTATTAATATATTTTTTAAAAAAAATTGAGTCAAACTATCTAAAACATACTTTTAGCTCTCTCTCTCTATCTATCTTAAAATTTATAAATTATGATAATATATTTTAAAAAATAAAACACTCATTTAAAAAGCAAAAGAAGAATTTATTGTATAAACTATAATAATATACTTTTAAAAAATAAAACACTAATTTTCTAAATTTTTATTCCAAAATTTATATATTAAGAAACTAAATTTATTAATAAATAAAATTATATCAAAAGATTAATTTGATGAGAGTTTTAATAATAAATAAATTTTAAATAATAAAAATAATATAATTAAATATATATGTTCAAACTAAAATTAAAAAAAAAATTATATATATTATATTATATTTAAACTGCACGTAAATAACGATTTATTATATATATATATATATAAAGAAAAAAAAATCCATCTTACTTCCGATTTCACCTCCCCTCAACGGCCATTATTATATCATTAGATTTGGATTTAATAAATTATTTTTTTGTTCTATATAAAATCGTTGGTCTAACTACTATCGAAGTTTTAAATCTCTCCTGCATGAAAGTGAGGCAGATTTGTCTCTTCTCATTGATTGATCAATGCAAACAGTATAAATGTGCCCTTGCAGGATAATATTGACCTTAAGATCTATTCATCTTTTGCTAGATTTCTCGAAAATCTAGAAGAATTGTTTTTTACAGTGTTTTTATCATCCACATACTCGTTTGGTAATTAAAATGGTAGCATTATACTTTGCAAAAAGCATGTCTGCTCATGAAATTAATGCCTAAAAAAGGCCCGACCTGGTTGACGAAAGTCAATATTCCACAGTTGTCATTGAACCCAAAATTAAATTTTATATATATATATATATATATATGGGCAACCCAGCCCTGGCCCTCGCTCGCAGGTTTTTATATATATAAAAGCCTGCTGGGCCCCCCAGCTTGACCACGAATTTTAATTATATTAATTTAAATAGATCAAGTAGATACGATTAATCTTGAACCAAAATAATTTAGACTTAAATACAACACATACCATTTTATCCTCTTAAATAAAATAATTTATTTAACTCAAGTGTTTTAGGCTCTATCCTAACCCAAGAGTCTCTAACTCAAGTTCTGCAGGCCCAAGTCCAATAAATCTCATCCATCTTGATAAATAGCCCCCAAAATCCGTCTGCTGACATCATATTCTCTGAATTCCTAATTTCTTACTCTCACTCTCTCTTATCGAAAATGATCCCAGCTCTAGCTCGCTCCGTCACCTCCCGCCGCCGTAATCTCTCCGTCCTCCTCCCCAGACGCCTCCTCTCCACCACCACCTTAACACATCCTCCCTCACCTCCTAGTCCTCCTCTACACCGCCAGTCTCTACCCTCACTCTCTAACGCTCTCCAATCCATCAATCAAACCACTAACCCTACCGGTTTCACTTCCATTCGATGCCTGGTCAACCTAGCCGGCAATCAATCTGGAGTCTTGAAACCTAATGTCACGCATATCCTTCGCCCATTATCTCCGCATCTTTCTATTTATACCCCCCACCCTAATGCGCTGTATTCTATTTTACATAGAATCTTCTGGATTTCCCTAACTACTATGGTTTTGTCTTTTTATTTAATTTTTATCAAAATGGGTTTCATTTGCTTCAGCTTTCCAATTTTCTACCAATTCCTCTTTTATTCATCAAAGCTGATCTAATCTCCCCTTGAACTCGGTGAAAGTTGCTGATGGAAAAGATCTTGTACAGGTGCTTGGCCTTCTATTACTCACGACTGTTTTTTTTTTCCCTGATTTCTTCTGAATTATAACCAATTCTGAATATATCCTAATTTTACCATGACCCATACTTTTTCCGGAGTAATGAATACTTTTTAAACAAATATTTCTAATGGGCTTAAGATTTCTAAATCAGAAAAAAAAAAAATCCCAAATAGAAGGCATTTACAAGAAATAAGGATCAAGTAGAATCATTGACGGATCACTTTCTTTTCAGTTGCATCACATGGTTATTTTTCACTGACCCTTTATTTTTATCTGATTTAGAGGCATGATATCAATTTGATTTGGTTAGATTGTTTCAAAGTGCTGAGAATTGGCATACATGAACAAGTGAAATGAATTTTCTTTTATCTGCTTAAAATATAAACAGGATATAACTTGCAATTTGCAAATTCAAAGGGATTGAGATTTTCAACTTTGTCGTGTAATAAGAAAATATCATATACCATCACCAATATGAAAAGAATGATTAGAGCACAAAAGAAAACAGCAGCAAAAGAATTTGTTCTTTACCTAAATAGCCAAGATTCCGAATGATTGCGGCCGAATATCTCTAATGCTTTCCGTGATTCTTCTGTTGCGGGATCATGTTATTCTGTGAACAAAATTGCAGGCATTTAAATCTGTGATCATGTTATTATGTAAACAAAATTGCAGGCATTTAAATCTATGATCTTTACATACAATACATTCTGTAGTATTCTACATTGGAAGTTAATTCAAGCAAAGCTTTGAATTTCTTGTATTTATGCTTACAGAAGTCAGAACATGTGGTTTGAAGACCAAGGCTTCATTGAAGTTGCTGAATCAGGACGTGGACACAAAAACTGCTCGGAATAAAAACTTGGTAGCTCCTCAGGGGCTTTGTTAAAGTGCTTGTGTAGGGATTTTCTAAATAATCATGAAACGTTGCCAAACATTTTATACTTTTTTCTAATATATTTTGTTATTTTGTTTCAATGGTATTTTGACCAAGGTGAGGCGCTTGAAGTTTTTGGTGAGAAAAAACAACGGTGATGTTATAATCAAATTGTACTTTAATGCACAGTCCATCTTGGCAAAGCTAAAGAGTTTAGCTTTGAATGCTAATGCACTTGTATCAAGTTGTTCTCTCCATACTGTTCTGTGCTTTATATCCTATGGAGATGCGGATCAATGGTTTGCTAAGTGTTTGATGAATTGTGTGGTTACTTCGTTGGTGAAAGTATTTACAGGGTTGATTGAATCTTTTTGTTTATGGCTCGCTGCTTTTTCTTTCTCAGTCCATCTTTGCATACCTAAAAGCCTCAGATGGGCAATGTCTAGTTTTGAAAGCTAATGGACTTGCATCAATCTATTCTCATTACCTGTTCTTGTCCTCAATGGTGGTGCAGAATCACTGGAGACGAGACATGAATTTTATGCATACAGTTTCGTAGAGTTTGACAAAAAAACAGATATTTGTCAGTTTCATTATTTGTCCAGGTCCTTATCTAGCTGAATCTGTTTTCAGCATTGCTTATGCTAGTTAAAAAAACAGATATTTGTCAGCAAATGTTTTATGATATAGCCTAGAACTAAAAATCTTATGGTTAAGAAAAAAGTTTGATAACATCCATAGAGAGCTGCATCTGTACTCATTCTGCATAAGGAGAGATTGGCAATATTTGCTTTGCATTTGAAAGAGCCTCAGCTTTTTTATAATTACCAAATATTAAAGTTGCAGAGGAAGTAGGAGCAAAAGCAAAGAAAGAAGTAAAGAAGAATATGAGGAGTGAAGAGAGGAGGTGGAGAAAGAGTGAGAACAGTAACTATTACCACTTTTTCATTCTAATCCAATAATAACCTCTCCGGATCCATTTCTTGCACTTGCAACAAAAATTTGTCAGGTGAAATTCCAAGCTCAATAGGATCATTTTTGTTGCTTCAAACTGTAAGCAAAAACAACTTTTTGGGAGAATTGCCAGCTTCTTTAAGGAGTTGTAGCTCGTTGATGTTTCCTGACCACATAATGATTGTTGAAGAAACAAAATACAAAACAGAAATAATGCATTACAAACAAATTTACGAAATTATTCAAAGGAACATATTGACTCTGTATGTAATATAATATTTAGAAGCTCTTCTACAAAATTCTCAGCCACTCAACAGATCTTGCAATGTTATTGTGGAGAATGGCTTCTGCAACGGAGGCCATCGAATTATGAGCTCGAAGCAACTTTTTCTCATGGTTAGCCTAAATTTGGGATCAGCAACCAAGCATGCACATGCTATTTTGGTGACGTGGACTACACCATCTGCAACTTGATTTTTCGAAGTGGGATCCTTTGGTCTATAATGTCCTTCAACAATGTATGCTCGGTGTATTTCGAGGATGATGACGGGGGAAATTTTGATGATGAAAGAGATGAGATGAGATCACTTGGATGCCTTCCCATAATTACTTTCATTGTTACCACTCCAAAGTTGTAGACATCGAATATTTTGTTCACTTTCATTGTGTAAGCCAATTTCGAGAAAAATTAGCTTTATAATTAAAGCGAGTAAATATATAAAGAAAAATTTAATGATTGATATATCTATATGTTAGGAAAGAAATCAAGAAATGCACCCGGAGCCGTGTATCCAAAGGTGCCGGCAAATGAAGTCCAATTGCTTGAGTCCGGCATCAAGAGTCTTGCTCGTGCCGAAATTAGAAACATGAGCCTCATATTCTTCATCCAAAAGAACACTATTACTCGATCCTCATCATTTAAAAGCTTCCTCAAACTTTCCTTTTCTATGAACTCATAAACTAGAAAGGAACGCTTTCTATGTGAGCGAAACCATATAACTTCACAATATTTCGATGCCGTATGTTAATTAACACACGAACCTCACTTCTAAAAGCTTTGAAATTGGTGAACTTGCCCTCTTGTGATTGTCAAAGATTTTTTACAGCAATCACTTGATCCGTCGACAAAAATGCTTTGTAAACAATTCCATAGCCTCTTTCCCCTAAATAGTAGTTGGAATCGAAATCTTCAGCGGCCGAATGATGTTCTCGTAGACCATCTTCCCATCATAACTCCATATTGCAAATATGTTTTGACATTGTCACTCCACTAATTGGGCATTTTTATTTCTACCTCTTTGGTGGAGAAAGTGAAAACCTCCAACACCGATAAAGAATAGAAATAGGTCGCCTAATAAGAGTGGTACCATCAAAATGACAATTCTATTTCTCTTTCGTGCACCATTTTTGAGAAGAGAATTGCAAGGCTTCAAACTCGCTAGCATTGCCACATAACCCTACATTATTCATATACGCCTCAAATGGAGCCTTCGAAAGGCTTTGATGTTTGGAAGAGGACCCATTAGCTCATTGTAGGATATGTCCACAGTTGTCAAGCTTCCCAAATCTTCCAAAGTTGTTGGAATGAAACCATAAAGCATGTTGTGAGAGAGATTAAACGTTTCTAGCATTTTCGAGTTGACCAAGTTGCCATGGTATCTCCCTTGCTAGTAGATTCTAACCGAGATCAAAATGTTGAAGAGAATGTAAGAGGCCTGTCTCAAATGGAATGCTTTTTATGAATTTGTTATGGCTTAGGTTCAACTCGCAACAAATTTAAGCACCTTCCAATTTGTGGTGGAATTGATCCACTTAGATTATTTCGTCGCTAAATTAAGGAGTTAAAGTCCGGATAATTGCTCAATTTCGGAGGGAATGACACTCGAAAGACGATTGTTGTTAAGAGTAAGGTTGTACAACAACTTCAAATTCCCCATTTCTTGAGGAATTAGACCCTCGAGTTGATTCAATGACGTGTCAACCAACCGAAGTTGGGTTGCCAATCCAAGCTCCAATGGTATCTCACTTGATATATTATTGTTAGAGATTTTTAGGCTTGTCATGTTGTGGCACCGACCCCATTTTGGTGAAACCTCACCATACAAATTATTGTAGCTTAAATCGATGAAGTTCAAATGAGGGTAGATACCAAAATCTTCAATTATATTCCCTATCAATTGGTTCCCGTCAAGCCTAACTCTTGATAGACTAGTACAGTTATGTAAGCTTTTGGGTATTGGACCAAAGAAATTGTTGTCGGATGCTGTGAATTTTTCAAGCAAACCTCCTAGGCACAAATCTTGTGGCAAATTGCCAATGAATTTGTTGTTATCCAAGTGCACCTCCTTGCAGTGTGTGAGTTTATTCATATTTTGGGGTAAGGAACCGGACAATTGGTTAAAACTAAGAAAAAGTATTGATAAGTTTCTCAAGTTTCCAATGCAATTGGGGATTCTACCAGTTAAAGCATTTTCTCGACAACTCCAGTGTCATTGAGAGATCGTAACGACCCAATCTCTTGAGGAGTGGAACCGGAGAGTTTGTTATCCCAAAGATAAAGAATGGATAGGTTTCTTAAGTTTCTAATGGAATTGGGAATGCTACTAGTTAAAACATTTTCTAACAAGTCAAGGTAATTGAGAGATCGTAATGACCCAATTTCTCGAGGAATGGAACCGGAGAGTTTGTTATCCCAAAGATAAAAAATGGATAGATTTCTCAAGTTTCCAATGGAATTGGGGATTCTACCGATTAAAACATTGCTTGATAAGATAAGAATATTAAGAGACCGTAATGATCCAATCTCTTGAGGAATGGAACCAAAGAGTTTGTTACTTGAAAATTGAGAATAGATAGGTTTCTCAAATTTCCAATAGAAGAAGGGATCAAACCGGTGAGGTTATTTGCACACAGGTATAGAAAGTTGAGATTAGTCAACAAACCTATGTCAAATGGAATACTTCCCGTGAGAACATTGCCACAGAAGCTCAACTCTCTAATTTTGGATAGGTTACTAATGTGTGATGGAATGGTTCCATAAAGTGAATTGTTCCAAAGATTGAGAGTGGAAAGATTGGAGAAGGATGAGAAGTTGAAACCATGAAGCGTACCTCTCAAACCAAAATTTCGAAGGCTCAAATTGGTGACACTTTCAGAATTGTCGCAAGTGATCCCAATCCAATTGATGCAAGGACTGCTGCCGACCCAAGAAGACAGGAGAGATTGGCTTTGGTTGTCAAGACTCGCTTTCCACTTGAGAAGAGCCTCAGCTTCTTGATTATTGCTAGCTTGAGCAACTTTGTATTTGGTAGCAGTAGTGCCAAATACCGAAGTTGCAGAGGAAGTATAAGCAAAATCAAAGAAAGAAGAAAAGGAGAAAAGGAGAAGGAGAAACATTGAGAATGGTTTGAGTGGTAAGGACGTGATATCCATTTGAAAGGGATGTTTATGGTTTGGTAAATGTGGAGGACGAAGTCCTAGCTAGGCAACAAGCAGAGGTATTTATAGGATAGGATGGAAAACATTATAATCTTTTCCTTTCCCCGGCCAATAACAATTGGTATGAGACTCTGCACGTGCTTCACAGGTCGAAGCTCTTTTAAAGAAACATATTCTTTTCTTTTTTTCTTTCTTTGCTTTTCTGTTTTTATTTCCTTTCTTTCCTCTCTTTTCTTCATTTTTGTTTTCTTATCTATAAATGTTTTAAAATAAATTGTTATAATAATTTAAAAAGCAAGTTTAAATCAAACGGCAAAAAAAATATGCCTCTAATAATGAACATATTTTGTTTTGCTATACCCTACACAATGTGATAGGAATCCATCTGGTCAAAGTATGGCTGCTCCCTCCAATACAATGTCTTTAGCTTACTTAAAAGTCATTTTATTTCATCATTTCTCCAGAGAAAAGACAAAGGCAATTCTTATCATAATTAATCTTGTGTCATGGAATTGATTCCACAAAGGTAATTCATGACTTTTTGACCAATCTATTTTTACAAACTCATCGAAAGAATTGATAATCCAAGTTCTGATTAATAATATTTTTTTAGTACAAACCCTTTTTTATTTTCATTTTCCTTCTAGAATTGAATGAGAAGATGAGAATAAATCTATCTAATAATTAGATATTTACAAAAATAACCTCTTTCTATTCTGTTGTTTTCAAAATTAAGAGATACATCCATTGAGATCGAGCAACACTTTGTTCGCACATAAACGTAAAACCTTTAGACTCCACATCCTCCGTCGGAGCCAGCCCACACCACAAAAAGGCAAAACATTCAAAGTGGTCAGGCCATGACTTGTAATGAAGCTCAAGGCTAAAAGATAGACTTTAAAAAAAAAAAAAAAAAAAAACATAGGCCAAACAATTCCAATGCTTGAGCTACATTAAATCTCAAGACCTATCACTGCCATTCCACCATAGTCGAAAGGACTATGTCACAAGTACTTGGTCAAAGTTTGCCGACCGGCCATGCCAACTTGGACTTTTTTCCATTCCATTGACGAGTCGTATCATACACATATCCACTAGCTAGTGCAAGCTAACCGCATATCCATTATAGTCAATATTGAATTTCAAAATATCACAAATTTGTTACTTGTCCTTTTTCTTTATTTTTCACAGGCTCGTAAGTATGTCAAAGTCATTTTTCTTCATTTTCCACGGGCTCGCAACTTTACCAAAGTCTAATGTCTTTTTTTCTCTATTTGCAATTTGTTATCGTACTTGTTATGATTGAATTAAAGAGAATTGAGAGAGACAAAATATTCTCCTAAATAAATTTTAAATCAATTTTATTGTATTTTTATTTTATTTTTCAAGCGATTTTTTTCCTCAAAGTTGATGTTTGCAAAAATAAAGGACATTTCTTTTAGTTTGTTTTTAACATAAAGAAATATAATATCATATTGATAAATAGATGACACACACGTCGAAAAAGTAATTTATAAAAACATAATTTTATAAATAATTTGATAAAATTCATATATTTAATTAGAGTAAAGTAAAATTCATCATTTAAAAGCACAGGTCACCAAAGAATGTTATGGAGTACTCTTATATATATATATATGTGTGTGTGTGTGTGTGTGTGTGTTGCTTTCTTTGCTTTCAATTTTCTAAAATTTTATAACATTTATATTATTTGATTTAGAAAATAATAAATTTAATCTAAATTGAAGTAAAAATTAGTAAAAAAAAAAAAGATACTGCGAAGTTTTATTCACATCAATTTTCACAACTTAATAGGTTGAAGGGTCAAAAATAGGTCGCTTGTTGATTAATATCTTGTTTTCCATTTACCATAAACAAGGCCAAATTATATTTAGGGATTTAGGAAAAATTTGTTCCTAGGGGAACGGAGAGTCGAAGGTCATGGTTTTTTAAGTGAGGACAATTTGAGGTTTTTCTTTTTCCATTTCATTTATTTCTTTACTCGTTATTCGAAATTGAGAGGAAAAAAAATTAATATCATGTGTCGACATCCTACTATTCTTAAATTGGGAATTGTCTCTGTTGCTTGAAAATCGATTGAAGGGACCAAATGCAAACATAAACTAAGAATAGAGAAACACGATTATTGAAAATTTTAGTAAAAAGACACGATTAAGACATTTAAAATAGTAGAAGGATATCCTGGACCTTTAACTCTTTGTAAATTAGGTTTTGAAAAAAAAAAAAAGATCTTACTGATAGCTAGTGTTTCAGATTTGATTCTTCTAAATATTATTGAAAAACATGTATAGATATTTACATTAGGTGAAGTAAAATTCTAAAGAGTTAATTATTTTTATTTTTATCAAATACTAACTCATAATCAATTAATTTAAATTTAATGATATGAGAGTTAATACCTAAAGAGTTAATACACATTAAAGAAACATGATATATAATTGTTCTATAAAATCAAGCTAGACCCTACGTACTCTTTATTGCCTTCGCCGCCATACGAGTTAATATCTATAGAGTATATACTACTAAAATTTTTTGACAAACACAACATTGACTGAATAAAGTTAGAGGCCCGAAATCATGAAGTCCACATAAACACAATTTCCTACTTATTCCCCAAATTGTAAAATCATCATAATTAAAGGACTTTAGAAAAAGCATTACAACTTTAAGTTTTGCATAGAAATTTAGTAGGAAAGTGTGGCACCAATCATGTCAAACTAGACCCAGACTCAATTGACTCAATTGACTGGTGTTGACAAAGTTTTAGTGTTTTTATTTTCAATTGTTTTTGTCTTTATCCCATGTCTAAAATTACACCCCTTGCTCTAACCAATATAAATGAGCCACACCATTTATAGAAATTACATCCAACATGCTTCCTCTAATTACTTCCAGTACTGAACCGAAACAACATAAAAACTTCACGACCGGGTAAAGATTACTCCATGATGTCCATCTTAGAACTCGTTCTTCACACTTGTAGAATAGAGGACCCTCTTCATAATCATATCTAGCCTTTGGGGAGTTGCATAATTCTTCCGAGTTCTTGACTCATTGGACGAGCTTGAAGAATCCATTTTTTTGTGGCATTTCAAAACAACGAGTGTTAATTAAAAGTCATTTAAACAAATACTATAAAGTTAAAAAGAATTAAAATAAAATAAATTATTAACATAATTGCAACTAGAGGAATGAATCAAACATGAGAAGAGAGGGATTGCATTTTGAGTGTCGGAGAACACGAGGAGAAGAAAAGTAAAACGACAATGATAGAAAAATAAAAGAACGAGATGAATATTTAGGACTAAACGAAGAAGAGATTCTTTCATTGATCGGCCATAATTGAAGATCAATGTTTAACTTTCTTCGATTGATCAATCATACTTGAAGAGATAAAACAAATTCGGATTAGTTAGGACATATTTTAGATATGAGAGAAGGGGATTAGAGAATGATTTGCGGATTTTGGGTTCGTTTCTTTGATAAATCACCGACAATTCTTCGACTGATTTTAGGCATTAGAAAGTTAGGTTAGACTTGGTGATTCGGGAAAAATTCGTTCTTGGGGGACGTAGAGTCGAAGGTCATAGTTTTTTAAGTGAGGGCAATTTAGGATTTTTCTTCTTCCATTTCATTTATTTCTTTACTAGTGTTAGAAATTGAGAGGGAAAAAAATTAATGCCATGTGTCGGCATCTTGTTACTTTTAAGTAAAAAATTATCTTCGTTGCTTGAAAAATTGACCGGAGAGAAAAAATGTAGATCCAAATTAAGAGTAGAGGGACACGATTATTGAAAAATTTAGTTCAAGGACATGATTAAGATATTTAAAATATTAGAAGGATATCTTGAACCTTTAACCCTTTGTAAATTAGGTTGAGAAAAAAAAATGGTGTTCCTACTCGATGGCTAGTGTTTTAGATTTGAATCTTCTTAATATTTTTAAAAACAAAAAAACATGTCTGGATATTTAGATTAGGTGAAATAAAATTAAAAAGAGTTAATTATTTTTATTTTTATCAAACACTAAATCATGATCAATTAATTTAAATTTAGTGATACGAGAGTTAATACCTATAGAGGTAATACAGTTAAAGAAAGAGGATATATAGTTGTAATATAAAATCAAACTAGACCCTACTCTTTATTGCCTTTGCCTGCATAAGGGTTAATACCTATAGAATATATGCTAGTAATGTTTTTGGCAAATGCGATATTGACTGAATAAATTTAGAGGCCCGAAATCATGAAGTCCAGATAAAACGCAATTTCCTAGTCATCCCACAAATTGTAAAATCATCATAATTAATGGACTTTAGAAAAAGCATTCCAACTTTAAAAGTTTCGCAGAGACGTTTACTAGGAAAGTGTGGCAACAATCATGTCAAACTAGAGCAAGACTCAATTGACTTGTGTTGACAAAGTTTTAGTATTTTTATTTTCATTTATTTTCAATCCGAAACTACTTGTTTAAGCGATCGAACTCCTTCCACTTAAACCAAGTTTCTTGAATACAAAGATCCCTTTTCTTTCCTAGAAGAATGAAGAAAATTTGGTAACAGAGAAAGACTAATTACTAGGAGAAGCATAGTGTGCAATCCTATTGGAAGTTGAAGAGTAAAGTCAACCAAAGAAAAGAAGATTTTTTTTTTGTCGTTATTTAACGTCGGACGGGACTCTCAAAAAATATAAAATTTATTTTATTTATAGAATTATTCACAAATTTGGAGTCGCCACCTAGTATTGAAGGAACTAGGAACCTAAAACAAACACTCGATTCAAAGATTATGTGATAAGAAGTTGATTAAGCTTTTGATAAGATATTTAATCACCTAAAAGTGTCTTTTTCAAAGAAAGGTACCATGTCTAATTTATCCTAAAATTTATCTCCTAAAGTTTTTTATTTGTGCCAAATTATTTTTTGATTTAAAACTCTATTTTTCCAAGCCAAATTAAGTTGGTTATTTTTTAGTGTGACATCATATTGAAATGGTCGTCGGACTCCTTCGTCGGGAGACACATCGGTTCAAATAACGGATCTATTTTTTGAGTCTCGACACAATTGATATGTCGGAGAATACCTAAGTTACTAATAATATATATATATATATATATATATATATATATTTGTATACTAACACGAGTCTCTATCGGAGAGGAGACTTTGTTAAAAGTTTTATGATTTTTTATTTTTTTATTTTTATTTTTTCTTTCCTAATTTTTTATTTTGTGGAAGATCATCAACAATCCGTAAAGAATTTAGAGAATTGACAATCCTCCACCTATTAATTATCGAGTCTAATGATTAAACAAATAAATTAAAGCCACACTAATTAAGTAAATTAAAAGAAATTCAAATAGGGAACTTTAAATTAATAACGAGACATGCATAAAGTCAATTAAAGATAAAAATTATATTAATTAAAATATTTATGGAAAATTTAAACATAAATTCCAACTTAAATATAAACGAGACAATCATACATAAAATAAATTGAATTAAAATTGCATTAATTATATAAGTAAAAAAAAATAGCATCTAAATTAAATATGAAATGATACACATGAAAAGTAAATAAGTTGCAAATTAAAATTAAGACACAATTATTTTTTCCTTACTCTTGTTTTTTTTTTTTTTCCAGAGGGCTTCGGCAGTCCAGCCCAAAATTTTTATTTGGTTTTTTTTGTAAATAATTTTGGACTGGGCTGAAATTTCAGTCCAGCCCACTTATACACGGGTTGGGCTAAGCCTCACTTAAAGACAACCAAATCCAAAAAACACGACCCAACCCTCATTTTAAAACATTTTGGATCAAAACCCTTTTTTGTATTTTTCAATTTTTCAGAACCATCTATCAAAGGCCTGCAGCCTGATGTTCTCGTTTGGACTACAATAATCAATGGACTTTGCAGAGAAGGATTATAATGTTTTTATCCGAGGACTTCTCCAGCTCAAGGATCCAAGGGCAGTGCAACTTATTAGTGAGATGACAGGCAAAGGATTCTCTGTAGATGTGGACACCACATCCTTGGTGGTAGATGATGATCTTGTTCTAAAAAAGTTACTTGGCTTTTGTGCAGTTCATCAAGGGGAAAAGGTGACATAATTGTTTCATATAAGTTATGATTAGTCTTGTCTAATTGTGGACTAAGCCCCCAATCACTCTCCTTTCGTTTGTGTGGTTGTTAGTTACTGGTTTAGGACTAGCATTTGGTTCAGATTTATGTCTGTCAATTTGTGGTTTAATACTTTTTTATATAATTTTGATTGGCTTTAGGTGTTCGGGTCATTTGTATGAATTCAGTAAATTATTATCTGCAATTGCCAAAATGAGACAATATGAGACTCTGGTCTCTCTCCGAATGTTTATACTCTTGCTATCCTTATTAATCGCTTTTGCTACTTACACCGTCTTTATATTATGGATATTCTGTCCTGGAAAAAATCATTAAACTTGGTTTGAACCTGAGATTATAACATTAAGTTGTTTTCCGTCCCATTCTACGTTATAATCTGGATAATTCTACAAATCATGTTGTTTTTCTTTGGTGTAGTAATTATTTTGTTTGGGACTAGCATCCACCTGATGCAAGTTAATACTTACACATTTAAATATGTATAAAGATATTAATGGATGGAGTAGGATGATAAATCTGTCAAGTTCTCTCATAAGTGATGCCCTGATTCTAATGCATGATACTTCTCAAATTGAGTATGTATTTTTATAGTTTAAAGCAGTTAGGTACTCGCACTACGTTGCGATAAAACAATCATTGCATACTAGAATTAATGATTCGTATAATGTAGCATGAGTAGAAATTTTATTTTCGATAATTAATGTAAATCGAATCTATATATTGAGCGAAATCATTTGAATTATATATATTTATTAACAAAATATTTAATAATATTAGCATAAAATTTGTATTTAAATAAATGAAGGCTCTTTCAAAATATTATGTAACTTATTTTATTTAAAAAACAGATTTTAAAATATAAAAAAAATAAAAAATAATTGGTATTATGTATGCAGATATATAATTAATTTCCAACAAAATTAATGACACACACACACACATATATATATATATATATACTTTCCGTAATGTATTCGGGGTATATAAAATAAATAAAAAAATATACAAAAAAAAACCGCCTAAATTATATAAAATATATTGAAGTAAACAGATTAAAATAAAAACTACAACAAAATTGTTTTCAATATATATATATATATATATAAAAGTAAATAAAACTTTTGAATTCTTTTAACTATTTATTAATTTTTTTAAATAGAGTTAAACTACCTAAAACATACTTATCTCTCTCTCTCTCTCTCTCTCTCTCTCTCTCTCTCTCTCTATATATATATATATATATATATATATATATATATTAAAAATTCATTAAAAAGAAATAATAATAATAATAATAATAATAATAATTTATTGTATAAATTATAATAATATATTTTTTAAAAATAAAACATTGGCATTCTAAAATTTATTTTAAAATTCATTTATTAAAAAACTAAATTTATTAAAAAATAAAATTATATCAAAAAATTAATTTGATGAGAATTTTAATAAGAAAAAATCAATTGAAATATATATATATATATATTATCTTCAAACAGTACGCAAAATAAAAAAAAATACCAATTTATTTTTTATATTTTTCTAACTTTTTTTTTTATTTGCGGACCTTTTTTCTCTTTTTTTTTCTTTTTCCATATATATATAAGGAAGGAAAAAGAAGGAAAAAACAAACATGCACGTGGTTGGCTTGTGCAACCAAGACACACACCCGGTTGGCACAAACCAACTAGGACGGACGCCTAGTTGGCACAAGCCAACTAGGACGAGTGCTTGGTTGGCTTTTGCAACTAGGTTGCACTTAAAAAAAAAAAAAGCCCAAACTCCGGTTGGCTCGTGCAGCCGTGCCCATGCGCCGTGCGTGGCCAATTGCACAAAAAGAAAAAAAAAGTTGCAACTTCCAACGAACTCAAGGTCGTCGAAATCTTTGTCAAAAAATCGGGGCTCAAGTTTCGGACTCCTAAAAATTAAAGTCCGACATTTTGTTTTCTCCCAAACACTCGTAAATGATCGGAATAAAGTAAATAAACACGTCTAAAACCTTAAAAATCATTTTAATGTATACAAAAAAAAGAAAAATACACAATCAAATCGAATTATTTTTTCTTTTTTATCTTCGATCTACCTTCTCTAATTGTTTAATGACTTGAAACCATCATGTATAAACTCATCTCTCAAAGATAAAAAAATGGATTTTCATTGACCAAAGTGGCCTAAATAAGCTTGGTCGACGATCTCTCGTCTCTCCCATCTCTCTCTTCCTCCCTCCCTTATCTCTACATCCGGGGATCAAAATGGATGAGCAAATGCATATGTGGATCAAAATATTCATTCAAAAATATCAAGGACCAAAGTGTAAAAGGTTGCATAACTTTCACCCACCAAAATCCAAAAATCCCAAAAAAGGGCCACAAGTGCAATTGAGTCTAGCACCACAATAAGTGAATAGTGAAATGTTCACTTCTTTTAGTTTTATAATATATATATATATATAAGAATAACTGGAAACTATAAGCATTGAGTAACTTCGAGGAAAGATTAGGTGTAATACTAAGCAAAGTCAACAAGTCAACAACTAAACAATTTGACTTTGAAAAATAATCTTTGGCCTAATTTTGATTGGCATTTTCTGTTTGAGATCCTTTATGTATGAAGTCATTTGGAATCACCAATTTGGCCATATTAACAAATGTCTCGTTATCATTAACTTTGGCAATTTGCCTTTGTTTTGTCTTGTTTGATGTTTCTGGAGATTGGTATATCGATCTTACTTTAAAGTCTTGGGGTGGAAACAAAGACCTCCACCCCATATGATGCCTCTGCTAAAGAAGGGATAGGTGCCAAGGATGCGAGTGAAAGGAAAGATCCAAGAATGGAAAAGGTTCCCGCACTCGCAACTCTTACTGCAGCCTAATTTTGCCACCGAAAACAACCATGCTTCAACTTCTAAAGATGTTGTCCATGTAGCTTGAGTCTGCAGCATATGTTTTGGACTCGCCTTCTTTGTAATCGTAGATTTTTCCGGCTTTATGTGCCGAAAGAAAAGTAAAAATATTATGTTTCCGCATTTTGGATAATTATCAAGCCAAATCTTTCCTTAAGCTTTACTCCCGATTGTTGCATTTATTAATGTTTCGATTAAAGTATATGAAAGGAAATAGAAGAACTGGAGGACTAGAAATTTTAGTTAGAATGCTATTTAACGAGTTTAGTTAAATTTGCACAATTTGGATTGTTGAAACTAAGGAACCTTACCAATGGCTTCAGCAGGAGCTATCCGCGAAGATGTGGGGAATTATCAATGCATTATATTAGATGTTGTTTGGTTTGCAGCTCTTGCTGGATCACATGTGGATGAAGTTGAAGTTCAAAACGGTTATTCTTCTTCTTATGCATTGATGATAAATAGAGGCATCAAATCCGTATCCCGATATTTTTTGCGGGAAGAATGCATCCACCAATCGCTACTAAGTTGCAGCTTACAACTACGACTTTCTCCTACTACTTCTAAGTGTTGACACTCCATAGTTCTTAAAGTGGAAATTGAACCAGCTACTTGTAAGTGTTGACACTCCATAGTAATTTCTTTTCACCATTTAAAAACTTGGCTTAAACATTCATTATGCGGAATGAGCACGGATGCGACTCTCTTTAGATATTAGAGCGTAATTCTAGCATTAGCGAAATTAGACTTGAAAATTTTGCACATGCTAGGAAAAATATATCCTTTAGTAATATCGTGCATCTTTTTGCTTTATTGAACAAAGACTTGCAGAAATCTCCGTAGAAGGCGGGATGTACAAGCAAGCATAAACAATGTTGAAAAATAGACTCGACTAGCCAATGATCCGGAAAAATAATAGAACCGACGTAAATATTTGTTTTCCTTGTCGAACTCAACAAAACTATATGTACATTAGGCTTGGAACATTTTTTGGCCTCTCGTATTTTCCAACCTCTTTGCGTGCATAGCCGTTCAAAAGGGCAACATAAACCCGGATTCCTCTCAAATGGTTAGGAATGCTATAATACTATAATATTCCTCGGCTATGAACTTTTGAAAATAAGATCGGTGGAACCGCAAAGTCTTCGAGTGATGGCCATGGCCCTATGGTTACTCCTCAATTATGATATCTAACTAACTTTGAAGCTCTGCTGGATCGCATCCGCACCATAACCATACAGACTTGAACCTAACTTGTTAGGATTGAGCTTGACTCAAACTTGGAATGTTTAGCACAACAAGTCAAGTCGTTGCTACAATTTGTTGCCTCGTACTCGTCCGTTGGAAAGTAAACTTAATTATGGCTAAGTATGAATAAATAAGTATGAATGTAGTCATTACATTCATGAACCTAGTTATGTGTGATGTATCATTAATATAATGTCTAAGTATCTCTATATATAGTTATAAGTGATTTGATGTTATGTAGAGTGGAGTGAGTTAAGTTTCTAATAAACAAAGTGTCTTTTATGAAGTGTTCTTGTGTCTCCTCCCTCTCCAAGTAATTTCCTTCTTGTTATCTTTGTGTGATGTCTGAAATTTATCCCCAACAATTTGGTATCAAAGCCTGGTTTAGGTTCCTATCTCCAACAAAGAGGTAGCGGAGCATTAGTCGATTATTAGTAAGACTAAGAAAAGGTTGAATTAGGCACAAGTGGTAGAAGTATACAATTGAAGAAGTTTTTCTCCGGGTTTGTTGAAAAGAGAACCCGTTGAGTTGGTGTAAGTTAAGAGTTAGACTCCATAAGAAAAGTAAAGAATTGGTGAAGAGTTCTTTTAAAAGCAAGAGTGAGGTCAAGAAGAGAACCTCGCAAGAAGAAATGAAGTGTATCGTGCCTCGTTGTTGTTTCAAGCACCATTCAAAATGTTTTTGAAGGAATTACTTGAAAAATTGAATTTGCCTCCGGCAAGTTATTCGTGTGAAAAGTTTGGGCAAGATCATTCTCCAGAATTTATTGCTAAAGTTGAGTTTGAAGATAGATTGGGAAAACATAGCCAATATGGATTCAAGGCATATATCAAGAAAGATATCGAAAATGAAGCAGCTTTGCGTGTGATAAGACATTTGAAGTGTGTCTATGACATTATCATAAAGGATGTTAATGAAATAGAATTATATGAAACAAAGTTTGATATGAGTTAGATGCAGGATGTATATGAGGATTTGAGGCAAGATTATGATAATGTTGTCCAAGAAATGCAAGAACTAAAGAAGAAATTAGAAGAAATGGAATCCGGAGAATCGAGCGAGTAAATTTTAGAGTTCCAAGAAGAGTTTTTGCTATTCGAGATTTTCCTCTTGGATGTGGGCTAAGTAATTTTTGAAAAGTCATGACCAATAGATAATTAAGTTTACAGGGGAATGTTAAAAAGTAAACTTAATTATGGCTAAATATAAATAAATAAGTATGAATGTAGTCATTATATTCATGATCCTAGTTATGTATGATGTGTCATTAATATAATGTCTAGTATCTCTATATATAGTTATAAGTGATTTGATGTTATGTAGAGTGGAGTGAGTTAAGTTTCTAATAAACAAAGTATCTTTTATCAAGTGTTCTTGTGTCTCCTCCCTCTCCAAGTAATTTCCTTCTTGTTATCTTTGTGTGGTATCTGAAATTTATCCCCAACAATTTGGTATCCGAGCTTGGTTCAGGTTCCTATCTCCAACACTATCTTCAAATTCCGCATTTCCGTTCCGTCACCTCCTTTGCAGGGTTTTGGGATTGAAAAGGCTGTTTTTAACTCCCATTTGCAACAAATCAAGTAGCAATTTTTTATGAGAATAATGTCTCTTTTTCCCAAGCATCCTTGGGAGTTTTTCTTGCTCACATCCAAATGATTCAAGCTTGGGGAGCAACTTTTCTGTTTTCCTATTTTCGAAACTTCAACTGCTTATGGATTGCCACAATATGATCGGGACAGAACGTCTAAATAGTTCAATGACTCATCAAGAAATGCAACAATCAGGTGTAAATCTCAAGGAAAGATTCAGCTAGATAATTGCACAAAACTTTGCTAGAAAATCCTACAGTTACCAAGAAAGCTCTCCAAAACACACGCTGCAGACTTAAGTTACATTTGCAGCATCTGTACCTGCTGCTGCTGTATGTTATTCACCCAAATTCTGTACTTGCATTTGGCTTATAATTACAATACTTATGCTCAGAAAGACCTCAATGTACGTTCCAGTATGTGACCTCTTTTTCTTCCTTTTGTGAACAACATGTATAGATGCTACTGACTAGCCTCCATTTCTCAAGTGAATCCAGAATCCTTTGCCTCTTTTATTTTTCCTGTCTTGATCCAGTATCCTGTATTTGCCATTGTTCAAAAGAAAAAAAAACCATCCCATATCTCAGGCCTGGTGTTTCTGTCTAATTTTTGTGGACATTGCTAATGGAGTTGAACATAGAAGTTATCATTGTTCATATGCGGATAACACATTTAACGGAAGAAAAGGAGAACACAGGGAAGGAGATGAGAGATCAGATTATCAATGATGCTGAAGGAATCAACAAGCTTTGTATGAGAGAAAACAACAACATTGTGAAACTAATAAAGCTCAAAACAGAGAAAGGGAGAAGGTAAAATTTTTCTAGGAATCCACATTTCCATGCCCCATCCCAGCTCTCTCTTGACATATGCACACACTCTCCATGTTCCTTCCACCTTTATTACGATTGTAAAACGAATGTGTTCTTCAACAGTTGCACATAGCCAGCCAAGAGACATTCCATAAAGAAGCATACCAAAATTACTGGCAAGACATTGCAGAGCTCGTTGCTCGAGGGGTGCCGAATGGTAGAAAGAAGAGAGGTAGGAAAGATGCTGAAAAACAATCTTCTATAGTGGTAATTCTGGGTGAAAAGCCTAGAAATCCCACTTACTTTTCAATGATGATGCATCTTGAAGCTAAAACAAAGCCCTCCACCTCATATGAAGCTTCTGCCTAGGAAAGGAAAGATGCAAGAATGGGAGATGTCCTACGGTTGCTGATTCTGACATTGGAAGCAAACATGCCTCCAAAGATGCTGCAAATGTGACCTGAGTCTGCTGCGTGTGTTTTCGAGAGCTTTCATGGTAACTCTAGAATTTTCTGGCTTTATGTGCCAAGGAAAAAAGAAAGAAAGAAAAGAACAAAGAAAAAGACCATGTTACTTGCGTTTTGCGTAATTATCAAGCTGAATTTTTATTTGAGCTTTACATCTGATTATTGCATTTCTTGATGTGTCATTGAACTATTTAGACGTTCTGTCCAGATTATAGGATGGCTATCCCTAGACAAAGAAAAGAATAAGTCTTTTTTTTTTTACGCGCATATATAGCCTAGAACTAGAAATCTAATGGTTAAGAAAAAAGCTTGATAACATCTATAGAGAGCTGCATCTGTACTCATTCTGCATAAGGAGAGGTTGGCAGTATTTGCTTTGCATTTGAAAGAGCCTCAGCTTTTTTATAATTACCAAATATTAAAGTTGCAGAGGAAGTAGGAGCAAAAGCAAAGAAAGAAGTAAAGGAGAATACGAGAAGGAGTGAAAAGAGGAGGTGGAGAAAGAGTGAGAATGGTTTCTCAAGTAACCATTACCAAATATTAATTTTGAGGGTCCATTACCACCTTTTTTCATTCTAATCTACCAGCTTTAGATCTATCCAATAATAACCTCTCCGGATCCATATCTTGCACCTTCAACAAATGATTGTTCTGAATCTAGGCAACAAAAATTTGTCAAGTGAAATTCCAAGCTCAATAGGATCATTATTGTTGCTTCAAACTATAAGTAAAAACAACTTTTTGAGAGAATTGCCAGCTTCTTTAAGGAGTTGTAGCTCGTTATGTTTCTTGACTTGAGTGAGACTAGATTATCTTGAGAAATACCAGCTTGGATAGGCGAAAGCCTACAGGTTTTGATGTTCATTCCCCTATTTTGAAGGTAATTAAAAAAACATAACGATTGTTGAAGAAACAAAATACAAAACAGAGAAATAATGCATTACAAACAAAGTTAGGAAATTATTCAAAGGAACATACTAATTTCGTATGTAATTTAATATATAGAAGCTCTTCTACAAAATTCTCAATCACTCAACGGATCTTGCAATGTTATTGTGGAGAATGGGGTCTGCAATAGAGGCCATTGAACTATGAGCTCGAAGCAACGTTTCTCATGGTTGGCCTAAATTTGGGATCAGCAAGCAAGCATGCACATGCTATTTTGGTGACGCAGACTACCCCATCTACAACTTGATTTTTAGGAAGTGGGATCCTTTGGTCTATAATGTCCTTCAACAATGTATGTTGGTGTATTTCCGAGAATGATGATGAGGGAAATTCGATGACGAAAGAGATGAGATGAGATCACCTGGATGCCTTCCCATAATTACTTCCATTATTACCACTCCAAAGCTATAAACATCACATTTTTCGTTCACTTTCATCGTGTAAGCCAATTCGTAGAAAAATTAGCTTTATAATTGAAGCAGGAAATATATAAAGAAAAATTTTATGATTGATATATCTATATTTTAGGAAGGAAATTAAGAAATGCACCTAGAGTCGTGTATCTAAAGGTGCCAGCAAATGAAGTCCAATTGCTTCGAGTCTAGCATCAAGAGTCTTGCTATGCCGAAATAAGAAACATGAGCCTCATATTCTTCATCCAAAAGAACATTATTCCTAGAAATGTCTCGATGAATGATTGGAGGAGTGTAGTCATGGTGCGGATAGGATAATGCACTTGCCACCCCTTTAACGACATTAAGCCTTTTCATCTAGTCTAACTCCATTGCTTGTTCACCATTTAAAATCTTCCTCAAACTTCCCCTTTCTATGAACTCGATAAACTAGAAAGGAGTGCTTTCTATGTGAGCAGAAGCCATATAACTTCATAATATTTCGATGCCGTATGTCAAGTAACACACGAAACTCACTTTTAAAAGCTTTGAAATTGGTGAACTCGCTCTCTTGTGATTGGCAAAGATTCTTTACAAGCAACCACCCGATCCGTTGGCAACACTCGCTTTGTAAACAATCTCATGGCCTCCTTCCCCAATACAATAGTTGGAATCAAAATCTTAGGTAGCTTGAATGATGTTCTCGTAGACCATCTTCCCATCGTAACTAATTGGGCTTTTCTATTTCTATCCGTTTGGTGGAGAAAGTGAAAGCCTCTAACAACGATAAATAATAGAAACGAGACTACCTAATAAGAGTGGTACAGCTTAAAATGAAAATTCTATTTCTCTTTCGTGCACCATGTTTTAGAAGAGAATTGCAAGGCTTCGATCGCTAACATTGCCACATAGGCTTGTATTATTCATATGCACCTCAAATGGAGCCTTTTGAAAGGCTTTGATGTTTGGAATAGGACCTCGCTAGCTCATTGTAGGATATGGCCACCTTTGTTAAGCTTTCCAAATCTTCCAAAGTAGTTGGAATGAAACCATAAAGCATGTTGTGAGAGAGATTCAACATTTCTAGCCTTTTTAGTTGACCAAGTTGCCATGGTATCTCCCTTGCTAGCAAATTCCAACCGAGATCAAGTTGTTGAAGAGAATACAGGAGGCCTATCTCAAACGAAATGCTTTTTTTGAATTTGTTATGGCTTAGGTTCAATTCAACAATTCCGAGCAACTTACCAAGTTGTTGTGGAATTGATCCGCTTAGATTATTTCGTCGCTAAATTAAGGAGTTGAAGTTTAGATAATTCCTCAATTTCGGAGGGAATGACACCGGAAAGAAGGTTGTTATTAAGAGTAAGGTTGTACAACAACTTCAAATTTCCTAATTCTTTAGGAATCCTACCCTCAAGTTGATTCGATGATAAGTCAACCAACCTGCAGTTGGGTTGCCAATCCAAGCTCCGATGGCATCTTGCCGGATATATTATTGTTAGAGATTTTTAGGCTTGTCATGTTATGGCACCGGCCCCATTTTGGTGAAACCCGACCATACAAATTATTGTAGCTCAAATCGATGAAGTTTAAGTGAGGGTAGATACCAAAATCTTTAGTTATATTCCCCATCGCTTGGTTCCTATCAAGCCTAACTCTAAATAGACTAGTACATTTATGCAAGCTTTTAGGTATTGGACCGGAGAAATGGTTGTGGAATGCCGTGAAGTTTTCAAGCAAACCTCCTAGGCACAAATCTTGTGGCAAATTGCCGATGAATTTGTTGTTGCTCAAGATCACCTCCTTACAAGTGTGTGATTTTATTCATATTATGGGGCAAGAAACTCGGATAGTTGGTTATCACTAAAATCAAGTATTGACAAGTTTTTCAAGTTTCTAATGGAATTGGGAATTCTACCGCTTAAAACCTTGTTTGACAAGTCAAGTTCATTGAGAGACCGTAACGATCCAATTTCTTGAGGAATGGAACTAGAGAGTTTGTTATGGTGAACAAAGAAAATGGACGGAGTTTCTCAAGTTTCCAATGGAATTGGGGATTCTACCGTGATAAAACATTAATTGACAAGTCAAGGTTATTGAGAGACTATAATGACCCAATTTCTTGAGGAATGACACCGGAGAGTTTGTTACTCCAAAGATGGAGAATGGATAGGTTTCTCAAGTTTCCAATGGAACCGGGGATTCTATCGATTAAAACATTGTTTGACAACTCAAGGTCATGGAGAGACCGTAACAACCCAATTTCTTGAGGAATGGAACCGTAAAGTTTGTTACCCCAAAGATAGAGAGCGGATAGGTTTCTCAAGTTTCCAATGGAACTGGGGATTCTATTGGTTAAAACATTGTTTGACAACTCAAGGTCATGGAGAGACTTAACAACCCAATTTCTTTAGGAATGGAACCGGAGAGTTTGTTGCTGAAAAGATAAAGAAAGGATAGGTTTTTTAAGTTTCCAATAGAAGAAGGGATCAAACTCGGTAAGTTTATTTTCACACGAGCCTAAAATGTTGAGATTAGTCAACAAACTTATTTCGAATGGAATACTTCCTGTGAGATCATTGCTACATAAGTCCAAGCCTTTAATATTGGATAGGTTACTAATGTGTGGTGGAATTTTGCATAAAGTGAATTGTTCCAAAGATTGAGAGTAAAAAGATTGAAGAAGGATGAGAAGTTGAAACCATGAAGTGTACCTCTCAAACCAAAATGTGGAAGGCTCAAATTGGTGACACTTCCAGAATTGTCACAAGTGATCCCAGTCCAATTGATGCAAGGACTACTACCGACCCAAGAAGACTGTAGAGATTGGCTTTGGTTGTCAAGACTTGCTTTCTACTTGAGAAGAGCCTCAACTTCTTGATTATGGCTAGCTTGAGCAACTTTGTATTTGGCAGCAGTAGAACCAAATACCGAAGTTGCAGAGGAAGTATAAGCAAACGCAAAGAAAGAAGAAAAGAAGAAAAGGAGAAGGAGAAACATTGAGAATGGTTTGTGTGGTAAGGATGTCATATCGAATTGAAAGGGATGTGTATGGTTTGGTAAATGTGGAGAATGAAGATTGTGGCTAGGCAACAAGTAGAGGTATTTATTTATCGGATAGGATGGAAAACATAATAATATTTTCCTTTCCTCAATTACAAATGGTACGAGACTCTTCAAGGCAAAATGGTTAGGATGGGACAATATAAAGATCTCTCAAGTCCACTCGATTTTGCTTTTAAAGATATATATATATACACTTTAATTATCGTTGGCTCTTCGGGTTCTACTTTTGTACAAAACAATTCCTAAACGCTCTGTTTTTGCACTAAAATTCAATATGCTTCTAATATAAATTAATTTGACATCCTTTTTCTAATTTATTTTTTTAAAAAATAAATAATTAAACACTCTGTTTTTGCTTTTGGTTTCTGTTAAATAATGGTAATTATTAGAAAGGCTTTCCTCTTTAATTATAACACTCTGGTTTCAATATATAGTCTCTGTTGCAGTCGTTTTTGTTGTTGACTTGCTGTGGCATGCTAAACCATCCTGATTTGCAGGTATTAATTTACTTCAAGAAGTTGGTCTACTAGTTAAAAAATTTTATTTTCCATAAGAACTATAAGACTTTTTCTTTGTAGACGGTATATAGGACAAAAGAATAACAACGAAACCAAATAGGATTGAAAGTTACCTTCATTAAACTACTCGTTAGGACTCCAATTTACGATATCAGACTAACTAAATTTCCACCTTGCGATCTAAACCAGTTATTCTTAATTAGTTGTGCCTGTAGCTATAATCCAAGCACAAAATGACATGAATGATCAAACAAGAAATCAGGGCTGACTTTATAATATATGTGGCCCTAGACAAAATAATATTTTAGAGATTCTTTTATAAAATAAATAAATATTAAACATTATTTAAATTTTTTTTTTTTTTTTCGAGATGTAAAATCTCTAATTAAATTTTTGTATTTAAGTTTACAAAGCAAATCTTTTTTCAATTGATAATATAGTCAAATTACTTAATCTTTCTTGTAACATAGTTGAACGTAAATAAGATTTTATTAATTTTAATTTTGAAAAACTTTTTTCAGCCGAAGCTACGAGTAGCGGGAATAGTTAATAGTATTATATATGTTATCCATGCATTTGGAAAAGAATTTACTTTTTTTATAAAATTTAGTATGGCAAGTGGTGTTTTCATTTCCATAGTTATAATTTCTTTTAAAACTTTTAATTCTGAAAATAAATCTAAACCATCAATATCGAAAGCATATCGTGCTTTAGAAAGTTTTCAAGATTTAAATAATTTTTTTTTTCAAAATACCATCATCAAGTGATTTTAATTTTTCTACACTATAAAGAAACCAAAATTATCGTTATATATTTTAAATTATTCAAACCTATTTTGAATAGAGGAAATCGCATGATCAACTAAATATGTAAAATAATTAATTCTAAAAGATTCTTCAACGAGATAATTTCATGTCTTCATTTTTAATCTCATCAAATTATTTCTTTCTAGTAGACATTTTATTCAAATAATAAAATTAAAATATAATTATAAAAGAGTAAGAAACTTTGGCACTTGATTATATTTGATTGTCACACCAAATCAAGTAAACCTAGAGAGAATCATCCGAGAAAATAAAAAGAAATTTGAGAAAAAATAAAATATTATATGATTTATATACATAATATTATTTCCATAGATTAAAAAATTACCTTCAAATTCTTCCGCCAAGCTAATTAGTAAAGGTTTTATAAGAGATCCCCGATTGTTTGGAAAAAAAAGGAATATAGTAACAAAATTTGGAGATTTAAAAATTGTTTCACTCACAAATATTTTTCTTAAACATTTTTTTAAGTAAAAGTGTCTCACTAAAATAAAAATTGAAAGCTTTTATAAGTAGAAGGTAACCGAAAAGACATCTAGAAAATGTAGTTTTTTTAACGTTGAAATAATAATATCCGTGAACAATAAGAGCTTTTCAATGTAGGAAATCTAGTACCTATAATCTGTTAATAGAGAGAAGAATGATGTCTCATACTTAGATTGAGGCTATACTTTTTAATTTATCTCATTTTTTATGGATTTAAATTTAAAGTAAAATTTTAATTGGCCATAATGTCCTATGCCTTGAGCCGGCACTGCAAGAAATAAACCAAACCCACTTGACTCATGGACAAAATGACATGTGTAATCAAAGAAACACAATATTGAGTGAATAAATTTGCAGGCTTGAAATCATGAAGTCCAGATAACTGTTCCTAGTCGTCGCACAGATTCTTGGACTTTAGAAAAAGCATTCCAACTTTAAGTTTTGCAGATAAATTTACTAAGAAAGTGCGGCACCAATCACTAAGACCCAATTGACTTGTGTGACAAAGTTTTGGAATCTTTATTTTCGATCTGAATCATGTAGTTTGGCTCATTGGATCTCCTATAGAAAATCTTAAGAAATTATTACAAAATTTAGGACCCAATAAGAAAAATCCAACAAAACACTTAAATAGCTCTCATTGTCAGTTGCAATAATAAAAAAAAAAAAAAAAAGAATCTCCATTTTATAACTATTGTTGTAATTAAAATCCATTAGCTTTTAAGCTGTCAAATAACTCAAAAACATTCTAAACTTTCAGATAAATTGAAATAAACCAGAAATGATCATTTCTTTCTTAACTAATTGCTGTTTCTGTTATTTTACTTAACAAGTATTTTTACAAAATTAAGAGTCACATCAACATTCTGATCACACATGCAGACTCCACATCCTCCGTCGGAGGTCACCCGACACCCACAAAAAGGCAGGCATTCAGAGTGGTCAGGCCATGACTGCACCTGCAACCACAACCAGCATCTGTGAATGTGACTAACAAGCAACTAGCTGTTAAGCCTAGAATAATATCTCAATTTAATCCTCACAAATATTAGCATACATTGACTGGAAGAAAAAAAAAAAAAAACAGAGTGGCAATAAACTTAGCCAAAATGTGAGCCTGACTATTAAAGAAAGGCGGTGGAAGAAGCTTTCAAAAGGGCATAATCAAAACAAGCAGAAATGCTTTGATG
Organism: Dovyalis caffra; assembly: GCA_963924115.1. Taxonomy (NCBI): domain Eukaryota; kingdom Viridiplantae; phylum Streptophyta; class Magnoliopsida; order Malpighiales; family Salicaceae; genus Dovyalis; species Dovyalis caffra. The sequence goes on from CAWUPB010000351.1 coordinate 1,099,514, forward strand.
AAAAGCAAAGACACATGGAATAAGTAATAGATTATGTATGAATGGCCTAGCTGTACCAATTGACCCAATGCAGTTGAGAATCAAACTTAGAAACAGAGTGAAAAGAGACTTAGCCAAAATGTGAGCTTGACTATTAAAGACAGAATGGTTTGGGCTTTTATTTCCCCTAAGCTATCAGAAAATCTGACTTGCTAGAAACTGAATTCCAATCTTTCTTAAAACAGAAAGGGTTTTCAATATTTCTTAGCATTTTAGGTTGGTTTATGTTTCATGGGTCTCACCCTTTCATTTAATAAAAGAACCTGTCTAATTTCTCTCTGTTGTCCTGCAATGCTTCTACTGCAACAAACACCCCCATTGACTTCTCTCTGTTGTCATATTTACAAGGTTTTCAATTACTGCAAGCAGTAATTCTTGGATGCAAAAAAGAACCTGTCTGGATGCTACCCCCAATTCTGCAAATGAAAAACAAATGAATATGCAAGCAGCACTGGTGAGTTTTGATTGGTTTGTGGAATTGGGTTATATGTGTTTTCTTTGTTGAATATGTATCGTATATATTTTCAGCAAAAAGAGTTGTTGTTTTGTGTTTTACGATTAAAATTCACAATGGTTAGATAATGATGACATAGCAAACACGCAAGTGGAAGAAGACAGAGAAATTTTGATATAATTTTTATTTGCATCAGATGGTTGGGATATAATTTTTATTCCCATTGTCGGTCGAGATTGAGGATTGGGGTGCAAGCATGCAATTGCTATTTTTGTGACATGTACCATGCCTTCAGCAACTTGATTTTTAGGTATTCTTGCTATATTTACTGCCTTTCGCATACTTGGCATCGTCCCCATCCTTTGCGGAAGCTTCATATGAGGTGGAGGGCTTCGTTTCAGCTTCAAGATGAATCATCATTGGAAGGTACGTGGGAGTTTCCAGGCACCACAATAGAATATTGTTTATCAGTATCTTTCCCACCTCTCTTCTTTTCAACATTCGGCACCCCTCAAAGAATGAGCTCCGCATTGTCTTGCCAGTAATTTTGGTCTGCTTCTCTATGGAATGTCTCTTGGCTGGCTATGTGCCACTGCAGAAGAACACATTCATTTTACAATCATAAAAGGTGGAAGGAACATGGAGAGTGTGTGCGTATGTCAAAAGAGAGCCGGGATGGGGCATGGAAACGTGGCTTCCTAGAAAAATTTTACCTCCTCCTATTCTCTCTTCTGAGCTTTGTTAGTTTCGCAATGTTGCTGCTTTTTCTCACACAAAGCTTGTTGATCCCTTCAGCATCATTGATAGTCTGATTTCTCATCTCCTTCTCTGTTTTCTCATTTTCTTCTAAATGCATCACATTTTGCCTGCAGAAAAGTGGATGTGAAATGTTTTATCCAAATATGAACTTTGTGCAAAAACTTTATCCACAACCATCAGTTTTGATGCCTTGACTGCACTTCAAATTTATGGCCTTACAATCATGCGAAGCAAATATCATTCACGACCACCAGGATATTTCACAAGATTGAAGCAGGCTTCCCCTATGTTCAATTCCATTAGAAATGCCCACAAAAATGAGACAGAAACACCAAGCATGAGAAACAAGATGGTTACTGGATCAAGACAGGAAAATAAAAGAGACAGAGGATTCTGCTTTCACTTGAGAATTTCAATTTTATTTGGCCTGATATTTTTTGGACGTCCAAAGCCAGTGTCGACCAACTTAAATACATCAATATATAAAAAGGACTAAGCTGGATCGGGAAGAAGGGTTGGACAGACTTATACAAAATGAGCAAAAGGCTGTATCATCTGTAAATTAAAGAAGAAGGGCAACAAGTTGAACACAAGGCCCCATCTCAGTTGACAACAGGTTATTGGTTGCTGAAGCTTTCAAAGCATTTACTGTGTCTGAAGCAAAGAAAGCAGCGTACCGCTACATGGAGAACAAGAAATTAATCAACTATAGAGTTGTTTCTGACCATTCAAAGGGAAATTAGAAATGCCCAAAGTATAATTCAACCACATTTCAGGTGTCACGGTCTGTAGGCATCAATCAGCCCATTAGAAAATTCAACCCCGGCCCAATGTAACAGTTTATTGGTTGGTGAAATTTTCTTTGGATCATCTTGTAGAGAGCCTACATCTCACAATATGACAGTTCCTGGCATTTCGATAACAAGGTCTATGCAAGTCTTTTCTTGCCTTTGCTTTTGCTTTTATTTTATTTTTAATAATTGAATAAGATGGTATACGTAGAAGTCCTGAACAAAAAGTATCTATCAAATAATTTTAGGCAATTGGATTGAATTGCCAACGGACTAATTGATGCAAAACGTAGATTTGTTTCAGAAATGTCAAAAACTGTCACATTGTGGGATGCCCACGGACTATGCCACAACTGACTTGAGGTCTTGTGTACAAGTTGTGAGCCTTTTTGATATAACAGATAGAGAAATTTGATATAATAATATTTTAAAATATAGTCATTTATGATGATAATTGAAAAGATTATAAATAAAATCACTATATATATATATATATATATATATATATATATATATATATATATTATCTAAATAAAAAAATAGATATTTAATTCAATAAATATGAAGTTTTTTTTTTATATATATATATATTCTTTATGAATGATGATCATATACTGGGAAAAAGTATCATTATTTTTTTTTCCTTCAACCTACTATTAAAGACAGATAGTGTAAATTAGGTCACCATGATCTTGGAAGAAGCTTCCAAAAAAGGATGTATAATAAAACGGTTGAAATGCAAACTGACTCAAACTTGTTTCACTCATTTTGTGAGATTATATCTAATTGTATAATGGAAGTTAACTCATTTTGGCTTTTGATTTCTGTTCTGGTTCGTTATTCACAAGTTGAAGCTTAAATTTTTAAATAAAATCTTTTTGAAAGTTATGTCTACTTCTTTAAGAAAAGTCATTGTTGATGCCGAATAATTTTTCACAAACATACATAAAAAGTAAGCTATATTTCTTTTTCTTAACCCGTGTTTCATGCTTCTCCTTTTTCCCCATTTTCCACAGGCTCCTAAGTCTATCAATGTCTTTTTCTCCATTTTCCAACCAATAATCTGTTATCGTGCTCATCGAGGTTAAATTTTCTAATTAGCAGATTGATGCCCACAGACTGTGACAACTGCCTTTAGGTCTTGTGTACAACTTGCTGGCTTTTGCTCACTTTTGTATAAGTCTTTTACATGCATGAATCATGATCTACATTAAATCTCAAGACCTATCACTGCCATTCAAAAAAGCAAACAATTAGCAGATAAGATGGTATACGTAGAAGTCCTGAACAAAAAGTATCTATCAAATAATTTTATAAAATTGAAAGCAAATATATATATATATATATATTGAAATTTAATTAACATCAAATCACCATGTCTCTACTATTTGATCATTTCTAAGAATCAAATCCTTTGAATTGTTAGTGTCTCATTTTTTATAAAATGGAGAAACTAAAGAATCTATAAGAATTGTTTTTGTACATATAATTTCAACTCTACAATTACTGTAAGATAAGATTAGATAGGTCTGAGCTTGCTAGGTTGCTAACAATAAAAGTATATAGGCAGTTTAACAAATGTATGTATATAAAAGAAAGGTTTCTGTACCTAAAGTATTATTGTGAGAAAACAATTTTTCTCTTTTAATTAAACTTTTTATTAACATGATTTGGCATTAAATTTAATTTCAATTGACGTAAAAACTAACACAAAATATCCAACATTATATATAAACATCGAAGAGGGGGATATATATATAGCATCGGATCAATTTCTACATCAATCGACTTTATATGTTAAGCTAGCGGTAGAACATGTTTAACCTTTGATCTACTATTAAGCTCTTTTTTAAACTAAATTAGTCCAGGCTCAATACTTTTAAAAAATAAGTATGCTATCATGGATAGTAAAAATTAAATTTTAGTTTTGATTAAATCAAAATAATTCTCTTACTATTAAATCACGTCTCTTGGTGGTAAGTATAGAAATTAGTTGTTCGAGTGAATGGATACATACTATGGGTGGAGCAATTAGCTAGCATGCATGTTGCTTAAGTTTTGTTCTTGATTTTGTTGAATCTATCAAGAAATGTCACAAAACTGTCACATTGTGACATCTGGACAGTCTCCATAATTTTGCTTTAACGTGCTCAATGGGGTTGAATTTTCTAATGTACTCGATTGATTTCACAAACCGGGATATGTGTTCTTATCTATCATGCTATTCTTCTCTAATTGTTTAAAATAATTCAAGAGTTCTTATATATCAAAACCTGCATTTAAAATCATCTCTAGTTGTTTCTTAATTTTCAAAGAAAGAGAGGCATTGTAAAAAAGTCTTGGTCTTTTCAAATAATTCCAGGTTTGTAATTTAGCAAAGAAAATTCAAATATATGGACAGCTTGTCACACTATCAAAGTCTAGTGGATGTATATTGAATTTCAAAATATCAAATTTGTTGCTTCTCCTTTTTCTCCATTTTCCATAGGCTTCTAAGTCTCGTCAAAGTCTAGTGTCATTTTTCTACCTCTCCAACTTGTTATCGTACTTGTTACGATTGAATTAAAGAGAATTGAGAGAGACAAAAGATTCTCCTAAATCAATTTTAGGTCAATTTGTTCCTTTAGTTGCAACTATGGCTCATGTTCTTTACAATTTAATAGGTTAAACGATTAGAAATAGGTTGCTAGTTGATTAATATCTTGTTCTCCATTTACCATAAACAAGACCAAATTAATATCTCAATTAGCTATATATATATATATGCTTTCTTTGCTTTCAATTTTCTAAAATTTTATAACATTTATATTATGTGGTGAAGCTTTTGTTGCTTGAATTTGATATATGGCTACATGTTCCATCAGGACTTCTACATATAGGATCTTTAATTATATATATATATATATATATATATAAGAAGAAAAAAAAAGATGAGATTTGCGTACACTTGTTTAATTCAGAAATGTCAAGTTGCGTACAACTTGCTGGCTTTTGCTCACTTTTTTAATTATATTATTAATTTGCAAAGTTGATTGCGGCCAAGATTCCGAATGATTGCGGCCGAATATCTCTAATGCTTTCCGTGATTCTTCTGTTGCGGGATCATGTTATTCTGTGAACAAAATTGCAGGCATTTAAATCTATGATCATGTTATTATGTAAACAAAATTGCAGGCATTTAAATATATGATCTTTACATACAATACATTCTGTAGTATTCCACATTAGAAGTTAATTCAAACAAAGCTTTGAATTTCTTGTATTTATGCTTACAGAAGTCAGAACATATGGTTTGAAGACCAAGGCTTCATTGAAGTTGCTGAATCTGGACGTGGAGGGAAAAACTGCCTGGAATAAAAACGTGGTAGCTCCTCAGGGGCTTTGTTAAAGTGTTTGTGCAGGGATTTTCTAAATAATCATGAAACATTGCCAAACATTTTATACTTCTTTATAAGAGTGCAATTAATTTGTTTTTGTTTCAGACTCGTCCAGAATTTCAGTGGTTAAGGTAACTGTTTGGGGGTGTGCTTTTCTCTGTGCGTGTGGAAGTAATATATTTTATTCTCGTGTTTCAATGGTATTTTGACAAAGGTGTGGTGCTTGAAGTTCCGGCTAAGTACTATAGTACTCAAGCTAGCATATCACTTCAGTTGTATTTGCTTGCTAAAGCCCTGATTTTAGGTACGCCATGGAATTAAATTTGTGAAGTTCTTACTACCATATCTGTTAACTAGTTAGGTCCAGACATCATGTTCAAGATTAGGGACGCTAGTGAAAAAAAGAGTACATTTTCAAAATTAATTCTCTTGATTATTTATGGTCAGGTAATTCATAAAACAGATTCATAAGAATCAACAAAAGAATGATGCAAGCTTGGGGCACAACTTACGGTCCACGCTTTTCGACCATAAGATTGAATAGCTTATGGATATAACAATCAGATTCAATGCTGAAAAACAGGTTATATAGCTAGATAATAAATCTTGAGAAATTTTGGAAGGAGCAGAATTTTTTTTTGTTTTTTTTATTTTTTTGCATATATAGCCTAGAACTAGAAATCTTATGGTTTTGAAAAAAGCTTGATAACATCTATAGAGAGATGCTCTGTACTCATTCTGTATAAGGAGAGATTGGCAATATTTGCTTTGCATTTGAAAGAGCCTCAGCTTTTTTATAGTTACCAAATATTAAAGTTGCAGAGGGAGTAGGAGCAAAAGCAAAGAAAGAAGTAATGGAGAATATGAGGAGGAGTGGAAGAGGAGGTGGAGAAAGAGTGAGAATGGTTTCTCAAGTAAACATTAGCAAATATTAATTTTGAGGGTCCATTACCACTTTTTCATTCTAATCTACCAGCTTTAGATCTATCCAATAATAACCTCTCCATATCCATTTCTTCTATATGTCGGATTTCCGACAGCGTTTTGAGATTCCTTGACATTTCAAATAACCTTTTATCTAGGAGGCTTCCCGATTGTTTCTTGCACTTGCAACAAATGATTGTTCTGAATCTATGCAACAAAAATTTGTCGAGTGAAATTCCAAGCTCAATAGGATCATTATTGTTGCTTCAAACATTGACTTTTAAGTAAAAACAACTTTTTGAGAGAATTGCCGACTTCTTTAAGGAGTTGTAGCTCGTTGATGTTTCTTGACTTGAGTAAGAATAGATTATATTGAGAAATACCAGCTTGGATAGGCGAAAGCCTACAGGTTTTGATGTTCCTTTTGCTATTTTGAAGGTAATTAAAAAAAAACACAATGATTGTTGAAGAAACAAAATAGAAAACAGAGAAACACCGCATTACAAACAAAGTTAGGAAATTATTCAAAGGAACATACTAACTCTTTTCAAAATTCTCAGCCACTCAACGGATCTTGCAATGTTATTGTGGAGAATGGCTTCTACAATGGAGGCCATCGAACTATGACCTCCGAAGCAACTTTTCTCATGGTTGGCCTAAATTTGGGATCGCAACCAAGCATGCACATGCTATTTTGGTGATGTAGACTACACCATCCGCAACTTGATTTTTAGGAAGTGGGATCCTTTGGTCTATGATGTCCTTCAACAATGTATGCTTGGTGTATTTCGAGGATGATGATGAGGGAAATTCGATGATGAAAGAGATGAGATGAGATCACCTGGATGCCTTCCCATAATTACTTCCATTCTTACTACTCCAAAGCTATAGACATCGCATTTTTCGTTCACTTTCATTGTGTAAGCCAGTTCGCAAAAAAATTAGCTTTATAATTAAAGCAGACAAATATATAAAGAAAAATTTAATGATTGATGTATCTATGTATTAGGAAAGAAATCAAGAAACGCACCGGAGCCGTGTATCCAAAGGTGCCGACAAATGAAGTCCAATTGCTTGAGTCCGGCATTAAAAGCCTTGTTGTGCCGAAATCGAAACACGAGCCTCATATTCTTCATCCAAAAGAACATTATTACTAGAAATGTCTCTATGAATGATTGGAGGAGTGCAATCATGGTGCGGATAGGATAATGCACTTGCCACCCCTTTAACGACATTGAGCCTTTTCATCCAGTCTAACTCCGTTGCTTGATCTTCACCATTTAAAATCTTTTTCAAACTTCCCCTTTCTATGAACTCATAAACTAGAAAGGAGTGCTTTCTATGTGAGCAAAAACCATATAACTTCACAATATTTCGATGTCGTATGTCAATTAACACACGAACCTCACTTCTAAAAGCTTTGAAATTGGTGAACTCGCCCTCTTTTGATTGGTGAAGATTCTTCACGAGCAACCACCCGATCCGTCGCAACACTCGCTTTATAAACAATTACATAGCCTCCTTCCCCTATACAAGTAATTGGAATCAAAATCTTCGATGGCTCCGAATGATGTTCTCGTAGACCATCTTCCCATCATAACTCCATATTGCAAATATGTCTTAACATTGTCCCTCCACTAATTGAGCTTTTCTATTTCTAATTCTTTGGTGGAGAAAGTGAAAACCTCCAAGCAATGATAAATAATAGAAACGAGACTACCCAATAAGAGTGGTACTATCAAAATGATAATTTTGTTTCTCTTTTGTGCACTATTTTTTAGAAGAGAATTGTAAGGCTTCAAACTGCTAGCATTGCCACATAAGCTCGTATTATTCATATACGCCTCAAATGGAGCCTTTTGAAAGGCTTTGATGTTTGGAATAGGACCCATTAGCTCATTGTAGGATATGTCCACAGCTGTCAAGCTTCCCAAATCTTCCAAAGTTGTTGGAATGAAACCATAAAGCATGTTGTGAGAGAGATTCAACATTTCTAGCATTTTTAGTTGACCAAGTTGCCATGGTATCTTGCTTTCTAGCGATTCCAACCGAGATCAAGTTGTTGAAGAGAATGTAGGAGGCCTATCTCAAATGGAATTTGTTTTTTGAATTTGTTATGGCTTAGGTTCAACTCGCAATAAATATGAGCACCTTCCAAGTTGTTGTGGAATTGATCCACTTAGATTATTTACTTGCTAAATTGAGGAGTTGAAGTCCGGTTAACTCGCTCAATTTCAAAGGGAATGACACTTGAAAGATGGTTGTTGGCAAGAGTAAGGTTGTACAACAACTTCAAATTCCTCGGTTCTTTAGGAATTGTACCATCGAGTTGATTCGATGACGAAGTCAACCAACCGTAGCTTGGTTGCCAATCCAAGCTTCGATAGTATCTTACCGGATATATTATTGTTGGAGATTTTTAGGCTTGTCATGTTGTGGCATTGGCCCCATTTTGGTGAAACCTCACCATACAAATTATTGTAGCTCAAATCGATGTAGTTCAAGTACGGGTAGATACCAAAATCTTCGGTTATATTTCCCGTCGGTTGGTTTCTCCGAAGTGTAACTCTAAATAGACTAGTACGAGTTACGCAAGCTTTTGGGTATTGGACCGGAGAAATTGTTGTCGAATGCTCGTGAAGTTTTCAAGCAAACCTCCTAGGCATAAATCTTCCGGCAAATTGCCGGTGAATTTATTGTTACTCAAGATCACCTCTTTATAGTGTGTGAGTTTATTCATATTTTGGGGTAAGGAACCGGACGAGTTGGTTAAAATTAAGATAATGTATTGATAAGTTTCTCAAGTTTCGATGGAATTGGGGATTCTCCCAGCTTAAATCATTTAATGACAACTCGAGGTCATTGAGAGACCGTAATGACCCAATTTCTTAAGGAATGAAACCAGAGAGTTTGTTACCCCAAAGATAGAGAATGGATAGGTTTCTCAAGTTTCCAATGGAATTGGGAATTTTACCGGCTAAAACATTGTTTGACAAGTCAAGGTTATTGAGAGACTATAATGACCCAATTTCTTAAGGAATGGAACCGGAGAGTTTGTTATTATAAAGAATGAGAAATGACAGAGTTTCTCAAGTTACCAATGAAATTGGGAATTTTACCGAGTTAAAACATTGTCCGACAAGTCAAGGTTATTGAGAGACCGTAATGACCCAATTTCTTGAGGAATGAAACCGGAGAGTTTGTTACCCCAAAGATAGAGAATGGATAGGTTTCTCAAGTTTCCAATGGAATTGGGAATTTTACCGGTTAAAACATTGTTTGACAAGTCAAGGTTATTGAGAGACCGTAATGACCCAATTTCTTGAGGAATGGAACCGGAGAATTTGTTATTATAAAAATTGAGAAATGACGGAGTTTCTCAAGTTGCCAATGAAATTAGGAATTTTACCGGTTAAAACATTGATCGACAAGTCAAGTTCACCGAGATACCGTAACGATCCAATTTCTTGAGGAATGGAACCGGAGAGTTTGTTACTCGTAAAGATAGAGAATGGATAGGTTTCTCAATTTTCCAATGGAATTGGGAATTTTACCGATTAAAACATTGACTCGACAAGTCAAGTTCACCGAGATACTCGTAACGATCCAATTTCTTGAGGAATGGAACCGGAGAGTTTGTTACTCGTAAAGATAGAGAATGGATAGGTTTCTCAATTTTCCAATGGAATTGGGAATTTTACCGGTTAAAACATTGTCCGACAAGTCAAGTTCACTAAGATACTTTAATGACCCAATTTCTTGAGGAATGGAACCAGAGAGTTTGTTACTCGTAAAGATAGAGAATGGATAGGTTTCTCAAATTTCCAATAAGAGGCGGGATCAAACCGTTGAGATTATTTGCACATAGGGATAAATGGTTGAGGTTGGTCAACAAACCTATGTCAAATGGAATACTTCCTGTGAGATCATTCCTACATAAGCTCAACTCTCTAATTTTGGATAGGTTACTAATGTGGGGCGGAATGGTTCCATAAAGGGAATTGTTCCAAAGACTAAGAGTGAAAAGATTGGAGAAGGATGAGAAGTTGAAACCATGAAGCGTACCTCTTAGACCAAAATTTGGAAGGCTCAAATTGGTGACAGTTCCAGAATTCTCGCAAGTGATCCCAATCCAATCGATGCAAGGATTGCTGCCAACCCAAGAAGATAGGAGAGATTGGCTTTGGTTGTCAAGACTTGCTTTCCACTTGAGAAGAGCCTCAGCTTCTTGATTATTGCTAGGTTGAGCAACTTTGTATTTCGCAGCAGTAGTACCAAATACTGAAGTTGCCGAGGAAGTATAAGCAAAAGCAAAGAAAGAAGAAAAGGAGAAAAGGAGAAGGAGAAACATTGAGAATGGTTTGTGTGGTAAGGACATCATATTCATTTGAAAGGGGGGATGAAAATCCTAGCTAGGCAACAAGTAGAGGTATTTATAGGAGAGGATGGAAAACATTATAATATTTTCCTTTCCCCGGCCAATAACAATTGGTATGAGCCTCTGCAAGGCAAAATGGTTAGGATGGGACAATATAGAGGTTTCTTAAGTCCACTCGGTTTTAATTGCTTTTGGTTTTTTGTTCTCGTACGTGCTTCACACGTTAAAGCTCTTTTAAAGAAATATATTCTTTCTTTTTTTCGACTTTAATTATTGTTGGTTCTTCGGATTCTCCTTTTGGACGAAACAATTCCTAAACACTCTGTTTTTACACTAAAATTAAATATGCTTATAATATAAATTAACTTAACATCCTTTTCTAATATTATTTTTAAAAAAAATAAATAATTAAACACTCTGTTTTTGCTTTTGGTTTCCGTTGTTGGGCTTCACGAGTTGAAGGGCTTTTAAAGAAATTTTTTGGGACCTTAATTATTCAATTTTTGGGGGGTAATTCATGACTTTTTGACCAATCTATTTTTACAAACTCATCAAAAGAATTGATAATCTAAGTTCTGATTAATAATCTTTTTTTAGTACAAACCCTTTTTTTTATTTTCATTTTGCTTCTAGAATTGAATGAGAAGATGAGAATAAATCTATCTAATAATTAGATATTTACAAAAATAACCTCTTTCTATTCTGTTGTTTTCAAAATTAAGAGATACATCCATTGAGATCGAGCAACACTCTATTCGCACATGAAAGTAAAGCCTTTAGACTCCACATCCTCCGTCGGAGCCAGCCCACACCACAAAAAGGCAAAACATTCAAAGTGGTCAGGCCATGACTTGTTATGAAGCTCAAGGCTAAAAGATAGACTTTAAAAACAAACAAACACAGACCAAATAATTCCAATGCTTGAGCTACATTAAATCTCAAGACCTATCACTGCAATTCCTCAATTTCCTAACAACAAAACATAAATCAGAATCTCTGTGCACCTCCATAGTCGAAAGGTCCATATATATATATATATATATATATATATATATATTCTTTCAATTTTCTAAAATTTTATAACGTTTATATATATTATTTGATTTAGAAAATAAACGATGTTCACATTAGTTTCCACAACTTAATAGGTTGAAGGGTTAGAAGTAGGCCGCTAGTTGATTAATATCTTGTTCTCCATTTACCATAAACAAGACCAAATTATATTTAGGGATTTAGGAAAAATTTGTTCCCAGTGGAATAGAGAGCTGAAGGTCATGGTTTTTTAAGTGAGGACAATTTGAGGTTTTTCTTTTTCCATTTCATTTATTTCTTTACTAGTATTCGAAATTGAGAGAAAAAAATTAATACCACGTGTCGACATCTTATTACTCTTAAGCTGGAAATTGTCTCTGTTGCTTGAAATTTGATTAGAGGGACCAAATGCAAATGCAAATTAAGAGTAAAAGGACACGATTATTGAAAATTTTAATAGAGGAATATGATTAATACATTTAAAACAATCGATAGATATCCTAAATCTTTAACTCTTTGTAAATTAGGTTAAAAAAAAAAAAAAAAGGTGTTCTTACTTATGGCTAGTGCTTCATATTTGAATCTTCTAAATATTATTAAAAAAACATGTCTAGAAATTTAGATTAGGTGAAATAAAATTATAAAGAGTTAATTATTTTTATTTTTATCAAATATTAACTCATAATCAATTAATTTAAATTTAATGATATGAGAGTTAATACCTAAAGAGTTAATTCACATTAAAGAAACAAGATGTATAATTGTTCTATAAAATTAAGCTAGACCCTACGTGCTCATTATTGCCTTCGCCTCCATACGAGTTAATATCTATAGGGTATACACTACTAAAATTTGTTGAGAAACACAATATTGCCTGAATAAAGTTAGAGGCCCGAAATCATGAAGTCCATATAAAACACAATTTCCTAGTCATCGCACATATTGTAAAATCATCATAATTAATGGACTTTAGAAAAAGCATTCCAACTTTAAGTTTTACATAGAAATTTAATAGGAAAGTGTGGCACCAATCATTTCAAACTAGACCAAGACTTAATAGACTTAATTGACTGGTGTTGACAAAGTTTTAGTGTTTTTATTTTCAATTGTTTTTGTCTTTATCTCATGTCTAAAATCACATCCCTTGCTCTAACTAATATAAATGGTTCACAGCTTTTGTGGAAATTACATCTAATAACCTTCCTCTAATTACTTGCAGCATGAACTAGATAGCATAAAAACTTCACGGTTGGGTGAAGATTACTCCATGATGTCTATCTTAGAATTTGTTCTCCACATTTGTAGAATAGAGGACCCGCTTCATAATCATATCTCGGTCTTTGGGGAGTTTGCGGCACGGACTTGGAATAATTCTTTCAGTTCTTGACTCTTTGGACGAGTTTGGAGAATCCATTTTCTTGTGGCATTTCAAAATAATAGTTTTAATTGCAAGTCATATAAACAAATAACATAAAATTAAAAAGAATTAAAATAAAACAAATTATTAACATAATTACAACTAGAGGAACGAATCAATTTTGAGTGTCGGAGAACATGAGGAGAAGAAAAGTAAAACGACAATGATAGAAAAATAAAAGAACAAATGAATGTTTAGGACTAAACGAATAAGAATAAGAGATGCTTTGATTGATCATCCATAATTAAAGAGATCAATGTTTAACTTTCTTCGATCAATCAATCATACTTGAAGAGATAAAACAAATTAGGGTTAGTTAAGACATATTTTAGGTATGAGAGAAGGGGATTGGAGAATGATTTATGGATTTTGGGTTCGTTTCTTTGATAAATCATTGACAATTCTTTGACTGATTTTAGGCATTAGAAAGTTAGGTTAGATTTGGTGATTTAGGAAAAATTCGTTCCTAGGGGACATAGAGCTTAAGGTCATAGTTTTTTAAGTGATGGCAATTTAGGGCTTTTCTTTTTCCATTTCGTTTATATTTTTATTGGTATTCGAAATTGAGAGGGAAAAAAATTAATGCCATGTGTCGGCTTTTTGTTACTCTTAAGTTGAAAATTGTCTTCGTTGCTTGAAAAATTGATTGGAGGGACAAAATGTAGACACAAATTAAGAATAGAGGGACACGATTATTAAAAAATTTAATTGAAGGATATGATTAAGACATTTAAAATATTAAAGGGATATCTTGAACCTTTAACCCTTTGTAAATTTGGTTGAGAAAAAAAAATGGTGTTCTTAATGATGGCTAGTGTTTTAGATTTGAATCTTCTTAATATTATTAAAAAAAATGTCTGGATATTTAGATTAGGTGAAATAAAATTATAAAGAGTTAATTATTTTTATTTTTATCAAATATTAAATCATGATCAGTTAATTTAAATTTATTGATATGAGAGTTAATACCTATAGAGTTAATACAATTAAAGAAAGAGGATATATAATTGTTATATGAAATCAAGCTAGACCCTACTCTTTAGTGCCTTCGCCTGCATAAGAGTTAATACCCATATATAGAGTATATGCTACTAATGTCTTTGACAAACACAATATTGGCTGAATAAATTTAGAGGCCCGAAATCATGAAGTCCAGATAAAACGCAACTTCCTAGTCATCCCAAAAGTTGTAAAATCATCATAATTAATGGACTTTAGAAAAAGCATTCCAACTTTGAAAGTTTTGCAGAGACATTTAGTAGGAAAATGTGGCAACAATCATGTCAAACTAGACCAAGACTCAATTGACTTGTGTTGACAAAGTTTTATTGTTTTTATTTTCAATCCAAGACCACTTGTTTAAGGGATTAGATCTCTTTCCACTCAAACCAAATTTCTTGAGTATAAATACCCCTTTTTCTTTCCTAGAAGAATGAGGAAAATTTGGCAACAAAGAAAGACTAATAGCTAGGAGAAGCATAGCATGCAGTCCTATTGCAGGTTGAAGAGTAAAGTGAACCAAAGAAAAGAGGACGTTTTTTTTTTTTTATCGCTACTCGATATCGGACAAGACTCTCGAAAAATATAAGATTTATTTTATTTATAGAATTATTCACAAGTTTGGAGTCGCCACCTAGTATTGAAGGAACTAGAAACCTAAAACGGATACTTGGTTTAGAGAATCTGTGATAAAAAGTTGGTTAAGCTTTTGGAAAGATATTTAATCATCGAAAGAGTCCTTTTTGAAGAAAGGTACCATGTCTAACTTAATCCTAAAATTTATCTCCTAAAGTTTTTTATTTGTGCCAAATTATTTTTCGATTTAAAATTCTAATTTTCCAAGCCAAATTAAGTTTTTATTTTTGAGCATGACATCGTATTGAAATGGTCGTTGAACTCTTCGTCGGGAGACACATCGATTCAAATAACGAATTTTCTTTTTGAGTCTCGACACAACCGGTATGTTGGAGAATACCTAAATTACTAAAAATAATTTTTTTTTTGTTACTAATACAGATCCCTATCGGGTAATATACTTTGTTAAAAGTTTTATGACTTTTATTTTTATTTTTATTTTTTATTTTTTATTTTTTAATTTCGTGGAAGATCGTCATCGGTCTCTAAAGAATTAGGAGACTTGACATCCTCCACTTATTAATTATCGAGTCTAATTACTAAACAAATAAATTAAAGCCACACTAATTAAGTAAATTAAAGGAAATTCAAATACTGAACTTTAAATTAATAACGATACATGTACAAAGTCAATTAAAGATAGAAATTACATTAATTAAAATATTTATGAAAAATTTAAAATAAATTCTAACTTAAATATAAACCGACAAACATACATAAAATAAATTGAATTAAAATTGCATTAATTAAAATAAGTAAATTTATGTCTGTCAATTTGTGGTTTAGTAGATTTAATTAATGATCAGAGAACTTATTTAAAGTTTCATCATTCTAATTGAACTCCTCTGCTTCAACCAAATAAGAAATTTTGGTAGATTATTATTGAATCACTTCTTCATTTCAAGGTTTCTGTCAAGGTGCATGTCTGCATACAGGCGGATGCTACCCCCACTTTTGCAATTGAAAAGAACTAAATATGGGAGAGGTGCTGCTGATTTTTGTTTTGTTTGTTTCTCTTTTTTCTCGGTTTTTGGATCTTTTGTTCTGTTCCTAGAATTGGGATATATGTATGTTTTCCAGAACATAACTTTAGATCTTGATGTCTGCTGTTGTAAATTTGGAATCCAAATGGATGTGGTTATTTGAAAGACTTTTTTATATAATTTTGATTGCCTTTAGGTGTTCGGGCCATTTGTATGAATTCAGTAAATTATTGTCTGCAATTGCCAGAATGAGACAATATGAGACTCTGGTTTCTTTGTCCTAACAAATGGAATTAGTAGGACTCTCTCAGAATGTTTATACTCTTGCTATCCTTATTAATCGCTTCTGCCACTTACACGGGCTTTATTATGGATATTCTGTCCTGGAAAAAATCATTAAACTTGGTTTGAACCTGAGATTATAACATTAAGTTGCTTTCCGTTCCATTCTAAGTTATAATCTGGATAATTCTACAAATCATATTGTTTTTCTTTGGTATAGTAATTATTTTGTTTGGGACTAGCATCCACCTGATGCAAGTTAATACTTACACATTTAAATATGTCTACAAAGATGTTAAAGGATAGAGTAGGATGATAAATCTGTCAAGTTGGTCCTGATTCTAATGCATGATACTCTCAAATTGATAATTATGTTGGTATTAATTATTGAAGAAGGTTATTTACAGGAGTATGTATTCTTATAGTTTAAATAACTGGAAAATATAAGCATTGAGTGACCTCGAGGAAAGATTAGGGGTAATATTAAACAGTTTGAATTTGAAAAATAATCTTTGGCATAATTTTGATTGGCATTTCCTCTTTGAGATCCGTTATGTATGAAGTCATTTGGAATCACCAATTTGTCCATCTTAACAAATGTCTGTTATCATTAACTTTTGCAATTTGTATTTGTTTTGTCTTAATTGATTCATAGTTTGTACCAGTATATTAGATGGTGTTTGGTTTGCAGCTCTTGCTTGATCACATGTGGATGAAGTCAAAGTTCAAAACAGTTTCTGTAACCATGTTATTCTTCTTCTTATGCATTGATGATAAATAGAGGCATGAAATCTGTATATGAATAAAAATTTCACAGACTCCAGTATCCTGATATTTTTTTGCAGGAAAAACGGCATCCACCCAGAGGAAGAGCAGAGATGAGAAATCAGATAGTTAATGAAGCTGAAGAATATAATGAGTTGTTTATGTAAAAAGGCAGAAAATTTGCGAAACCAACAAAGTTCAGAATAGAGAAAGAGAAAAGGTAACATTTCCAAAAGCCACTTTTCCATGTGTCCTCCCTCTTTCTTTTGAAGAGCATGTATCTGCTTCCATTTTCCACATTCCTTCCAGCTTTATTATGAAGGTGAAAAATGAATGGGTTCTGCAGTTGTACTTGACCTACCAAGAGAAACTCCATAAAGAGGCAGACAAACATTACTGGAAAGCCATTGTGGGGTTTGACCTCGAGAGGTGCCAAAATTGGAAGAGAAGGGGTAAGAAAGATGCTGAAAACAAATATTATGATTTGGTAATAAAGGGTCCAAAGCCTGATATTTAAGGATGTGGCAAAGATGGAAGAGTGAAAATGAAGAGAAAGATGCCAAGAATGGGTTAGGGCAAGGAATCATCAGCTTAGGGTCAGGAGGCTGCTTCGCATCATCTATCCTCTTGGTCTTACAGTATCCATTGATCAGAATGTTATAACAAGTAACAACATCAGGTGAAAAACCCTTGCTTATGGTTGAAATGATTAATCGAGGCGTAACTCCAAACACTGTTAGTTACAACACTCTTATGAGTGGCTTGTTTCTTGCAGGGAGAATTTTAGAAGCAAAAAAGCTTTTCAAGGATATGCATGCCCAGGGCCACTCTCTAAATTTAATAACTTACTCAGTTTCGTTTGATGGCTTAAGCAAACAAGGGTATCTTGATCAGGCGAGAAATGCAAAATAGTTACTTGAAGTCTAATGTGGGAATCTATAATATCTTAATCGATGCCATGTGCAAATCTGGGAATCTTAAGGACGCAAGGGAGTTGTTTTCAGAACTATCTATCAAAGGCCTGCAGCCTGATGTTCGGGTTTTGACTACAATAATCAATGGACTTTGCAGAGAAGGATTGCTAGATGAAGCATACAAAGCTTTCAGACAAATGGAAGAGGATGGCTGCCCACGAAATAATTATTCTTATGATGTTTTTATCCAAGGGCTTCTCCAGCACAAGGATCCAAGGGCAGTGCCACTTATTAGTGAGATGACAGGCAAAGGATTATCTGCAGATGTGGACACCACATCCTTGGTGGTAGATGATGATCTTGTTGTCAAAAAGTTACTTGGCTTTTGTGAAGTTCATCAAGGGGAAAAGGTGACGTAATTGTTTCGTGTAAGTAATTATTAGTCGTGTTGAAGTCTTGACTGAGCCACCAATCACTTGCTTTTTGTTTTTGTGGTTGTTAGTTACTTGTTTGGGACCAGCATTTGGTGCTTGTGGATTATACATCGATACATTCGGATTTATGTATGTCAATATGTGGTTTAACAGATTTAATTGATGAAAGCTATTCAAGCTTTCATCAATTAAAACTTTCTCACACAATTGATCAGATCATTTTAATTGAACTCCTCTGCTTCAACCAAATAAGAAATTTTGGTAGATTATTACATTAAAATCGTGCTGCATGTGGGCGGATGCTCCCCCACTTTTGCAAGTGAAAGGAACTACATATGGGAGTAGTGCTGCTAATTTTTGTTGTGTTTGTTTCTCTTTTATATTGGTTTTGAGTCTTTTGTTCTGTTCCTAGAATTGGGATATATATGTTTGTTTCCATTAATATGCAATGATGATGCATCTTGAAGCTAAAACAAAGCTGCTAATTAATATGAAGCTTCTGCCTAGGATGGGAAAGATGCCAAGGATGCAAATCGAAAGGAAAGATGCAAGAATGGGACATGTCCAAAACTTGCACCTCCCACGGAAAACACAAACATGCTTCTAAAGATGCTGCAAATGTAACTTAGTCTGCTGCATGTGTTTTGGAGAGCTTTCTTGGTAACTGTAGAATTTTCTGGCATTATGTGCTAAGGAAAAAAGAAAGAAAAAGACCGATACTTCTTTTTTGCGTAATTAACTAGCTGAATCTCTCCTTGAGATTTACGTCGGATTGTTGCATTTCTTGACGTGTCATTGAACTATTTAGACGTTCTGTCCGGATTATAGTATGGCTATCCTTAAACATTTGAATTTTGGGAAGTAGCAAAAATAGAAAAGGTGCCCTGGTTTTAGGGAATTAAGTTTGTGAAGTTCTCACTACCATATCTGTTAACTAGTTAGGTTCAGACATCATGTTCAAGAATCGGGATGCTAGTGAAAAAAAGAGTACATTTTCAAAATTAATTCTCTTGATTATTTATGGGCACAATTTAGGGTCCACACTTTTCGACCACAAAATTGAATAGCTTAAGGACATAACAATCAGATTCAGTGCTGAAAAACAGGTTAGCTAGATAATAAATCTTGAGAAATTTTGGAAGGAGCGGACTTTTTTTTTTTGGCATATATAGCCTAGAACTAGAATCTTATGGTTAAGTAAAAACAACTTTTTGAGAGAATTCCCATCTTCTTTAAGTAGTCGTAGCTCGTTGATGCTTCTTGACTTGAGTGAGAATAGATTATCTTGAGAAATACCGGCTTGGATAGGTGAAAAGCCTACAGGCTTTGATGTTCCTTTCCCTGTTTTGAAGGTAATTAAAAGAACATAATGATTGTTGAAGAAACAAAATACAAAACAGAGAAATAATGCATTATAAACAAAGTTAGGAAATTATTCAAAGGAACATACTAACTCTGTATGTAATATATATTACGGACACTGGTAGAAACCTTGATTAGATACAACTCTTTGTATAGAAAATATCAGGATAAACTTTAGCTCAGCAACTCAAGCTTATCTAGTAGAGAGTTTCTATGTAAACATCTTAGCTAAGGATTATCCTGCTTTGTATTTATCCTGCAGCTACAGCTCCTATATATACAGAGCTGCAGTACATGTAATAGATGAGGCTGAAATATACAAACTGTGCATTGTTAAGCTTTGATTTTATATGGTATCAGAGCCATTAAGCTCCAACGAGCTAGATCCAACAGAAACAAATCATGGAAGCCACCTCATCCTCCAACCAAAATAACCAACCACGAACCAGCCCTGCCTCAAGCATGGTAACCCAGACAACACCATCCCTCCCTAATCTGATTAGTTTCAATGCTGCAGCCCAACTTCCCTTTAAACTCACCAACAGTAGCACCTATCCAACATGGAGGGCACAACTTACTACTCTGTTACTTGGGTATGATCTCATGAACTATGTGGATGGATAATACCCATGCCCAGTCAGCACCATTCAGCACCATTCATACCCATGCCCAGTCAGAGGCCAGAGTAAGGGACATCTCTATGAATGGCCAAGTACACAAAAATCATCTTCCATTCCAGTTTTTTCTGCAAGCCACAGACATACATACTCACTATGGCATCAACGCCTTAGCCATCTAAACACACGCACATTGCAGCAAGTTCTCACTGCTCATAATCTTCTTTTTTCAAAATCTTCAGTTTCAAATTTTTACAATTCTTGCCTTTGTAATAAAAGTCACAAACTACCATTTGGTGTTTCCTCTTTAACAAGCTCCAGACCACTTGAACTAATCTATACAGATGTTTGGGGTCCAGCTCCAATTACTTCTTGTGATGATTTTCGTTATTATGTAATCTTTGTAGATCATTACACGAAGTACATTTAGCTATATCCAATCAAACAAAAATCTGAAGTTACTGCAGTGTTTGAAAAGTTTAAATTACTTGTGGAAAAATACTTTCATTTGCCCATTATTACAGTATACTCAGATGGAGGTGGTGAGTACCTTGGACTCACTCACTTCCTATAAGCTAACGGGATTCAACATCTTTTCTCTCCACTCTATACACCACAACGTGTTGCAGTTGCTGAACGTCGTCACAGACATATCCTAGAAACAGCACTCACTCTTCTTCATCATTCCTCTACACCACTACAATTCTGGACATATGCATGTCAGACTATAGTATATCTCATAAATAGAATGCCCACTCCCAATTGTCCAAACACATCACCATTTGCATCTCTGTTTCACACTACTCCTAACTATCACCACCTTCGCGTCTTCGGCTGCCTATGTTATCCATGGCTTAAAC
Organism: Dovyalis caffra; assembly: GCA_963924115.1. Taxonomy (NCBI): domain Eukaryota; kingdom Viridiplantae; phylum Streptophyta; class Magnoliopsida; order Malpighiales; family Salicaceae; genus Dovyalis; species Dovyalis caffra. Next base: position 1,120,537 of record CAWUPB010000351.1, read on the forward strand.
CTCATCAACATCGTAAACTAGAACTCAAATCCAACCCATGTGTCTTTCTTGGCTATTCCAAATCCCACTACTGTTACCAGTGCTTAGACCCTACAACTTCTCGCATATACCTATCTTGACATGTAGTCTTCATTGAAGACACATTTCCTTTCCAAAATCACCCATCCCATGTCGTTTGTGTAACTCCATCTCAAATCACTAGTTGGACGAATGTATCTCCATGCCATGACATACCACCTAAGCCCAACCCAATCAGCCAAACTATTCATGATTTTACTACTCCAATTCCTAGTCCTATCCTTGTATGCAGTAAACCTCCTACTCCAGCAGCCACAAGTTTCACGTCCAATACCGAGGCTTCTACGAGTGCTCATCATGGTCTCACTCCTTCAACATCAGTCAGCCCTCCCATTCACCCAGCACCCTCAGGTATTGTAACTAGATCAAAAAATCATATTTTTAAACCTAAAGCTATATTTGATTATCTTGTAGTGACTACTGATACTACTCCTTCCTCCTTTGCACAAGCTCAAAAACATCTTCACTGGCGCACAGCTATGAACACAGAATTTGATGCCTTAGTTCATAATCAAACATGGGATCTTGTTCCCCCTGACTCATCACAAAATAGTTCATAATCAAGTAACTATTTTGCATTTCTCGAAATAGTTCCATAGCCTGATCAAGATACCCTTGTTTGCTTAAGCCATCAAGCAAAACTGAATAAGTTATTAAATTTGGAGAGTGGCCCTCAGCACGCATATCCTTGAAAAGCTTTTTTGCTCCCAAAATTCTCCCTGCAAGAAACAAGACACTCATAAGGGTGTTGTAACTAACAATGTTTGGAGCTACGCCTCAATTAATCATTTCCACAAAAAGCTGCTTCACATCATCTATCCTCTTGGTCTTACAGTATCCATTGATTAGAATGTTATAACTAACAACATCAGGTGAAAAACCCTTGCTTATCATCACATCCAATACTTTTCTCGCTTCAACAACTTCCCTCCACAAACAGTATCCATCCATCAATGAATTATAACTAAAAATATTAGGCTCCACACCTCTTTCTATCATTTCCTTGAATATACTTTGAGCCTCTGAAACCTTTCATTCTTTACATAGGGTATCAATCAACATGCTGAAAGTAACTATATCAGGCATGATATTCAGACCCATCATTTCATTTAACAATGCGTAAGCCTCCTTCCACTGGCCTGAATTGCACAAGCCATGCATTAAGGAGGTGTAGGTGATAACATCCGGCCCAATGCCTTTACCCTTCATCTCAGAGAAGCTATCTAAAGCCTCATTGACTAGTCTATCCTAGCATAGACTATCAATAATTGTATTGTATGTCACAACATCCGGCTCACAACTTGCCTTAACCATTTTCTTGAGCAATCCAGCAGCCACAGTGGTTTCTCCAATCTTACACAAACCTTTTACAATCGTGTTATAAGTATGTAGATTAGGTTGATATCCTCCTTCCAGCATCTCGTTAAAAAATTCCACAGCTTGAGAAATTTTACCCTCTTCACAAAGCCCATTAATTAAGGTAGAAAATGAGACAATACTGGGTTGAAAACCAAGTTTAAAGATTTTGGCTAAGATAGAGAAGCCATAATCAACACGATGTAAGTGGCGGAAGCAATTAATCAAGATGTTAAAATTACAAACATCATGAGAGAGTCCTGCAAATTCCATTTGTTTGGACAAAGAAACCACAGTCTCATAATGTCTCCTTCTGACAATTGCAGACAATAATTTACCGAATTTGACAATAGAAGGCCGAGGATGCAAATGAAGCATGTGGGTAAAGGCAGACAGAGCATTATTAATATTGCCAAATGAACAAGAACTACTCTGTCTGTTTAAATCATGTCTATAACTACTAGTTCTTCTGGAAGTATGAAGAAAGCAGCAAATGGGGTCGTCGCTGTTGTTGTAGAATAATAAGGAGGGTTTAAGAATCATACCCATATTTTTTATTTGGCGCCGTTCAAAATGAAACCCAAGAAAGGCTGAAGAAGCCGGAGATGAAGAAGAAGAAGTAGCGAGCAAAATGGTCAGCCGCTTTATTGCCATCAACTTTAGAATTTCTCCTCTTTCAATGTCTCTTAAAGAATTTCGACAAACACTACAAGAAGCTCTCTGTGTGTCTGGTTTTTTCCTCTTTGTGGTCTGGCTGTCTGATTTTTGATAAAATTGACCGAAACGTTTCAACTTGAAGAGTTTCATTCTCTCCCTATTTGGACGAGAAAGTTATAAATTAGTCCGTCTAGGTTTTCAATAGAAATTAAATAGTCCTTCTAATTTCAATAACTAATTAAATAGTCCTTCTAATTTCAATAACTAATTAATTATCTCCTAAGTTTTTAAATATGTGCACACACTTAAATAAAGCAAGTAACTAGCTCTACAGAAAAAACGCACAATTAAAGATGCAAGAGACTTAAAAGATGCAACCACCAAAAGAGTAGTCAAGAAAATAATCTTCATAGAGACTTTCTCCATAATTTTTTAGTTGAAATTGACAACAAAATGTTTTTTGCGCTGACAAAATAAACTTTCTTTTATTTATATTTATAGGAAATAAAGTAACTATTTATAGATAATCATTAAAATATCTTTTGATATGATTACTTTGGATTTCTTAAGTTTTTTTTTTTTTTTTTTTTAAGTAACTTTGGATTTCTTGAGATTTTCAGCCTTTTTTTTTTTTTTCGTCTTTAGAAAGTTTGTAATGAGACTTTAATGCCATGGCATGCATTTTTTTGTTGTTTTCTTCTTGGTTCTTCTTCTTAAGGCATGTTAATTGAAACTAAGTCTTTTCCTTAGACTATCTTAAAAATGCAATCTTTACGTCCACTTAGTGCATTCATAAAAAATTAAGAAAAAACTTAGTTACAAGAATTCGGGTTAAGTGAGTTAGTTACACAATAAAAAAGATAACGAATCATCCTAGTGTTCATCACACTAAGGTTACCTTATATTTTTATACTATGAGAATTTATTCACGCAAATCTATTTTATGTCTATTTGTCTATTCCGATTATGAATTTGATTATTTAAGAATTTTCTAACTAATTTTAAATAAGGTGATTTGAAAATTGAAAAAAGACTCGATTTTTCACATAAATTGTCATTAGACCATTGGAATCCATTTAAGAAAGTAAAAGTCGGGGCAATGACCTCTAGAATTCGACAACACTAGTCAACTACCATGATATGATGTGGTTAAACAATCATTACATGCGTAAAATTAACGATTCGTATGGCGTAGTGTGAATAGAAATTTTATTTTAGTGATTAATGTAAATCAAATCTATATATTAAACAAAATCGTTTAATTTATATATATTTATTAACAAAATATTTAATAATATTAGCATAAAAATTTGTATTTGAATAATTTGAAAGTTCTTTCAAAACATTATCTAACTTATTTTTTTATAAAAAAAATAGAATATGAAAAAATAAATAACAAATAATTGATATTATGTGTACGGATATATATTTAATTTTTAACAAAACTAATGATGTGTGTGCATGCACGCACGCATATATATATACACACACACACACGAAAACCATCTAAATTGTATGAAATATATTAAAGTCAACGATTAAAATAAAAATAACAACAAAATTGGTTTTGATAAATTCTAAATAAATATATATAAAAAAGCAAATAAAACTTGTGAATTCTTTTAACTGATTATTAATATATTTTTTAAAAAAATTGAGTCAAGCTATCTAAAACATACTTTTAGCTCTCTCTCTATCTATCTATCTTAAAATTTATAAATTATGATAATATATTTTAAAAAATAAAACACTCATTTAAAAAGAAAAAGAAGAATTTATTGTATAAATTATAATAATATACTTTTAAAAAATAAAACACTAATTTTCTAAATTTTTATTCCAAAATTTATATATTAAGAAACTAAATTTATTAATAAATAAAATTATATCAAAAGATTAATTTGATGAGAGTTTTAATAAAAAAAAATTAAAGAAATAAATTTTAAATAATAAAAGTAATATAATCAAATATATATGTTCAAACTAAAATCTAAAAAAAATATTATATATATATAATAAATCGTTATTTGCTTGCAATTTAAATATAATAGAATATATATATATATATATATATATATATATATATATATATATAAAGAAAAAAAGACCATCTTACTTCCGATTTCACCTCCCCTCAACGGCCATTATTATATCATTAGATTTGGATTTAATAAATTATTTTTTTGTTCTATATAAAATCGTTGGTCTAACTACTATCGAAGTTTTAAATCTCTCCTGCATCAAACTGAGGCAAATTTGTCTCTTCTCATTGATTGATCAATGCAAACAGTATAAATGTGCCCTTGCAGGATAATATTGACCTTAAGATCTATTCATCTTTTGCTAGATTTCTCGAAAATCTAGAAGAATTGTTTTTTACAGTGTTTTTATCATCCACATACTCGTTTGGTAATTAAAATGGTAGCATTATACTTTGCAAAAAGCATGTCTGCTCATGAAATTAATGCCTAAAAAAGGCCCGACCTGGTTGACGAAAGTCAATATTCCACAGTTGTCATTGAACCCAAAATTATATATATCAAGATTCATATCCGAGATTTTTTACGGGGCCAAAACGAGTTCTTGTTTTATCGGATTTTGGATCCAATTTTCAACGAATTGGGCTTTGATTGATGTTTCGGTTCCTCGTTTTTCTACAACATCCGCCCAAGAGATGGGTTTTGCTAATGAAATGCAAATTGATGAATGGGCGACAGAGCCGACCACGGAGATGCGAGATGAACAAAACAAACAAATAAAATAACTTAAAATAAAACTAAAGATACATGGGCGGCAACGCCGACCATCGAAATTAAAACGTAAATTAAAAAAGAATGGTACGTGGTGTTGTTAGACCAAGGTTAGGCTCTTATAATACCGGGTATCGTTATAGAGCCGGATTTTGGTATTCCAGTCGATATACCTTAGCAGTCATCTTCATTGTCATTTCTCAAATTTATCATGGGCACCGACTCGAATCCGATTCTGCTTTTTGTGAGGAATTTGACCTGTTTTGTACCATCTCAAACATGATAGCGAAGTATTCTTCCTCTCGTCTTTGCTGCTGCAAGTCCGGCATTAGTAACGATTTTTGTGCAAGGAAATTTGTTGTTGAGGATGATGGCTTGAGTAATCCTTGTTTTGTAACCCATTCTTCAATACTGTTTTGGATATAGATGATGGAACCCGGAAAGAGTCCCACCATTTTACTTTGAACCTTCGGATGAGGATTAAAGCCTGGTTTTAATATTGTGCTTCATAATACCGGGAAAAAACCCAAGGAAGGAGGAATTTTGTGCGAGAAAAGGAAAAGAGGGGTGAATCTTTTTCGTTTTCCGAAGGTTTGTATTGTGTTTTGAAGAGAGTATAACTCTCGATAATTGCTTGGAGTGAGTATGTCCGAAGTAAGACCAAAGTAGTTCCACCATTGGGTGAACCACATAGGGATGTTTGTAAAGGTGAATTTTGTGTCAAAGTAGAAAAGCCATGAATGACTTCCCTTGCAGTTTTGGAGGAACATAGTATTAAACCATGCTTGTCGATAATCCCAATAGGAGAAAGAACGACGAGTGGTTAACACTTGGTTTGAAATTGTCCGGGAATACAATTTGTAAGGAAAGGTCTTGGCTCCAGTCGAAGGATGGATGATCTTTAAGGATTCGACATGTGGAATAGGCAATTTCGGCTTTGTCGAGGGTGAGGAAGTGTTTGAAGGTGGTCGATTTTGTTTTTTCTAAGATGGCCATATAGTAGGCTTGGTTTTTTTATAAGTTCCAAGGAGTGAAGTGCCATCCAGGAGGAAAGAACTTCGAACAATTTTGTAAGGTTTGTTAAAGAAGTAGCCATCTTCGACGAGTAAAAATTTTTTAAAAATCTTTTTTGAGAAAATACTCGGATGCGGATTTTTTGTAAACGGGTTTTACGGAGACAATCACCCGAGTGTTTTGTGAAGTAGTATTTTGAGAAATAAGTTTTGAAGAATCGCTTGGTTTTGGAGAAAAGGGGTTTTTCGAAGAAGAAGAACCTTTCTCCGGTTTTGAAATAGGTTCAAAATTCATACCCGAGATTTTTTGCAAGGCCATAAGGAGTTATGACTGTTTTGTCGGATTTTGGACCTAATTTTCAACGGATTGGGCTTTGATTGGTGTTTCGGTTCCTGTTTTTCTACAACATCCGCCCAAGAGATGGGTTTTGCTCGATGATAAGGGTTTTGGGCTTTCCGGTATAAGGGGGTTTTTTCCTTTTTTTTTCTTGGCCATCAAGACTCGCTTTGCGGACATTCTCAAGTCAAGAGCCTTAAAAGCGATTTTGATAAAATAGATTTTGTTGAATTTGAATATAAGAGATTTTGAAAATGGTTTGGGAAAATATTTTGGATGCAAATGAAAAGGCAAAAATGTAGTTGCAGGGTTTTATGAGTTAACTAGTCTGGTTATAATGCTTAGAACCGGTAGCAATAATGCCGCTAAATCACAATATAGGGGTAAAATTTTGTTTTTGACTCGGCCATTTTGGAGTTCACTATCAAGGAAATGTTCTAAAGAGCTTGTTTTGGAGAGAGCATTTTCAATAGCACTAAGTGCATCATTGATATGGTCATCTATGAAATCTTCAATGGAATCTATGGCATACTCTTCAAGAGTTTGAGGAGATCTATCTAGTGGCTCTAGTCGTTAAATAATCCTTCTTCGATCAATATCTAGACCAAATATGTCCATAATGTCTTCTAGAATATCTTCCTCAAGAACGGACGAGTTGATTGAAATCAATAGCTTCCTCTTGGTCATAATTTTCATTCCGTTCATAAAATCGACCCATCCGTAAAGGATAAGTTGGGAAAGATCCTATGAGTTTTGTAGAAGGGATATTTGAAACTAAATATAGAGTACGAGAGGATCAAAGAATTAATTTCAAAAATAGAACATGATTTGATAATATTCAAATTCCTAATTCTAGGTTTTTCAATAAACAGGAAAAAAAGTTTTTTATGTCTAATTTTGAAAGATATGCAATCATGTTTCACGGAATATGGAGTAATGAAATTGATAAAGGGTGTTCCTAAGATTACCATATGATGCATATTCTCTACAAGCGAGAAAATGATTTTTGATAGCAATGATACCATTGACCACGGAGGCTTCGTCTTACCATGTATGGTCATTTTGGAATTGTTTGTCTGCAGAAAGACGTTCATGTGTATGCATATGGAAACATTTTGGAACAATGCTTTGCTTAATACAATTCAGATCAGCACCGGTATCAAAAAAGGTAATTGCATCAATTTTGTAATCATTTTGAAATACAAGAGTAATTTTAATCAAATATTTCCTAGAAGTAACTTTACGAAGTACAAACGGGAAATCTTCAGAACGTGTTCTAGGTTTTCAAGGTTTGGCAACTCTTGGTCATCATCATGGTTTTTAGAGTCGAGTCCGGCTTTTCGTCCGCTCGTTTTTTCAATAGGGTTTTCAAGAGACCGGAGTCTCTGGTTTGTTTCTCTTTGAGCTCTTTAAGCTCGTTTTGATGACCTTAATCTCGGATCGAAGGTCCTGAATTGTGGTCATATGTTTCTTGGTCTTTTTCTTCCTATCTAGGATAGCAGTAAGGTCATACGTGCTAGTACTAGTAGAAGGCAAGATAGAAGGTTTTGGTTTGTCGCAAGGTTTGTCTTCTACGGACTTTAAGAGTCCGTCTAAGTATTCCTTTTGTAATCGAGGATCTTCAATCCTCTTAACTATGTCTAAAATGAGGTCTTGATCTTTGGTTAATATGCTGACTTATTTGATTTTGTTATCGGGTTCACTATCGAATCGGGTTTTGAACTAGAAGACGACTTTTTGTCTACATTTGTAACAGGTAACATCCTTTAGTTCGGTTCTAGGCTGGGACCTAAACCGAGTTTTCTTAAAGGGTTTTTTGGGGGTTTTGTTGGAAGGTTTCTTATAGAAAGGTTCTACATCTTTGGGCTAATCCCTATGGTAATGTTTTCTATAAGGTTTTTTGTAGGATGTGTGGGTTTTATCTTGGCGAGTTACCTTGGCAACTCGAAGGTTTTGAAGTGAAAATGTCAAATTATTTACGTAAAATTCCTAATTCTCGTCCGGTCTTTTTCATTTCCCACTTGAGATGTTTTTGGAGCTTTAGGTCTTGGAAAATCTTAAGACCTTCTTTTTGGGTTAAACTAATCGAGTTCACCATAAGTCAATTGGTCACAAGGAATTTGGTCACTCTAAGAAAGATTTCTCTTTGTAATCATGTTCCTTCAAGATTTTGAAAACTTCTCCTGTTCATCTCTTGTAAGGTACTTTTCTTGTAAATAAATAAAAGTTTCTTACATTTATGTATATATATATATCTCTCTCTCTCTTAAGGTATATCGATTGGAATGCTAAAACCCGGCTCTATAACGATACTCGGTATTATCAAAGCCTAACCTTGGTCTAACAACGCCACGTACCATTCTGTTTTAATTTTAGTGGTCGGCACCGTCGTCCATGTATCTTTGGTTTTATTTTAAGTTATTTTATTTGTTTGTTTTGTTCATCTCGCATCTCCGTGGCCGGCTCTATCGCCTATTCATCAATCCGCATTTTATTCATCTTCCATTTCATACCCCGCACCATTCGTTAGATCCTTAGGGTTATTGGTATCAAAGCCTAAGAAGTTGGTGGGGTTGTAGGTTTATTTCATGTTTAGATTGTGTAGCACCCTCACCCCGATCATATTTCTACTACCCAAGTAGAGTATCGGACGAAGCGTGTTACGCCGACATACCCTAAATTCGTAGTAGTTTTCTTATGATATTCTTAGGACTTTAATAGTACATTACGTATATAACTCCTTACGATAAAATTTACATAACATAATTAAATACATTAATAAAATATTACGAGCGATATTCAATTTCTTACGAACTCCATACCCCAAATTTATAGGCAAAATAAAAACTAATATATGGTGCCTCATATGAGCCGATTAGGAGGAGCCGACCGCATCCGTACCAACTTATCATTTTCCTGTCAAGACATAAAAAAATAACAACAGGGTGAGCCGAAGCTCGCAAGCGAGGTGATGCACGTGATATGCAATGTTGTTTTGACTTCCCATCATAATCATAAATTTTAATCTCGGGTACCACGGGTATTAGCCGATCTACTCTATTTATCATTCGGGTGGTCCGCAAATCACCTTCTGCTACAACGGAATTATCCCTCGTTGTAACTACCGTTAGCGGGAATCCATCATTTAACAAGTGCAAGCACACGACTTGATTTCATCCGGATGATCCTCGGATCATCTTCTCGCTACAACGGAATTATCCCTCGTTGTAACTACTATTAGCGAAAATTCATCGTCTAATAGTACGAGCACACATCCTAGAGTACTCGGACTACTAATACCCATTTATTCCAGTTAGGTTATCAAACCTAGATGTATAAACCATTTCTCAATCAATTGACTTGTCTTAAACCACCCACTATGCACATGATGCACGTGATGACATATTTAATCACATTCAACCAAATTCGGGTACCAACCCTTCATTCTCATGCCATACTCATGGTCCAACCCACACTCGAATTTACCCGTTGCACACATACCAATCATGATACTCATAGCGGGAACACAACCTCCCGTCATTAATATTGTTAATTAGTTTCGTTAATATTTAAAAGAAGGTCCAAGTTCATTTACTTTAATCCGAGCCCATTAACTTTATCCTAGGTCCATTGACTCTATTTAATTCCATTTTATTTAGTCCAAGCTCATTTAGTTTATTCCAAACCTATTAATTTTGTCAAAGTCTAATTTGTTTTTGGTTTTAGGGTTTATTACCGGGTAACTCCTAATCGAGTAAATAATTTTCTAATTTCAAAACATAATTAAATCTTACTCATTTTATTTTAGATACTAGAAATATTTATTTATAACATATCCAAAAATTAGGTCTAAATACCAAGTACACAATTAATTACAAATTTTTGAAACTTAGGGAGCAATCTGCCTAATAGTAGTTTATCTAGAGCTATCCATACCAAATCGGGTGTAACTCTTTGTACACGAATCCAATGACCAATAAATTTTAAAGGACGTTAGTTGAAACATAGATGAACAACTTTTATGCTTTAAGTTTCACCTAGAAATCGATCTAAAATCCTTGAACATACACCCCAAAATTCGGACAGAATTTACTCCTTATCAACACTAATTTATTAGTTCATTCCAAGCCAATTTTAAACATGTTTTAGTTCACTTAAATTTAGTCCAAGTTCAATCCAACCCATCACCACATACTTGGACATTTTTCAAAAAATCATAACATCATAAATCATCACAACAAGGCATCCATACATAGATTTATCCCAAGCATCAAGCATATAACCATTGAAAATTATTACAACCCATGAAATAAACACTAACAAAATAATTTAAGACATTAATTAGCCAAAAAAAAAATGAAACCTACTTACCTCTTTTAGGTTTGATTATAGTTTTCTTAGCTCTTTTTCTTTCGTTTTTCCCTTCCTCTTTTTCTTTCCTTTCCTTTCTCTCCTCACGTTTTTCTTCCTCTCTTTTCTTTCTTGCCTTTTCTCTCTCAATTTTTGGTACCTACGGGTTACTAAAATTTTTCTCCCATTTTAACACTTGCTATATATGTATATACTTACTTTCATTCAGCTACAAGTGTTAGAAATTAATGAGATAAGGTGTAAAGGTTATGGGTGAGTCATGAGGAAAGTCTGGTTGCTTTGGAATCCATAATGGGCGAGTTGGCATTAAATTCATTTATTGCGGTTACTTAGGTGTCTATATAAAATTTAGACTAATTAAAATCATTAATTAACTTAATTAAAGTAACTAAAACTACTTTCTTTCATAAAAATTCAGAAATTTCCATTTTTAAAATTCGGAATTTCTTTTCCCCCAAAATTCCAAGACTCGTTTCCCCCTAACCCATCTATACTAAAATGTGCATAACTCTTTCTATATGTATAAAAAATTATTAAATTGTATAGAGAGCTAGTAAAAACATAGAAAAACAACTTTTATTCTTTAAGTTTTGCTCAAAAATCAATCTAACAGCATCAAATAAATCTCACAAGATTCGGCGATTCTTCTCCCAAAATTCCAGCAGAATGTATTTCGAAACAACCCTCACTATAATTGGTATAACTCTTAATGTATAAGTCTAAATATTATAAAATTTTATAAAGATCTATTCAACACATAGATGAATAACTTTCATTCTTTAAGGTTGACCCAAAAAGTACCCTAAAGTCCTCAAATAATTCACACAAAACTTGGGTAGAATATAGTCCTTAAAACACCGATTTTGCATATTTGATTTCTTTAATAATTAAACCATTAATCTTAAGCACAATAACTTTAATTTAACATAAATCACATATTTCAAGCATTAATTTCTCATGATGAAATGATAATTATACTTACTCTTAATATACATATATATATAGATTATTCTAATACATGTCGCGTTACGGATAAGGGTTTTTACGAGGGTTACAATTCTTCCCTCCTTAAAAGAAATTTCGTCCTCGAAATTGACTCACTTGAATAGCTCGAGGTATTTATCTTTCATTTCTTACTCACGTTCCCAAGTCATTTCTTCGAGGTTATGGTTTTCCCATAAAATCTTAACTAGCCCTATCTCCTTATTTTTTAACCGTTTGACCCGTCGATCGAGAATCCGGATCGGTCTCTCTTCATACGTTAAATCCGGAATAAGATTCGGTGGCTCTATATTCAAAATTTGACCCGGCTCTCCAATGCACTTCCTTAGCATAGACACATGAAATACATTGTGTATCTTGCTAAGGATGGTGGTAGCAATATGGGATACGCTTTATCTCCTACTCGCTCCAAGTATCTCAAACGGTCCTATGTACCACGGGTTTAACTTTCCGCTTTTTCCAAATCATAGTACGCCTTTCATTGGTGAGACTCTTAAAAATACATAATCACCGACCACGAACTCTAGATCCTTCCTTCGTTTGTCCGCGTAACTTTTCCGTCTACTTTGGGTTGCTTTCATTCGTTGGCGAATCCGGTCTTCTACTTCGGCTATCTACCGTACCAATTCTAGTCCTAGCAATCTTCTTTCTCCTATTTCATCCCAATGCACTAGAGATCTACATCGTCGTTCATACAAAGCCTCATAGGGAGCCATCCCAATTAAAGCTTGGTAGCTATTGTTATACGTGAATTCAACTAAGCGAATATATTTCTCCCATTTTCCAAACCAATCTAGGACGCACGCTCATAGCATATCTTCAAGAATCCGGATTACATGTTTAGATTGTTCGTCGGTTTAAGCCGTGCTGAAATTGAGCTTGGTGCCTATGGCCTTATGCGGACTCTTTCAAAATACGGAGGTGAATCTAGGATCTCGATCCGACACAATTGAGATCGGAATCTCATGTAGTCTCACGATTTTTTCCGGATACAATTGGGCATATTGGTTTAAATCATAGGTGGTTTTGACAGGAAGAAAGTGTGCTGATTTGGTCAACCTATCTACGACTACCCAAATGGCATTTGACCCTTTATCCGATCTTGGCAATCCCATGACGAAGTCCATAGTTACATGTTCCCACTTCCATTCCGGAATTACTAGTGGCTTTAACGTTCCCGAGGGTCTTTGGTGCTCCGCCTTCACTTGTTGGCAAGTTTGACACCTTGCCACAAGTCGCCTACATTTTTCTTCATTCCCGCCCACCAATAATACTCGTCGTAAATCTTGATATATTTTTGTACTCTCCGGTGTATTGAATATGGGGTTGTGTGTGCTTTCTTCGGTATCTCATCTTTTATGTCCTCCACTCGCGAGAACACATAGTCTTCTTTTGAACCTAATCATTCCTTTATCATCCATCACAAAATCGGACTCTACTCCGACCTCTATACCTTTCTTCAATTCCTTCATCTTTCATCCTTTTCGTCGCTCAATTTGAATTCTTTCTTACGAGCATCGAGCTGGATTAATAGTGATGATAGCATGCTCTGTGGCCTATAGGAACTATTTCTAATTCCAGGTGCTTGTAGGTCCTTCATTATCGACATCCGGGTCACTCGTATCGTAGCGATCGATTTCCTACTCAAGGCATCGGCAACAACATTAGCTTTACCCGGGTGGTAGTTGATTATACGATCATAGTCCTTTACCAGCTCTAACCACCTTCTTTGTCTCATGTTCAGCTCTTTTTGTGTGAAGATGTATCGTAAGCTCTTATGATCTATGTATATCTCACACTTTACCCCATACAAATAATGTCTCCGCATTTTTAGGGCAAAGACTACTCGTCGCTAATTCTAGGTCATGTGTCGGATAGTTTTGCTCGTACTCCTTTAATTTTCGTGACGCATAAGCTATTACTCTCTAATTTTGCATCAACACCGCTCCTAATCTATGTTTGGAGGCTTCCGTATAAACTATGAAAGTTCCATCCTCGGACGGAATGGTTAGCATTGGAGCCGTGACTAGCCGTCGTTTTAGCTCTTGGAAGCTCTCCTCACAAGCATCCGTCCACTCGGAATCCGGTCCTCTTTTTCATCAAGTTAGTAAGAGGCCTAGCTATCTTCGAGAAGTCTTCCAAAAATCAACGATAATAACCTACCAACCCTAAGAAGCTTCGTACCTTCGTTATGCTCTTCGGGGTAGGTCAATTCCGAATAGCCTCTACTTTCTTTGAGTCTCATCGCGATGCCTTCCTTCGTCACCACATAGCCTAGAAAAGTCACTTGCTCTAGCCGAATTTGCACTTCTTGAATTTGGCATATAATTGTTGCTCCCTTAGCGTATGCAAGGTGACCCTTAGATGTTCTCTATGCTCTTTCTCACTTCGAGAGTAAACCAAGATATCATCGATGAATACGATGATAAACTTGTCTAGGAACCCTTTGAAGACGCGATTCATCAAGTCCATGAAGGCAGCTGGGGCGTTCGTCAACCTAAACGGCATCACTAAAAACTCGTAGTGACCGTATCTCATTCCGAATGCTCGTCTTCTTCACGTCTTTTGGTCTCACCCTCAATTGATGATATCCGGATTGTAAGTCTATTTTAGAGAATACCGTTGGCCCTTGTAATTGGTCAAATAAATCATCAATCCGGGGTAATGGGTACTTATTTTTAATGGTCACCCGATTTAGTTTCCGATAGTCAATACATAGCCTTAGACTTCCATCCTTCTTTTTCACGAATAGTACTCGGAGCTCCCAAGGTGAGGAACTAGCACGTATAAAGTCTTTATCTAGTAAGTCCCGTAATCGCACCTTCAACTCCTTTAGCTCGGTAGGAGCCATTCTATAGGGGTTTTCGAAATCGGAGCCGTACTTGGCTCTAGTTCAATCTAAAACTCTATTTCCCTCTCCGGTGGTAGCGTGGTCAAACCCTCCGGAAACACATCTATATATTCTTGTACAATCTCTATATCTTCCGGTTTCAACTTTTGCTCCACTCGGTTATCTACCACATGCGCTAAGTACCCCATACATCATTTTCCTAGCATTTTTCGAGCTTTAATAGCCGAAATGATCGGTGTTTTTGAAGCTTTGAATCGGCCTTAAACTCTAACTCGTCGACTTTCGAGTAGATCAAAAGTTACCCTTTTTCCTCGACAATCTATGTTGGTGCTATGCTTTATCGACCAGTCCATCCCTAAGATCAAATCAAAATCCCGGAGGTCCGAGCACTATCGGATCGGCTTCTAATCTCCTATCTCCAATATGTATCGGATACTTTTTAACCACACTTGACGATTCCATAGTGTCACCGGAAGGAACCGCTATAAGATATCTTACGGCTAATGTCTCCGGTTTGACTCCTAGGCTTTTTCACTAATGTGTTTGATATAAAAGAATGTGTGGCATCAAAATCCATCAAAACCTATGCAATTAAGCCAAGGATTAAGACATTATCGTGAATTACAATTGTATCCCTCCGATCCGCCTCTTCCCGGGTCATAGTATACACCCGAGCGAGTACTCTTTCCGGTCCCGGTTTCGTACTTGTGGGCAATTGTAGGATATATGCCCCGGCTTTTGACACACATAGCATACCCGCTCGTCCGATCCGCATTCCCCGAGCATGAAACCTTTCACACTTTCTACACCTGGGGTGAACCGCCCGTCATTGATCTCGATTGGCTGCTTGGCGATGGTCTCGAAACATATGGTGCTTGGTCCAGTGGCTCGAAAGTTTCCTGGACCACTACTTCGATTGAAATTCCTAGGCGGAGCTCATCTCACTTGTCCCGATGAAGAGGCTCCAAATCTAAACCCTTGCCTCTTTTCTTGTAAGTCTCTTGAAATCTCCTTCGATCTTCGTCGGCTATCATCGCCTTATCCATCATTTACGAGAAGGTATTGGTAGTTGACATCCATACCATACTTCGCACTCTTGGGTTTAATCTCGTCGGGAATCTATTCCTTTTTAGATTTTCATCCCCGAGTAATAAATGAGACGAATGTACGACCTTGTTCAAACTTTCGTACATATTCACGGATCGACATCCCATCTTGCTTTAACTCCGGAAAGTCTTGAATCTTCTTGGCCCTCACGTCTATGATAAAGTATTTATTATAGAAGACCTCCTTAAATCCTTCCCAAGTTAAAGTCGGCACATCTACGGTTAGTCACGCGCTCTCCCACCATGTGCGAGCATCCTTAGTTAATATAAAAATAACACACGACACTCGCTCCCGGTTGGCAAACTGTAGATATTCGAATATTGCCTCCAGAGACTTAATCCACTCCTCGGCTATCATTGGGTTCACTCCCCAGCAAACTCTCGAGGGTTCATCTTGCGGAACCTTTCTACCGCATCATTCCTGTGCTTGAGGTGGAGGATGTTGTTGTGTAGCTAAAAGCTACCTCATTTGTTCCGCGTGAACTTGTTGTTGTTGTTGTAGTGTTTGTTGCTCGTGGTTGCATTATTTCCATCATTTGATTCAACATTTCTTGCTGGTTCGAGCTATTATCGTTGGAGGTCCCTTCACCTCCGACTCGTACGAGGTTCTTTTTTGGCGGCATAGTTTATCTTTATGTACACATTAAGTTCACATTAGTTTAGTATGGATTTTAGCATTTAATGCTAATCATTCATGCTCGTATGAAATTATACATTTTTATACATAGTAAGCATCTCATACACACTTTTACTAGGTTTTCGTGCTATATTTACAATCAAAAGCACTCCTATTTATATTATAGAACATACAAAAGACACCACGACATGTGGTGAGATCCTTATTAACTTATTTATCGAACACATCGAGGAAAAGAACCCTCTAGTAACCACCAGATCAATGTGGTTTTCCATTGCCGCATGGACTATCTCACGAGCAATAGGTAAGGGTAGTCCCCATTCGTATATCGGTCGAATGAGGGATCGTCCGGCTCGGGTTGGTAGAAAGGTCCGAACTAGAGCCCGATAAGAGTGTTGGTCTATCATGTCTTCCCAAACTTCGTCTAACAATCGTTGGTCTCCCGGTGGAAGAGTCCGACGTAAAGTTATCCGAAGGAAGTCCGAGCTAAAATACCGGTTAAAGGAGGCATTGGCGAATGCGATTCGCTGAAATAGGTCATGAAATCACATAATATATGCCACCGTGTCCCGTTCGGAACCATAGTGAGGTTATTTAGCTTGGCCCTAAATGTAGCTAGTGTCGCCCGTTGCCATTGCGTTCTAGGCACGCTTGGTACTCGATACAAAGCCGACATCTACAATTTTAGGGTTTATTGTTGTTAATAATTTCAAATAAAATTTTATACATATTACATAATAAAAAAACATACATAGTTTAAGAGAACCAAAAATTAAAATTACTCATCCGAGAGCAAATCGATCCTCGAGTTCATGTGGCACTTATGGTTCTAACCAACTCCCTAAACCATTGCTTTGATACCATACCGTAAGTGCCCCCGCCTCGGTCATATTTCTACTACCCAAGTAGGGCATCTGGACGAAGCGCGTTACGTTGACATACCCTAAACTCGAGTAGTTTTCTTATGATATTCTTAGGACTTTAACAAGTACATTACGTATATAACTCCTTAAGATAAAATTTACATAACATAATTAAATACATTAATAAAACATTATAGGTGATATTCAATTTCTCACGAACTCCAAACCCCAAATTTACGGACAAAATAAAAACTAATATATGGTGCCTCACATGAGCCGGTTAGGAGGAGCCAGCCGCATCCGTACCAACTTGTCCTTTTTCCGTCAAGACATAAAAAAATAACAACAAGGTGAGCCGAGGCACGATAAGCGGGGTGATGCACGTGATATGCAATGTTGTTTTGACTTCCCACCATACTCATAAATTTTAATCTCGGGTACCACGGGTATTAGCCGATCTACTCTATTTATCATCCGGTGGTCCGCGGATCACCTTCGCTACAACGGAATTATCCCTCGTTGTAACTATTGTTAGCAGGAATCCATCGTCTAACGAGTGCAAGCACACAACTTAATTTCATCCGGATGATCCTCGGATCATCTTCTCGCTACAACGGAATTATCCCTCGTTGTAACTACTATTAGCGAAAATCCATCGTCCAATAGTGCGGGCACACATCCTAGAGTACTCGGACTACTAATACCCATTTATTCCAGTTAGGTTATCAAACCTAGATGTATAAACCATTTCTCAATTAATTGACTTGTGTTAAACCATCCACTATGCACATGATGCACGTGATGACATATTTAATCACATTCAACCAAATTCGGGTACCAACCTTTCATTCTCATGCCATACTCATGGTCCAACCTACACTCGAATTTACCAGTTGCTCACATACCAATCATGATACTCATAACGGGAACACAACCTCCCGTCATTAATATTGTTAATTAGTTTCGTTAATATTTAAAAGAAGATCCAAGTTCATTTACTTTAATCCGAGCCCATTAACTTTATCCTAGGTCCATTGACTCTATTTAATTCTATTTTATTTAGTCCAAGCTCATTTAGTTTATTCCAAACCTATTAATTTTGTCAAAGTCTATTTTTTTTTGGTTTTAGGGTTTATTACCGGGCAACTCCTAATCGAGTAAATAATTTTCTAATTTCAGAACATAATTAAATCTTACGCATTTTATTTTAGATAATAGACATATTTATTTATAAAATATCCAAAAATTAGGTCTAAATACCGAGTACATAATTAATTACAATTTTTGAAACTTAGGGAGCAATCTGCCTAATAGTAGTTTATCTAGAGCTATCCATACTAAATTGGGTGTAACTCTTTGTACACGAATCCAATGACCAATAAATTTTAAAGGAAGTTAGTTGAAACATAGATGAACAACTTTTATGCTTTACGTTTCACCTAGAAATCGATCTAAAATCCTTGAACATACACCCCAAAATTCGGACAGAATTTACTCCTTATCAACACTAATTTATTAGTTCATTCCAAGCCAATTTTAAACATGTTTTAGTTCACTTAAATTTAGTCCAAGTTCAATCCAACCCATTACCACATACTTAGACATTTTTCAAAAAATCATAACATCATAAATCATCATAACAAGGCATCCATACATAGATTTATCCCAAGCATCAAGCATATAACCATTGAAAATTATTACAACCCATGAAATAAACACTAACAAAATAATTTAAGACATTAATCAGCCAAAAAAAATGAAACCTACTTACCTCTTTTAGGTTTGATTATAGTTTTCTTAGCTCTTTTTCTTTCCTTTTTCCCTTCCTCTTTTTCTTTCCTTTCCTGTCTCTCCTCACGTTTTTCTTCCTCTCTTTTCTTTCTTGCCTTTTCTCTCTCAATTTTTGGTACCTACGGGTTACTAAAATTTTTCTCCCATTTTAACACTTGCTATATATGTATATACTCACTTTCATTCAGCTACAAGTGTTAGAAATTAATGAGATAAGGTGTAAAGGTTATGGGTGAGTCATGAGGAAAGTCGGTCGCTTTGGAATCCATAATGGGTAGGTTGGCATTAAATTCATTTATTGCATTTACTTAGGTGTCTATATAAAATTTAGACTAATTAAAATCATTAATTAACTTAATTAAAGTAACTAAAACTACTTTCTTTCATAAAAATTCGGAAATTTCCATTTTTAAAATTTGGAATTTCTTTTCCCCCCAAAATTCCAGCAGTATTTCCTTCTAACCCATCTATACTAAAATGTGCATAACTCTTTCTATATGTATCAAACAATTATTAACTTTTATAGAGAGCTAGTAAACACATAAAAAAACAACTTTTAGTCTTTAAGTTTTGCTCAAAAATCAATTTAACAGCATCAAATAAATCTCACAAGATTCGAGCGATTCTTCTCCCAAAATTATAGCAGAATGCATTTCGAAACAACCCTCACTATAATTGGTATAACTCTTAATGTATAGGTCTAAATATTATACACTTTTATACAGATCTATTCAACACATAGATGAAAAACTTTCATTCTTTAAGGTTGACCTAAAAAGTACCCTAAAGTCCTCAAATAATTCATACAAAACTCAGGCGTAATATAGTCCTTAAAACACCGATTTTGCATATTTGATTTCTTTAATAATTAAACCATTAATCTTAATCACAATAAATTTAATTTAATATAAATCACATATTTCAAGCATTAATTTCTCATGATGAAATGATAATTATACTTACTCTTAATATAAATATATATAGAATTATTCTAATACACGTCACGTTACGGATAAGGGTTTTTACGGGGTTACGGATTGTGTTATAGTAGTCTAGGGTATAGACAACTAAGTTGGTGTGCTGTAGTAAGTCCCGATGGATAGGGCAGTAAATCGGAGGAGTCGCCTTCATAACTCGCATACCCAAAACCTCTAAACCATAATCTAGGTATGGATTCTATGTTCCGTAGATCTACCTCCTTATCCGTATCTTCTCGCTTCGACTCCTCCGAGTCTAAGAAGATAATCAATAGTGTAGAATATGTTATAGAAGATTTTTGAAAAACAAATTGATGATTGGGCAATACCCAAGATTCACAAAGATGAGTTTTACAAAACCAAGCAAATATGGACTTTTCAAAACCGATTTTACTATCAAAACCGAGGAGTGTGATATTTAGCTTTCAAAACCATTTGAAACAATTCATCTCCTTTCTTCCAAAACTCTTCAAAAACATAAAGACAAAGGTTTTAAATACATTCATATTGGTTTAGTTCAAGTGGGAATTAAACCACTTACAAAAGAAGGATTGAAAACCTCAATCTTGCAGATGCTTAGAGACAATAGGTTTACAAATTTTCAAGACTCTTTGTTAAGTTCAATTGAGTCTAGTTTATGCAGATGGACCTATTTCTTTTGATTGTTATCCAAATTTTACTCGTCTCTTTGAATGACAAAAATATACTTGAATCATTGGTTCTGCAAGTCAAAACTCATAATTATCATATGATGGCTAGATCTATTCTAGTTGCATTAATTACAAAAATTCATTATAAGGCTATGAATTCCGCATTTGCATCTAAACACAAAAGGCAATCGACCAAAGGTGAAACCCTTCTTCCGCAAACAGATCCGACCAAATCCAATACCGTAATTCTTAGACCTATTAGGTGGAAAGACATAGTGCTACCGGATGAATGGATCTTGGAAGGTATTACAAAACCTAGATCTCTACCAAGACTTCGAGGTCCCAAAACCAAATACTCGAATCGATCCATAGATCAACAAATGGATGGGAGTGTTAGACTCTCGTTCGATAGAAAATTTACCAAGTAGTAGATTTTTTGATATTGCCTCTAGTTCCATGACTTATGACCTAAGAAGATTTTTTGAGATTCCTTCGACTCATAAATTTATCAAAAGTTAAGAGAGATACGTACTTGAATCGATTTTGCCATCCCTTAGACAACCACGTAGGTTTTCAACCTCGGATGTCCCTAACCTAGTTTTACAAAATATTGATTATGGTACCCATATTCCAAAACCCGGATATTCAAACCAAGAGGATTCTCCTCCTTTATCTCCTACCGCATCCGCTATCGCTGATAATATTATACATGAATGTAATGCTTTGTCCGATGATAGTTTTACGATAGATAAACAATACTTGCATGATGACTTCTATGCAAAACACAATTTTGAAAAATGAATTTGGTTCTTCAAAAACTTTCCGGCTACTGTGAAGGATATTCAAAACGAATTTTATGAATTTGTGAATGCTCATAAAGTTCATATATTGTTCTTTGATTGGTTTGAGATTTATGCTTCGCAAATGATATTTCCTATCCTTTCGTAGCCGTGAAACCAATGACTATTAGGAACAAAACCCCTACATGGGAAGTGGAAGGACAGATGATTCAGTCCGACCATCCGCCACCTAGGAAATTGACATTCTCTCATGGAGAAACAAAAATAAAAGCTTGTCCATACAAAATTCCCAAAGATGATGACTCGGTCAACATCAAAAACATTATTCAACGTAACAATTTTACCAATACCAATCTCCAAACCATAGGAAAATAGCTTGTTAGGATTGATTCCCATATCCAAGCAGACAGCTTGTTCCTCCTACTTCAAAACCCGTGATTTCCTTAACTCCCGTAGAAACCAAAGACCAAAAGCCGAAAAACCTAGTCTTCAAACCCTTTCGTGTTTCTAGATCAAGTCAACAACGGATACAAATAAACAAACCCGAGTTTGCTAGAGCCATTTATTAAGATAGGAATATCTTCCGAGGGAACCTCTAAGCAAATAGCTCTCGAGACTCTCCAATCAAATAGTGTAAATGTCCTAGATAAAAAATCGAGCGTAATCCGTCCCCGAAATTAATAAGCTCCATCGAAAAAACCCTTTACCTATGATCACCGACCCCGATATAGGTGAAATGCCAAAACAAGTTAGTGTCTTAACCAACGATCAAAACCTCATATTAGATATTGTTACAAAACTTGAGGATCTCCAATTACAAAAGGAATACCTAGACAGTACTCTTAAAGTCCGTTGAAGACAAACCTCGTGACAAACCAAAACCTTCTATCTTACCTTCTACTAGTACTAGCACGTATGACCTTACCGCTATCCTAGATAGGAAGAAGAAGACCAAAAAACATATGACCACAATTCAGGACCTTCGATCCGAGATTAAGGTCATCAAAAACGAGCTTAAAGAACTCAAAGAGAGACAAACTAGAGACTCCAGTCCTTTACAAACCCCGTTGGACAAACAAGCGGACGAAGAGCCAAACTCGACTCGAAAACCACGAAGAAGATCAAGGAATACAAAACCTAGAAAATTTGGAACATGTTCCATAAGACTTCTTGTTTGTTCTTCGTGAAGTTACTTCTAGGAAATATTTAATTAAGATTACTCTTGTATTCCAAAATGATTACAAAATTGATGCAATTACCTTGTTTGATACCGGTGTTGATTTGAATTGTATTAAGCAAAGCATTGTTCCAAAATGATTTCATATGTATACTAATGAACGTCTTTCCGTAGCAAATAATTCTAAAATGACCATTCACGGTAAAACCGAAGCCTCTATGGTCAATGGAATTACTAGGATTAAAAATTATTTTTTATTAATTGATAATATGCATCATATGGTGATCTTCGGAACACCCTTCATTAATTTGATTACTCCATATTCTATGAAGCATGATTGCATATCATTCAAAAATAGAAATACAAAACTTGTTTTTCCATTTCTAGAAAAACCTAGAACTAGGAATCTTAACATTATCAAAGCAAGTTCCATATATAACTTTAAATTAAATGCCACGATTGAAGGAAAACAACGAGCATTTAATACATTTAAAGCATGATGTTTCTTTACAAAACATCCAGAGACAATTACAAAATGAATTTCTAAAAAAGAAAATTTTAGATTTTCAATGCATGCTTGAAAAGGAGATTTGTTCCGATTTGCCGAATGCTTTCTCGGAATAGGAAAAACCATAGTGTTGACCTACCCTATGAAATAGGTTTTGACGACAAACAAATCCCTACCAAAGCCGGACCCATTCGGATGAATGATGACCTAGAAAAACATCGTAGGTTAGAAATTCAGGATTTAGAAACCAAAGGTCTTATCCAAAAATCCCGATCACCTTGGTCTTAGTGCGACTTTCTATGTCAATAAAAATGCCGAGATAGAAAGAGGAACTCCAACGTTAGTGATCAATTACAAACCTTTAAACAAGGCCCTTAACTGGATTAGGTACCCTATCCCCAATAAAAAGGACCTTTTGCAAAGATTGAATCATGCATTTGTGTTTTCCAAATTTGATATGAAATCGGAGTTGTCGGCAAATCCGGATAACCCCTAGTGACGGATACAAAACTCGCCTTTACTCGTCCCATTTGGGTAGTATGAATGGAAAGTCATGCCTTTCGGATTGAAAAATGCCCCTTCTAAATTCCAAAAGATTATGAATGATATTTTCCATATGTTTGCTGATTTACGCATTGTTTATATTGATGATGTGCTTATTTATTCTATGATTATAGAACAACATTTTAAGCACCTCAAAACTTTCTTTCATGTAGCAAAAAAGAATGGTTTGGTAGTTTCCAAATCTAAGATTTCTTTATTCCAAACTCGGATTCGTTTCTTAAGCCATTACATTACCCAAGGAACCATTACCCCAATAGAAAGATCCATAGAATTTACAAACAAATTTCCCGATAAGATTCTTGACAAAACCCGATTACAAAGGTTCTTAGGAAGTCCGAATTATGTTCTAGATTTCGTCCAAACATTAACCGTATTGCAAAACCTTTGCATGATAGGTTAAAGAAAAAATCAGTTCCTCGGTTTGATAAACACACCTGGAATAGTGCAACGGATTAAGAAACAGGTTTTAATTATCCCTTGCCTTCATCTAGTCGACCCTTCCTTACCTAAGGTTGTAGAAACCGATGCTTCGGACTTAGGTTATGGTGGGATATTGAAACAAGTGTCCGACGGTTAAGAAAAAATTGTTCGGTTCACTTCGCTCATTGGAATGATTGTCAAAAGAATTATTCCACTATCAAAAAAGAGATACTCAGCATTGTCATGTGCATTCAAAAATTTCAAAGTGATTTACTTAATCAAAAATTCATTCTTCGCATTGATTGTAAATCTCCTAAAGAAGTTTTACAAAAGGATGTTCAAAACATTGCTTCAAAACACATTTTTGCCCGATGGCAAGCAATCCTTAGTATTTTTTATTTTGATATTGAATTTATTAAAGAAGAACGAATTACATTCCAGATTTCGGACTAGAGAATTTCGCAAAACAGTCTCGATGGCCAAGAAAAATAAAGGGAAAAACACCCTTATTCCGAACAAGAAAGCCCAAACCCTTTTTCTACAACAGAAACCCATCATCTCTTGGGCTAATGATACTTCACAAAAAGAACCCGAAACTCCTTTTCAAACCCAATCCATTGATACTTGGGTCAACAAACTATCAAAACAACCGAACTCCTTCGGCCTTGCAAAACATCTCGTGCATGGCTTCTCCTCTCGTTGTTCAAAAATCGGAGAAAGGTTCTTCTTCTACAAAACCCCTTTCTCGGGAATCTTCGGATTCCCCGGAATACCCTACACAAGGCTTTTTCCAAGAATCGCTATTTCAAAAACAAAAATTTTAGGTTTTCCCACTACTACTTCTTCTCAAAATACTCAAATCGTTTCTACAAAACCAACTTTCAACAAATCCGAGTCCACATATTTCTTAAAACCATCTTTACAAAATGTTTTCACCGTTGAAGATGGATACTATTTTGGAAACCCGATTTGGTTGTGGAAAATATTTTGGTTCTAGTTGGCATTACAAGCCTTGGGATATGACCAAACCTCAAAACTACTATGAAGACATTCTTATTCACCTTGAATCGACCAAATTCAAACATCATTCAACACCGAGATAAAACCAAACCAGACTTATTCCATTTCTCGTATTTTTGAAATTATCCATCCAACAGATCGAAAATTTCCCAATGACCTTTCTCACCAAATTCCATTTCCTAGCACTTTCAAAACCCGAACCGACAATTGTAAGTCTTTTTCATATTGGGATTACCGACGAGCATGGTTTAATACTTTCCTCTTACAAAACAAGAAAGGTAGTCATTCTTGGCTACTTTATTTTGACAAAACCATTAATCTTGATAGCATTCCTATGTGGTTTTCCCAATGGTGGTCCTTTTTTGGTTCCATCCCCGAAATACTTGCACCAAGTGTTTCCGAAAGCTTCAAAATCTTTAAAACTAATTACCGACCTATAGAATAAGAAAAAAGATGGTCTCCATTTTTCCTTTTTTGCACAAAATTCCTTGTACCTTGAGTCTATTCGAGTACTATGACTCCCGATATCAAGAACAAAATTTAATCTTAACAAGAAGATTTAAAGTCAAATGGTGGGATAATTACAACATTCCCTCCTTTCTATCCTAAGCCTCTATTTTCCAATGGCTCAAAAAACATGGCCATATCCTTCCTATTCCCTCATCTGGCGACATTTCTATCCAAGGATCGGGTATCCCCATTCAACAATTTGTCACCAATGCCGGATTGGCAACAACACAAGCCGAAGAAGCATATTTTGCTATCATGTCCGAAATTGTTCGAAGCGGACAACAATCCTCACAAAAAGTAGATTCGGATTCGAGTAAGAACCTATGATAAATTTGAGAAATCACAATGAAGATGACTCGCTATGGTATCTTTTTCTAAGTTCACCACTTGTGAACTCTAAGACAAAACTTGCACATTCCGGGCAATTTCCTATCTCGCCAACAAAATAGTTATCTCCATAAACAAAAATTTTCACAAGACTCATCCATCGTTCATCCCACGTGACATAAGAAGACAAAATTGCTTTCGACGTCTTACTCGTTCATTAACACGTGAAGACACCGTAGCAAGTTACTATTCACTTTTACCGTATATTTTTACTATTCATGGTTACTCGTTCATGACGACTTTCTCTATATAAAGAAAGCTCATTTCATTTGTAAAAATGTTTTTCATTTAGCACATTTTATCGCTCTAAGTTTTTAGACATTCTCTAGGAAAGATTTCTCTTTATAATCTCGTTCCTTCAAGATTCGAAAACTTCTCCTTTTCATCTCTTGTAAGGTACTTTTCTTGTAAATAAATAAAAGTTTCTTACATTTATGTATATATCTCTCTCTCTCTTAAAGTATATCGGTTGGAATACCAAAACCTAGCTCTATAACGATACCTAGTATTATCGAGCCTAACCTTGGTCTAACAACACCACGTACCATTCTTTTTTAATTTCTGTTTTAATTTCAATGGTTGCGCTGCCGCCCATGTATCTTTAGTTTTATTTTAAGTTATTTTATTTGTTTGTTTTATTTATCTCGCATCTCCGTGGTCGGCTCTGCCGCCCATTCATCCATCTCGCATTTCATTCATCTTCCATTTCATACCCCGCACCATTCGTTAGATCCTTGGGGTTATTGGTGTATATATATATATATATATATATAAAAGCTCGTGAGCTGTGGCTAGAGTCGGGTCCCACACCCCTCCAACACAAAAAAACCATTGCAACTTTTGCCGAACTCAAGATTATCGAAATCTTTTTAGAAAAATCGAGAATTAAATTTCAAATCTTTAGAAATTAAATTTCAGCATTATTTTTTCTCCCAAACATCTCTAGATGACCAAAATAAAATGCATAAACATATCTAAAATCTTAAAAATCATTTTAATGTACACTAAAACAAAGCAAAATACACAATCAAATCCGAACTTTTTTTTTCTTTTTTGGCTTTGATCACCTTCTTTAATTGTTTAATGGTTTGAAACTACCATTAATAAACTCATCTCCCAAATATAAAAAAATCTAATAGATTTTTGTCGACTAAAGTTGTTGAAATAAGCTTTCACTGGTGATCTCTCTCTCCTCCCGTCTCTCTCTTCCTCCCTTCCTCTCTCTACACCTAGGGATCGAAATGGATGAGCAAATGAAGATGTGGATTGAAATATTTGTTCGAAAATATTAGGGACCTAAGTGTAACAAAGTGCATAATTTTCATCCACCAAAATCCAAAAATCATAAAAATACCATCCACAAGTGCATCGTGTCTAGTGCTATAGTAAATAAACGGTCAAACGTTCAATTTTTTTAGTTATATAGAATGCTTCCAACACGAACCCTCGGAATCCTCAAAACCCAAGCCCAATTTATGATTTCAAAATTAAAAAACCAAGGAGTTTCTCTCTGCTACCTCACATTTAAAAAAACTCGCCTCAAGAAGAAACTTGAGGTTTAATGTGTATATGTTAGATAGCATATCTATATATAATTAATTAATTATTTATTTTAGTCTTAATATAAATACAATTTGAGTCTATTCGGATACTTAGTAAGTGTAAAAGTCTGTAATTCTTTATGATAAGCCTATTCACATGCTTTTTTCAGTAAAAAAGAAAAAAACAATTAAAAAACTTAATGTTTTTTCCCATTTTGTTTCAAGGTTGATTATAATTCATAGCTTACTTTCAAAAAGTGATAGTAAAAAGTTGAAAAATAATTGATCATTCTAGTCCAATTATATTGAAATTATAGAAATAAGCAACTTAGTTATTCCAAGCAATAACGACCTAGACTTATAGAATAGTTATTCCACAAAGAAATTCTAAATTAGAAACCAAATGCCTATTAAAAAAAGTTTAAATAAAATTATGAATTTATAGCTTATTTGGCATCTTATTTTTTAGCTTTTAGCTAATTTTCTCAAAGCAAAAAAGTTGAAAGCATCATATAGGTGTTTGGTAATAAATTTTGTATTTCATTGCCTAGCTTGACCACGAATTTTAATTATATTAATTTAAATAGATTAAGTAGATATGATTAATCTTGAACCAAAATAATTTAGACTTAAATAGAAGACATACCATTTTATCCTCTTAAATAAAATAATTTATTTAACTCAAGTGTTTTAGGCCCAATCCTAACCCAAGAGTCTCTAACTCAAGTTCTGCAGGCCCAAGTCCAATAAATCCCATCCATCTTAATAAATAGCCCCCAAAATCCGTCTGCTGACATCATATTCTCCAAATTCCTAATTTCTTACTCTCACTCTCTCTTGTGGAAAATGATCCCAGCTCTAGCTCGCTCCGTTACCGCCCGCCACCGTAATCTCTCCGTCCTCCTCCCCAGACGCCTCCTCTCCACCACCACCTTAACACATCCTCCCTCACCTCCTAGTCCTCCTCTCCTCCGCCAGTCTCTACCCTCACTCTCGAACGCTCTCCAATCCATCAATCAAACCACTAACCCTACCGGTTTCACTTCCATTCGATGCCTGGTCAACCTAGCCGGCAATCAATCTGGAGTCTTGAAACCTAATGTCACGCATATCCTTCGCCCATTATCTCCGCATCTTTCTATTTATACCCCCCACCCTAATGCGCTGTATTCTATTTTACATAGAATCTTCTGGATTTCCCTAACTACTATGGTTTTGTCTTTTTATTTAATTTTTATCAAAATGGGTTTCATTTGCTTCAGCTTTCCAATTTTCTACCAATTCCTCTTTTATTCATCAAAGCTGATCTAATCTCCCCTTGAACTCGGTGAAAGTTGCTGATGGAAAAGATCTTGTACAGGTGCGTGGCCTTCTATTACTCACGACTATTTTTTTTTCCCTGATTTCTTCTGAATTATAACCAATTCTGAATATATCCTAATTTTACCATGACCCATACTTTTTCCGGAGTAATGAATACTTTTTAAACAAATATTTCTAATGGGCTTGAGATTTCTAAATCAGAAAAAAAAAAAAATCCCAAATAGAAGGCATTTACAAGAAATAAGGATCAAGTAGAATCATTGACGGATCACTTTCTTTTCAGTTGCATCACATGGTTATTTTTCACTGACCCTTTATTTTTATCTGATTTAGAGGCATGATATCAATTTGATTTGGTTAGATTGTTTCAAAGTGCTGAGAATTGGCATACATGAACAAGTGAAATGAATTTTCTTTTATCTGCTTAAAATATAAACAGGATATAACTTGCAATTTGCAAATTCAAAGGGATTGAGATTTTCAACTTTGTCGTGTAATAAGAAAATATCATATACCATCACCAATATGAAAAGAATGATTAGAGCACAAAAGAAAACAGCAGGAAAAGAATTTGTTCTTTACCTAAATAGCCAAGATTCTGAATGATTGCGGCCGAATATCTCTAATGCTTTCCGTGATTCTTCTGTTGCGGGATCATGTTATTCTGTGAACAAAATTGCAGGCATTTAAATCTATGATCTTTACATACAATACATTCTGCAGTATTCTACATTGGAAGTTAATTCAAGCAAAGCTTTGAATTTCTTGTATTTATGCTTACAGAAGTCAGAACATATGGTTTGAAGACCAAGGCTTCATTGAAGTTGCTGAATCAGGACGTGGACAAAAAAACTGCTCGGAATAAAAACTTGGTACCTCCTCAGGGCCTTTGTTAAAGTGCTTGTGTAGGGATTTTCTAAATAATCATGAAACGTTGCCAAACATTTTATACTTTTTTCTAATATATTTTGTTATTGTGTTTCAATGGTATTTTGACCAAGGTGAGGCGCTTGAAGTTTTTAGTGAGAAAAAACAACGGTGATGTTATAATCAAATTGTAATTTAATGCACAGTCCATCTTGGCAAAGCTAAAGAGTTTAGCTTTGAATGCTAATGCACTTGTATCAAGTTGTTCTCTCCATACTGTTCTGTGCTTTATATCCTATGGAGATGCGGATCAATGGTTTGCTAAGTGTTTGATGAATTGTGTGGTTACTTCGTTGGTGAAAGTATTTACAGGGTTGATTGAATCTTTTTGTTTATGGCTCGCTGCTTTTTCTTTCTCAGTCCATCTTTGCATACCTAAAAGCCTCAGATGGGCAATGTCTAGTTTTGAAAGCTAATGGACTTGCATCAATCTATTCTCATTACCTGTTCTTGTCCTCAATGGTGGTGCAGAATCACTGGAGACGAGACATGAATTTTATGCATACAGTTTCGTAGAGTTTGACAAAAAAACAGATATTTGTCAGTTTCATTATTTGTCCAGGTCCTTATCTAGCTGAATCTGTTTTCAGCATTGCTTATGCTAGTTAAAAAAAGAGTACATTTTTAAAATTAATGCTCTTGATTATTTATGGTCTGGTAATTCATAAAACAGATTGATATGAACCTTGAAAAGAATGATGCAAGCTTGGGGCACAATTCAGGTTCCACCCTTTTCGACCACAAAATTGAATAGCTTATGGATATATCAATCAGATTCGATGCTGAAAAACAGGTGAGCTAGATAATAAATCTTGAGAAATTTTGGAATAAACAGAAATTTTATATATATATAGCCTAGAACTAAAAATCTTATGGTTAAGAAAAAAGTTTGATAACATCTATAGAGAGCTGCATCTGTACTCATTCTGCATAAGGAGAGATTGGCAATATTTGCTTTGCATTTGAAAGAGCCTCAGCTTTTTTATAATTACCAAATATTAAAGTTGCAGAGGAAGTAGGAGCAAAAGCAAAGAAAGAAGTAAAGAAGAATAGGGGAAGGAGTGAAAAGCGGAGGTGGAGAAAGAGTGAGAATGGTTTCTCAAGTAACCATTACCAAATATTAATTTTGAGGGTCCATTACCACTTTTTCATTCTAATCTAGCAGCTTTAGATCTATCCAATAATAAACTCTCCGGATCCATTTCTTTTATATTTGCACTTGCAACAAATGATTGTTCTGAATCTAGGCAAAAAAAATTTGTCGGGTGAAATTCCAAACTCAATAAGATCATTATTGTTGCTTCAAACTGTAAGTAAAAAGAACTTTTTGAGAGAATTGCCAGCTTTTTTAAGGACTTGTAGCTCATTTATGTTTCTTGACTTGAGTGAGAATAGATTATATTGAGAAATACCAGCTTGGATAGGCGAAGCCCACAGGTTTTGATGTTCCTTTCCCTATTTTGAAGGTAATTAAAAAGGCATAATGATTGTTGAAGAAACAAAATACAAAACAGAGAAATAATGTATTACAAACAAAGTTACGAAATTATTCAAAGGAACATACTGACTTTGTATGTAATATAATATATAGAAGCTCTTCTGTAAAATTCTCAGCCACTCAACAGATCTTGCAATGTTATTGTGGAGAATGGCTGCTGCAATGGAGGCCATCGAACTATGAGCTCTGAAGCAGCTTTTCTCATGGTTAGCCTAAATTTGGGATCAGCAACCAAGCATGCACATACCATTTTGGTAATGTAAACTACACCATTTGCAACTTGATTTTTTGGAAGTGGGATCCTTTGGTCTATAATGTCCTTCAACAATGTATGCTGGTGTATTTATGAGGATGATGACGAGGGAAATTCTGATGATGAAAGAGATGAGATGAGATCACCTGGATGCCTTCCCATAATTACTTCCATTGTTATCACTTCAAAGCTATAGACATCGCATTTTTTGTTCACTTTCATTGTGTAAGCCAATTCTGTAGAAAAATTAGCTTTATAATTAAAGCAGGAAATATATAAAGAAAAATTTTATGATTGATATATCTATATGTTAGGAAAGAAATCAAGAAATGCACCCGGAGCTGTGTATCCAAAGGTGTCAGCACATGAAGTCCAATTGCTTGAGTCCGGCATCAAGAGTCTTGCTGTGCCGAAATCAGACACATAAGCCTCATATTCTTCATCCAAAAGAACATTATTCCTAGAAATGTCTCGATGAATGATTGGAGGAGTGCAGTCATGGTGCAAATAGGATAATGCACTTGCCACCCTTTTAACGACATTGAGTCTTTTCATCCAGTTTAACTCCATTATTTGATCCTCATCATTTAAAATCTTCCTCAAACTTTCCTTTTCTATGAACTCATAAACTAGAAAGGAGTACTTTCTATGTGAGCAGAAACCATATAACTTCACAATATTTCGATGCTACATGTTAATTAACACACGAACCTCACTTCTAAAAGCTTTCAAATTGGTGAACTTGCCCTCTTGTGATTGGCGAAGATTCTTTATAGCAACCACTTGATCTGTCGACAAAGTTGCTTTGTAAACAATTCCATAGCCTCCTTCCCTTATATAGTAGTTGGAATCGAAATCTTCGGTGGCTGGAATGATGTTCTCGTAGACCATCTTCCCATCATAACTCCATATTGCAAATATGTTTTGACATTGTCACTCCACTAATTGGGCTTTTTTATTTCTACCTATTTGGTGGAGAATGTGAAAACCTCCAACACTGATAAAGAATAGAAATAGGCTGCCTAATAAGAGTGGTACCATCAAAATGACAATTCTATTTCTCTTCCGTGCACCATTTTTGAGAAGAGAATTGAAAGGATTCAGACTGCTAGCATTGCCATATAGGCTTGTATTATTCATATATGCCTCAAATGGAGCCTTTTGAAAGGCTTTGATGTTTGGAATAGGACTCGCTAACTCATTGTAGGATATGTCCACAGTTATCAAGCTTCCCAAATCTTCCAAAGTTGTTGGAATGAAACCATAAAGCATGTTGTGAGAGAGATTCAACATTTCTAGCATTTTCAGTTGACCAAGTTGCCATGATATCTCCCTTGCCAGCAGATTCCAACTGAGATCAAGTTCTTGAAGAGAATATAGGAGGCCTATCTCAAACGGAATGCTTTTTTCGAATTTGTGGGTAGCAGTAGGGTTTGTACTGATGTTGATGCTGGAGAGGGATGTTCAAGGTTGGCAGATGTGAATCTGGAGTTGGGGCCTGCTGATAAAATGCAAAGAAATGTAGTGAGGAAGGGAGTGGTGAAAGCGGGGCCATGGAAGTCATTGTGGGCGGCGGTAGGGTTTGTGTTGATGTCGAAGCTGGAGAGGCATGTTTGAGGTTGGATGACGAGAGTTTGGAGTTGGGGCCTGCTGATACGCCTGCAAAGAAAAGTGGAGGTGGGTTTTTTCTTTTTTCTTTTTCGGTTGCTAGTCATGGTTTTCTGCAGTTTACTTTTTATTACTATTTGATGGGTTTGTGTTGGCAGTACTGTGTGTTATTAGGATTTGCTTGACTACTTTGGATGTTTGAGGAAATCTGATGACAAGAGAAGAATAAACAGTCAAGTGTGTCATTTGAGCTTATTATTACTAGTTGGCTTAGTTTATGACATGAATTGGGATTGTTTTGTGGGCCGAATGCAACGTGGAAGTATGCCTTCTTCTTAGTTCTATTCATTTTTCGTGTCTAGATTCTGTACTTTCATGATGGTTTTGTTTTGTTTTTTTTTTTTTTCGCTTGAGGTTTATAATTCTCTTGTAATTGAGAATTAACTGAATGAAAATAATCCTTTTTATATGTTACTTCATGCTGTGCTGTTCGGCATAGTTAATGCTCCATCGTCATGTTATAACTGTCGTCTTCTCTCTTCTCTGTTTTTTTTATTTATTTAAATCATGTAGAAATTCAGAAGAACAATATGGTTCGTAAACACAAGCATGTTGTTCCTATCAAACGATCAAAAGGTCCTGTCAAGATCACAGATACAGAAATTGCAGTAGGAGACATATCATGTAGTTTGTATGACACTATAACTACAGATGAAGTGAATAGAGTGCGTGGAGCACTCAGAGCTAGTTCTGAGGAGCTGCAAGCAAGGGTTAAGGATCCTCTTCCTGATGCCTTACAGCTGGCTGGAAATTTAATTGCTGAAATGGCAAGAAAATTATCTAATCAGGGTACTTTAGCCAAAACACAATGTGGAGAAGGTGTAGATACTGTTATTTCTGAACTGGCTAGAAAAATAATGAATCCTGATCCTTTGGTAAAAAACCAGAATGGAAAAGATGCAGGCTCATCCCTCCTTTCAGCTAAGCCTTCAGCTGAAAATCAGTCTGGAAAAGATACCGATGCATGCAATCCTTCAGCCAATCACACTGTTGAAGCTTCTGTAGAAAACCTGAATCAAACGGAAGTGGATGATGCCAATCCTTAATGATTTCAAGAGAGAACCGAGGTAAACAAGATCTATCATCGTGTAGTGTTTATGTTTTGAGCTGGCAATGTTTCTTTGTTTTAACATTGAGCATTATTCGTTTATTTTTCCCTTAATGATTTCTCCAGGTTGATTTGAAGGATAAGTGGAGGAACATGACAAGATATGGTTGATACTGCCAGCAAGTTTTAGGGTCTGGTTTCTTTTGTTTTTTTTCTGCTGTAAGATATAGATGTAGCACTCCAGCCCCCTTGATAGTCTTTTCAGGTTTCCTACTCTCACCATGTGCACTTGTTATAACAACACTAAGGGCTTGTATTTTGTAGGTTCGAAAGGAAATGTAATCATGCTAAGCATCTTTTGGATTTGTAAGTATTTCCTCATGAAGGAAAACTGTGTAGTGTAGAGTTGCTTTTGACTGGGAATGAAATGTATATATAGTTTCTGTAGAAACTCTGAGACCTGCTAGTTAAAAGGTCTTTTGATGATTATATATTAGTAGCTTCTTCCGTCTGTTTGCCCCCTTTTTTCTTAGTTAAATATCCAAATTCCAATGCATATATTTGCTGTATATAATAGTATACCTAGCAAATCGAAAGAATTTCCAGGAAATCTGGAGGAAATTCTAGATGAGCATGTGTCCAATTTTGTAGGTAAAAGTACCAATAAGTAATTATTTAGTCCTTTTGGTTTCAAAGATCATAATTTAGTCATCCAACTAAAATGGTGACAGTTTAGTAATACTCATTAATGGAAATTTAACATAAGGACTAATGAGTTATAAATAGATTGGATATAAAAATATAAACATGCACTATAGGCATTTTTAAAATAGAGGGACCAAATTATTTGGCTAAAAACAGTAGAACTATAATATAATTTACTTAGAAATCAATTTGAAATTTCATTATTACATCAAAATTTAAAAATGTGGAAAGTTTGTTTTCTATGCGTAGCTCACTACGCTGTATGTTTTTACCCGTATTTACCCAAAAATTTTCTCCCAATATTAACATGAAAAAAAATAATATATAGATGTCTAATTAATTAACTCTAAATCTATCTATGATAATTACTAGAAAAATTTTCTAAAAAGATTTATTTAAAAAAGCTACCAATTTATTTTAAATCTCTCAAATTCGCAATAATATTTTCCTATTCCATACACTCAATAGTTAACCCTGACTTAATATAACTATATTATTTTGGATTTAAGAGATTTAAGTACATTTAAATTAACATCAGTTAACTATTGAGTGTTTTATTAAAAAAATATTATTTTGAATGGAATATTTAGAAATAAATTAGTTGAAGATTTTAAAATAAATAGATGAATATTTTAGAGGATTTTCCAATAACTATACCAAATGGACAACTACTAGAAAAATCCTATAAAAAAATCTTCTATCTAAAAAATGCATTAATAACAATATTTTTCTTAATACCAGCTTAACTATTGAATGTTTTGATAGATATTTAAAAATTAATTGATGCGGTTTTTAGATAAAATATTTTTTGTAAAAAGTTTTTTGGTAATTATTTAATAATAATCACAGTTTATAGTTTTTGACGAGTTTGATATATATATATATATATATATATATTTGAGAGATTTAAAAATTAATTGATGCGGTTTTTAGATAAAATATTTTTTGTAGGAAGTTTTTTTTGGTAATTATTTAATAATAATCACAATTTATAGTTATTGGGTTCCATTTTCAAGGGGAATGAAAATAATGGGGATGATTCTGTCTCCAACAACTTCATATAAGTTATTATTAATCTTGTCAAAGTGTGGACTAAGCCCTCAATCACTCTCTTTTCATTTGTGTCATTGTGTGGTTGTTATTTACTTGTTTGGGACTAGCATTTGGTTCTTATGGGCTATACCTCATTACATTCAAATTTATGTCTCGTCAATATGTGGTTTAGTAGATTCAATTAATGAAAGCTATTTAAGTTTTCTCACAAATTATTGGAGAACTTATTTAAAGTTTCATCTTTTTAATTGAACTCTGCTTCAACCAAAGAAGAAATTTTGGTAGATTATTATTGAATCACTTCTTCATTTCAAGTTAAAAGTCGTGGCATAGAATTAGACAACATGTTTACAATAAAAACACTTAAAATCCTCAAAACCCAAGCCCAATTTACGATTCCAAAAGTAAAAAACCGAATGGTCTCCCTTTGCTATCTCACATTTTAAAAAATTTGCCCTAAGAAGAAACTTGAGGTTTTATATGTCTTTGTTAGATAACATATCTATATATAATTTATTTTACATTTTAATCTTAATATAAATATAATACGAGTCTATTTAGATATGTAATTAATCGTAAAAGCCATAATTCTTTATGATAAACCTATTTATATGCCTTTTGAGTAAAAAGACAAAAAAACAATTAAAAAAATTCACGTTTTTCCCCTTTTCCTCGTTTTGTTTCAAGGTTGATTATAATTCATAACCTAATTTCAAAAAATGATATTAAACTATTGGGCAATAATTGATCATTCTAGTCCAATTAAATTAAAATTATAGAAATAAGCAACTTAGTTCTCTATAACGTCAAATAACTTGTTGCCTTTATTTTGCAAAAAAAGAAAAAAAAACCCCTTTATAACAAGCAATAAAAACCTCGACCTATAGAATAGTTATTCCACATAAATTCTAAATTAGGAACCAAATGCCCGTTATAATCTCTATGCACAAAAAGCGTCGTTTATTCAAAGCAAGTCGTTAGCTTATATAAGCCTTACAAAGAAATAAAATGTAAACAAACAACCCAAGTTTTGCATGATAAATGGCTAAGGAAATAGATAAATTCTACCTACATGTCCTAAATAATAGGAATTATTAACCGAATGAAGTTTGACAACTTCAACTACAACTCTAATGACCATAACAATTCCTCCCCTAAATTGATCGCAATAATGCTTTCAGCTTTACTCCCGGTACCACACACATACCTAGTAACTCATGCAACTTCAAAAACACATCCATCTTAAGTGGTTTTATCATAATGTCCGCAACTTGTTCTTGTGTGCCACAATGCTTCAACTTAACAACTCCATCTCTCGGTCAAATCACGTAAGAAATGAAACCTTACATCAATGTGTTTGTCGGGTCCGTGCATGACTAGGTTCTTGGATAGCTTAATGGTAGAACTCGTTGTCACATAACATAGTGGTACACTTGCCTTAAGAATGACCAAGCTTCTCCAATACTCTCCTCATCCACACCCCTTGACAAGCACAAGAAGCAGCTTGCCACAAACTCGTTTCGATAGTAGACAAAGTAACCATAAGTCGCTTTTTAGAGGACCATGACACAGCCTCCTTCATTGAGTAGAAACACATATCCGAAGTACTTTTCTTGTCATCTACATCTCCCGCATAATCACTCTCTGTATATGCCATCAACACTTCATTACCCCCTTTCGATAAAAGACTCCTAAATCCACAAGTACCTTTCAAGTATCTCAACCCTTTATATAGCTTGCAAATGCAACTCGCTTGGACTTGCCATGAATCCGCAAATAAGACACACCACATACATCAAGTTCGACCTTGTTACGGTTAGATACATAAGGCTCCCAACCAATTATTCGTACATGGTAGCATTCACCTTGGCTCCTTCTTCATCCTTCATTAGTCTAGTGCCGGGAACAATGGGATTCTTCACACTATTACTCTTTTCCATCCTAAACCTCTCCAAAAATTTCTTTGCATACTTTCTTTGACTAATATAAATGCCTTTAGAATTTTGTAAAACCTCCACACCGAGAAAATATTTCATCTTTCCCAAATCGGTCATATCAAATTCAAGTTTCATAGAATTCTTGAACTTAACAAACATACTCTCATGATTATCAGTAAAAATTAGATCATCAACATATAAGCTAAAAATCAAAATTTTACTCGCATCTTTTGTTTTTATGAATAAGGTGTGTTCACAATTGCAACTCTCAAATCCTTCTTTGACAAAGTATGCTTCAATCCGGCTATACCATGCACGAGGGGCTTGTTTGAGGCCATACAATGCCTTCTTCAATTTATACACCTTATGCTCTTCACCTTTCTTCTCATAACCTTGTGGTTTCTCGACAAGCACTCGCTTCATTTAACTCTCCATGTAAGAAAGCGCTTTGACATCAAGTCGATATACACTCCAACCATTTTGAGTTGCTAAAGCAATTACCATTCAAATCGTATCCCACCTAGCCACGAGCGCAAACACCTCAATATAATCTATACCATTCTGCTGTGCGTGCGTACCCTTTCGTCACCGAGTCGAGCCTTACACTTGTCAACCTCACCATTTTCATTAAGTTTAGTTTTGAAAACTCATTTTACTCCAATCTTCTTCATTTTTTAAGCAAATCGTCAACTCCTAAGTCCCATTCCTTTTGATTGCTTCTATCTCCAAGTTCGTTACGAGTTCTCCATTTGGAACTCGAATAGCTTCTTCAAAGGTAGTCGGATCCGAAGAGGGAAGTAAACATAACCAAATTGTGCTCAACTTCTTCTTCGAAAATTCTTCCCCACTCACATAATCTTCCATCCGGGATGGTACTTTTCTCGTTCCTCCCTTCTAATGAGCTTCTTCAAATGTTTGAGAATTCTCTCTAGGTGACTCATTTGAAGGTAAGCTAACCTCTCCTCCTCCTCCTTCTACTCGCCACCTCCTCTTCGCATTCTTCTTCACTTTGATCATGTTCACTTCCCTCTTCATTACTATCTCCCCAATCGAGGATATCAAGTCTTGCTTCTTCATTACTCCTCTCCCAATTCCAGCACTCATTTTCTTCAAAAACCACATCTCTCGCTTACTACTATCTTCTCGGATGTTGGATTATAAAGTCTATATGCTTTAGACTCTTCACTCATCCCTAGCAAGACACACTAAAAACTCTTATCATCCAGACTTCTTTCTCTTACCGTCCGACACATGAACATGACCAATGCATCCAAAAACTCAAAAATACGCAAAATTGGGTTTAACACCACTCCAAGCCTCTTTAGGAGTCATATCTTTCACTACCAATGTGGAACTTCTATTAAGCACATGCGCTGTCCGGTTCATCGCTTTCGCCTAGAAATTCTTTGGAACTTGCTTCTCCGATAGCATGCTTCCAACCATGTTCATGATTGTCCCGTTCTTGCGTTAAACTACTTCATTTTGTTAGGGAGTGTAGGCTGCAGATGAGCTACCTGCTAATACCATTAGCTTTGCAAAAGGTATTGAACTCAAGAGATGTGAACTCTCCATCCTTATCTATACACGTACAACGAATAAAAGCTCATGTCTCTTTCTCAACAAATTTTTTTATAATTCTTGAAGATAATAAAAGTTTCGGATTTTTCAGCAAGAAAATATATCCACACCTTACGACCGTAGTCATCAATAAAACTTATGAAATACCTCTTCTTACCATTGGAAACGAGTTTGATGGGTCCGCAGATGTCGGCATGTACCAACCGTATTCTCTCGTGGTGCTCTCTATAAACTCCTCTTTGGAATTGCATCCCCGTGTTGCTTTCCCACCATGCAATTAGTGCATACTCTAGATGATGCCTTTAACTACCTCTCACCATTTGCTTATACCGCAATGTTCTCGGACCCTTGAAACTTAGGTGCCCATATCTACAAGTGCTAAAGGTGAGTGTTGTCTTCAAGAGTTGTTTGGAAACAAGTGGGAGCTTTCGACATAACTCTTGCAAGTAGTATGAACATCCCGTTTGCAAACATTGTTGTTTGCATAATAAGTCCTTTCTTAGGAGTTGGGATGATAGATTCTACATACCCCATGTTGTATCAAAATAGTTACACCTCTTTCTTGCAACTCGTCAAATACTTAATAAATTATTTTTCAACTCGTGTACATAGAAAACATCGGTGATTACCCGAGTAACTCCGAGAATTTACAACCTAATGCTACCCTTTCCCAACATAACCATCTTGGAATTATTCCCGAGCTTTACAGATTGTCAAAATTCCTCTTCAAGATCCGAGAACCACTCGCTTATTTGCATACATATGATTGCTACACCCCGAGTCAAAAAACCAAACATCTTCTCTCCTTGATTGATTTAACTCCACATATGATATCAACAACATCTCTTCTTTCTCCTCAAGCTCGAGCATAATTTGCATCTTTCTCCCATTTAGGACACTCATATTGAAAGTGCCCTAATTGATGACACTTATAACACTCAACTATAGCTTTGTTGAATGCTTGTTTGCCTCGTACTCTACCTCTCCCTTGAAAAACTCCACGACCTCGACCGCCACCTCTTCCACCAAATCTATCATCGTAAGTCACCTTTAATGCCTCGCTCATCTCCTCCATGCCCGTTCATCCTCTCGCTCATGTACCAACAAGCTTCTCTGCAACTCATCAATGGTTAAAGTGTCTAAGTTATTAAACTCTTCAATCGAACACACAACATAGTCGAACCTTGAGGTCATTGATCTCAAGATCTTTTCAATGATCACCACTTGCTGTATTTTTTCAACCATGAATCTTCATCTTGCTTGCTATGGTGAGTGTCCGTGCGAAGTACTCATCAACACTCTCGCCCTCTTTCATATGTAGAATCTCAAACTCCTTCCGAAGACCTTGTAGTTGCGCTCTTTTGACTCTTATGGAAACCTCGTTACTTCGCTTCATAGAGTCCCGGATGTGCTTGGCGGTGTCTCTATTGAGGATGGTCTCCATAATGGTTCGATCAATGGCTTGGAATAGATAATTCTTAAACTTCAAGTCTTTTAGCTTTTGTTCTATAATTGATTTTTGTTGTGCTTCGATAAGCTCCATTCCTTCGCTGCAAGCAAGGATTCCATTCTCCACCAAACTCCAATACTCCTTTGAATGAAGAAAATTTTCCATAAGCATGTACTAATGATCGTAATGGCCATCAAATTTAGGAATTGTAGGTTGAACGAAATTATTTTCAACTCGCCATACTTCGATTCTCTCTTCTTTCACTCTCTCTTCTTAAGAAATCGTGGTTTCCTTTCTCTTACGATCGAGCCCGGTGATGAAACTCGATATCGGATTGTTATAATCTTTAAGCACAAAAAACGTCATTTATTCAAAGCAAGTCGTTGGCTTATATAAGCCTTACAAAGAAATAAAATGTAAACAAACAACCCATGTTTTACGTGGTAAATGGTTAAGGAAATAGTCAAATTCTACCTACATGTCCTAAATAATAGGAATTATTAACCGAATGAAGTTTGACAACTTCAACTATAACTCTAACAGACCCTAACAATGCCTATGTCAAAAATTTAAATAAAATTATGAATTTAGAGCTTATTTGGCATCTTATTTTTTAGCTTTTATGTAATTTGCTCATAGCAAAAAATTTGAATGCATCAGCTAGGTGTTTGGTAATTAATTTTGTATTTCATTTCCTAACTTAACCATGAGTTTTAATTATATTAATTTAAATAGATTAATTAGATATGATTAATTTTTAATCAAAATAATTTAGACATAAATAGAACACACACCATTTTATCTTCTTAAATAAAATAATTTATTTTTGATACCATAAAAAAATTGGAAAATTTTAAGAAAAATCAACATCATTCTACTAAAAAAAAAAGAAAAAAAAGGAAAATCAATATTTATCATAAATAAAACATCCAAAATAATTTTACTAGTTGCCAACTCAAGTCCTTTAGGTCCAAGCCTAATCCAAAAGTCCCTAACTCCAGTCTTTTGGGCCCAGTCCTAACCCAAGAGTCTCTAACTCAAGCTCTGTAGGCCCAAGTCCAAAAAATCCCATCCATCTTCGTAAATAGCCCCCAAAATCCCTCTGCTGACGTCATAATCTCCAAATCCGTAATTTCTCACTCTCTCTCTCTCCCCGATCGAAAATGATCCCAGCTCTAGCTCGCTCCCTCACCGCCGGCCACCGTAATCTCTCCGTCCTCCTCCCCAAACGCCACCTCACCACGTCCGTAACACATCCTTCCTCGCCTCCTAGTCCTCCTCTCTACCGGCAGTCTCTACCCGCACTCTCTAACGATCTCCAATCCATCAATCAAACCACTAACTCTACCTGTTTCACTTCCATTCGATGCCTGGTCAACCTAGCCGGCAATCAATCTGGAGTCTGGAAACCTAATGTCACGCATATCCTTCGGCCATCATCTCCGCATCTTTCTATTTATACCCCCCACCCTAATGCGCTGTATTCCATTTTACATAGAATCTTCTGGATTTCCCTAACTACTATGGTTTTGTCTTTTTATTTAATTTTTATCAAAATGGGTTTCCAATTTTCTACCAATTCCTCTTTTATTCATCAAAGCTGATCTAATCTCCCTTTGAACTCAGTGAAAGGTGCAGATGGAAAAGATCGTGTGCAGGTGCGTGGCCTTCTATTGCTTACGACTGTTTTTTTTTTTTTTTTTTTGTCCTGATTTCTTTTGAATTATAAACAATTCTGAACTCAGTAATGAATGCTTTTTAAACAAATATTCCTAATGGGCTTAAGATTTCTAAATCAGAAAAAAAAATATATATCCCAAATAGAAGGCATTTACAAGAAATAAGGATCAATTAGAATCATTGATGGTTCACTTTCTTTTGAGTTGCATCACATGGTTATTTTTCACTGACCCTTTATTTTTATCTGATTTAGAGGCATGATATCAATTTCCTTTGGTTAGATTGTTTCAAAGTACTGAGAATTGGCATACATGAACAATTGAAATGATTTTTTTTTTTATCTGCTTAAAATATAAACAGGATATAACTTTCAAGTTGCAAATTGAAAGGGTATTACATTAAGCATGAAGCATGAGGTGGCATTGAAATTTTCAACTTTGTCATGTAATAAGAAAATATCATATAGCATCACCAATACGAAAAGAATGATTAGAGCACAAAAGAAAACAGCAGGAAAGAATTTGTTCTTTACTTAAATAGTCAAGATTCCGAACTGATAAATGATTGCGGCCGAATATCTCTAATGCTTTCCGTGGTTCTTCTGTTGCGGGATCATGTTATTCTGTAAACAAAATTGCAGGCATTTAAATCTATGATCATGTTATTATGTAAACAAAATTGCAGGCATTGAAATCTATGATCTTTACATACAATACATTCTGTAGCATTCAACATTAGAAGTTAATACAAACAAAGCTTTGAATTTCTTGTATTTATGCTTACAGAAGTCAGAACATATGGTTTGAAGACCAAGGCTTCATTGAAGTTGCTGAATCAGGATGTGGACGCAAAAGCTGCTCGGAATAAAAACTTGGTAGCTCCTCAGGGGTTTTGTTAAAGTGCTTGTTGGGATTTTCTAAATAATCATGAAACGTTGCCAAACACTATACTTCTTTATAAGGCTGCAACTAATTTGTTTTTGTTTCAGACTCGTTTAGAATTTCAGTGGTTAAGATAACTGTGTGTGTGGGTGTGCTTTACTCTGTGCATGTGAAAGTAATATATTTTACGCTTGTGTTTCAATGGTATTTTGACAAAGGTGCGGTGCTTAAAGTTTTTGGAAAGAAAAAACAATGGTGATGTTATACTCAATTTGTACTTTAATGCACGGTCCATCTCGGCAAAGCTAAAGAGTTTAGCTTTGAATGCTAATGTCCTTGTATCAAGTTGTTCTCTCCATGCAGTTCTGTGCTTTATATCCTATGGAGATGCAGATCAGTGGTTTGCTAAGTGTTTTGACATAATTCATAGCACAAATTATAAGCACCTTAATCTTG
Source organism: Dovyalis caffra (assembly GCA_963924115.1). NCBI lineage: Eukaryota > Viridiplantae > Streptophyta > Magnoliopsida > Malpighiales > Salicaceae > Dovyalis > Dovyalis caffra. The sequence goes on from CAWUPB010000351.1 coordinate 1,164,360, forward strand.
GCAAAGCTAAAAGCCTAGATGATACAGGGTTGGTTGAATCTCTTTGTTTATGGCTCGCTGCTTTTTCTATCTCAGTCCGTCATAGCAGAACTTTCTTGGTCGGAAAGCATGTTATTTGCGTTTTGTGTAACTATCTAGCTGAATTTTTCCTTGAGCTTTACATGTGATTGTTGCATTTTTTTGATTTGCATTGAACTGTTTAGATGTTCTGTCTAGAAATCTAATGGTTAAGAAAAAAGCTTGATAACATCTGTAGAGAGCTGCATCTGTACTCATTCTGCATAAGGAGAGATTGGCAATATTTGCTTTGCATTTGAAAGAGCCTCAGCTTTTTTATAATTACCAAATAATAAAGTTACAGGGGAAGTCGGAGCAGAAGCAAAGAAAGAAGTAAAGGAGAATACGAGAAGGAGTGAAAAGAGGAGGTGGAGAAAGAGTGAGAATGGGTTCTCAAGTAACCATTACCAAATATTAATTTTGAGGGTCCATTACCACCTTTTTCATTCTAATCTAGCAGCTTTAGATCTATCCAATAATAACCTCTCTGGATCCATCTCTTCTATATGTGAGATTCCTTGACCTTTTAAAAAACCGTTTATCTGGAGGCTTCCTGATTGTTTCTTGCACTTGCAACGATTGTTTTGAATCTAGGCTACAAAAAATTGTCAGCTGAAATTCCAAGCCCGATAGGATCATTATTGTTGCTTCAAACTTTTGAGTTTAAGTAAGAAACAACTTTTTGAGAGAATTGTCAGCTTCTTTTAAGGAGTTGTAGCTCGTTGATGTTTCTTGACTTGAGTGAGAGCAGATTATATTGAGAAATACCAGCATGGACAGGCTAAAGCCTACATGTTTAGATGTTCCTTTCCCTATTTTGAAGGTAATTAAAAGAACATAATGATTGTTGAAGAAACAAAATACAAAACAGAGAAATAATGCATTACAAAGAAAGTTAGGAAACTAGTCAAAGGAACATACTAACTCTGAATGTAACATAATATATAGAAGCTCTTCTATAAATTCTCAGCCACTCAATAGATCTTGCAATGTTATTGTAGAGAATGGCTTCTGCAATGGAGGCCATCGAACTACGAGCTCCGAAACAACTTTTCTCATGGTTAGCCTAAATTTGGGATCAGCAACCAAGCATGCGCATGCTATTTTGGTGATGTAGACTACACCATCCGCAACTTGATTTTTAGGAAGTGGGATCCTTTGGTCTATAATGTCCTTCAACAATGTATGTTGGTGTATTTTCGAGGATGATGACGAGGGAAATTCTGATGATGAAAGAGATGAGATGAGATCACCTGGATGCCTTCCCGTAATTACTTCCATTGTTACTACTCCAAAGTCGTAGACATCGCATTTTTGGTTCACTTTCATTGTGTATGCTAGTTCTGCGGAAAATTTGGCTTTACAATTAAAGTAGCAAATATATAAAGAAAAATTTAATGATTGATGTATCTATACGTTAGGAAAGAAATCAAGAAATGCACTCGGAGCCATGTATCCAAAGGTGCCAGCAAATGAAGTCCAATTGCTTGAGTCCGGCATCAAGTGCCTTGCTGTGCCAAAATCAAAAACACGAGCCTCATATTCTTCATCCAAAAGAACATTATTACTAGAAATGTCTCGATGAATGATTGGAGGCGTGCGATCATGGTGCGGATAGGATAATGCACTTGCCACCCCTTTAACGACATTGAGCCTTTTCATCCAATCTAACTCCATTGCTTGATCTTTAACATTTAAAATCTTCTTCAAACTTCCCCTTTCTATGAACTCATAAACTAGAAATGAGTGCTTTCTATGTGAGCGAAGCCATATAACTTCACAATGTTTCGATGTCGTATGTCAATTAATACACGAACCTCACTTTTAAAAGCTTTGAAATTGCTGAACTCGCCCTCTTATGATCGACGAAGATTCTTCACGAGCAACCACCTAATCCGCCAATAACACTACTTTGTAAACAATTCCATAGCCTCCTTTCCCTATATAGTATTTGGAATCGAAATCTTCGGTGGCTCGAATGATGTTCTCGTAGACCATCTTCCCATCGTAACTCCATATTGCAAATATATCTTGACATTGTCCCTCCACTATTTGGGCTTTTCTATTTCTACCTCTTTGGTGAAGAGAGTGAAAACCTCCAGCAATGATGAACAATAGGAAGAGACTACCCAATAATAGTGGTACCATTAAAATGACAAGTCTACTTCTCTTTTGGGCACTATTTTTTAGAATAGAATTACAAGGCTTCGGATCGCTAGCATTGCCACATAGGCTCGTATTATTCATATACGCCTCAAATGGAGCCTTTTGAAAGGCTTTGATGTTTGGAATAGGACCCGCTAGCTCGTTGTAAGATATGTCCACAGTTGTCAAGCTTTCCAAATCTTCCAAAGTTGTTGGAATGAAACCATAAAGCATGTTGTGAGAAAGATTCAACATTTCTAGCATTTTCGGTTGACCAAGTTGCCATGGTATCTCCCTTGCCAATAAATTCCAACCGAGATCAAGTTGTTGAAGAGAATGTAGGAGGCCTATCTCAAACGGAATGCTTTTTATGAATTTGTTATGGCTTAGGTTCAATCGCAACAAATTCGAGCACCTTCCAAGTTGTCGTGGAATTGATCCACTTAGATTATTTGTTGCTAAATTAAGGAGTTGAAGTTCGGTTAACTCGCTCAATTTCGGAGGGAATGACACTTGAAAGATGGTTGTTGCTAAGATTAAGGTTGTACAAGAACTTCAAATTCCCTAGTTCTTTAGGAATTAGACCCTCGAGTTGATTCAAACATAGGTCAACCAATTGTAGTCCGGTAATGAATCCAAGCTCGGATGGTATCTCACCCGATATATTATTGTTAGAGATTTTTAGGCTTGTCATGTTGTGGCACTCGTCCTCATTTTGGTGAAACCTCACCATACAAATTATTGTAGCTCAAATCGATGTAGTTCAAGTGAGGATAGATGCCAAAATCATCGGTTATATTCCCCGTCAGCTGGTTCCTGTCAAGCCTAACTCTAAATAGACTAGTACGGTTATGCAAGCTTTTGGGTATTGAACCGGAGAAATGGTTGTCGATCTGTTGTGAAGTTTTCAAGCAAACCTCCTAGGCACAAATCTTGTGGCAAATTACAAGTGAATTTGTTTTCATCCAAGTGCAAACTCTTACGGTGTGTGAGTTTATTTATATTTTGGGGTAAGGAACTGGACGAGTTGGTTAAAATTAACATGAAGTATTGACAAGTTTTTCAAGTTTCCTATCGAAGCGGGTACGAGTACCGGTTAAAACATTGTCCGACAACCCAAGCTTATTGAGAGACCGTAAAGACCCAATTTCTTGAGGAATGGAACCGGAGAGTTTGTTATTGTGAAGATAGAGAATAGATAGGTTTCTCAAGTTTCCAATGGAATTAGAGATTCTACCAGTTAAAACATTTTCCGACAACTTAAGCTCACTAAGAGATTGTAACAACCTAATTTCTTGAGGAATGGAACCGGAGAGTTTGTTACGGTAAAGATAGAGAATGGATAGGTTTCTCAAGTTTTCAATAGAATTGTGGATTCTACTCGGTTAAAACATTTTTCGACAAGTCAAGGTGATTGAGAGATCGTAATGACCCAATTTCTTGAGGAATGGAACCACGAGTTTGTTACCCCAAAGATAGAGAATGGATAGGTTTCTCAAGTTTCCAATGGAATTGGGGATTACGTCGGTTAAAATATTTTCCGACAAGTCAAGGTGATTGAGAGATCGTAACAACCCAATTTCTTGAGAAATGGAACCGGAGAGTTTGTTACGATAAAGATGGAGAATGGATAGGTTTCTCAAGTTTCCAATGGAATTGGGGATTCTACCGATTAAAACGTTGTCCGACAACGGAAGCTCATTGAGAGATTGTAACAACCCAATTTCTTGAGGAATGGAACCGGAGAGTTTGTTATGATAAAGATAGAGAATGGATAGGTTTCTCAAATTTCCAATAAGAGGCGGGATCAAACTCGTTGAGATTATTTTCACACATGTATAAAAAGTTGAGATTGGTCATCAAACCTATTTCAAATGGAATACTTCCTGTCAGATCATTGCTACATAAGTCCAACTCTCTAATTGTGGATAAGTTACTAATGTGTGATGGAATGGTTCCATAAAGTGAATTGTTCCAAAGATTGAGAGGGGAAAGATTGAATAAGGATGAGAAGTTGAAACCATGAAGTGTACCTCTCAAACCAAAATGCGGAAGGCTCAAATCGGTGACACTTCCAGAATTGTTGCAAGTGATCCCAATCCAATTGATGCAAGGATTGCTGCCGACCCAAGAAGACAGGAGAGATTGGCTTTGGTTGTCAAGACTTGCTTTCCACTTGAGAAGAGCCTCGGCTTCTTGATTATTGCTAGCTTCAGCAACTTTGTATTTGGCAGCAGCAGTGCCAAATACCAAAGTTGCAGTGGAAGTATAAGCAAAAGCAAAGAAAGAAGAAAAGGAGAAAAGGAGAAGGAGAGACATTGAGAATGGTTTGAGTGGTAAGGACGTGATATCCATTTGAAAGGGATATTGTGTATGGTTTGGTAAATGTGGAGGATGAAGATCCTAGCTAGGCAACAGGTAGAGGCATTTATAGGATAGGATGGAAAACATTATGATTAAAGAAAAAGAATTGCGAGAATAAATGCATGAAGACGTTGATTGCAAGCTTGATTGTCTCTCCATTCAAATACAGGAAAAGGGGCCGGTGTTTTGTCGGGGTACTCTTGTCATTTTACTAAAAAATTGAACTGTTATCATACATAAGCAATTATATATATATATATATATACATCTGGAGATTTTTCAGTAATCAGTGTATATATATTTGGAGAGTCTATGTATCTAATTATATATTGTAATCGAAGTTTAGAATTTTTTTTTTTTTATAGAAAGAATCATAAAATATAGAATTGCTGTTGATCAAATTTAAATTTTACTGACGAGATGAACAAGTGTACTACTGTTAATTATTGAACACCTCGAGTTTGAGGTAACCCCTACCACTATCAGAAAGTAAATTAACCCTATACGGTAAATCCCTGATTTTGTAAGATTCTCAATGAACATATTCTATCTTCCACTATTTTTTAGCTCAAAACTGTTAAGTCCCTTTGCCACAAAATGATCGAGCAACACTCTACTCGCACATGAAAATAAAGCCTTCAGACTATCTTCCGTCGGAAATGATCGAGCAACACTTTACTCGCACATGAAAATAAAGCCTTCAGACTATCTTCCGTCGGAGCCAGCCCACCCCCACAAAAAGGCAAACATTCAAAGTGGTCAGGCCATGACTTGTAATAAAGCTCAAGGCTGAAGGATAGACTTTAAAAAAAAACAAACACAGACCAAACAATTCCAATGCTTGATCTACATTAAATCTCAAGACCTATCACTGCCATTCCTCAATTTCCTAACAACCAAACATAAATCAGAATCTCTGCATGTGCACCGGCCATGCCAAATTGGACTTTTTTCCATTCCGTTGATTAGCTCATTGGGGTTGAATTTTCTAATCAGCAGATTGATGCCCACACACTGTGACAACTGACTTGAGGTCTTGTGTATAACTTGCTGGCTTTTACATGGTCCAGGAGGGAGAGAGTCTTTTTGATTGATATAATTAAGTTGTCCGACGACACTAGCTCTGACATCTAAAAAATATGGGGTTGAAAGTGCAAAATATCTCTTAACTATTTTATTTATTTTAATCTTATTCTTTTATTAATTTTTTCAATAATTATATCTTTCTATTCTTAATTTTTTTTTTAATTTTGTCCATTTGGTCAAATTTTTCGATAACTGTATCAATTTTTTGTGACTGATTCACATGATACTGACATGCAACATTTAAAAAAAAATTCTGAAAAAAATAAAAAATTTCAAAAAGGCCTTTTTTTTCCCTTTACATTTATATATAGAAATTAATAATTAATTTAATCCCTCAATTATTTTTAGCTCTCTCTCAAATTCAATGCATAAAATAAAATTTTCTATATATACTAAAGAAAAGAAGCAAAATTTTATTTATTTATTTCAGAAAATTATTGCAAATAAAAAAATTATGAAATTTTTTTACAACATAAGAATAAAAGCCAAAAGCAGATACAAAGAAGGGCATTTTAGGATCTTGTAATTATTTTTATGTATAGAAAGGAGAAGAAAATATTTTTTTATTTATTTCAAATACAAATAAAAAAAAATTAAGAAATTTTTTTCATAACATAAGAATAAAAGCAAAATGCAGATAAAAAGAAAGACATTTTAGGATTTTTTTTTCCTTCAGAATTTGAGGGAAAAAAAAACAATGAAAATAATTATTTATTTCTATACTTAAATCATTTTTAGTCAATTCTTCATTTTTCTTCTAAGATTGAATCAGAAGATAAGAATACATCTATCTAATAATTAGACATTTACAAAAATAGCTTTTTTTTTATTTTGTTGTTCTGAAAATTAAGAGACCCATCCGCAGAGAGCAACATTCTGCTTGCACACGAAAGTAAGACCTTCAGACTCCACATTCTCTGTCGAAGCTAGCCCATCCCATAAAAAGGCAAACATAATCTTAGTTAAAGAATTAAAAATATTGTTGGGATAAAAACCTCTTAGTTTTTGTTAAAGAATAATATAAATTGTATCAAGTTTAAAAAATTTTCAATTAAAAAAGGTGTATTACGCAATAATATAAATCATATTCTGAAGTCTCATCTAACCGTTTAAATTTTTAAATTGAGTTAGTTATGTGATAATCTCCTACCATATTTACTTTTGTTGTTTATTTATTTATTTATGAAACAATTTTCCTCTCTTTTAAGTAAGAATTTCAATTTTATTTGTCCTGATATTTTTTGGACGTCCAAAGCCAGTGTCGACCAACTTAAATACATCAATATATAAAAAAGACTAAGCTGGATCGGGAAGAAGGGTTGGACAGACTTATACAAAATGAGCAAAAGGCTGTATCATCTGTAAATTAAAGAAGAAGGGCAACAAGTTGAACACAAGGCCCCATCTCAGTTGATAACAGGTTATTGGTTGCTGAAGCTTTCAAAGCATTTACTGTGTCTGAAGCAAAGAAAGCAGCGTACAGCTACATGGAGAACAAGAAATTAATCAACTAATAGAGTTGTTTCTGACCATTCAAAGGGAAATTAGAAATGCCCACAGTATAATTCAACCACATTTCAGGTGTCACGGTCTGTTGGCATCAATCAGCCCATTAGAAAATTCAACCCCGGCCCAATGTAACAGTTTATTGGTTGGTGAAATTTTCTTTGGATAATCTTGTGGAGATCCTACATCTCACAATGTGACAGTTCCTGGCATTTCTATAACAAGGTCTATGCAAGTCTTTTCTTTCTTTTGCTTTTATTTTATTTTATTTTTAATAATTGAATAAGATGGTATACGTACAAGTCCTGAACAAAAAGTATCTATCAAATAATTTTAGAAAATTGAAAGCAAATATATATATATATTGAAATTTAATTAACATCAAATCACCATGTCTCTAGTATTTGATCATTTCTAAGAATCAAATCCTTTGAATTATTAGTGTCTCATTTTTTATAAAGTGGAGAAACTAAAAAATCTATAAGAATTGTTTTTGTACATATAATTCAACTCTACAATTACTATAAGATAAGATTAGATAGATCTGAGCTTGTTAGGTTGCTAACAATAAAAGTATATAGGCAGTTTAACAAATGTATGTATACAAAAGAAGGGTTTCTGTACCTAAAGTATTATTGTGAGAAAACAATTTTTCTCTTTCAATTAAACATTTTATTAACATGATTTGGCATTAAATTTAATTTCAATTGACGTAAAATCTAACACAAAATATCCAACATTATATATAAACATCGAAGAGGGGGGATATATATATAGCATCGGATCAATTTCTACATCAATCGACTTTATATGTTAAGCTAGCGGTAGAACATGTTTAACCTTTGATCTACTATTAAGCTCTTTTTAAAACTAAATTAGTCCAGCCTCAATACTTTTAAAAAATAAGTATGCTATAATGGATAGTAAAAATTAAATTTTAATTTTGATTAAATCAAAATAATTCTCTTACTATTAAATCACATCTCTTGGTGGTAAGTATAGAAATTAGTTGTTCGAGTGAATGGATACATATTATGGGTGGAGCAATTAGCTAGCATGCATGTTGCTTAAGTTTTGTTCTTGATTTTGTTGAATCCGTCAAGAAATGTCACAAAGCTGTCACATTGTGGCATCCGGATCGTCTCCATAATTTTGCTTTAACGTGCTCAATGGGGTTGAATTTTCTAATGTACTCGATTGATTTCACAAACCGGGATATGTGTTCTTATCTATCATGCTATTCTTCTCTAATTGTTTAAAATAATTCAAGAGTTTTTATATATCAAAACCTCGCATTTAAAATCATCTCCAGTTGTTTCTTAATTTTCGGAGAAAGAGAGGCACTGCCAAAAAGTCTTGGTCTTTTCAAATAATTCCAGGTTTGTAATTTAGCAAAGAAAATTCAAATATATTGACAGTTGTCACACTATCAAAGTCTAGTGGATGTATATTGAATTTCAAAATATCAAATTTGTTGCTTCTCCTTTTTTTCTATTTTCCACAGGCTTCTAAGTCTCGTCAAAGTCTAGTGTCATTTTTCTCCCTCTCCAACTTGTTATCGTGCTTGTTACGATTGAATTAAAGAGAATTGAGAGAGACAAAAGATTCTCCTAAATCAATTTTAGGTCAATTTGTCCCTTTAGTTGCAACTATGGCTCATGTTCTTCACAATTTAACAGGTTAAAAGGTTAGAAATAGGTTGCTAGTTGATTAATATCTTGTTCTCCATTTACCATAAACAAGACCAAATTAATATCTCAATTAGCTATATAAATATATATGCTTTCTTTGCTTTCAACTTTCTAAAATTTTATAACATTTATATTATCTGGTGAAGCTTTTGTTGCTTGAATTTGATATATGGCTACTTGTTCCATCAGGACTTCTACATATAGGATCTTCAATTATATATATATATATATATATATATATATTATTATTTAGAAAAAGTCCTTGTTGATGGCCAATAATTTTGCACAAACATATATAAAAAGGATGCTTCCAAAAAATCAAGACTTTATTTCATCCATTGAGTGATAAAATCTATATTAACCTCTTTTGTTTTTTTGTTTTTGTTTTTTTTGTTTTTTTTTGTTTTTTTGTTTTTTTTTTTTATAGTTAGACGAAGACTTAGACTAGTACACAAGAAAAAAAGATCTAGCATTATTATCATTAGAATTCTATTGAGTAGACCATAATACCCCTTTTTATTATTGGTTATTTTTCTTTTGTATTTATGTTTTTTTTTTATCGTATTTTTTTAAGTTCTATTCTTATGTTTTCAAAATTCTAGCTTTAGATTTATTTCCTAATACTAATTGACATTATGAGCTTACCTTAAGGCTCGTATTTGTTTTGTTTTTTTTTCTTTTTCATTCATTTTTTAAGTTCTATTATTATTTTTATTGTGACATTTAAAATAAATGGAAAAAGACTAGAATGCCCTCTTTATTGAGTTTTCTTTTTTGAAATTCTATTATTATTATTATTATTCCTGTTTATTTTAATTAGTTATATCATCATTTGTCATAAATCCTCTGAATTGACCTAGCTGAAAATTCAATTAAACAAGTTTAAAACATTGCCCAAATCTTTGTGTTAAAGAACCATTTAGTTGATTCTGAGATAGAACCGATACTTCCATGAAAAGAATCTTATAATGTCAGGGAATGAACCATATACTTGAATTGACTCAAAAAGCAGTCCATTAAGATCTTTGCTACGCAAGTCCAGGGCTCGTAAGCTGCATACTGTCTTAGGCTAGCAACATAAACTCTCTCTATTTTTTCTCCATGCTTCTAAAGCTTCAATCTACATATGCTTTCAAGAACCTAGCTTTAGCATGTGTGCGTCAAATCGAATGCAGCCGCTTCATAAGTTCTGTTAATTCATAAATGAAGATGAAATGAAGGGGAAAGCTGAAAGAATGTTCAAACTTGAAGAGGCTGATAGAGAAAAAAATAAAGTTTTCGGATTGCATTGAGATATATCATACAATTTATGGCGTATAATAAATATTTAAGCTGGACTCTGGTGCAAGACCATGCAGGCCTAATTTAGGCGCGTTAATAGCCCAGTTTCTGGCCCATGTGTTCAGTTCACGAAAGCCCAAATTTGGCTTTGCTAAACGAGGAAATTCTCTATTTTCAATCAATGAATTAATTAGTCTCTTTTATTTCAAAAAATAATTATTAATTTTCTTAATCATTATTTACTATGATTAATTTCAATAATTTACTTCAACTTTTTTTCATCAATTCTTTCATATTCTTTTACTTACTTATTTATTTATTTATTTATTTTCTATTGGGCACCAGACATTAGTTTAGGTTGTATGTAACAACAATAAACACTTAATTATAAAGCCATGTCGGCAAAAAAAAATTAATTAGCATTTGATTGGGGAAAAACTCGAGCCCAAATATTAGCATTTAGAATCAAATCTAATATGGTAAAAATCCTCTATCAAAATAGACACTACTTAGGGTTTGTCCATTTTCTAATATGCTTATTGCTTGCACAAGAGTTAGATAATTAAGACTAAGTTTCATTGAAAAAAGATTAAAACCTTTTTATAGGTGAGTCATTTACAACTTTATATATTATTTATCTAATATTTAACTATTCAATATGAGATATATTTTTTAACACTCTCCCTCACTTGCAGTCTATCTTTTGGATCTATCAAGTGATTTGAGTTCTAGAATATTTATTGATCGTTAAAATTCTTTGAAACTCTTATATCATATAAAATTATATTATTGAGATTGTGTTTCATTCAAAAAATTTAAAATCTTTTAGTGAGTGGCACATATCAAGTGTTACAACTTGTTGCCTTACTTCTTTAATTTAGAGACACTACTAAAAGAGTTTATTAGCTCAATGAATAAAGTCTTTTACAAAGGCCACTATATATACTAGTTACAAGGAGTAAGATATAAGCTAAGGAACTAAAGGATAACTACGGGAAGTATAATGCTAGTAAACCTCCACTAGTGACGGGAAGTAAATGCTAGTAAACCTCTACTAGGTATAAAAAAATCGTTATCCTTATCCCCTCTTGCAAGTTGCACGGGATCGAATGGACGTGCAACGTGGAATGTAGCTTATGGAATGAAGCTCGAATAGCGGTTTTGTAAGAATGTCCGCAATTTGATCATTGGTAGGCAAATAGCAGACTTGTAGCCGACCATTACAAACTTTATTATGCACAAAATGGAAATCAATTTCCAAGTGCTTGGACCTCAAATGAAAAATGGGTATTGTCGTGAGGTATGTGGCCGACACATTATCACACCAAATCTTTGGTGGTTGGATAGTAGATATACCAATCTCCTTCAGAAGAGATTCAATCCATTCAACCTCAAAGCAAGTCGTAGCTAAAGCACAAGATTCTGCTCGAGTGGACGATTGAGCAATGGTGCATTGTTTCCTAGACCACCATGAAATCAAATTCGACTAAGATAAATGGCATAGTCTGGATGTGCTTTTGCGATCGTCAATGTCCTCACCCCAATCAAAATCTGTATAGGCATTAAAAAAAATCAAAGGATTTTTGAAGAAATAAACCATGTGCCTTTGTGGCTCGAAGGAACCATAGGATTCTCTTCAAGGCAATCCAGGTGAGCTTTTGAGGGTGAGTGCATGCACTCGTGCTATTTTGTTGACAAATTAAGCGATGTCCGGGCGAGTGATGCCAAGATATTACAAGCCACCCACTAGATTGTGATAGAGAGTTGGGTCTAAAAACATGGCACCACCTGCTGTTTGTAACTTAGTGGTACGACAAGCGGGGAGCTAAGACCATTGGTTTGATGCATATTAGCTCTTAGCTATAGTTCGCTAGCATACTTGTTTTGATGAAGAAACAAGCCAATGGCTCCCCATTTAGCCTCTATCCCCAAAAAGTATCAAAGCTTTCTAAGATGTTTCTCCGGGAAACTTGAATGCGAGCATCAATCGGAAAAGATACCAAAGTTTCATTGTCGTCGGTAACAACCAAATCATCAACATAAATTAGACAAACACCGATGTCCTTCCCGGATGGTCTAAAAAGAGAGATACATCGGTTTAAGAGCCTTTGAAGCCCGGAGACAATAGCTTGTCCGTGAGGCACTTAAACCATTGACAAGTGCTCGTTTTAAGCCATAGATAGGGATGGCAATGGGCTAGGTACCCGGCCCATTAAGCCAATCTTATATTCTATCCACTAAAAAATACTATACTCATTACCCTATCTATTATCTATCGAAAATCATTTATTCATTTCTTTACCCAGTTCATATCCATTATATAAATACCCCGCCCATACCCCGTCATTAAGATAAATGAATAATTTTATTTTACTTATATTTAACTCATTACTCATTAAAATATTTTTAAAAAATAATTAAAAAGTGAGTTGGGTAGGATACCTATTTTGTACCGGTCCATCGACATCCCTAGCCATAGAGGGACTTCTTGAGCCCGCAAACATGCGTTGGCCTCCGATGATCAACAAAGCTTTCCAATATGTTTCACCGGGAAACTTGAATGCGAGCATCAATCGGAGAAGATGCCGAAGTTTCATTGTTGTCGGTAATAACCAAGTCATCAAAATAAATTAGACAAAAAGTGAAGTCCTTCCCGGATGGTCTAAAAAGAGAGATATATCGGTTGGGAGCTCGTGAGGCACTTAAACCATTGACAAGTGCTCGTTTTAAGCCACGGAGGGACTTCGAGCCCGCAAACATGCGTTGGTCTCCGATGATCAACAAATCCTTTCGGTTGGGACATGTAAACCACTTCATCTAGTGGGCCATGAAGGAAAGCATTCAATATATCTAATTGCTCAACCATCCAACTCAAAGACACGGCTATGGAGAGGATCGGACGCAAAGCAACATGCTTGGTAACAGGATCTGTAAGTATTAGTGAAATCAACACCGGACGCCGATTGAACCCTTTTGCGATCAATCTTGCTTTGTATTGATCAATAGACCCATCCGAGTTTGTCTTCACTTTGTAAACCCATTTATTGTCAATGACGTTATATTTGGGTTTGACAGGGGACAAGCTCCCATGTATCATTGGCAAGCGAGTGCTCGTAGTTCACTTGCCAATTTGCAAAGTTGATTTGCTTAGACTAATAACGAATATGAGTGTATTCCGATAAAAACTTTTACTTTATAAACAAAATTTACTAAGGGGGCTTTGTTAAAGTGCAAAGTTGATTTGCTTAGACTAATAACCAAAATTTACTTTATAAACAAAGTTTCTTTAGTACCAAAAATAACAACTTTTACTTGGAAGTATATATATATATATATATGTGTGTGTGTACGTTTTTCCATCATTTTTTTTTAAATCACTAATTAATTTCGGCGTAATTAATCGACTTGACTTAACTTTCACTTGGAATTTTCTAATTAAGGGCATTACTAAATTTATCATCAAAACTCGTTATTTCCATCAATTTTTTTTAAATCACTAATTAATACACGGCCTTCATTAATATTTGTTACTATATTATATTTAAATATGTATTATATTAAATGTTTAAAATATTAAAAAATTAAATGTTTATGAAAGCAAAAATAAAAAAATCGAAAAACAAAAATATTGGACATTTAAATATTTTATATAAACATATTTAATTATAATATAGAAACAAACATTGATAGAAATGTATATTGATAACCACCTTAATTAAGGTATATGATTTACTAAAAAGGGGATTGTCTTTTAGCCAAGAGCAAAATTTAATTCTCACTATCTACGAATAATTAACTAGTAATAATTATTCATTAGTAATATCAAATTTGATCTAAAAAAGAGTACATTAGTCGATCAAAAACTAAGCATGTTATTTAAAAAGCAATGCAAAATTGGCTTTGTAATAAGTTTACTTCGTTATAAGGATGCCGGGAATGGGAAAAGTCCCGCACCTACAACTCCGACTGCGAGTGATTTTGCCGGTGGAAATAAGCAATTGTTTTGGGAAGCTTTCTTTATAACTCTATAATTTTCTAGCTTTATGTGAGAAAAAAAAATCTATCCATATTATTTGTTTATTATTTATTAAAAAAATTTGAAAAAGAATGAAATGGAGTAAGTTACAAACAGAATTAAAAATATAGGAAATAATTAATCGGTTATAGAAATTAGAAGGACTATTTAATTTCTTTTGAAAACCTAGAGGGACTATTTTATAACTTACTCGTCCAAAGATGGAAAGAAAAAAAAAAAACTCTTCAATTTTGTCAAAAATCGGACGACCGGACCGCAAAGAGCGAAAAAAACGGACATACAGAGAGCTTCTTTTAGTATTTGTTGAGATTCTTGAAGAGAGATAAGAGACATTGAAATAGAGGAGAAACTTTAGAGTTGATGGCAATGAAACGGCTGACCATTTTGCTCGCTACTTCTTCTTCTTCATCTCCGAGCTTCTTCGACCTTTCTTGGGTTTCATTTTGAACGAAGCCAAATATAAAATATGGGTATGATTCTTAATACCATATATGATCGGGTAATTCGTAAAACGATTCATAAGAACCAACAAATTAAAAGAATGATGCAAGCTTTGGGCATAACTTAGGGTTCACACTTTTCGACCACAAAATTAAATAACTTATTAATATAACAATCGGATTCAATACTCGAAAAACGAAGTTAGCCAAATAATAAATCTTGAGAAATTTTGGGAGGAACAGTTTTTTTTTTTTAGCCTAGAACTAGAAATCTTATGGTTAAGTGAAAAGAACTTCTTTAAGGAGTATAGCTCGTTGATTTTTCTTTACTTGAGTGAGGATAGATTTTTCTTTACAAACAAAGTTAGGAAATTATTCAAAGGAACATACTAACTTTGTGTGTAATATAATATATAGAAACTCTTCTACAAAATTCTCGGTATCTCAACGGATCTTGCAATGTTATTGTGGTGAATGACTTCGCAATGGAGGCCATCGAACTATGAGCTCGAAACAACTTTTCTCATGGTTGGCCTAAATTTGGGATCAGCAACCATGCACATGCTATTTTGGTGATGTAGACTACACCATCCGCAACTTGATTTTTAGGAAGTGGGATCCTTTGATCTATAATGTCCTTCAACAATGTATGTTGGTGTTTTTCCGAGGATGATGATGAGGGAAATTCCGATGATTAAAGAGATAAGATGAGATCACCTGGATGCCTTCCCATAATTACTTCCATTGTTACCACTCCGAAGTTGTAGACATCGCATTTTTCATTCACTTTCATTGTGTGAGCCGGTTTTACAAAAAAATTGATTTTATAATTAAAGCTGCAAATATATAAAGAAAAATTTAACGATTGATGTATCTATATGTTAGGAAAGAAATCAAGAAACGCACTTAGAGTTGTGTATCTAAAGGTGCCAACAAATGAAGTCCAATTGCTTGAGTCCGGCATCAAGAGCCTTGCTTGTGCCGAAATCAAAAACATGTCTCGATGAATGGTTGGAGGAGTGCAATCATGGTGCATATAGGATAATGCACTTGCCACCCCTTTAACGACATTGACCCTTTTCATCCAATCTAACTTCATTGCTTGATCTTCATCATTTAAAATCTTCCTCAAACTTCCCCTTTCTATGAGCTCATAAACAAGAAAGGAGTGCTTTCTATGGGAGCAGAAACCATATAACTTCATAATATTTCGATGCCGTATGTCAATTAACACACGAACCTCACTTCTAAAAGCTTTGAAATTGGTGAACTCGCCCTTCGTGGTTGGTATAGATGCTTCGGATCAACCACATGATCTGCCGACAACACTACTTTCTAAACAATTCCGCAGCCTCCTTCCCCTATACGAGTAGTTGGAATCGAAATCTTCGGAGACTTGAATGATGTTCTCGTAGACCATCTTCCCATCATAACTCCATATTGCAAATATGTCTTGACATTGTCCCTCCACTAATTAGGCTTTTCTATTTCTACCTCTTTGGTGGAGAAAGTGAAAACCTTTAAAAATGATAAATAATAGAAACAAGTATGCCTAATAAGAGTGGTACCATCAAAATGACAATTCTATTTTTCTTTCGTGCACCATTTTTGAGAAGAGAATTGCAAGGCTTCGGATTGCTGGCATTTGCACATAGGCCCGTATTATTCATATATGCCTCAAATGGAGCCTTTTGAAAGGCTTTGATGTTTGGAAGAGGACCCGCTAGCTTATTGTAGGATATGTCGACGGTTGTCAAGCTTCCCAAATCTTCCAAAGTTGTTGGAATGAAACCATAAAGCATGTTGTGAGAGAGATTCAACATTTCTAGCATTTTGAGTTGACCAAGTTGCCATGGTATCTCATTTGCCAGTAGATTCCAACCGAGATCAAGTTCTTGAAGAGAATGCAAGAGGCCTATCTCAAATGGAATGCTTTTTTTTTTTTATTTGTTATGACTTAGGTTCAACTCGTAATAAATTCAAGCACTTATCAAGTTGTTGTGGAATTGATCCACTTAGATTATTTGTTGCTAAATTAAGAAGTTGAAGTCTAGATAATCGCTCAATTTCAAAGGGAATAACACTTGAAAGACGGTTGTTGTTAAGAGTAAGGTACAACAACTTCAAATTCCCTAGTTCTTTAGGAATTATACCCTCGAGTTGATTTGATGATAGGTCAATCAACTCGTAGTTGGGTTGCCAATCCAAGCTCCGATGGTATCTCATTGGATATTTTCTTGTTAGAGATTTTTAGGCTTGTCATGTTCGCACCGGCCCCATTTTGGTGAAACATCACCATACAAATTATTTTCACTCAAATCGATGAAGTTCAAGTGAGGTTAAATACCAAAATCTTCAGTTATATTCTTTGTCGATTGCTATCAAGCCTAACTCTAAATAGACTAGTACAGCTTATGCAAGCTTTTGGGTATTAGACCGGAGAAATGGTTGTTGAATGCTCGTGAAGTTTTCAAGCAAACCTCCCGGGCATAAATCTTATGGCAAATTGCCAATGAATTTATTGTCACTTAATTGCATGTTCTTATAGTGTGAGAGTTTATTCATATTTTAGGGTAAGGAACCGGACAATTGGTTAAAACTAAAATGAAGTATTGACAAGTTTTCAAGTTTCCTATCAAAGCGGGGACAATACCGGTTAAAACATTGATTGACAAGTCAAGCTCATTGAGAGACCGTAATGACCCAATTTCTTGAGGAATGGAACCGAGAGAATTTGTTATCCGAAAGATAGAGAATGGATAGGTTTCTCAAGTTTCCAATGGAATTAGGAATTTTACAAGTTAAAACATTGATTGACAAGTCAAGCTTATTGAGAGACCGTAACGACCCAATTTCTTGAGGAATGAAACTAGAGAGTTTATTACGGTGAAGATAAAGAATGGATAGGTTTCTCAAGTTTTCGATGAAATTAGGGATTCTACCGATTAAAACATTGTCCGACAACTCAAGCTCATTGAGAGAT
The DNA here is from genome assembly GCA_963924115.1 of Dovyalis caffra. NCBI lineage: Eukaryota > Viridiplantae > Streptophyta > Magnoliopsida > Malpighiales > Salicaceae > Dovyalis > Dovyalis caffra. The sequence goes on from CAWUPB010000351.1 coordinate 1,181,949, forward strand.
TGTAATGAAACAATTTCTTAAGGAATAAAACTAGAGTTTATTACGATAAAGATAAAGAATGAATAGGTTTCTCAAGTTTCCAATGGAATTGAAAATTCTACCGATTAAAACATTGATTGACAAGTCAAGCTTATTGAGAGATCGTAATGACTCAATTTCTTGAGGAATGGAGCTAAAGAGTTTGTTACCCCAAAGATAGAGAATGGATAAGTTTCTCAAGTTTTCAATGAAATTGGGGATTCTACTCGTAAAACATTTTCCGACAACTCAAGCTCATTGAGAGACCGCAATGACCTAATTTCTTGAGGAGTGAAACCACGAGTTTGTTATGGTGAAGATAGAGAATGGATAGGTTTGTCAAGTTTCCAATGGAATTAGGGATTTTACCGGATAAAACATTGATTGACAAGTCAAGCTCATTGAGAGACTCGTAAGGACCCAATTTCTTGAGGAATGGAACCGGAGAGTTTGTTACGGTGAAGATAGAGAACGAATAGGCTTCTCAAGTTTCTAATGGAATTGGGGATTCTATCGATTAAAACATTGTCTAATAATTAAAGCTCATTGAGAGACTATAATGACCCAATTTCTTGAGGAATGGAACCATAGAGTTTGTTATGGTAAAGATAGAGAATGGATAGGTTTTTCAAGTTTCCACTCGGAATTGGAGATTTTATCGGTTAAAATATTAATTGACAAGTCAAGGTTATTGAGAGACCGTAATAACCTAATTTCTTGAGGAATGGAACCGGAGAGTTTGTTACCCCAAAGATAGAGAATTGATAGGTTTCTCAAGTTTCCAATAAGAGGAGGGATCAAATCGGTGAGATTATTTGCACATAGGGATAAAAGTTTGAGATTATTCAACAAACCTATTTCAAATGGAATACCTCCTGTGAGATCATTACTACAAAAGCGCAGCTCTCTAATTTTGGATAGGTTACTAACTTGTGGTGGAATGGTTCCATATAGTGAATTGTTCCGAAGAATAAGAGTGAAAAGATTGGATGAGAAGTTGAAACCATGTAGCGTACCTCTGAAACCGAAATGTGGAAGGCTCAAATTGGTGACACTTCTAGAATCGTCGCAAGTGATCCCAATCCAATTGATGCAAGGACTGCTACCGACCCAAGAAGACAAGAGAGATTGGCTTTGGTTGTCAAGACTCACTTTCCACTTGACAAGAGCCTCAGCTTCTTGATTATTGCTGGCTAGAGCAACTTTGTATTTGGCAACAGCAGTACCAAATACCGAAGTTGCAGAGGAAGTATAAGCAAAATCAAAGAAAGAAGAAAAGGAGAAAAGGAGGAAAAACAATGAGAATGGTTTGGGTGGTAAGGACGTCGTATCCATTTGAAAGGGATGTGTATGGTTTGCTAAATGTGCTCCTAGGCTCCAAGTAGAGGTATTTATAATATTTTCCTTTCCTCAATTACAAATGGTATGAGACTCTGCAAGGCAAAATGGATAAGATGGGACAATATAGACGTCTCTCAAGTCCGCTGGGTTTTAATTGCTTTTGGTTTTTTGTTCTCGCGCTTCACATGCAGGTTGAAGCTCTTTTAAAGATATATATATATATATAACCTTTAATTATTCAATAGATAGATGTAATTTACGTTGCTGCGTGAGACATGCTTGTGGGATAATTCATGACTTTTGAACCAATGTACTACCATACATATAAGTTTTTTGCTTTAATTAAATATGCTTTTAATATAAATTAATTTAACATCCTTTTCAATTTTTTTTAAATAAACAATTAAACACTCTATTTTTGCTTTTGGTTTCTGTTATCGTGCTTTAGAAGGTGTACCTTAATTATTCGATATAGAAATTATAATTCACGTTGCTATGTGAGACGCTTGTGGGGGCTAATTCATGACTTTTTGACTGATGCATTTTCACAAACTCATTGAAAGAATAGTTAACTTTAACTATACAATATCTTTCATTACATAATTATGACTCAAACTTACTTCACTAATATCATTTTACTATGATATATATAGTACCAACTTTTTTCTTTCTTTCTTCTTTAACCTATCAAATATAAATGTTTGAGACAATTGATCTTTGCAAATTACTCATTCTAATAATATCATTTCTAGTTAATTTTTTATTTTGCTTCTAAAAGTGAATCAAAAAATGAGAATACATGTATCTAATAATTAGACATTTACAAAAATGAACTCTTTCTATTCTGTTGTTTTCAAAATTAAGACACACATCCGCTAAGAGCAACACTCTGCTCGCACAAGATAGTAGGCATGCAGACTCCACATCCTACAACGTTGGAGGTCATCCAGCCAACCCAAAAAAGGCAAACAATCAAAGTGATCAGGCCATGTCTGTGCCCGCAACCACAACCAACATCTGTGAATGTGACCAACAAGCAACATTGAAAAGAATTAATAAGATTAAGGGTGGTCAAAGTAAAATAATAATTCATTATAAATAAGATTATGCAAGTATTCGAAACACTATATTATGGGTTTTCGGTCAAAGTAATTTATTCATAATATTGATCAATTTGATTTGAATATTACATTGAGGTCTTGCAACAATCATAAGATAATATAATAATGATGATGATAAATGAAACTAATTTTAAGTATATGTGCAAAAAGAATTAATATTGTTTTAAAATTTTAGATTTTTTTTGGTACAAAGGGAAGAGGCTAAGCTAAGCCCTCAAAACACAGTTTAAAATTAAAATTTTAGATATTGTTACTAACGAAACTAAAAGAATTACATATCTAATTATAGTAAGCCATAATATTTAATTTTAATATTGAAAACTTCATTATATTTTAGATATTCTTATATATCCTGATCAAACTTATCATTTAATGTTGTGAAAAGGAAAACTAAATCGGGAAATATAAGAGTATTTATAGGATGGAAAACATTATAATCTTTTCCTTTCCTCAATTACAAATGGTATGAGTCTCTGTAAGGTAAAATGCTTAGTCTCTCAAATCCACTCATTTTTGCTTTTGGTTTTTTGTTCTCGTGCATCACAAGTTGAAGCTCTTTTAAAGAAATTCTTTTTGACTTTAACTATTCAATAAAGATATTGTAATTCACGTTGCTACTTGAGACATGCTAGTGGGATAATTTATGTATTTTTACAAACTTGTATCAAGAGGGAGTAAGGGTATCACTTCGTTGTTAATCTTAAGACTATGCAACATCTTCCATTACATAAAAATCAAATAATTTAGAGTGATTATAACTTGCACTTACTTCACTAGTACCATTTTTTTTATGACTATATATATATATATATATAAGATTTAGTACAAACCCTTTTTTATTTTTCTTTAACCTATCAAATATCAATGTTGAGTCAATTGATCATTGCAAATTACTATTCTATTAATATCATTTCTAGTCAATTCTTCATTTTGCTTCTAAAACTGAATCAGCAGATAAGAATACATCTATCTATACTTTAAACACTTTTCTAATATAAATTAATTTAGCACCATCTTATAATTTGATTTTTTTTAAAAAAAAATAATTAATTACATGTTTTTTATTTATTGATAAAAATCAAACATATTCATAGAATACACTTAAACTCAAATATGAAAAAATTATTAAAATTATAAATTAAATTACACAAATTTCGATAGTCTACAATTAATATTTATTAGTTTTTATTTTACACTTAAATTTTTTAAATCATTACAATATTAAAATGTATTATATAGACTTATCTGTCACATTGCACATATTTGACGACTATGTTAGTGATCATACCTATATAAATATTTTAAAAATTAAATATGCAAAACCAAATATTATTTTTTATTTTTAATTCAATCACCGTCAACTAGTCATGTGTATCCATCATTGGATTTGATGTAAATTAGATGAAAAATTTAAGATTCAAAATTGTAAAATTATCACAGCATTTAACCATTGCAAACTGACAATGACAATTTGACTTCATCAAATTGCTTGATGAAGTCATAGTTCGTTTTTCATCAATTAATTAACGTACGTGAGACACACACACTTGTGGGTTCCCTCCTTGCCTTGATTATCGCAGTTGCAGATTCCTGCTTTTCTGGTCCTCAAATTCGGCAAATTACGTTCACAATTGAAGGAGGAAATTCTGCCATACAGCTCACATTTCTAATTGCCAAGAAGTCCCAATATTTCATTTAATTAACTAATTATAAATTAAATTAACTTAATTAATTCTTAGTCTAACCAAATTAAATTTAAATTAAAAGTTAAATTAACTTAATTAATAAAAATATTACATTTAATTGACAAAATTACCATTAATTAAAAACTTTATTGTCATTCAACCAATTAAACATAAATAACCTAATTAATTAATTAACAAAACTTAAATCAATTTAAGTTAATTTATTCTAATTCTAACCAAATTAAATTTAAATTAAAAATTAAAAAAAATTAATTAAAAAATTTACATTTAATTAACAAAATAACAATTAATTAACAAATTTATTCTAATCCAACCAATTAAACATAATTAAACTAACTAATTAATTAACTAAGCATAATTCAAATTAATATAATTAATTCTAATTCTAACCAAATTAAATTTAAAATAACAAGTAAATTAACTTAATTAACAAATTTTTTACATTTAACTAACAAAATAAAAATTAAGTAATAAACCTAATATGTCTTTAATCCATTGCTAAAAGTTTATTTAACGAAAGAAATTGATTCATAGCTAAGAATTCCTCACAAAATCAGTTTTTATTCCGTCGCTAAATGTAATTGAAGCTGATCTAATGCTATTTAATCGCTATTTAGCAACAGTTTGAACTCATTATTAAAATCCATCTCTATTTAGCAAATTTCTTGTAGTAAATAACTCCTTTGACACAAAAATCAAAAGGGCTATTGGTGAGATGGTCGGATAGAGCTTTGAAAAAACAATTTGCGATAGAATTTACTGCTTCCATGATCAAGATTGGAAATATGAAGCCTCTTAGCAAAACAAATGGATGTTGGAATTGTCTGTCTATCGTATGAATTTTATTCTTTTTATTTGTTTACATAATTAATGTCATTAATTATCATGATTTTTGCAAGTGTAACATTGTGTTCTTACTCAAGAAATTTTCAGCAAAATTAATTAGTTTTAATCCTAATGGTCCTACTATCGTCAATGAGCTTAGCCTCATATTCGAGTCTTGTTGATCTTTCTACCTTAAAAACCAAAAAATAGAGCAAACATCTTGCCAAAATTGAAATTATACGTACATAGAATGATTATTTTTTTTTAATTGATTGCTATTTCACTACATACTTTCATACATAAAAAATGAATCTTATGATCAATCAAAGAATAAACGTAATTTGACACTGATTTAGTCTAAAAATGATGAACTTAAATCGAGAAAAAATAAGAAAAAAACCTTGATCTCTTTTATCATCATATGATTTCTCTACATGAGAAAAGTTCTATATAAATAAAAAATTAATGAAAGTATTTTTTGACTTGTAATGTTTAAAGACAAGTTTGTTACGAATTTGCCTCTTAAATTAAACAAATCAATTATCAAAGGAGGTCATGTGTTATAAGGGCTTCAATCTTTTATTCTTCAAAAATTATTCCTCCTTGTAAGATGAGAAAATTTTGTTTTTCAAATCATGAAGACCAATGGAGTTAATTGTCTCTCTTTCTTACTTTTAATCAATCAAAATAAAAAATAATACATGTTAGTGAAACCATTTTTATTATTTTTAATCCAGGATATTCAATTTTAAATAAAAAATCTTTTTTTTTTTTTCAAGTACTTGAGGACCCTTGAAAATCACCTCGAATCTCATTTATGGATCCATTAAATCCACCAATCAAATGATGGATTATTTTCGAAAATTATTTAATAAAATTCATGTTAACTTCTGGTTGCTTACTGCTACTCGTTCCATTAATACTGCTATTAAGGTCTTTCTCTTAATTTTCTTTTCACTATTTTTTCGTTTTTAATTATTGGGATTTTAAAAAGTTTCTGTTTTTGTTAATTAGTTCTTCTGGAAGAGTGAGATTTTATGATTATACTGTGGATTAAGGAGAATGAGCATGATTTTGCAATCTGGGAAGGACCATGCTTCGTTTGGACTGTCTGTCCATCTCATGTGGTTGGTCCTTCCCTGAGTAGTTCTTTTTTGTTGTTGTTTGAAGTGTCAACTCTCAAGGGTTTTTTTTTTTTTTTTTTAAATGCTGTGCTATAGGAGATTGGGGACTTTGGGAACTGGATGAAGACTATGGAAGTTGATTGTAAAAGCATAACCGCAGCGATACATGACATTCACCAAGAATGAACTTACGGTTGAAAAGTATGCTTTTACAAAATTTGGCTGAATGGAGAAATTTTTGCCTCGGACAGCTCAGTTACTATAAGTTTGTGTTTGCTGTACATTTCAGCGTTTTCTCAACTGGTTATTTATTGTCTTCATGTACTTTTGTCTTCTTTTTTTAATAATTCCTTGCAATTCTACGTCCCCAAATGATGTGTAAGTTTTTGTCTCTCTGATTATGTGTTTTTTGTGTGTGTTTGTCATTAGCTGGAGTTCAAAGTCAGCTCGTTTGAATCCAGATTGATGGAGAACTCTTGAGAATGCTTTTTATGATGTGGGTTGACATTTCAATCCAAGATGCCGATACCCTAAGTAAATTTTAAGCTATGTTTCTCATCTGTCCCCATCAACGTGCCACTGATTTTGCCCTTTCTTTTTATCATTTTTTCTTCTGGATTGTTTATATAAATTCATTACATAAACGACTTCTGGAAGAACAGAAGCAATACAAGTGAACAACAACTCATTTGCAAGACTGAAAGGTGGAGTCTTTTGTAAAAACAGACATCATGATTGACTTTCCTGATCTTTAGCCGTGAAAGATGTTTGTCTTCTTTGGCCAGTTGGCTAACCTAATTTCACTGGAAGAAGTTGACATTCTATTTGGCAAGTTGCATTCATGTCTTCTGCTAGTAATTTTTTTTACTAACAACAACTGTCAATATTTGAATTTTGAAGACCTGAATATCATGCAGATTTTCAAGATCGATCGAAGGGTTCTAAAATTTAAAAATCACCAAGCCAACCTAATTATGTGAAACATTTTTATAAAAATAATAATGTACCTCTAAACGAATCAAGGAGCTGAATTTTCTCTAAATGAAACCAAACTTTATAGCATCGCAAATTCTAGATGTTGTAAACTTGTAATTACTTCCCAATAAATGCAGCCTTAAGGCTGCATTTAAAATGTTGTTTACGGTGTATTTGCGCGGTTTTGATATGTTGATATCAAACATAAAAAATAATAAAAAAAAAACACCTGAAAAATTGACGCATCTGCAATCCAAACTCAGTTTTGCAAAACACCTGCATCTGACCAATGGTCTATCCTAGGATTAATGAAGAATGTGTCTGACCAATGGTCTTTCTTTGTTTCTTGTCAACTATATATTTTAAGCCATCACTTAGTTGACTTCTGTACTCGAATAAGGAAACAAATCTTACAATTAAGTACTACTCCCAATAAAAAAGAAAACAAAATCAACCAACGCTGGAGCTGTGTTGGTAGAAGAACCAGAAGCCTTTAAAAAACAAACAAATCCGTTACTTTACCAGATCTGAACCATTCAACTTGAGGAAATCCAGATGGTTTCTTTCAAAATATAAAGAGATGGCAGTAGAGTGACCAACTGGGGCAATTTTTTGTACTTTGGTGTTTCCATGATCAAAATGGGAAGTATGAAGCCTTCCACTGACAATGGAGAAAGCAAAATGAATTGCAGGACAATTAACCAATCTTGAATGTGCTTGCCTTGTTCTACGAGCAGGAGATCAGGCATGTTTGCCTCTTTACGCATTTTATCGTTAATCTTTCTATGTTCATGCAATGTCACTGGCATGAAATTGCGATTGTAACATCATTATTTGCTAAGTACGGCAATGCAAAAAAAAGAAAAAGAAAAAAAGGTTTGCTTATATCTTTCCTAATGATCGCCCTATTACAAACATGAGAAACGTTTATCCGACACACTGTTTTATCTGCAAAACTGTAATTTACAGTTATTGCTTATTGGTTTTTCCTGATTCAATTGTCAAAAAGTAAATATAGAGTGTATGTACTTGTTCTTTCTTTTATCATTATTTGCTGCAAAATCTGAATCGAAGAGTTTGAGAACTGGATGAAAATCATGGAATTTGAATGCAAGAGTTATTTGTTAACGAGAAGGGAATTGAATTGGAGAATAGAGCTTTGACTGCTACAATTACTCAAAATATGAAGCAAATTGTTATGTGGCTTATTGCTATTCATGCTATCAATACTGCGATCTCTTTAGTTCTAACTGTTGCCATATCAATCTCTGCTTTGTTACATGTGTGCTAGATTTCTGTTGGAACTATATCAAAATGCTTGACTATCCATTTCTGTTAGATTTCTGCCGTGTTAGGCTATCCTATCCGTTCATAATGCGTCAGCTAGATTATATTAGTGGATAGGATCAACTCACAAATGCATGAATGAATGCTGTCTGGTTTTTTAATACTGTCTAATTTCGGGCTCACAGGAAATTGTGTTGTTTGACAACTGGATGAGGACTGAGGAATTTGTTTGTAAAAGCATCAATGCAGCAATCCAAGACATTCACGAAGAATGAATTCATAATCACAGAGCATGTTGGTTACTCCAATGTCAGCATATAAAAAAAATATGCTTCTGTCAAGATGATTCATGACGTGTCTTTTGCAAATGTTCAAAAAGACTGGTAGCCATCAATCAGTCAGACTTGCAAGTGATCAAAAAATGTTTGCAGACAAACAACCATCTGTTCATTCACATAAACTCAGTTTCTTTAAAATTTTTGAACCCTATCTGATTCGGTTAGCAGTCCATGCCTGCTGAGATTTGTCTTGTTTCTGAATACAGGAATCAGTATTGATTTGGTGAGCATTCTGAAACCTTTCCTTGTCTTTAACTGAGAAAGTGGTTCGTCTTATTTGAGCTGGTTGGCTGACTCTACTGGAGGAAGTTGCAGTTATCTGTGATATTGATGAGAACGTGCTGTCTAGTCGAATTAGTGAAGATGCAATCTGACTTGCTTATCTTTTGTCAACTAAATAGAAGTAGAACCGCAAAAGTTACAGAAATAAACAGATCAATAACTTCTACAGATCTGAGGCATTAATTCAATGAAGTTGGAAAGTAAATTTTTCTGTCCTTTTGAATCTCCTTAAACCTTGGAAGAAACCTAAGCTTTTGTTAAGAACTAGTATTTTATTTTAAGAGTTCAAAAATTTAAGAATCTGCACTTATTTTCTGCGGGAATATTAGCATGATCCTCACATAATACAATAATTTAGAAGTTCATTTGCTATTAATTGCAAGTTGTCTCTACATGGAACAAACTCTTTAAAATATTATAATAGATAAGCCAGCTTTTGTGTTTGCCTACGTACAAAAGCACATGCACCTTACTGCTAGTTGTGCAATTGTGCTGCAATTTAACTGAAAGTTTCCGAGCTTATACCTATGGCTGCTCTTCTATCTTTCTTATTGTATTTCGCTGCAATTGCTGCTATTTTGACCCCTTTACATGCCAGATTGGTCCCTGACTACTTATACTTACAGTGATGTAAAGCATTGAGTAAGATTAAAGATATTGTGTCTGAGTCTATCTCTGATGATTCACACATAGGAGCATTGTTACTTCGCTTGCACTTCCATGACTGCTTTGTCAATGTATGTTCAATGTTTTTGGCTTGCGCACCTGTGCCTTTTTTCCTTTTCTAATCCTGCATTTTTCTAACGTGGCATGCAGCATAAAGCTTCATGTATTGCACAGAAGAATATTTTGTTCTGCAACCTTAAGTCTACGTACCAGCTGTTGTTAGCTTAGTGGTACTTGCCCCTACAATATAGAGGAGAAGGAGTAAGTCTTGGATCTGAGTTCAGTCATTTCCACATGAAGAACCTGTAAAAAATCTTCATGTCTTGATCCTAATGATTAACGACACGTGAATGGTGGATATTAAAAATAATTTAAGTTCAAGCGGTAGAGTATGAATATTCATACATCAAAATCACTAATAAAATATGATTTCATACCTCAGAAATTTATTGCTGTATTGGCTGCAGGGTTGCGATGGATTAGTACTTCTAGATGACACAGCCAACTTCACTGGAGAGAAGACTGCCTTTCCCAATATCAATTCACTCAATCCAAAGGTCTTAGATTTGGTTGACAAGATTAAAATTCCCGTTAATAAAGCTTGCAATGGAAATGTGGTCTCATGAGCGGACATCTTGGCTGTTGCAGCTGGTGACTCTGTCTCCATTGTAAGTAGATAATATTGCTTACATGCTATAGCATGACTCTACTTAGTTTCCTAAGCATTTTTAATTACTTGTGACTTTATTTTTTGTTAAAAAAATAATCTTGAATCACTTATCAGAACAAAATCTTAGTGAAGTAAAGAGCTTTCTTTTTGTGTGTAGTTTTGGGGGGGGGGGGGAGGGGTGTCCTATATGCACCTACATGGATTATTTAGGCAGAAATGATTCAAGAACTGCAAACAAGGATGACGCAAACTCCAATCTTTTGATACAAAGTACTTTATGGATTTGATTAACAACAAGGGTCTCCTCCATTCTGATCAGCAGCTATAGAAGGGTGATGGTAGTCAAAGTGATCAACTGGTGCAGAAATATAGAGATAATCAACTTGCCTTTGCGGTGGACTTTGGGGCTACCATGATCAAAATGGGAAATATGACATCTCCTACCGACAATGGAGAGATCCGAATGAATTGCAGAGTGGTTAACCCTTCTTCAAAATGTAAATGCAGTTTTCTCATTCTATATTTAATCTATGTTTTTTCATGTAATCCCAATGGCAAGAAATTGCAAGAGTGACCTTGTAATTTGGAAACCAAGGAGATAAAGAAAAACTTTATTATCATCTTTCTTAACTGTTATTATCATTCATGTACAACAAAGCACATCTCAGCGCAATATTCTATCAATTCAGCATTCTGCAACGTTCACCAAGAATCAATTTCTTACATAAATGAATGAATGAAAAATTGTTGCCACAGCGATTTCTTTCTTGATCAGTTATTTTTACCATTTTCGATGTCTCTGTGTGTTTGAGGACTAGGATTCAAAGTCAGCTTCTAAACACGTTCTGTATTAACTTGGATTCTGTCTCATATCCAAGTTCCTCATCTACCATGTGCACAACGTGGCTACTAATTGCTAGCCCAAGGCCTAAACTGAGAAGGTTTTTCTTGTTTGAACCAGTTGGCTAAATCAATTCAGCTGCATTGGGAAGCTTATGTGAAGGAAGTCAAGTAAATGATTTATCACACCAACATTTGACAATCATTTTAATAAGAAAACATGTTGCCAGACCAGAGAATGATACTTGTCACTCATAACACCTACGTTGTAGAGTTATTTTCATATAATATCTATCATTATATCTCTAGTTGAATTAATTTTATTTCTGAATATATGAAAAGTTTCTAATCTATTATTTTGACAAAATTTTCAGAAAACATCCCAGAACAAATCAAGTGAATTACATATAATTATTTTTTATTTTCAAAATACTCTTACAACTTAGACATATAGGAATCTTTCATTTACAAATCATGACTAATTCTGATGGTTTAATTTGAAAATCTTGTTAAAAGGATAGATTAAATAATTATTTTATTATATAAAGACAAATTGAATCGTTAACCCTAAATATAAACCAAACTAAAAGGGAAGAAACAATCATTTTAATAAGAAGACATGTTGAACACTCAAATTAAGAAACATGTTGCCAGAACAGAGAATGATTTTGTCATTGGCTGTAAATTGAAAATAAGAGACGTTTTAGTATTAAAAAAATAATAAAATAGAATACCAGTTCAAGCAGTGCAACGTGCGGGACACTTTCTTTGTAAAAATGATATAAATCTGAACTGTTAGTAATGTGGTCAAAAGAAGAAAAATCAAACCAAAACCTAACTCCATTTCTATTGGAAGAAGAAGCAAGCTCCAGAATGTCAGCTTCTTATTTTATAGGAAGAAACATTTGGAAAGCTCAGGACCGTAAAAACAACAATGGAAGTAAATGCACCAGTTGTTAATGATTGGAATAGGGCTAACTAAAATATTATAACACATAGAACAAGCAGATGTAATGTCATTGTTTCTGCCTATAAATAGCGATGATTTTTGGTTCTAGTACTTGCACTGCAATTTGGTATAAACTTCTGAGCTTAATATCTATGGCTTCTCTTCAATCTTTCTTGTTGTCTTTTGCTGCATTCACTGCTATTTTGATCCCTATAAGTGCACAGTTGACACCTGACTTCTATGATAAAGTGTGCCCTGAAGCATTGCCAACCATCAGAAATATTACCAAGCAGGCAATCCTGCGTGAGCCACGAATGGGAGCATCACTGCTTCGATTACATTTCCATGACTGCTTCGTCAATGTAAGTATACTTTGGGGTTAGACACCCCTTCGCCTTTTTATTGCTCAATATGTAAAGCCAGCAGATTTAGATGTTTACTGTTGCATTGGCTGTAGGGTTGCGATGGCTCGAATCTTCTAGATGACACAGCCAACTTCACCGGCGAGAAGACTGCCCTGCCCAATTTGAATTCACTCAGGGGCTTTGAAGTGGTTGACCAAATTAAATCAGCTGTCAACCAAGCTTGCTCTGGCAATGTGGTTTCATGTGCAGACATTTTAGCCGTCGCAGCTCGCGACTCTGTGAACCTTGTAAGCAGGAATTGATAGCATAAATCCACCTGTCTTTTTTTTTTTTTTTTTTGGTTTCTCTATAGAATTTTTCATTTATTGTGATCTTTATTTGAGTGCAAGAATCATAGCATTAATGAATCAAGGATTTTTTTTTTTTTTTTTTTTTTGGGTTGCAGTTGGGGGGTTCTTGTTACAAGGTGTTATTAGGCAGAAGAGATTCAACATCTGCAAGCAAGAGTGATGCAAATACCAATCTTCCTCCCCCACTTTTCAACTTCTCACAGCTTCTTTCTAATTTCCAATCTCATGGGCTAAACCTGACGGACCTAGTTGTCCTTTCAGCAGGCCACACCATTGGACTTGCTCGGTGCACCACTTTCCGCGACCGGATTTATAATGACACCAATATAAACTACCAATTTGCCGCTTCCTTGAAATATAGCTGCCCGAGAACTGGAGGAGACAATAACACACAGCCTCTTGATTCAACTAGAGCAAAATTCGATGCACAATATTTCAGGGATTTGATTAACAAAAAAGGTCTCCTCCATTCTGACCAAGAGCTGTTTAAAGGTGATGGTAGCGATAGTGATTGGCTAGTGAAGTATTATGGTTACATTAATCCAGGAAGATTTGCGACAGACTTTGGTGCTTCCATGATCAAGATGGGAAACATGAAGCCTCTCACCGGAAATAATGGAGAGATCAGAATGAACTGCAGAAAAGTTAATAACTAGCTAGGCTGATATTAAATGTGCTTTGCCTTGTTTCATTGAATTGCTGGTCTGTTGGAATTGTTTGTCTATTACGTTAATTTATTCTTTTTGTTTGTTTACATGATGTCATTATCATGAGTTTGCAAGTGTAACATTATTGTGTCCGGATTCAAGAAATATTTGTCGAAATTAATGAGCTCTTTTCAGCCTAATGATACTATCTCCCTCTTCGAATGTGCAGACGAACCAAGGGGCAAAGGTTCAGGTTCAACTGTTCAAGTCATTTTCTTTCTATCTTAAAATGAAAAAAGACAGCAAACATCTCGGCGATGTTGAATCTACAACAAATAATCATACAGAAACGAGCATTTTTCTCACACTTAAAACCCATGAACATAGTCCATAGCAAATTACAACATTTATTTTTCAAACACACTTAAACCCACAAAAGATTGATCTGCCAATCACATTAACTGTGTTCGAGAATAGATCTTCCAAATTTATTGTGCAAAATGGATTTCGCAATGGAGGCCACTTAGTTGTAAATTTCAAAGAAACATTTCCCATTGTCGGCCGAGATTGGGGTTTAGGATGCAAGCATGCAAGTGCTATTTGCATGATATATACGACACACTTAGTAGCTTCATATTTAGGAAGTGAGATGCGTTGGTCTAGCACATCCTTCAATAGTGTATGTCGAGCTATTGGTGGCAAGGATGATGACGAGGAGGATGGTGAAGATAGAAGTGTTGAGATGAGATCACTTGGATACCTTCCCATCATCACTTCCATTGTGACCATTCCAAAACTATAAACATCATATTTTTGGTTGACGTCCATTGTGTAAGCTAGCTCTGTCAAAAGATCTTGGTTATGCTATCGGTTAGAAAGTTGATAGAAAAAAAACTTAATTAGAAATACCACTCATAAGTCATACCACCTGTTTGTTTTTCTCTAAAAATTTTAATTCCTTGTGATCTTTATTTGTGTGCAGTTGGGGGGTCCTTTGTATAGGTGTTACTAGGCACAAGAGATTCAAAAGCTGCAAGCAAGCAATAATGATGCAAATGCCAATCTTCCTTCCCCATTTTTTTAACTTCTCACAGCTTCTCTCTAACTTCCAACCTCGTGAGCTAAACCTGACGGACCTTGTTGTTCTCTCAGCATGCCACATCATTGGACTAGCTCGATGCACCACTTTTCGCGACTTGATTTATAATGACAGAAATATAAACGACAAATTAGCTGCATCCTTGTAATGTAGTTGCCCAAGAATTGGAGGTGACAATAGCACAAAGCCTCTTGACCCAACTACAACAATGAGAGATCAGAATGAACAGCAGGAAAGTTAATAACTAGGCGCTAATGATACTAAATGTGCATTACCTCATTTCATTGAACAGGCAAGCTGGAATTGTCTGTCTATTGTGTTAATTTTATTCTCATTGTTCTTTCACATGAGCTTTCTTTAGCCTAAAAGTACTGTCTCCATCTTTATTTACACAGAAGAAGGGGCTAAGACTCAGGTTTGAGTCTTGCTGCGCCTACATAAAAAAACCAAAAAAAGAAAAAAAGAAAAAAAAAAGAGCGAAATCTGGCAAAGTGGAACAATATAGCCTGATCATTCATTTCTTAACTAATTGTTATTTCAGTTATTTTACTTAATAAGTATATTTTCACACACTTAAAAAGAAAGACAAAAACAAATATGAACACAACCTACATCAAATTACAACATTTATTTTCAAATTGACAATTAAAGAGAGTAGCCAAACCCCACAAATGACTGGTCAATCATATTAACTGTGTGCTAGAACAGATCTTCCAAAGTTATTGTGGGGAATGGCTTTGGCAATGGAGACCATCCAGTTGTAATCTCTAAAGAAACTTTTTCCATTGTTGGTCGAGATTGAGGATTGGGGTGGAAGCATGCAATTGCTATTTTTGTGACATGTACCACGCCTTCAGCAACTTGATTTTTGGAATTCTGATACGTTGATCAAGCACATCCTTTAACAGTGTATGGCTATCGACTGGTGGTAAGGGCGACGATGATGATGGAAGTGTTGAGATGAGATCACCTGGATGCCTCCCCATCATCACTTCCATTGTCACCACTCCAAAACTGTAGACATCACATTTTTTGTTCACTTCCATGGTGTAAGCTATATATCTCTGCCAAAGAATATTGATTATGCTTTGTTTTCATTGACAAAATTGACAATAAAACGAATCAATTGAAAGGAACATAATGTTGAAACAAAGCTATGCCCTCGAGCAGTATATCCAAAAGTACCAACAAATGAGGTCCAATTGGACGAGTCAGGCATCAATAGCCTAGGAGTGCCAAAATCGGAGATGTGTGCGCTTCATATTCTAAATCTAGAAGAACATTATTGCTAGTAATGTCTCGATGAATGATTGGAGGAGAGCAATCATGGTGTAGATAGGATAAAGCAACATCCACCCCCTTAACAACATTTAGCCTTTTCATCCAATCCAACTCCATTGCTTGTTCCTTACTCGTTTAAATCTTTCTCAAGCTTCCTCTTTCTATGAATTCATAAACCAAAAAAGATTGCTCTGCATGTGAGGAAAACCATACAACTTCACAATATTTTGATGTAGAATATTTGCTAACATACAAACCTCCTTTTCAAAAGCTTTAGAATTGGTCAACTTGTCTGCCTGTGATGAGTGAAGTTTCTTCACTACAACCACCGATCCTATTGGCACTACTGATTTATAAACAGCTCCATATCCTCCTTCGCCAATGCAGTAGTTTGAGTTGAATTCCTCAATAGCTTCAATGATATTTTCATACAGCATCTTCCCATCATGTCCTGATATCGTGAATATATCTCAAAGTTGTTCATCCCTTGGCTTAGCATTTCCTTTCCTAGCTCTTCGACAGAGAATGAAGAAAGCTCCAGTCGCAACAAATACTAGAAGTAGCCTTCCTAGAGAGAGTACAATCAAAATCACAAGTTTATGATCCTTACTCTTAATACTTCTATTGCTTTTGGGAAGACTGCAAGCCTTTAGACTAGTAGCATTGCCACATAAACCCACATTATTTCTGTACGCCTCAAATGGAGCATTACAGAAGGCTTTAATGTTAGGGAGAGGGCCATCGAACTCATTATAGGATATATCCACAATAGTCAAGCTAACCAAATCTTTGAAAGAGCTTGGGATCAAACCAGAAAGCATGTTGCTGGAGAGATTCAACGTTTCTAACATTTGAAGTTGCCCAAGCTGCAGTGGTATCTCTCTGGTCAGAAAATTGCAACTAAGATCTAGATCTTGAAAAAAATGTAGAAGGCCTATCTCGTATGGTATGCTTTTTGTGATTTTATTACAACTTAGGTTAAACAACAACA
Source organism: Dovyalis caffra (assembly GCA_963924115.1). Classification (NCBI taxonomy): domain Eukaryota; kingdom Viridiplantae; phylum Streptophyta; class Magnoliopsida; order Malpighiales; family Salicaceae; genus Dovyalis; species Dovyalis caffra. The sequence goes on from CAWUPB010000351.1 coordinate 1,198,824, forward strand.
AATTTGAGCACTCCCCAAGTTGTTTTGGAATTGATCAACTTAGATTATTTGATGCTAAATTAAGGATTGCGAGATTAGAAAGCATCTTGATTTCTAAGGGAATTAGGCCTGAAAGATGGTTGTTGTTAAGAGAAAGGTTGTACAATAACTTCAAATTCGCCGGTTCCTTAGGAATCATACTCTCAAGTTAATTCGATGACAGGTCAACCAATTATAGTTGGGTTGCCAATCCAAACTCTAATGGTATCTCACCATATATATTATTATTAGAGATTTTTAGGCTTGTCATGTTATGGCACTAGCCTCATTTTTGTGACACCACACCATACAAATTATTGTAGCTTAAATCGGTGTAGTTCAAGTGAGGATAAATACCAAAACCTTCAATTATATTCCTTATCAGTTGGTTCCATTCAAACCTAACTATTTATAGACTATTATAGTTATGTAAGCTTTTGGGTATTGGACTAGAGAAATGGTTGTGGGATGCTGTGAAGTTTTCAAGCAAACCTCCTAGGCACAAATCTTGTGAAAAATTGCCAGTGAATTTATTATAACCCAACCGTATCACCTTATAGTGTGTGAGTTTATTCATATTTTTGAGTAAGGAATCAAACGAGTTGGTTAGAATTAAAATTAAGTTTTGAAAAGTTTTGCAAGTTTCCTATTAAAGCAAGGACAATACCAATTAAAATATTTTCTCGATAAGTCAAGGTTATTGAGAGATCTGTAACAACCAAATTTCTTGAGGAATGAAACCAAAGAGTTTGTTATGAAAAAAAAAAGAGAATGGATATGTTTCTCAAATTTTCAATGGAATTACGGATTCTAACTCGTTAAAATATTGTTTGACAAGTCGAAGGTTATTGAGAGACGAGTAACGATCTAATTTTTTGAGGAATGAAACCAAAGAGTTTGTTACCCTAAAGCAAGAGAATGGATAGGTTTCTCAAGTTTACAATGGAATTAGGAATTCTACTCGGATAAAACATTATCCGAAAACTCAAGGTCATTGAGAGAATGTAATGACTCAATTTTTTAAGAAATAGAACCAGAGAGTTTATTACTCGAAGAAAGAGAGAATGGATAGGTTTCTAAAATTTTCAATAGGAGGAGGGATCGGACCGATGAGATTATTTCCACGTAGGCCTAAAATGTTGAGATTGGTCAACAAACCTATTTCAAATGGAATACTTCCCATGAGATCATTACTATAGAAGACCAACTCTCTAATTTTGGATAGGTTACTAATGTGTGATGGAATGGTTCCATAAAGTGAACTGTTCCAAAGATCGAGAGTGGAAAGATTGAAGAACGATGAGAAGTTGAAACCATGAAGCGTACCCCTCAAACCAAAATGTGTAAGGCTCAAATTGGTGACACTTCCAGAATTTTCGCAAGTGATCCCAATCCAATTGATTCAAGGATTGCTTCCGACCAAGATTGGCTTTGGTTGTCAAGACTTGCTTTCTACTTGAGAAGAGCCTCAGCTTCTTGATTATTGCTAGCTTGAGCGACTTTGTATTTGCTAGCAGTAGTACTAAATACTGAAGTTGTAGAGGAAGCATAAGCAAAAGCAAAGAAAGAAGAAAAGGAGAAACGTTGAGAATGGTTTGTGTGGTAAGGACGTCATATCCATTTGAAAGGGATGTGTATGGTTTGGTAAATGTGGAGGATGAAGATCCTAGCTAGGCAACAAGTATAGGTATTTAGAGAATAGGATGGAAAACATTATAATCTTTTCCTTTCGTCAATTACAAATGATATGAAACGACGCTGCAAGGCAAAATGTTTAGGATGGGACAGTAGAGGTCTCTCAAATCCACTCGATTTTGCTTTTGGTTTTTTGTTCTTGTGCTTCACAAGTTGAAGCTCTTCTATATATATACATATATTTGTCTGGATTTGAAATAACTTTCAAAACTAAGAATACTTTCAAGAATGCAGTCACTTCATCAGCTCTGTTAATTCATAAATGAAGATGAAAGGAAGAGGAAAACTGAAAGAATGTTCAAAGTTGAAGGGGTTGATTGAGACAAAATAAGGTTTTGGACTTCAATGATACATACCATAAACTTTAAGGGGAAAAATAAATATTGACCTTGGACTCGGGTGTAGGACCATACAGGCCTGATTTAGGCGGGTCAGTAGCCTAAGTTTCTGGCCCATGTGGTCAGTCCATGGGAGCTTGAATTTGGCTTTGTTAAATGATTAAATTACAGATTAGTACATCTATTTTTTAGAAAAGAATTATTTTTTCCCTCTTATTTTAAAAATTAATTATTTATTTTATTTACCAATTTTGACTATGTTTAAAACAAAAACATAAAAATAAAATAAAACAAATGAAAAAATCAAGTTAAAAGAAAATTTAAAAATATAAAGATCAAACAATTATTTTTTTAAGACAAGACAAATTAATTAAGCATATTTCTCAAAACTAGAGAAACTAATTTATAATTTACTCTTGTTAAACTAATACAGCGTGCGCGCGCGCGCACACACACACACACTCTAAAGAAAACAATAAAGGTATAATTTTCTCCTAGGAATGGGGCTTAAAATTTATAGAATTTTTGTTTGATGCTCCTAAGTGAATTTACTAAAATTTGAAGGATGAGAATTTAGAATGGTAAATGCTATTTATTTTCGTGTAAATCAAAATTTAATTGGATTTTCAAATGAATCAAAGAAGTAAAAGCATTAATATTGTTTTGATTGAAAAAAAAAAGTTTGGATGCTCTTATATTTCTATAGAATCCAAATTTCATCATTTTTTTTTAATTTGATGATTCAAATTAAATTAGAAAAATAAAATAATGAATAATTAAAATTTTATTTATTTATCATACCCTAAATCAGAATCGTACCATCAATTTCATCAAACTATAGGATATAATTTTTTATTTTATTTTATTTAAGGGTTGGAATCCTAAACTATCACTACAAAAAAAAATAGAATTAGCGACGAGTCTATTTCGCCAAAATCCGTCTCTAATTTTAATTAACAACGGATTTGCGACGGTCCAAAAATCGTCGATAAAATGCTAGTCGTTAAAATTTTGTGACGGGTTTTGGACCATCACTACTTTAGCAACGAAAAAAACCGTCGTAAAATTAAAAAACCATCGTAGTTTTGTGATGATTTTAGCGGGGGTTTTAGATCTGTCGCTAATCTTTGGAATTAGCAACGAGTCTAGACCGTCGCTAATTCCGTTGCAAACAAATTAGAAATGGTCTTAGCAACGGTCCACACCATTGCCAAAATAATGTTATTATTTTTTTTATCCTCATTTTAAATTGACTAATTGTTAATTTTATCGCAAAAAAATTAGCAACGGTCTAAAATATTATTATTATTATTATTTTATCCTCATTTTAAATTGACCAATTGCTAATAACTTATTAACAATTTTCTAAAATAATTAACTTTCCAAAATACCATCAATTAAACTAACTAAATTAATAAATAACATTTAACAATAAACTAACTAAATTAACAATTAAAAATTACCGATTAATAATAACAATTAACAATTAAATTAACAACAAAAATTAATAACAATAAAATTTCCTTAACAATAAAATTAATAATTAATAAATTAATAAAAATTAATAACAATTAAAATTTCTTAACAATTAACAATAAATTAACAATTAACAATAACAAAAAATTTAAAATTAAATTAAGTAAATAATTGAAAAAAAATAAAAAATTAATTAAGAGGTTAGATGAGGGAGGACCTTTCACCAACACAAGGAGGAGAGTGGGTTGCGCGGTGGAGAGGCTTCGTCGGACTATTCGATCGAGAAAATGGCTTGTTGAGGAAGGGGGAGAAAGGAAGAAAGAAAGAGGAAAAGGAGTAAGAAAGGGGGAGAGATGGAGGGGAGAAAGGGAAGGAGGAGAGAGAGGAGGAGATTGGAAGGAAAATAAAAAAGAGAGGGGAAGATTTAATGGAAATAGAAGGGAGATCGGCGCTAGAGAAGAAGAAGAAGAGAGAGAAGAAATTTTTTCTTGCAAATTTTTAGGCAAATTGTTATATAGGAGGTTGAAAGTTTTAGCGACGGTCTAAAAATCGTCGCTAAAAGTCTAAAAAAGTTAAAAAAAGTAGTCATTTCCCTCTTAATTAGCAACGGTTTAGCGACTCGTTTTTAGACCGTCGCTAATTTACTAATTTTATGATTTTTTTTTTTGTAAAAAAACCATCGCAAAAAAGGTCGAAAGTAATAAATTTTTTTGAAAAAATTGAAATTAGTGAGTTTTTTTGAAACAAAACCGTCTCAACAAACCGTCGCTAATTGCCATGATTTGCGACGGTTTTTTACAAAAACCGTCGCAAACAATGGTTACAAAATTTTTTTTTAAAAAAAATGAAATTAGCAACGATTTTTTTTTTTTTAAGAAATCGTCGCAAAAAACTCGTTGCTAATTTCCATGATTAGCAACGGTTTTTTTACAAAAACCATCGCCAAAAATGGTTGCATAAATTTTTTTTTAAACAAAATTGAAATTAGCGATGGTTTTTTTTTTTTTGGAAAAAACCGTCACAAAAAATCATTGCTAACGTCGCAAAAAACCGTCGCTAATTTCTCTAGCTAAAGGGCTTCAAACTCGTCGCAATTTCAGGAAATTAGCGACGGTCTTGAGACCGTCGCTAATTTCCCCTCGCAAATTCTTTGTTTTTTTGTAGTGTATAGGGTAGCAAGTAAATTGATGATGATGTCAAGCACGTTTTAATTGTGTAAAAAAAAAAAAATGTTTTGAAGCTTTTGTAATTGGGACCATTGACCTTTAATGAGCACTTCACCATATTAATTAAGATTTCAGTATATTTGCTTTCGGTAATACATTTTTCATCCAATTTAATTTGACCGAACAAAATCGTCCCTATCTTCCAGTATTTTCCAAATCAAATGTGGCGAATCCCTTCCTTTTTTTTTTTTCTCCTCTATATTTTTATGCTCTTTTTTTTTTAAAAAAAAAGAACAAGTACAGTATCCTAGTAATTTATTAATCAAATGCAGAAAAGATATAAGAAGAGACAAAACCAGGCTAGCTCACTTTTGAAAAGGACAAGAAAACCAAAACCCTTAATGAGATAGAATAGTTTTTTCAAACAGAGCTATAACTATCTATTATCTAATGAAAAAATCATAATCATATTTAGCTATTGTTCTAACAAACCCTACATAAAGAAGAAAAAATTAAACCAATAAAATTTTTTTTCAATAAGTAGCTAATCCGTCATTGTCTTCCTGAAGAGCCCTTCGAGCAGCAATAGGTAAATCTACAGCTAAAAAATAAAGCGCATGTCCTCAATTTATATATGCATCATTCGCTAGCAAATCTGCAAACCATATTTCCTTCTCTGAAAATATGAATCAGTTTACAGTTGCCTAATAAAATCTTATTTTTAAACATAGAATAAATAATTTGCCATGGAGTTATTTGCGTGCTCGCCACAGCCTTCACTACCACTTTAGAGTCAGGTTCCTCTGTATTTTTATGCTCATCTATCTTAATTCTTTAACTCGCCCCCACCACAAAAAAAAAGGTCAAAATTGTCATTCTCAACCCCATGCATATAGAATAGTCAAATCCCCATCTCACCTAATATTCCTTTTTATTTTGTTCCAGCTATTTTCATATATACAAGTCATCCGTATTTGAACTATTATATATAATTCATACATATCTTATAAAATTCTCTTTTTCCAACCTTCTTAAATTTGAATTGAAATTAAATAATACCATGAAAAGCAAATAATGATGTTCCATTTTTTTTTCTTAGTAAATAGTTGGATCTATCATTGTATAATCAGACAAATCTTCAATATATTTTTACATTTTTAACTACATCTATTATGTTTTTATATAGTATTTAATTCTTCAATGTATCTTTCAATTCAGTATTTTAATTCACTCAATTTGATAAAATTATATTTTTCATTCCAAAACTTTACTTGAGTTATATAAGAATATAATAGATAAATTTCTCAACATTGTTTAAAATATTTTAAGAAATAAAAAGTTTCGAGAATACTCAACCATTAAAATTTTAAAAATTCAATTTTTTTAGAAAATAAAAAATTATATTCTTATATGGTTCAATAGTAGTTTTGGAATGAAAAATATTATTATGTCAATTTAGATTTAAAAAAAAAAAAAAACTAGATAGAAAGACATAATGAAGAATTAGGTATTGTGCAACGACATAATTTGTACAATTAGAAACATATGAACAAATTAAATATTTAACCAATTATGTAGGGATATATTGAGCGATTTTCCTTCTTCTTTTTTTCTTTTTCCCCCTCCACTTATGCATGGGCACCAGCATTAGTTTGCATGCATAATTAATATAGGTTGTATGTAACAACAATAGACACTTAATTATAAAGCCATGTCGGCCAAGAAAAATTAATTAGCATTTGAATTTTGATTGTCTTTAAAAACTCAGGGCCCAAATATTAGCATTTTGAACCTAGTCTTATATGATAAAAATCCTCTATTAATTAAAATAGGCACTACCTAAGGTTTTTACTTTGTACTTTAATTTGGTGGATATTTCATTAATGATCGACAAAATGGTCCAGCTGAATGGGATTAAAAGTTGAAAACAAAGCAAAAGCACATAAAAAGATGGTATTAAAAGTTGTATTAATTTTTTATAATATGCAATTTTCTATAATTGTCATAACCCAATTTTTTCCTTTAAAGGAAAAAATCAAAAAAAAAAATGATAAAACAAAAACAAAAAAAGGAAAAAAAAATATTAAACCTCCCTAAAATCATTCAAAATCTTTCACAAATCTTTTTAAATTAGAAGCTCCATATTTTTAGCTAAAAAATCTTAAAATTAAGATTTGACAATTAAATTTTGAATTGATTTTGGGAGAAATTGTAGGAGGTTTCGGCCTATAAAAAGCTTTCGAATTCCAATTGGCCGAGGGGAGGGAAAAAAAAGAAGAAAAAACGCAGCCAAAAAAAAAAAACACAAAAAAAAAAATACCGGAAACCTAAAAAGAAAATAGCCAAAGACGCCCTAACCTAAAAATCGGACCGGCTACCCGTTTACCCAACCGAAACTTTGAGCCTCAATTGATCGTTTTCAATCAAATTTTGACCCCGATCAACACACCCTCGTGTAGCCCATCACTAGATAGTCCATTAACACCAATTGGAGAGAGAAACAATCACGGAAGAGAGAGAAATCGAAGCTCAAACCACCACGACCCGACCCGAAAAACTACCCGGTCATTTCTCTCAACTCCGGCCACTAACGCAAGAACCACCACCACGAACCGATCGACCATCTCCCCCGAGTGCTTCCATTTAAAAATCTCGACCCAACAACATTGAAAAACGAGTTTAATTGGACTCGACCCATTTTCGACTCGTTTTGATAAACCTTAAAAAATTGACCAATCTAGGAAGAATTCGAGGTTCTAACCACCACGAACTTCTTCTCTCGACCTTGCGAGTCGATCGGTGTGCTTGGATTTTCGATAGGAGGTCGGATTCATCACCGGTGAAGAAAGGAGATCCGACCGGATCTTTGGAGGCTCCGATCTCCCTCCTCCGGCATCGTCTCCGGTTCCAACCACCACCATCAAAGTCGCCATGATCGGATCCGCAAGGCCGGGTGGTCCACGCGCCCGAACGATCATCGAAAGGCGAACGGTCACTTGGCGGTGACTCTTGGCATTCCAGGGGCATTTTGTTAATTTTACAATGTAGTTGAATTTTGTGCTCGTTTGATTTATTTTATGTGTTTTGTAGTTTTTTTTTTCACATGTATGTTAGAAAATTTGAAGATACATGATTGTGAAATTCATTTTAACATGAGATTTTTTTTATTATTAAAATATCTTATCAACGAGTCTCTTATTTATTAGGGACGGACGATGATTTCGATATATTTATTTTTTGAAATTTTTTTTAGTTGATTTTAGTTAATTAAAATTTTAAATTTTTCCTTAAAAAATAAAAAAATATTTCTTTTCGACAAAGTCTCCTATCTAATAGGGACCGACGTCACCAAAAATCGAAAGTTCTCACCGAAGTCTCATATCCGATTGGGACCGACGTCACCAAAAAAATCACCCGTTAATCAAAATATCCTCCGACACACCGGTTGTGTTAAGGCTTAAAGTGGATCCGATGTTTGAATCAACGTGTCACTCGACGAAGGGGACCGGCGATCGTTTCAATACGATGCCACGCTCAAAACTAAAAAATTCAATTTGTCTAAAAAAAAATGAGAGATTAAGAATCGAGAAAATAATTTGACGTAAATAAAATATTTTAGGAGATAAATTTAAAGCTAAAACCGGACGTGATACCTTTCTTCGGAAATGGCGCTTTTGGGTGATCGACATCTTCCCAAAAGCGTAACCAACTCCTTACCATAGAATCTTTGAACCGAGTGTCCGTTTTAGGTTCCTAGTTCCATCATTACTAGGTGGCGACTCCAAACTCGTAAATAAACTTGGAAATATTCAACTTAATTTTAGATATTTTCGAGGAGTCCCGTCCGACGTCGGGTAGCGACGGAATGGCAACTCCGCTGGGGACTAGAGTTAGGCCATAGGTTTAATTTTTCATTTATCTCCTATGTTTATTTTTTTATCATTTTATTTTCTGATTTTTGTTTACTTATTTATTTGTGTATATATTTAAATTTTAGTCACTTATTTATTTATTTATTTATTCATTTTTGTCGCACGTTTATTTTTTAATTGGGTTGTATGCCTTTCTTTTAATCGTTGCACACACCACGAAGGAAAACCCTAAAAACTCGAACCCGAGTTGAACCTTAATACGAATTAGATAGAGTGATTTAGAGGCAAGTATGACGAAAGTCTACCGATGCTCTTCCAAACTCTCGTTTAGACCGAAACTCACCCTATACATTGGAAATGGTGGAATAACCTTCCTTTACCTCCTAACGTATAAGGTTAGAGGTCGGATTACCCCATCGGTAATTTAGGTAGTCTAGAGGCTTGAAAAATCATTAGGACTAGTCAAACTTTGCCCAATCACAAAAAAGCTAGATCCTATCTATTAGGGTTAACCTAATTAAGACACGAATCATTATCAAATAATATCGATACCGACCATTGGTATTCCAAGGGTATTTTTGTAATTTTCAGTGAAGGTTGTCCTTTGTATTAAATCATGACCGAAGAAGTCGAAATAAGGTCGAGGATTTTAGATCGGATTTGAGCGGGCCCGAAATGATGAAGGAGATTGTCCACCCTTAAATTTCGTGTCGAAACCGCAAAAAAGTTTCGTCCTTTGTGTGCTTATAATAAGAGTGGTTTCATCATTCCAAAATCAAATCACGACTTAAATTGGGGGCATACATATCTCCCTAATCGCCCAAGTATCCGTGGGGTAATTTTGCCCTTAGCGAGTACTAGCTCGGTCTAACCTATCCTCGATAGGATTTTGTCATGATTTAATGTGCAACAAAATAAAGAAAGGTATCCAACCCAGTTCAAAATCATGCATTTGCATTAATTATTTATTTGTATATATTTTTTTTGTATTTTCGAGTGAAGTAAACATAGGTCGTTCCACTCAATCCCCTCTACGCATCTACAACACTCGACTTCGGACTTGTGAAATGAAAAATGAAGAAAGATTACGATAGGAGGTAATCGGCTTGTAAGAGTTTGACTCGCTAAAAGAGAGTGTGGCTCGGATGACATCCCTATTAGAACAAGCCTTAAAAGGGGAAGATGGCTTGAATCAAGGACGGGAACAACTTGAAGTATCTTATGTTGTTCCATTGCCTAATCGATCAAGGAATTCCAATCAAGCAACTTTTCGAGTCGATGGCTCACATCCTGCTAGGGCATTTGCTTGTCTCATGGACCCACGAGTCCCATAAATGCCACATATGCCCCTTGTAGATCCTACGGAAGAAGAAAATCATGGTTATGGGGCAGCTAAAGGTCCAAGTATGGATAGACTCATAGCATTAGAAGAACGCTTAAGGGTGATAGAGGAGGCGGATGTTAACGATCCTATCAAACTCGTTGAAATGTGTCTAGTACTCGATGTGATAATCTCGATAAAGTTTAAGGTGCCGGATTTTGCTAAATATACTAGAACCCAATGTCCTATGACCCACTTAAGGGTCTATTGCAGCAAAATGACGAGATGTTGTTCACGATGAAAAACTACTCATACATTTCTTTCATGAGAGCTTAATCGGATCGACATTAACTACTCATACATTTCTTTCATGAGAGCTTAATCGGATCGACATTGAGTTGGTATATGAGATTAGAAGGGTTTAAGATCGGAGGATGGAAAGATCTAGCCGATGCTTTTCTCAAGCAATACAAGTTTAACATAGAAGTGGCTCCGAATCGTTTAGATCTCCAAAATATGGAAAAAAGGGCTAAAGAGACCGTTAAGGAGAACGCACAAAGATGACGCGAGGTAGCGGCTCGAATCCATCCACCATTACTAGAATATGAGTTAATCTCGATATTTTTTAATACCTTCAAAGCACCCTACTTTGAGTATTTGATTAATAATGTTTCAACCAACTTTATCGATATTGTTATCATAGTTGAGAGGGTGGAGCAAGCAATTAAAGTTGAAAAGATTTTTGAAAAGACAAAGGGCGATGGTAATAAGAGAATAGATGAGGAGATACATCGAGTTGGGACCGGATCTTATCCATCAAAAAATCGTGAGAGTAACAAAAAAAGCATAAAAACCATGATAGCTACAACCAAAGACCTTCATTCACCCATTATGCCCTAGCCCAACAAACACCATGAACCAAACATACCCATCAAATCATTCGAACTTAGCCTCGCATACCTCACCAAACTTACCAAGTAAACCAATTCTCTCAAGCTACTACATATTTTCAAAATCTATCAACTCACAACCAAGAATACAAAGAACTCGAGCAACTACCACCCTTACCTATTTCATTAGGTGAAATGTTCGAACATCTAGTGAGTACTCGGACTAATTACCTTAATTCCTACCAAACCAAAACTCCCTCCTTATCTTGTATGGTACCAACAAAATGAACATTGCAAATATCATTTTGATGCCACTCGGACATAATATCGATGGTTGTCCTACTTTCAAGAAGAGGCTATTGGGTTTGATTAAGAAATGACGAGATCAACCTTGATAGTTTTTCAAATACTCCTAATGTGAGCATGGATCAACCGCCAAGCTATACAATTGCCAACACAGGGAATAAAGAGATGGTGTGAGCCCGAAAGATATGGTGATGATTCATGCTCGTCGATCCGCAAATGTCATTTTTTAATTTTGTCAATTTTTGAAAACTATGTTTTGAATATTTTGGTTCTGCATGAGTTAAGATGTATATTTGAATGAAAGAATGCTTAAGCTTTCTTTTGCAATTTGATATTATCCGATTTGAAATTAAGAGATGTTCATTTGAAAGTATTACTTGACATTAGCATCTTTCTCCATTAAGGAAACATAATGGAAAATTCATTCAAAGAAATTTTTGTAGAAAAATGATCAAATTTCAAAACGTGATAGATATATGTTAGAGATAATTTCTTCAAAGATATATTCTCCCGATAGTCTTTCCGAGCGTAAAGTAATGAGCGAAATTCTCCATTTTATTAAGAAAAAGGAAATCCTTTATCCTTTCTCAAACTTAACCTTTGAAAGAAAATTATTGCCTAAGAAAACATAGTGAAGCTCAAAGGAAAGACTAAATGATTGGTGCCTTAAATAGTGATGAACAACATTCATAATTAATCATCGTCATTCAAAAGAGATTAGTGTGTAACGACATAGGTGAATCAGTCTTTGAGATGAGGAAAGGCCATCTTTCATATGTCTTACATAAATTTTATCCTTCGTCGTTCCACTTTGAGTTTAATGATTTTCTTCATAATAACCCGAACCGGGATCACCCTTCACATGGGGGCAAAGTGTATAGTCCATGAATGGTCAATGAAACTCTCAAAAACTTCTATCAAAAGAATCCCATCAATTATCTTAAGAGGAAAAAGGAAAAGAGGGGAGACAAAAAAAAACTTCCCGAGCATAAAAAAATTTTAAGTCAAGATGGGAGTCAAAATTCAACAAACGAGACAAAGAGAGTCGAGGCTAGAAAACAAAGTCAATGATCAAAATGACAAAATCCATAGGACAAGCCTAGAAAAAGTTTCTCAAGGACATAGCAACCTAACTAATGGCTCAAGTGATAAAGTCCAAGTGACGTGACCTAAAGAGATTTTCATGGACAACAAAGTGATTCTATGTTAAAAAAAACCTTCAAACACGTTTTGAGCCTTTATATCATTCTTTCATAAACCCAATGCCATAGCTCGCATTACGTGCTTTTGTAAGTCCTTTCGATCAAAGAAAATTTACCTAAGTTGTTGGATTCTAATCTTAAAAAAAAAAATGACGATCATTGAGGAAAAGAAAATATGATGAGTCGAGTATGTCGTTGAATCATGAGTCTTCATCAATAAACCATGAAGGTAAAACAAACAGAATCAAGATATTTTAAGGCAAAATTATCCTTTCAAACCACTTATTTTTTCCAAATACTTTCTGCTCAAAACTTTTTTATTTACCCAAAATGAACTTATCTTGGATTAATTACCTTCAAATTCCTCAAATGACAACTTTTATGCAAACTTTGCATGACCCAAACACTTTTTTGCTTACTTAGCCCAACTTTCTTGAAAAAATTACATCATAGCATTTGAATGTCATGATTTGATTTTTGATCAATAAATTTAAATATCTTCATGAATGAAAGTACTTTCATCGGAACATCTCTATATTTCATTCAAATAATCTAAATTATTTTAAGAGAATCATTCAAATATACGACTCAATCCATAAGAGCCAAATGTTTATGCTCTTTTTCAAAAGATGATAAAAATTTTAAGATCAATTTGCAAATTGTGATGCAAGCATCAAGAAACAAGGATTCGAGCACAAGCGGTGATTATGTCAAGAAAATGATAATTGTCCGATCTCAACCAACACTTGAGGGCATTTCATAGCCCGACCGAATGGCATTTCATAGAGAATACTTAGGGGCAAGATCAAGAGTCTAGAAAACTCTAATTGAGTTCAACAACTTATCGGACAATGTCATCACTATGCTACTAATCGGAGGAATAGAGGTCGTGATAGTATGCTTTTGTACTCAAATCAAAAGCAATCAAAGCGATCAAGCTAGGGGGTAAAGAGCTACCCTAAGGGAGGACAATGACTCAATCAAAATTTGGCAAGGGGTCAAAGCAATCGAGCATGATTTTACAAGGATAGATTAAAACATATGGTGGTTTATCACTTTCTAGCAAAGACCAATTGGTTATTAAAACAAAAGAGAGAAAAGACTCAAGTTCACTATGATTAATGGTCCAAGCCTTGGGGGCAAGGAAATCTTGACGAGTACCGCGAGATACAATCTAGCATAGATTTTTGAAATGAGGCAAAGGGGAGATTGAGTACCGACAAGGTAGGACGGCTTATGTTTCTCTCGAGTAAGATTGTTGTCAATTTCAAATCAAAAAAAAAAACAAAAAAAAAAACAAATAGAACGTTCAATCAAACTCAAAATTCAAACAAGGGGGTCACATTTCCCCCCATATTCTTTCGAGCGAGGTCACCTAATAATAGACCATTCACATAGGTAGGGTCGCCTCTCAATTGGCCATTCCTTCGAGCAGGATCACCTAATAATAGATCATTCACTTAGGTAGGGTCACCTTATAATAGATAATTCTTTCGAGCGGGATCGTCTAATAATAGATCATTCACTTAGGTAGCGTCACCCCGCAATAGACCATTCTTGCAGGCGGGATCGCCTAATAATAGATCATTCACTTAGGTAAGGTCACCCCGCAATAAACTATTCTTTCAAGCAGGATCGCCTAATAATAGATCATTCACTTAGGTAGGGTCGCCTCTCAATAGACTATTCTTTCGAGCAGGATCACCTAATAATAGATCATTTATTTTGGTAGGATCACCTCACAATAGACCATTGTATATTCAATTTCGAGGGTAGGCTACCCTTTACAATAAGGCCACACATGACACGTTTAATTTTTCGTGGTAGGCTACCCTTTACAATAAGGTCACGCATTGCACGTTTAATTTCTAGGGTAGGTCGCCCTTTACAACAAGGTCATGTATCGCATATTTTATTTTTCATGTACTTTGTACTTAATTTTTCATGAACTCGCATATTTATTTTTTCGGAAAAAAGGAAGAATATCTTTACAAGCTCACTAGAAAAATCTATTCCGAAGTTCACACTTCAGCTAAGATTTGCATCGTAAGCATTGTAAAGAAGGGGTAATCTGTCATAACCTAATTTTTTCCTTTAAAGGAAAAAAAAAGAATGATAAAACAAAAACAAAAAAAGGAAAAAAATATTAAACCTCCCTAAAATCATTCAAAATCTTTCACAAATCTTTTTAAATTGGAAGCTCCATATTTTTAGCTAAAAAATCTCAAAATTAAGATTTGACAATTAAAATTTGAATTGATTTTGGGAGAAATTGTAGGAGGTTTCGGCCTATAAAAAGCTTTCGAATTCCAATTGGTCAAGGGGGAGGAAAAAAAAAAAAGAAAAAACAAAGCAAAAAAAAAAAAACAAAAAAAAATACCGAAAACCTAAAAAGAAAATAGCCAAACACGCCCTAACCCAAAAATCGAACCGGTTACTCGTTTACCCGGCCGAAACTTTTGAGCCTCAATTGATCGTTTTTCGATCAACTTTTGACCCCGATCAACACACCTCGTGTAGCCCATCACTAGATTGGTCCATCAACACCGGTTGGAGAGAGAAACAGAGGAGAGAGAAATCGAAGCTTAAACCACCACGACCCAACCCGAAAAACTACCCGGTCGTTTCTCTTAACTCCGGCCACCAACGCAAGAAGCAACACCACGAACCGATCGACCATCTCCCTCGAGTGCTTTCATTTAAAAATCTCGACCCAACGACATCGAAAAACGATTTAATTGGACTCGATCCGTTTCCGACCCGTTTTGATAAACCCGAAAAAATTGATCGATCTAGGAAGAATTGGAGGTTCTAACCACCATAGAACTTCTTCTCTCGACCTTGCGATTTGATCGGTGTGCTTGGAATCCCGATAGGAGGTCGATTCATCGCCGATGAAGAAAGGAGATCCGACCGGATCTTCGGAGGCTTCGATGTCCCTCCTCCGACGTCATCTCCGGTTGCAACCACCACCATCGGAGTCGCCATGACCGAATCTATAAGGTTGGGTGGTCCATGCGGCTGAATGGTCATCGGAAGGCGAACGGTCACTTGGCGATGACTCGGGCATTCCAGGGGCATTTTGGTAATTTTACAATGTAGGTGAATTTTGAGCTATTTGATTTATTTTATGTGTTTTGTAGTTTTTTTTTTTACACATGTATGTTAGAAATTTTGAAGATACATGGTTGTGAAATTTATTTTAACATGAGATTTTTTTTTATTAAAATATCGTATCAACGAGTCTCCTATTTATTAGGGACTGACGATGATTTCGATATATTTATTTTTTGAAATTTGTTTTAGTTGATTTAAGTTATTAAAATTTTAAAATTTTTCTTAAAAAAATAAAAAAATATATTTTTTCGACGAAGTCTCCTATCTAATAGGGACCGACGTCACCAAAAATCGAAAGTTCTCGACGAAATCTCATATCCGATTGGGACCGACGTCACCAAAAAAATCACCCGTTAATCAAGATATCCTCCGACACACTGGTTGTGTTAAGGCTTAAAGTGGATTCGATGTTTGAATCGACGTGTCGCTTGACGAAGGGGACCGACGATCGTTTCAATACGATGCCACGCTCAAAACTAAAAAATTCAATTTGTCTAAAAAACAAATGGGAGATTAAGAATCAAAAAATAATTTGATGTAAATAAAATATTTTAAGAGATAAATTTAGAGCTAAAACCGGACGTAGTATATTTCTTCGTAAAGAACACTTTTGGGTGATCGACATCTTCCCAAAAGCGTAATAAACTCCTTACCATAGAATCTCCGAACCAATGTCCGTTTTAGGTTCCTAGTTCCTTCAATACTAGGTGGTGACTCCAAACTCTATAAATAAACTTGTAAATATTCAATTTAATTTTAGATATTTTCAAGGAGTCTCGTCCGACGTCGGATAGCGATAATAATTATGCAACACAAACGGCTTCTTTTATTGGTTAATTTTCCTAAATTCTTTGAGAAGGGTCATGTCAAGAGGAAGTTCTCAAATCATAGCTCTCTATATATATATTGTCCTTAAAAGAGGAACCTTGAGAAAAGCAACCTTATGATCATTGCTAAATTGTAACCCATAAAGCTCAAGAGGAATAAGGGTATTTAATTTGGAAAGTATAGAATGATGGATTTCTTACCGATGAATCAAACACATATGCCTTTTGTGATTGTTCCATCGGAAAGGTATGTGAGTCACCCATGCTAGTTGAGTCTATTAACATTTATAACCTATGATTCACATGAAGCATTATGTGATATTTATGGTTTTAGTAAGAAAATTTTCCTAGCATGAAGCCATTGTTTAATGATTAGCTAGTGTAAAGTTCCTCGGTTTTTTATAATAACTTTTTAGCTTAAATATAAAAATTATAACCTGACTTATCTAAATAGTTTTTTTTTAATAAAATAATATTTGAGTTTAATAAATATTTATTATTTATTTATTTATTTATTTATTATTATTATTATTATTTTGGTGATAGATTCGAGTTCTAACGAGAGAAGACTACTCACATTGTATTATTCAAAGCTCATGAGTCTGTTGATAAATAAAAACATATATGAAAATTTACTGACCTTTTAGTCAAATCTAAATTAGTCCCCGAACTCTAATATTCCTCAAATTGTTTTCTTAAAAAAAAAAAAAAACCTCAATGATTATTGATTTGACAAATCTATTTAGTTCATGGACTAATTTAAATATGACTAGGGATTCAGAGTATTGTGTATGTCTAGTATATTTATTTACAGTGTACTGAAGTATTTTTGGATCAAGTTTTGCATCAATCAAAATTAAATATATTGATTTTTAAGTTAACTCAGTATCTAAATATACTATGTTTTAAGTATTTTTGGATCAAGTTTTGTATCAATCGAAATTGAATATATTGTTTTTTAAGTTAACTCAGTATCTAAATATACTATGTTTTAAGTTAAGTAAGTATCGTTTATCTTTTCATATTTTTTAAATCAAATCAACTCATATCTGATACTACTTAAAGATAATTATAAATATTTATTCGTGGATAGTGGGAATCGATAAATATAACGGTTTTAGTGTTAAAAAAAAAAAACATTTAGCCTAATTAAACGTGTTCGATTAGATCATTTCATATCAAGGAAAAAATTAAATAAAGAAATACCCAACAATATTTCTAAAACCAATCCTGTCTTCTAATGCTAACTCTTATCGAGCTTATCTGCTCAGAAGAGCTCTATACATGTTCCCAAAATCTTGAAATCACTAGATATGGAAGCAACTACGTACCCTTAAGCAACAAACAACTTTTTGGCTGACCCTCTTTCATAAAAAGGAGATAGATTTTTGTTGCTTGGTTCAATCCCTTGAGTATACCAGCTACAAACATGACTAACGGTTTGCATTGTATCTCCTATATGTATCTTCTGGGTCAACTGCAATATATGTTCTTTGTATATATATCTATCTGCTTTTATGCTGATGGAGGCAACAATCTTATCAGCTAAAATAAGTTAAAAAAAGTGCATTCAACAAAGCCAGCTTGGCTTGATAATGTCATCAAGTTTCCTTCAAATTTGGAAACAATCTCTTTGTTGCTATCTTTTTTTGTAAATTAACTTTAACTTCAACCTATGAAAAAAAAAAAAAACTGTCAGTCTTAAGTACTTCTTCTTATTATTATTTTTTTGAGATTGTTCTCTTTTTTTTTTATTTTTTTTAGAATTTTTATAGAATTAAAACCGAAAGAGATCCAATGGTCTAGTAAAAGTCTGAAAATACATATTAGACTCCAAATGAGGTGAAATGTTAAAGATCATATATAGATGAAAATCTATGTAGATTAAAACTTATATAGATAATTCTGAGAATGAGTTATACATCAAAAAGATTAAATTTTTTAAACAAAACTCCATTTTAATTTTCTGACGTAATAAATTTATAGATAAGATATCTTCCCTTTTACGTGTACAAACATGCCACTAAAAAACCAACCTTTAACATCTGACATGTTCATAACAAATGGCAATAGTATGCATAAGCCAAGCAGAAGTACTACATGGATGCAATGATGGACTATAAAACTCAAATTCTAGAGGTTAGTTAATTTGATTTGAAATTAGATGGATTGACAAAAAAGTGACTCGAATTCGAGACTCCGTCTATTTTCCAAGAGGACAACATGATCATAATTTAAAGTAAAAAAGAACAATCTTGTGCAATTTTTTTATTTTTTAAATCTTGGATCTTCAATGGCGCTTAGATTAATGAAATAGTATGGGGTAAATAGTTGCCAGAGAAGATCGAGGTGTAAAAGTTTTGGAAACATGGGTGTGAGGGACAAGCGAAGCTTTAAAGATGAGAGACCCTTCTAAGAAAGTTCCTTCCACTATGCAACAAAAGCCCACCCCTGGCTGCCACTACACCCTTGTGGATTTCTATAAAAGCCATCCTTTTTCACCACAATATTCATCCAATCATCTCTCTCTCTCTCTCTCTCTCGCCTCCTCCCTCCCTCTCTCCAAACCATGCTAGCTCAAGCGATACAAGAGCAAACCCTTCAACTTCAAGGGATTGATCAGGTCCTAGAAAAGGATAACTCATCATCCCTCTCGTATAAAAGGTGACGATAACTTTTTTTCCTTCTCTCCCTTTTTTTGTGGTTCATAAGTTTCTTCATTGTGTTTATTTATTTATTTTTTATTTTTTATTTTTATTTTTTTTAACATGCAATGCCAGAAATGTAAAATGTTATCAACTTAATGTCATACCATTTGCATCGCCTGCTTTTGACTTGATAGAAGTGGTGAACAACTTAATCTCAGTTTGGAAAAAGCTAGAGAATACCATCTGCCTATAAAATAACAAAAAAAAAATTATAATAATAATTGATGTTCCTTCTACTGTTCAATGCCTTGATTTCTAATTCTTACTTCTGTGCAAACAGGTTGGAGGGAAAAGTTGCAATTGTAACAGGCGGTGCGAGAGGGATTGGAGAGGCCACAGTGAGACTTTTTGTGAGGCATGGAGCCAAGGTAGTGATTGCTGATATTGAGGATTCCAATGGTATTACCTTAGCTGAATCTTTATCTCCTTCAGCAATCTATGTACATTGTGATGTAAGTTTAGAAGAAGAAATAGAAACTCTGATCAACCTAGCAGTTTCTCAATACGGCCGGCTTGACATTCTTTTCAACAATGCTGGAGTTCTTGGCAATCAATCAAAACACAAAAGCATTGTCAATTTTGATGCTGATGAATTTGATAACATCATGAGAATCAATGTTAGAGGAGCTGCCCTTGGCGTGAAACATGCAGCAAGAGCTATGGTGCCTCGACGAAGTGGTTGCATTATTTCTACTGCTAGTGTAGCTGGTCTAATGGGAGGACTTGGACCTCATGCATATACAGCTTCAAAACATGCTATTGTAGGGCTAACAAAGAACACAGCTTGTGAATTAGGCAGGTATGGTATTAGGGTTAACTGTATATCTCCTTTCGGGGTGGCGACTTCCATGCTTGTTAATGCATGGAGGGGTTGTGAGGAAGATGGTGATGATAATGAGAAATGCATGGATTTCGGGGCTCCAAGTGAGGAAGAAATTGAGAAGATGGAGGAACTTGTAAGAGGCTTTGGAAATCTGAAGGGAGCAACGCTAAAAGCTAAAGATATTGCTGAGGCTGCTCTTTATCTTGCTAGTGATGAATCCAAGTATGTAAGCGGTCACAATCTTGTTGTGGATAGTGGGTTTACTACCTCAAAAAATTGCGTAGTATTGTAGCCATGGTTGCCTGAATATCTTGTATCAGTCTATATCTATTGATTGAAGTTAATGGAGAGAAGAGATGAGTTGAGGAATGAGGATGAAATCTTTCTATTATAATGAGATGTTAATTTTAAGTTAAATTTTCAAAATGTTAATTTATTAGTTAAACTGTTTTCGATTACATTTTCATTATTTGACCATGGAAATTAGGGTAAAAAGAAAATTGCATGTATATTATTCATTTTTTCTCAATTATTCCTATCTTAAAATTATAAAAATTTGGTCAAAAGATTGTGGAGAATGAGCAAGCTCTTAAGTCATCCATCTCAAACCTTCAATGGATCTAATCTTTCAAATCACCTTTTCTATATCTTACAAGAAGAATGATCATGATTATCTAGAAAGCTCATTTATTTTAAATGGTAAAATTTTTCTTAATTATCTCCTAAAATCTTAGGTCTCCCAACTTAATGATTAAAAAAAACCTCATTTAAATAAACAAAGATTGGCTAGCAACGCAATTAATTAGGATTTATTGTCAAAATTAAATTAAGAACAAGCAATAAAGAAAGAAGTCAAATATGAATTATATATATCATAGATCTTGGTAAAAAAAAATTAATTAGTATAATGATTTTATAGCTTGATTATAATGGCAATTTATTTTTTATCCTGATATTTTTCTTATTTGTAATAATTGTGTAACTTTATCAGTTACTAGCCGACTTTCTTCTTCTTAATCTAATATGGTTTTTCTGTATTAAAAAAGAAAAAGTAGCTGGAGCAGAAATTGGGTGGACCAAACCATATTCCCAAAGCATGGGAATTGCGTGGCATATGATTAAAATATTTCAAATTGGTAAAGATTGATTATTTCCTATATTAGCAAATTGGTTAGTACTTATTATCTCGTGATCCAATCTTGTCTAAAATCTGAGCCATAAACAGCTTGCTTCACTTGCCATTTCAGTAATGGGAAAAGACAATGACAATAATTGCAAGTTGCTTCAAACTAATTGATGGACTAGCTTGATACTTTGAAGATGTAATTGACTGTATTAATTACCATGAAAACACAAAGCACAAAGTCTCCCCACTTGGTTGCTAATTATTATAATCAATAACATGAATATACGTGGAATCTTGGTGGAGAGAATCAACAAAGAAAACTCTAAGACAGCCACGAGAGTCAGGATAATGCACTGTCCTGATGAAGTGAAAACTTTTTCATTTGTTATCTCTGATGGAGAGGCTGAGCAGGATAAAGTCCTTCGCTATAATATCTTTGATAAATTAAAGACTAATTCTTTAACATTTTGATCGATGAGAAAAATTTCTAATCTTTTGATTTGAATCCTGATTTTTTTTTTTAATGTAATTAAGTTATTCTGTCTCAATAACCAATTTTAGATGATATTGGATATGTGTGAAAAAAATACTTATCGTCATTTTAATAATTTACGTGCTTGGGAGTATATATCTCATGACATATGTTGTTATTTTAATTGTATATTTGTTTTTTACACTCGTCTAATGTCATTTAAGATTGATCAACAGCATGAAAAGATTTAATTGAGAAAAAAAAAAAAACAATATTCAACTTGGGATAAAAAAAATTAATATTTTTTTCTTGTTGAGCAAAAATCATAATACTTAATAATTCATTAGCTTCTAAAAAATTTCCAAATCTCTACTACTCAAGTGTATATATCTTTTGTGGGATTGGTCCCCAAGATATAATAAAACAACAAAAAATCTTGCAAGAATGGTGGATCGGGAATTCCTTCTCATAAATATTAAAAAAAAAAAAAAAAGAAATTAAAACCTTCTTTACAAAGTATGTGCTAGTGTTAATTAAGTCAATTACAGATATTTTAATGCAGCTGAAGTCCACTATTCAAGTTAAGCATTAAACAATCCTAAAGGACAACCCCATAAAGAGAATCTGATCCATAATTAAATGAGTTTATTTACTAATTATTGGCTATAAAACAATGACCATTGACTTGTTGAGATGAGAATAATATAGATTATTTTTATAACAGAATTTTTATATACCAAAGTTGTCAATATCACAAAAGCATTAGTTGTAAAATCAGGCCAAACATTCGAGCTTCCAGCTACTTAACAAAATCTCCATGAAACTCAATTTTTTCACTCTGCCAAGAGCTATGGCCCTTTAAAAACTAGAATGAAAATGGTGGCGTTCAATACGCCACAACATTTGTGTGATCTTTTAGAGTATTGTGGGTATAAGGAATAGAATGATCGTATTCAGAATAAAAGTGCTATTCTCATTTTATGCATGCTTCATCGAAAGAAAGAAAATGAAAATGAAAGTAAATAGTAAAAATGAAAATAAAAAATTATCCATAATTTTATTGTTATAGAGGAGGTGGGAATAAAAAAAGGCAAGTGAGATTTTTTTTTCTTCTAAAAAAATGATATATTATTTAAAATTATTGTATTTTACCTATTTTTACCATCATTGGTACCTTTACCACAATAAAATGAGATTTTTTTCCCCAAAAATTAAACTTATTATCATTGTTATGGAAGAAGTGTGAATAAAATAAAGAATAAAAATAAAAACTTTTTATTATATTAATTAAATTTATTATATATCAATTATTTCTACCACAATTATTATCTTCACCAATCACCATTATTGTTGCCATCTATTGGTGGTGGTGATGATATGTGTTTTCAAAAATATATTATTATTATTCTACCACCACTCTACTTTCAATATTAACTCTTATAATGTGGTATATTAATTTTTTTAAAATTATTATTATTATTATTATTATCATCACATTTTCTTCCTCCTCTCCTGACACTACCAACACTATCATTATTATCACTACACTTACTTTTATCATTTTTACTATTACCTCCTTGCATTAATGAAAACATTCTTTTAATCATATTATTTTTTATTTTAAAAATCAGATATTAAAAATTTTAAATTTTATTTTAATTTTTTATTATTATTTCAAACATAATTTAGAATTAAAATGTTATTTATATTTCTTAATTTTCATTCTAATTTAAAAATTTTCATTTCAGATTTTCCATTTTTGATATGATCAGGCGCCTTAATTCAAGAAGTACTATTGTTTTGATGCACAAACTCTTTGTCATGGGCTCAGATGACCATTGCTATTACCAGGAGGCCCATTGCTATTACCAGCAGAAGTCCATGATTTTCCTTTGAGATATGTTGCAGTGTGAGCATTTGTGTAATTCAAATGAAAAATTATCATTTCGGTTAGTTTTTTTTTCATTACCAAACTCAAAATTTTTTTCGTAAAAAAGAATTTCTTTACCTGATCAAGTAATTCTGGTAACTTGAATATTTTACCCATTACCATTTTTCTCCTAAAATATTAAAAGAAAAAAATTACTATTACTATTCAAAATTAATTCCGAGGAAAGTTTTGAATAGCCAAAATTAGGTCCAAGAAAAATTACAATTTTATAATAAAATAATTAATTTAGAGATAAAATTAATATGTATTTGAATAACTATAAATAGCTAAATTTGTCGTTATATAATAAAAAAAATCTCTAATATATCTTTACATTTTTTAATTGTGTCTATTATGTTTGTTTATAATATCTAATTCTTCAATATGTCCTTCCACCAAGTTTTTCTATCTAAATTGGCAAAATAATATGTTTCATTCTAAAATTTTCCTTGATTTATATAAAGATATAATAAAAAAAATTTCTCAAAATTGATCAATATGTTTTAAGAAATAAAATGTTTCAAAATAATTACTAAATCAATAGAACTTAAAAATTTAAAATTATTTTCTTATATAGCTCGAGGGTATCTTTAGAACAAATAATAATAATAATAATAATAATTAAGTCAATTTAAATAGAAAAACATAACAGAAAGATATATTAGAAAATTGATATTATAAAAGCATAAAATAAATACAATTGGAAATGTATAGAATGATAGATTAAGCCATTTATTCTTTGAATAATATGATAAATAATACTATCTCATTGTCTTCCTAAGAATTTCGGGCAGGGTCCCTCACTAAATCGACTCCACACATTTTATACCTAAGTCAAAGCCTATTAAGCCTTAAGTTGAAAAAAAAAAAAAAAAAAAAAAACCAATAAGTTCTTACAATTCAAATTAAGATCAATAAGATTAGTCAATAATAATAATAATAATAATAATCATTATTTTGCGAGGATCAAATATTGCAACGTAATTAAGTAGACTATTGCACATTTTTGTAAGAATATTCAGGGTACTTACAAAATTGTACATATTTTACGATCAAAATTAAACACATTTTCACAAAATGAACAAAAACAATGTACATATTCAGTTTGGTGGTATGGATATAAAACCAAAGTTGTATATTGCCCATGCCACGCTAATATAATATTTTTTGTTTTGGAGAATCAAATATTGAAAGATATTTAATTATTATTATTTTTTTAAATAAATTACAGTAATGCATGGGTAATTGGTTAGTATATATTAAATGTAGAATAACTTTCAAATATTTTTTTCTTAGAATTTTAGAGATATATTTTTTTTTAATTATGATGATGTTACTTAGGATAATACGTCATTTTTAATTTAATTTTTTTTAGAAATATCAGATTGGTTTAATAGTTGGATACAATTTCTACCTCACACACACAAAAGAAGAAGAAGAAGAAGAAGAAGAAGAATATTAATTAGGTAATATTCTTGTATCATTTAAGATGTCATATTAAAAAAATAATTTATAATAAAACTTCCACATTTTGTACAAGAAAATAAAAATAAAAATAAAACTTTCACATATGTTTTTTGCTTTTTGCTTTTATATATTTACGGATAATAGAGTATATTTGGATTAGTTTTTATCAATTAAGAGTAAATTCATCATTTTTTGGATTAAGTCAATCCCTAAGCATGCTTAGCTAAAATAGAACTTAACACTTATATATATAACTCGGCAAGACACTCGTTAGGGTAGTTATTTACTCCTACTAGAATAGCTTGATGTATATCTCGTTAGTTATTGAATCCTACTAGAATAGCTTGGTGTATATCCGTTAGTTATTGAACACTTATCGATTAGTTGCAGAGGTGTATATAAACTGCAGCTCTCGTAAACCTCACACATAATAAATACATGAATAGTAACAATATATGTGAACAGTAGCATGCACTCTCTTAGCCTTATATTCAACATGGTATCAAGAGCCTAAACGGATCCCTTCATTCTTCTCTCGTCTCTCCGTTATTTTCTTTGTTCTTCGTTCTTCTCTCTCGCTCTCGCTATTTCTCTTGTATTGTTTCATCCTTCCCTATTCTCTCTTCCTTCTTTTTTCTTTCTTTCTTTACTCTCATCAAACTCTCATGGCAACCATTCCCTACTCTTCCTCTTAACTAGTTCCCGTTCTTCCACCCTCATCCTTCTCTACCTCTGCACACCAAACCTTTGCTATCAAACTCACTACCAACAACTACCTCGCATGGAAAGCACAATTTATTCCCCTTCTCAATTGTCAAGGTTTAACCGGCTATATTGATGGATCATTAACTACCCCACCAACAACAATCACTTTCACTACCGAACCACCGATTACGTCTCCTAATCCAACTTCATCAAGCCCGGTTTCACAAAGACAAAATGTTACATTCCCGGCTACTTTCTTCTCTCACCGAGGACATATTTCCATATGTCATTGGTCTAACTTCTTCCTTTGAGGTTTGGATAGCATTAGCTAGTGCCTTTGGCTCTATATCTCGGAATCGCCAGTTGCAATTACACATTCAACTACGAGAACCGAAAAGAAATGATCTCTTTGTCACTCGCTTATCTCTATAAAGCTAAGTCATTAGTTGATGAACTTGCTATGGCTGGATGTCAAATGACTACTCGTCGAATTCAACGCGATTATTTATCGCAACATTGGCAATGACTATCACAACATCATAACAAGCACTCAACCTTCTCCAGTTCCTTTTCATGAGTTGCATGGTCGGTTAGTTGCTCATGAGATTTTATCGAAATGTTCCTATGAAAGTCTAGTAGCTAATCTCGCAGTGCGCAATCCACCACTACTCCCTACACCACCTTCCTTACACCCTTCCAAATACACCAATTATGCCTCCCATGGATATTGTAGGTCGAGGGGACCCCGCTAGATTTATGGACTACGAAGTCATACCGCTGATTAGTGTCGACGCCGTTACCATTCTCGCACTCCTAGACCACAACGAGCAAACATGGCTTATGCCTCCTCCGGACAGTGCCTGTCTTTACTCCATACATGAATCCCGGCTATGGACCTATTCCGAATAGCAACCGACCAAGCATGCCCGGCGCCTTTATCGCTCAAGGCCCTTCCTCCCGGTTATGGCATCTTGACACTAGAGCATCTCACCATATCACTCCTAATTTATCCATATTGAGTATGGCTCATGAGTACAAAGGCTTGAGTGTTGCCAATGGACAAGGTTTGCCTATTCTTCACTCCGGTACTTCCTATCTTCAAACTTCTAATCATAGTTTTGTATTAAATAATGTCATGCATGTTCCTCAAATATCTAAACCCCTTCTCTCTGTTCAATAATTCACAATTGACAATAATTGTTTCTTTGAATTTTGGCCTTCACATTTTTTTATTAAAGATCGAGTTTCCAAGGCAATCCTCGTTTCAAGGCTTGAGTGAGCACGGTCTCTATCCTTTGAGAAAAGACATTATGGTGCCAAAGCTTGCTTGTCATGGTGAAGTGGCCTCTTTTGATCAATGGCATGCACATATGGGTCATCCACGACTCTCAACTGTTAGAAAAATCTTAAATGAACATCACTTACACTCCACACCTAGCTCCTCTATTGGTCGCTCTTCATGTCACCTTGGCAAATTGGAACGAATTCCATTAGCTTCAGTAGAACACAAAAGCACAAAACCATTTGAAATTATACACTCCGATGTTCGGGGCCTTGCCCCAATTCTTTCTTCCTTAGGACACCGTTATTGTCTCCTTTTTATAGATGATTTCACCCGTTATACATGGGTATATTTTCTTAAAAATAAAAGTGATGTTCTATCTAATTTTCAACATTTTAATGCATATGTTCATCGACAATTCAATGCTAAAATTCTTGCTTTTCACTCCGATTGGGGAGGAGAATATCAAAAACTAAGTAAATCCTTTAAAGAACTTGGCATAATACATTGTATAGCTTGCCCATACACACATGAACAAAATGGGTTAGCCGAGCGAAAGATTAGACATCTTGTGGACACTACCCTCACTCTTTTAGCTCATGCTGCCATTCCTTTAAAATATTGGAACTATGCCTTTGACACGCTTATTTCCTTGATTAACTCATTACCAAACCCCATCATTCAAAACCAATCTTCGTACCTCAAATTGTTCTATAAGTCTCCTACTTACTCAAGCCTAAAATTTTTTAGATGTGTTGTGTACCCTTTACTTCGCCCATATAACAACCACAAATTCTCATATAGAACAATTGAATGTGTCCATTTAGGCTTATCCCCTAATCATCATGGTTATCGGTGCTTAGATAAATCAACTGGTCTCATTTATATTGCACAACATGTTCGATTCAATGAGAGTCTCCTTCCATTCAAAGCCACGAAGTTCCTACCTCATACCAACATAATCATGACAATCAAGTTTGGCTCATATTGTCAACCGACTCCCATGCTCATTTGGGTCCTTCACATCCAGTATTGCCTATGAAACTTTATCCTCTCCTCCTCATACTTCTACCAATGCACATACTCTCACCCCACCCTAATTCCCTTAATCAGCGACCCAACCGCACTAACCCCAACGCCACATGATATTGCCCAACCGACTAGCCCCCATCCACCCATCATGCAGCCCATCTAAGATGTTCCTCCAAAATATGACATTAGCCCATCTTTCATAACCTCTAATAAGTCCTTCTCCCATCGTGATTCCGCACCACCGAACGGATCAACTTCTACCTCTCATCCTTCCTCACTCCGGACTTAACCTTGTGGTTGATCTCACATCCTATCCCAATGATCATCGCAGACAACCATAGCATAGTTCACGACCACTGTTCGCACCCACTTCATGGTTCTACAACCAAAAACTCATAGCAAACGACAAGCCAATACCGTCACCCTTAACACTTCCAAACCCAATTACTTACACACCGAACCAACCCGGTACTCTCAAGCCAAACCCCATCCAAAGTGGAGACAGGCAATGATTGATGAAATAAATACCTTGTTGACAACAAAGACATGGACACTAGTTCTTTACCCTAATAACAAAAATATGGTTGGCAATAAGTGGGTTTATAGAATCAAACGTTCTTCTACCGGTGCAATTGAACGTTACAAGGACGACTTGTCGCAAAGGGTTATAATAAAAAATGCAGGGTGGACTTCACTGAAACTTTCGATCCGGTCATTAAGGCCACAACTATCCACACCATACTATCCATAGCCACTATCCACAATTGGCCTCTTCACTAATTGAATATCTCGAATGCTTTTCTCCATGGCCATCTAGAGGAAGAAGTCTACATGGAACGACCACAAGGACATATTGATTCTCAATATCCAGATTATATCCGTAAGCTAAATCGCTCACTTTATGATTTAAAGCAAGCTCCCCGAGCTTGGTTAAGCAAACTAAGTACCTTTTTGGCACAACAAGGGTTTCTCTCTGCAAAGGCTAATAATTCACTATTCACTTTGACGGTAGGGATTGACAAAATTTTTCTTCTTGTTTATGTGGATGATCTTGTCTTAACAGGCTCCAACTTAGCACTCGGTGGAGAAATTTATTGGCGAGTCGAGAGACGAGTTTCCTATAAGGGACCTTGGTCGGCTACATTATTTTTTGGGGTTGGAAGTGCACTACATGAGTACTCGGAATACTCTTATCACAGCAACAATATGTAGAAGACTTATTACACAAGTGTGGTATGGTAGAAGCAAAGGAGTGCCTCACTCTAATGGTCGTCATGCCTAACTTGTCAAAAACCCATGGTGAACCACTACAAAATGGTAAAGTTTATCGTCAACTAGTCGATGGTCTCCAATATTTGACTATGACACGTCCTAACTTATCATTTGCTCGTGAACAAGTTGTGCCAATTTATGCACGCTCCTACTCGAAGAGCATTGGAAGGCATCGAAGCCTCCGATGCGGCATTTAAAACACTCATCTACACTTGGTCTCTTCTTGGCCAAAGACTCACCCATGCAACTTCGGTACTCCTCTAACGGTGATTGGGGTGGATGTCCCGATGATCGACGATCAACAAATGGTTATGCCATCTATTTGGGGTGCAATTTAATCTCTTGGCAAGCTAAGAAACAACCCACCATTGCGAGGTCCTCAATTGAAAGTGAATACAAAGCCATAGCGAACACTGCAAGTAGAGCTAGTTTGGATACGATCTCTATTGATCGAGATTGGTTTCTCATCATCATCTGCAGCCACACTTTGGTGTGCAACATTGGTGCTATCTATTTTTAAGCAAATCCGAGTCTTTCATGCTCATACTAAACACATCGAGCTTGATTACCACTTTGTTTGAGAACTCTTTGCTCGTGAAAAAATCAAGGTTGCATTCATCTCTACAGATGACCGGATTGTTGATATAATGACCAAGCCCCCTTGCTACTCGACGTTTTCAGCACCTCCGTGACAAGCCGTGCCTCATCGCCTCGATCCGCAAGGGCTTGCGAGGGGGTGTTAGGATAGTTATTTACTCCTACTAGAATAGCTTGATGTATATCCGTTAGTTATTGAATCCTACTAGAATAGCTTGGTGTATATCCATTAGTTATTGAACACTTATCGGTTAGTTGCAGAGGTGTATATAATTTGCAGCTCTTGTAAACCTCACACATAATAAATACATGAATAGTAACAATATACGTGAATAGTAGCATGCACCCTCTCAGCCTTATATTCAACGAGACACGAGTCATGGGCTAGTTATATCTTAAAATCAAAACAATATTCTCAAAGAGTAGGACAAAAGGAAAAAAAATGTCAATAACTAACTTATCTTAACATTTTTTTCCTCAATAAATACTTTGATTTAGTAACATTTCTTTTTTGAGTAACTTGAATCCAATACCACTGTTTTTGTTTTGAATCAATCAGCACCTTCAAGTTTGAACATTCTCTAAATTTCCCCCTTCCAGCTTTCAGCTCTGTTTGTGAATTGACAGAATTTATGGAGTACCTCCATTTGCGAAAGTATTCCTAGTTTCGATCTTCACGTGGGTGTGATTTGATGCAAATGCCTGAAATCATATACATGAAGATAGAAACTTTAGAAGCTTAGAGGGAGGGAGAAAAAAAAACAGAGAGAGAGAACATTGTTCCACAAGAATTTATGTTGCTGGCCTAAAACAATATGCATATCATCGTGTCATGACAAATGTGCGTAAACAAGAAGAAAACGAGATGAAGAATACCGCAATCGATTCATCTGATTCTGATCATTATTCATATATGTTGTAGATGGCTATGGTGTTCTTTCTTCTTGGAAGAGTAGTGATTGTTGCCTGTGGAGAGGAGTTGGTTGCAGCAACCGAACTGGCCATGTTACTGTTCTTGGTCTTCATCTTAAAGGGGATGGTTACTCTCATCTGAAAGGTAACATCGATCAGCAATGCATTACTAGAGTTGCAGCATTTGAACTATTTGGACCCTAGTAAAAATAACTTCCGGTGATCTTCCAAATTTTATAGGATCTCTGTTGGAGTGAGAAAAAAAAATCCCATATGAAAAAAAGAGAGAGATGGGAGCCTTGGAGAAGCTATTAAGCAACCTCCTTAGGAGGCCTTCACAAAAGAATTCTAACGTGGTATGAAAGCTCGAGTCAGGTTTCAGCTCCAACAATCCCTACGCAACTTCCCTCGCCCTGAAACCTTATTCTTAAGTGAGTGTAGTCTGTCAAATATAATTCATCCATTTCTTTCATTGACCAATTCTTCTAAATCTACTGCTATCCTTGATCTTTGTTTTAAGTATTTTACTTCTTTAGT
This sequence comes from Dovyalis caffra, assembly GCA_963924115.1. NCBI lineage: Eukaryota > Viridiplantae > Streptophyta > Magnoliopsida > Malpighiales > Salicaceae > Dovyalis > Dovyalis caffra. The sequence continues at coordinate 1,229,915 of CAWUPB010000351.1, forward strand.
GTACTCTTGGTTACACAATTTCAATCAAAACATTGCTGATCTTTACCTTGCCCTTAACCTGTTAGAAAGATCAAGTCCTGACACATTCAGAAATATGGTTTTTCTCAAGAATTTTGATCGTTCTCTTAACCATTTACAAAGGATTCCAAGATTCTTCAGGATGATGTCTGGCTTACATACACTGGAGATGGGTTAAAACAATCTCGATGGACGACTTTCAGAGGCTATTCAAAACTTATATGGCTGCGCGGAGAACTTGCTAGAGGTTTTGCTCTTACGCGCCATCAAGATATATGGTTCATTGTTTGATACAACAAGATTCTCTTCAATTAGAGAATTAGACCTGTCTAGAAATCAATTGAATCGCTCTTTACCACAAAGATTCATACAACGTTCTAAACTAGTTTATTTGAATTTGCAGCTTAACCAATTAATGCACAGGGTCATTACCTGATCTTACAATGATCGCATCTTTGAAAATTTTCTTGATCGGTCGCAATTGATTAGATGAGACAATTTCTGAAATTATTTGCAAGGTGTGATGCATGAAGCTCACTTTTCAAATCTCTCCAACTTAAGTTTTTATTTTTCTTTCACTTTACAGTTTCGATTTTTCTGAAACTATTGCACTTTTCAAATCCAAATAGCTTAACTTCTTGAGATTTGAAATGTGAGCTTCATTCATCACACCTTCTAAAGAATTGTAAGATAAATCCAGATACTGAAGGCTAGATAAGCTTTCAACGCTTCCAGAAACAGTGCCTTCCAAACGATTGTGACCAATCGGAAATTCATTCAAAGATGGAAACATTCTGAAATCAGGTAAATGCTTCTGTCAATTTCTTCCCTTCCAAGCTCAAGAAAACGAGTTTAAAACGTTCCACTATAACAAAAAACACATATAGAGGCAGAATTCTTGAGGCAGTTTTTTATTTTAGTAGTTACTTTTATTAAAAAAATTTGAGGCGGTTTTTTATCAAAGGCGCGATTTTTATTCATGAAAGAATTTTTTATGTTTATTTTTTTTTTGTTTGGTTCTGAAACGGCAAAATTAAGCTCCGTCATCTTCCTTCTCCTTAGGGTTTTCGAGCTTCTCCTTCTAAATTTGCTTATTCTCCTCGATTTACTCGCGTCTTTCTTCTCTTTGGCTTCCTCATTTTTAATTTTGTTTGGTTCTGAAAGGGGAAGTTCTTATCGAGAGCCTTCCTTCGACTCGAGGTTCTTCTTCTCTCGCTTCTTCCATCTTCTTCTCTCGCTTCTTCTTTCTTTACCTTTATCTTTTTCTTTTTTTTTTTTTTGGTTCCGAAAGGGAAAAGAATGCCACATTATCCTTCTCCTCTTAGGGTTTTTCTTCTCCTCGCTACATTATCCCTCTCCTCTTAGGGTTTTTCTTCTACTCTGTTTATTCAATCTTCTCCTCTACTTCGTGCTTCTTCTCCTCTTCTTCTTCATTCTTCTCCTCTCGCTTTGTGCTTCTTCTCCTCTACTTATCTTTTCTTCTCCTCTCCTTCGTCCTTGTCTTCTTTTTGTTAGAAACGAAATTATAGCTATCCTCTAAATCAATTGGGTACTCATTGTTGATTTTATCATTGATCTCCGTAATGGTAAGTATGCCAAGTTTAATTTTGTGGCCAATCAATTAGATTACCAGCTCTTTTCTTCTCTAATTCCTTTGAAATTTTCAATCTAATATGCTACTATCTTGTTCTTATTTTGTGGCTTAAAGCTAGAGCACCGGGAAGCAAGAGCGATTGTCTTCAAAAGAATTCCCAAACCGGAGAAGGATCGTTACTTTGAGTCCTAAAAGCATCCGTGTATCCCAAGGCAATCTTAAGGTAATGTGACTTTCCTATTAAGAAACTTGCTTGAAAGAAGAAGTTTTCAATTCTTATCCGAATTGTTGTGTCACCGACGAATCATGAGGAGGAAACCTATAGTTTTGATATTTTCTATTTGGTTCTGTGTGCTTCGGAATTCTTGCTTCCTTCTTGTGAATTATGGCCTCCAACGCATGATTCTTATATATTGATTCAACATGCAAGATTTGAAGTGTTCTTTGATTGAAGTTGAACCGACTTTATTCCTTTCACCTAGCATGATTTGAAGTGTTCTTGTGTTTTTTTTTTTCCATCTAGCATCTCTCGGGTCTTCCACTGCAGGTGATACTCGTCGAAGGTTGTGTCATTACCTAAACTTTAATCCAAGCATAATCTTACTACACTTGCTCGGTAAAAAGAACTAAGAAAGTATAACCAATACATCTTGCTTGTATTGAAATGGTCTAATTTTCTTTGGTGAAGATTTAAATTTCTGTTCTAAATTTTTCATATAATCTACCGAGTTTATTTGCTTCATTTTATTAGCTAACCGATTCTTGAAATCACGAATTATGGTAAATGTTGTCCGAAAAAAAAATCGGTTTTTACCGAAAAACTGAAATTTTGATTTCATAAACCGGATGCAAATTCAGTTCGGGTTTGGTTTTTGTTTTGGTTTTCTTTTGGTGCATTTGGTTAACCGAAAACCGAATGGAAATGTTAAAACTAAAACTAAAAAACCGAATGCTCACCCCTAGTTATATCGTTTTACTTAGGAAAATTACGATTGCTTTAACAAGTGGGAATTGTAGTTTTGCTACTTTTTCCCTTGTACTCGAAACCATTAAGTTGGAATTCATCTACCCCTCCCCCATTCTTAGCAAAGCTTCCTTTTACTCACGAAGCAACCAAACACCATAGCCATCCCCACCAAACTTATGCAAGAGGTTTTGCTCCTCGTATAGCCCTCGCCTTTGCTTTTGTTTATTGACGGACATAAGTTTTCTTAAGTACGAGTAACAAGACTAGTGATTTCTACAATTACATCAGTATTGATATGATATTAATATGAGGTGAAAATTTATATAGGAAATCTTCATTTTTTTGGTAGAGGAAGTGATTTTCATGTCCTTAAATTTTTTGTATCCAGACTCTCATGTCCGAATCTTTTCTACTTGGTAACATTGTTGACGATCCAAAAAATTTGTTTTCTAAACTTGTGAAGGTAAATTCTCTCAAGCTAGAAAAGATTGTAGGCTGGAGGCGCTTGATGTCAAAAGTTGGGATCACAATATTAGTCAAGGTCCGGCGCAAGTGTGTATCTCCCAACTTCTCCTCGACAATGCTATGCCGGAATTTCCCATCATATTTTGGTCCACTCAAAGTCTTCAACAGATTTGCAGCGAAGCAAATGGAGATCTATTGCCAAACAATACATAATTAGTAATTTGGCAATTTCAAGGGGAAAAAAGCAGCTTTCATTGCAATAATTCATCATTAGGATTATTACTCGTCTTGAGGAAAGATTTTAGGGTAGTTCTCAAGGTAAAAGTCATTAATGTCTTTAGCGACGAAACAAAGGGCGATTTTGATCATTTGGGGCAGCTAACATAGCAGATCACGAGTCCACCGAGTGCTAGTCCCCGAAATCACATCAAAGTAGTCCGCAAGTCTTGCATCTACACCATCCAGCCTTCTACAAAAGTAATGAATAGCAAAACAACAACTCGGTCGTATATACGTGACAAATAAATAAACATTACGAAGACTACACAGGGAATTAAGAGACCCGAAGGAAAAGAGTTGGAAAGGTTTAGCTTAAACTTTCCGAGAGCTTTGTGAGATAGATAGCTAGTACTCGAAATCTAGTTAAAGTGTTGAAACCTTGGTGTCTCCGTAGGGATGTAAAGGTATTTATAGAACTTCCATTCTATATAAAATTTGGAAATTTCAACAAATTCCTATGGGTTTACTCAAGAAAAAATGTTAGCTTTGTTGATAAGAAGGAAACTAGTTATAGACATTCTTTCATGGGCTTTTTAGCAAGAATTCTGGAATATGCATGCAGCTCCAAATTGTACACGCTACCACGAGTTTAGGAAGGAATCCATTCAAGGTTTCGGACAACAATGGGCTACCTAGCCTAAGAAAGTAGATCGAAAATAGCACAAGCATCCCAACAACAAAGAAAATGGACTCCCATTAATTATTGAAAATATATGGTTACTAGGAAATGTTAATTTTAATTTTAATTCATTTGTTGTCTATATTTTATGGTATTGTGGATTTTTTATTTTTTTTAAAAAAAATTAGATATCTTAATTTCTCATTTGTGTGGCATCAAACACTATTTGCTATGGATTTAAAGAATTTAGATTTTAAAATTGATAAAAAATTAAACATGTTTTGGTATTAATTTAATTCAAAAATTGATATATTTAATTTTTATTGATACAAAAATTGAATAAAAAATACTTTACTATTTGTAAATATATAGAAAAAAACATTTAGTTTATTTTTTTCTTTTCTTTTTTTATATTATGTGGTGGATAAGTTTATTTTTTTGTTCTAACTAATAAAACTAATTTTTTTTAGGTATTTTCTACGATGGAACAATAGACTACTTCAAGGTAAATTTTTCTTTCCTTCATATTTTGTTTGCAATCAATTGGTTATTGATATTTGAGACTATAAAAGTGTTAAGTGCTAAATGTGTTGATTAGTATTTTATGATATAACTAGGTTTGTGCTTTTTTTTTTTTTATTGAAAAAGAATTATAGCATTCTTTTAGGGATTCTATAATATTTATCAAATGGATAGAAGTTGGATGAACAAGACTAGAACTAGTACTGAATATAAAAAAGGAGTTGAGGAATTTCTTGAATTAGCATTTCGTAATACATCTTACGGTGAAAAAAATTTTTGTCCTTGTATTCGATGTGGTAATTCTTCTTTACAAACATATGAAGATGCTAGAGTTCACTTAATTTGTGATGGGTTTTTAAGGGGTATACCCGGTGGGTTTTTCATGGAGAGAGTTCTTCTTTTAGTAACATTAGGTCATCTTCTTACGTTTCTACCTCACATGTACAAGAAGTGAGTTCTATTCAAAAACCAACTTCTATTGATGTGAATCCACAACGATCGGATGATATGGTAGGGTTGTTACGTGATGCTTTTGGTGTAATTGGTCAATGTGGTAATGAAATGACAATGAATATAAATAACATAAATGAACATCAATGCGATAAGACTCATGATTAACAAATGAATGATGAAATGAATGGGCAATGTCAAAGGTTTGATGTAGAACAAGATAATGAACAAGTCCACCTAAGAGTCGAATATGTTTAATGATTTATTAAAAAATATGAATGAAGAGTTATATCCTGGATGTAAATCATTTTCGAGGTTAGCTTTTATATTGCATTTATACCATTTAAAATGTTTAAATGGATGGATCGAGAAATCATTTACTATGTTATTAGAGTTATTGGCTATTGCATTTCCCGAAGGCATATTGTTGCCTAAATCATTTTATGAGGTAAAAAAAATCATTAAAGCTTTAAGTCTTGATTATGAGAAGATAAAAGCTTGTCCAAATGATTGTATGTTATTTTGGGGTGATAAAAAAGATCTTGAAGTATGTGATAAATGTGGTACTCCTTGGTGGCAAAAAAAGGACAAAACAACACGGAAGGTGATAACGGTCAAATGAAAAGTTTAGGTGCTACGAAGAAAATACCAACAAAAGTGTTACGTTATTTTTCTTTAATACCTCGTTTGCAAAGGTTATTTTATTCAAACAAAACGGCTAGTGATATGAGGTGGCATGAGGAAGGTCGTAAGAAAGATGGATTATTAAGGCATCCCGCCGATGGAGAAGCATGGAAAAATTTTGATGCTCGATATCCCGATTTTGCTTTAGATTCTCGTAATGTAAGGCTTGCTCTTGCTAGTGATTGTTTTAATCCTTTTAGAACAATGAGCACTACATATAGCACATGGCCTCGTTGTATTGATTGCATATAATACTTCACCTTGGATTTATATGAAACAATCATCATTCATATTATCAATGATTATTCCAGGTGAGAACAATCCAGGAAATGACATAGATGTTTATTTGCAACCTTTGATAGCAGATTTGAAAAAATTATGGATAGGTGTAGAGACTTATGATGCTTTTAAAAAACAATCATTTAACATGCGAGCTACTTTGATGTGGACAATAAATGATTTTTCTCGCTTATGCAAATTTATCCGGTTGGAGTACGAAAGGAAAGTTTGCATGTCCATGTTGTTCCGAGTCAACATGTTCTAAATGGTTATACAAAAGTAAGAAGCATTGTTTCATGGGTCATCGTCGATGGTTACCTTATGATCATATATTCCGTCATCAAAAAGATTGTTTTGATGGTATAGAAGAGCAACGAAATGGCACCATCTAGAAAAAGTGATAGTGATGTCTTGAAACGAGTTAAATGACATAGATTATACTTTTGAAAAATTAGTACAACGTGATAAAAGAAAAAGGTTGTGAACAAAAAAAGGATCAAAACTAATATTGGGGGCTCAAATATTGAAGAGATAGTTAACACATGTAGTGATGTTGAGGATGCAAAAAGGTGGTGGAAGATAAAAAGCATATTTTTTGAATTACCTTATTGGGAGTTTAACTTGTTGCGTCATAATCTTGATGTGATGCATATTGAAAAAAACATATGTGATAATGTGATTGGAACCTTAATGAATCATGCTACTAAGTCAAAGGACAATTTAAATGCACGTCTTGACTTAATGGATTTGGGTATTAGGTTTGATCTTCACCCTCAAGTGCTTGATAATGGTAAAAGCAAATTGCCTTCGCTTGTTTTACAATGTCAATAGCAGAAAGAGAAATCTTTTGCAAAATTCTTCATTCTTTAAAATTGCTCGATGGTTCCGCATCTAACATTTCAAGATGTGTAAATCTTAAAGATCGAAAATTAATTGGTCTTAAAAGTCATGATTGTCATATGTTGATTGAAGATCTCCTCGCCGATAGCATTAAAAGCATGTAGTCCATCTAAAGAGGTAACTTCGGTGATAATTGAATTGTCTCGCTTTCTTTAAAGCAATATGCTCAAAGTACCTAGATGTGAATGAGCTTGACAAGATTCAAAACCATATTGTTTTAACTCTTTGTCGGATGGAAAGGATTTTTCTACCATCATTCTTCATTGTTATGGTGCATTTAACTATTCATTTAGTGGAGGAGGCAAAGCTTGGTGGTCCGGTGCCATATAGGTGGATGTATCCTCAAGAAAGGTACATCATAGTAATTAATTTTCCTTTCCTTCATATTTTGATGATTATATTTACTTAACTAAGATTAATAAATTTCTTAGGCAATTTATGCGTTTGAAGTCATATGTTCGTAATAGAGCTCAACCGAAGGATCAATTGTAGAAGGGTATGTAGCTAAAGAATGTTTGACATTTTGTTCAAGATACCTAGAAGGAGTTGAAACAAGATTCAATCGACCTTTGAGAAATCCCGATCCTCCTTCAAATGAACAAAGAGTCAAATATTTGTTCAAAAGTGTTGGTCAACCAATTGGAAAAGTCGAAGCCATACAATTGGACAATAAGGCTTTGATTCGAGCACATCGTTATATTTTACGTCATTCCGATGAAATTGAACGTTTTCGCTTGTAAGTTCTTTTAATTTAATAAAGTATACTACTAATTCTATAAAACATATTCTTATTTAATACGTTAAAAATTTCACATGTAGAGAATTCATTGATTTAGAACAAAAAAAAACGACGTCGACATGCTCATCTTAGAAGTGAGGATATTGAAAGACTACTTGATGAAAAATTTCATAGTTGGTTTCAACAAAAGGTAAGTAATTGAACTAGGTGACATATTAAACATTAGGAATTAAAGTATATTAATACTAACTTCATTTAATTTTTGTTATTATAGGTTTTAAGCATGAACGATCCAAGCATTTCGGATGAAATTTTAGCACTTGGTAAAGGGCCTAATGATGTGGCCAAGAGATTAATGGGTTCATCATCAATGGAACTAGGTTCCATACACTCGGATCGGGAAGCAAATAGATCATCTCAAGATAGTGGTGTGGTTAATGTTTCAATTGTAAGAGGAGTTAACTATTATGGAAAATTAAAAGATATTATTGAACTAGATTACTACGGTAGTTTTAAAGTTATATTATTTAAATGTGATTGGGTTGACGTATATCATAGTGTTGGTATTAGGCAAGATGAATTTGGATTTACTCTAGTTAACTTCTCACGTTTAATTCACACAGGTGAGAAAGAAGAAGATGACCCATTTGTATTTTTTTCCCAAGTACAACAAGTGTTTTATGTGCGGGATCCATCAAATATGAATTGGTCCGTGGTTGTCAAAGTTAGACCAAGAGATTTAATTGATATGGGGGTAGATGATATTTTTGAAAGTGACTTTTTGAATTCTTCATCTTTAGATGAGGGGGAGAAGCCTATATGGGTGCGAAATGATTTAGATGATGAAATAGTTTAGATTTTTATTTATTTATTTTTAATTTAAGTTATTTTTGTTTATTAATTTTTTATTAATTTTTATTTTATTTTTATCCTAGTTATGCATTGGTGATTATACTTTGGTATGTTTTTAATTTTCATCGATCTTATGTTGATTCGTAATTTTAATATCAAGTGATATCTTGCAGTTTTAGACATGGTTCGAGGATCTAAGACTTTGCGTGGATTAATAATTGTTAGGGATGAATCCCAATCCGACCAGACCTATTTTTCAAAATCCTACATCTTCTTATAGTTCACAACCTATGCAAGAACAAACACGAATTCAAAGTCGGACATCTTCCGCAAATTGTTCACAACATGTTCAAGAAGCTCGGGATGATGATTTCAGCATGGTTAAAATTATTGGTGAGATTTTAATTATTTTATATTTTGGTTTATATGCCTCTGATTCTATCTTAATTTTCAAAATTATAATGAAAAATAGATAAGGAGGGAAAATATATTAAAAGGAGAGGTCGAGCTTCAATGATAGATTTTTGGAACCATTTAGAAGATAGAGAACATATTGTCATAGAAGTTGACAAATATGGAGCTCCATGTACAAAAGAAGGTGCTTCTCTTGGTTCTTACCTTGGAATATTAGTAAAAAAAAGGAATTCATGCACCTTTGAGCATCCCACGATGGGATTGTAAGGAGTTTGATGTATTTAAGAACAACCTTATAAAACTTGTGAAGGTAAATTCTCTTAAGTTGCTATTACTTTTTTACTACTTTTAAATTCTCTTAATTTCATATGATGAGTTGGTATTCTGATTTTGAATTTAGAGAGTTTCATTTATCACTTACATCATAAATTGGATATATATATATAGATGGTGAAGTTCTCTATCAAGAAATTAAAATATATATATTTTTACATGTTTAATAGGAGAAGTTTGACTTTTCCGATATTGCAAAGAAATGAATTTTGGCATCGTTAAACAAGAAGTAGAGGGCTTCAAAAGTGACTTGAAAGCTGAGTTTTTTTATCCTAGTAAAACGGCGGAAGAGATCATTGCCTCTAAAGAATTGCCTCCCGGTGTCTTGATAGATCAATGGTCTACTTTGGTCAATAGATGGTTTACTCCGTAAAGCCGGGTTTGAAATTATTTCATATTGTAAGTTGCTTTCTTTTACCTATTTGTATGATTTATAATCAAATGTGTTTTTTTTTTTTAATGTAGAAAGCAAGTGAGGTAAATATTGCAAATGCTAACAAAAATAAATATGCACATACATTAGGCAGAAAAAGTTGTGCAAGGAAAAGAAGAGAAATGGTAATTTTAATAATTTATAACTTTTCATTTAAATATTATTTATGTATGAAATAAGATTAAATATGTATAATTGTTTGTAGGAAGAAAGGGATGGAAAAGAACCCGATAGGTTGACATTGTATGAAGCTACTCATAAGAAAAAGGATGGCACATTTGTGGATGACAATGTTAGGCTAAAAATGGTACTATCATTTTATTGTTATTTATTTATTGTTGATGAATGATATTTCATTATTCATTTATTTTGAATGTACTTGTCTTCATATTTATAGGAAAAGGCTCGTTCTCTCCAAGCCGAGCGTTATGAAGGCTCCTCAATCGCCAGTGTTAATGATATAAATGAAGAGATTTTTCAAGAAGTTATGGGTAAAGAACACAATGGTAGAGTTAGAGGCTTGGGTCTAACACCAACACTTTTCTTTGATATACAATCTCAACTTGAAAGTGGTCAAGGTGTGCATCTATAAATCAATCAAGTGAAGTAGAAGAAATGAAAGAGTAGTTACATAATATGCAAACCAAGTATAATGCAATGGAATCTAGATATAATGCAATAAATGCGACATTAACTCGTCATTATCGCTTTCATTGTAGAGAGATATCCCGATCGAATTTAATACCTACTTCATTGAATCCTACTCGGGTATTATAAATTTTTAATTAAATATTTAATTTTTTTATCTTAAAATATTTTTAATTAGTTTTATATATATTTTTTTTACTTTCAAATTGTGTTCTTGATAGGTTCGCAATGATAGTAATGGTTAAAATGCTCTTTCTCCTAATCCTTCATCACAATCGAGTCATTTGCCGAAATGAAACATTAGTCACTTATTTCTAGATATATTTAGAATTTTGTTTATGTATTTCGAACAAGTATTTAAGAATATTGCAAATGTTTGAGGACTTTTTCTTTAGTTTTGTTTTAATTGTAAAAGTTTGACTACTTATTATGTATTTAGAATTTGATAATTATAAATTTAAGAATATTATGGTATCTATATAATTTTAATTTTTTTAACATTCAATAATTGAATTTGAAGGTGAAAGGTAAATAACCATCTTTATAAATTATAAAATCTGCTTCTATGAATTTTGAAATTAATTTTATAAATTTTTTAATTTGGGGCGGTTCCAAATGCTTTCTTGAGGCACATGAAACCGCCTCTACTACCTAATCTTGAGGCACATGCTTTCTTGAGGCGGTTTCAACCGCCCCTACAAATCCTAATTTTGGGACTCGTTTCAACCGCCTCTAAAAAATCCATCACGTGAGGCGGTTTGAACCGCCCCTACTATTTCTCATCAATTTTATAAATTCCACTATTGTAGAGGCGGTTCCCAACCGTCGCAAAAAATACTCCCGTGAAAAAAAAAGTTATAAAATTTATATTGTAGAGGCGGTTCGAACTACCTCGGAGAAAAAATATAGAGGCGAGTTGTAACCGCCTCTACCAACCGCCGTAGAATTCTCCGACGGTTGGAAAAACCGCCGCTACATTGTAGAGACGACGGCATTGTAGGCGGTTTTGGGTTGGTCCGAGAAACCGCCTCTATAATATGTAGAGGCGGTTATAACGGCCTCTACAAGACAAAAAAACCGCCCGGAATACCCTTTTTTGATTTAGTGTTCTTTAAATCTTTTAGGGAAAGGGCCCTTCAATTGGTCATAAGAGAGGTCCAACTCCGTTATCGAAGAGAATCTAGTAATATTGGGCAAAGAACCAAGAAGTTCTGTCACCTAAATTCAAAATCTCTAGTGAGTTCTCTATGCCTCCATATAAGTTTCGAATAGATTCAGAAAGCAGTCCTTTGAGATTACTGGTATGCTGGTCTAGTGCCTGTAACGGACACAAATCCCTAGAAAATCTTGGAATGCTACGTAAATTGTTAAAGGAAAATAAAGATTATCGAGAAAAATCATGCTTCTAAATGCATTATCTAGAGTTGAACAACAAGGTCAAGATGAACAAGGCTATTATTGAAATTGAAATCATGGAACCAAGGATCTATATATTGAAGTAGTAAGGTAGTTATTGGAAAGATCAAGAACAGACAACAATGTAGAACTATTGGTGAATGAAAGAGACTGACGAATTGTAACCGAAAGACAACACCTGCTTAAGTGCGAGTTTTTTAGCGGCGGAAGATTGTTAACCCCTCGAAAACTTTCGTAAGTTTATTGGTGTTAGTACGTATAGAAATTGCGACTTTATATACATGTGTGTTCATTTTTATAAAAAAAAAAAAAAAAAGGAATAATACTAGAAAGTAATTTAAAAAAAATGACAAGTAATTAATTATATGTTTTTTAATATGTCTGAATCTTTCTGAGAGGACTTAATATTAATTGAAGTACAAGTTAGTTCGAAAATACTTTAGTTAAATAAAAAAATTTAATGAGTATTATTAATTACAACTTCATATATAATTAATTACTTCTGAAATTGTTCTAATTGCAAATGACACTGCGCATGCCATTGCGCAATTTAATAAGTATTATTAATTACATTTAACGAAGAAAAAGAATATTATTATTCAATTCGCAACAATATTGTAAGCATTTTATTTAGTTTGATAAAATTTTATTCTATCATTTCATTATTAACTAATTTCCACGATAATTATGATAATCACGAATGATGAAGTATAATTTCAATAAAAATATATGTTTTATTATCTCATGAATGAGAAAAAAATATATAGTATTTATTTTCTTATAAGTTATTCTTAAAGTATTACGAATTAACTAAAATCTCATAAAGTTAGTAATTTTAAAGGCTAATATTAATTGTTACCAAATAACCCTAACACTTACCTAAAATATAATAAATTGACTGAAGGTTACTATAATATATATTAAGAGTTGAGGCAGACGAGGAGATGGCTCCGGCAGTTTCCCTTTTCCACGATTCGTTTTTACTATCAAATGAACATATAATGAACATCTTATTTAAAAAATTAAACAGTTAAATAAAACTCTATGTATAAAAATAAATTAATTTATTTATCCTAATTATAATTCTGACCTTTTTCTTCTAGGTATATAAAATTATGTTAGTTTAAGTTAAATAAAGCTCCATGTATAAAAATAAATTAACTTATTTATCCTAATTATAATTCTGACCTTTTTCTTCTAGGTATATGAAATTATGTTAGTTTATTATTGGACGAAGGGAAGATTCTATGCCTAAAGCGCTAGAGCAGCTTTTAGTCATTCGCTAACTATCATCCTCCCCTGTGACAGAACAGCAGTGATTTTGCTTCTGATTTGAAGTTACAGCAGGAGAGCCATCGATCAAGAAACTTGTGCCACAAACTCCACAAAGTTGTTAGGCCTTGTTTTTAACAGTAATAATAAATAATTACAAAAAAATAGCATTTTTCTTTTCTTTTTTTTTTTTTTCAATATTTAACGTTGATTGAAATCAGATCTTTTTCCAGACAATTTAGCACCACAATCGTTAGACAATGAATATGGACTGGTACTTCATTAATTAACTTATACCGATTATATTGTAGAATGACAAAGTTGAGGAACATCTTCATGCACTAATCATTCGTTAATTAGAGTGCCAAAACAAGATCTGGCAGTCAGGCACAGAGTCAATATCAGAGGCCTTGCTTTGCTAAACGATTTGGACTGCGAAGTACCAATAGCCCGTGATGATGATGTTGGTAATCCTCCATCGCCAAAATTAGTGATATTAACAAAAGCAATATTGAAGTATTCTCTAACTTGGGTAATGATCCTATTTGTGATAGTTCATATATAGCATGGAAAATCAACATTGTACGTCATCTTGCTTTTATCATATTGGAATTAAGGGTAAAAGGTTGAAAATTTTGTCCTGAATGATCGAAGAAAAGAAGCTCTTTACGCAATAAAAATTGCCATAAGAATTGGATAACCCATTGTACTATGTTTGAAAATTGTATTTTTTATGTTAACATAGAACTGTTTTTACAAATAACTCTTTATTGAGTTCTTATCTTATTGTAACGTGAATTTATTCTCTTTTTTTTTTTTTTCCTTTTTAATATTTTTTATCATTGAATCTCGACTTGTCAAAAAATAAATAAAAATAAATTGTGCTTGGAATAGAATTAAACCTCTTTGATTTGAAAACCTTCATTACCTTCGTTTGTGTTTCATCTACGAACTTGGTCCTTATATAGATTAAGAATCATTTTAATCAATTGATAAGAGAAGAGATTTGATCTAAAAACTAGTGGAAAATAAAAGAAAAATGACAAAATTTTGATTTGGCAACTGTATAGTAATATGTGGTGGAGAAAGGATGCCTAAACAAAATTTGAAAAGCTAGAGGGCTCCACTCGTAAATAATTTATGGTGGATTTAGATTAACACGTGGTGAAAATAGACGAACCCTAATAATAATCAGGTTATCATATACCTTATTTAATAATAATAATAATAATAATTATTATTATTATTATTTGGAAAAAACTATAATTTGTAAAATATAAAGCTCAGTAAAATAAAATAGCAAAATTATTATTTTATCTAATCAAATATGTATCAATATGTATGTACGTACGGGCATAATGTAGATTCATAATTTTCTTTTTAAGAGAAAAAAATATTCTATGTAAAGGCTATATCATATTTAAAAATATCAATCCTTTACTCATAAAAGTAGGAGTCCCATGTTAGGTAAGATAATTTGTTAATATCTCCCAAAGAAGTACTTTTAATATGTAATGTTTTTAAAAATTTAAGGATATTTTTCTCAAATCAAATATTACTAACGAAAGAGAAACATAACATTTAAATACATAAAAAGGATATTATATAACTAACTTTATTCTATTTACATAGTTTCCACAGCAAGATTATTTTCATTTTTTATTTTTACATAGAGAGATATTCGAACTAGAATTCTCTTAACAACATAGAAGAGACACTAATACCAAATGAACTATAGCTCACTGGCTTTCACAACAACAAGATTACACCTCACTTATTTCATAATAATAACAACTACATAACATATGTTGTTGCCATTTAGTTAAGATATTAGATATATGCCATTTGCATAAGCTGAGAAAACTGAGATGCTTGGCCTGCTGAAGTCTCCAAGAACTTCAAAAGTCCCATGTCGTTCTTTATTTGACTCAATTGCGTAACTACACATGTGTCGCCCTTTGCATCCTTTAAACTAATTGAATTATTTGGTGAGACAAAATTTCATGAAGCATTAGCAGTTTGAATAGCTTTAGAGATCTTATCCCAATTGTTCTCCAAGGAAATTGCTTTGGGATCTGGTTTATAACTTCCGTATATGCCTCCTTCGAGTACCTTATTCAGTAAATATTGGAACCTTGCTGCCTCTGAAACCATTTTGGATGGAAACAATGAAAAATTTAGCTTCAATCTGCTCCCCGACCGATTTCCCATAGACCGACTCGATGGCTTGCTCTAGTTTGTAAACTCCCAATTCAATGTTCTCTCTTCCGGTTTTGGCATAGCGTTCAAGATCTGGATAGCCGCCTGTGAATTTAGTTACTCTAACTTCTTTTGCTTCTGTAAAAAGATTCTTTTTTGCAAAGTCAGAAGCATCAGCAAGGAAATTGGCGCGAAATTTCCCGTTATATTCATCACGATAACCCACCACATACATATTAGTGACATCTATTGCTAGTGTGATGTTCTTGTCATTCTCAGTTTTGAGATCAACTAAAACAAATCGTTGGGAATCTGGTACTGTTTTTGCTGTCACTGGTAATCCAAACGCCTCCTTGCTTTTGACTGCAGTTCGCAGAGACTTCACAAATTCCGAGTAGCTATCTTCGGTAGCATCTTCAAAGTTGAAGGTTACTGTATTGTAACGGAGTGTCTTTGGTTCTTCTATTACCGATGGGCACACCAATGCTGGCATGATCATGACAGTCAACCAAACCCATATTGTTATCAGAAGCAACGCCTTCATTGTTTCTGTTCTTTGGTTTCACCTATAAAATAGACAAAGATGCTCAAAATCGTTAATTAACTCATTAATTAACCAAAGGCAGGCATGAAGCAAAACAAAGCATGGTTTTTTTCCCTTCCCTTAAAATGGGAGTCTTTAATATCCGCACACATCAATAAAAATACTATCGTAACACACATTTATATACATAATATACCATTTCTTAAATAATAATAAATAAATAAAACTACTAATAAGACTCAAATATAATATGAACTCAAATAAAATAAATCTTCCTTATCATCCGAACCAACTCCTTATGGGCTAAATATAGGGTTTATATATATATCGATGAAATCATTTGCACAAAGAATTGATAGGAAATAATCTATAAAAAGAAGATCTCGTATTACAAAAAGAGCATTTGAAGAAACTTATAAAGTTCAAATTGCCAAGAAATAAATTATAGATTGAGTAGCAACCTTTTGTAGCTGCTGAGTTTTCTAAAAGAGAGAATGAATGAGAATTGTGGTGATGAGAAAGGCTTCGGCACGCAGCCTTAAATAAGGAAATTGGGGATCAAAAGGCAAAGAAAGGACGAATACAGGATGGTGCTCTTTCAAACTATATACTTTCTTTTTTAAAAAAAACAACAACTTTAGAATATGATTTATATTCTTTTTTAACAGATTTTTTTTATATGATTTATATTATTCTCTAACATATCATTTTAAGTGAAAATGAGAATATGTGGGATTTAAAATCTTGACCACTAGATTGTAAGATTCTGATATCATATCAAACAATCATCTCAATCTAAAAACTTAAACTCGTTAGACAAGATCCCGATACATGATTTATATTATTCTCTAACATACTTCATTAAGTGAAAGCCCTTAAGTGTTTATATCCGTAATAACCCCAAATTTTTTTTTTAGTTTATTTATTTATTATTATTTTATTATTTATGTTTATTTATTATTTTTATTTTTATTTTTAATTTGAAGTTTATTAATAAAAAAAAGAAGGAAAAAGAAAAAAAATCATTTAGGGATACAATTGAAGTAATTAAGGGTGTAATTGAGTCAATTAAAAAGTTTAGGCCTTAAATTGCACCTCTAGGGACCTAATTGATAAGATTGTGTAGAAATTATTTCGCAGAAGGGCATAATTGCTGAAATTGGAACGCGATGACCAAACTAGAAGTTTGGAGCGAACAACGAGACCAAAATGGAGCGAGATGACCCGTCATCCACTCCAAGGCGATTCTCTCCGAAAATCTTTGGGAGAATCGCCCAAATCCTCCATGAATTTTTTGTTTTTGATTGTGTATTAATCATGGATTTTGTTGCCAAAACCAACACTAACAGGAATCAATGAGAATTTCCTGTTTTGATTTCATAATTAATCATAAATTAAAGAGGAAAAATTTTGACAAAAAATTCGGGGATTTTGATTCGATTTTAGGAAATTTTTTTGGCTATAAAACGAGTTGAATTTCGAGAAAAAAGGGAGAATAATTCGGGTAAAGAGGTTTCGAAAATCAAAAGCAAAAAGGCTTAATTTTTAGTTTTTGATCACCGCATTTTTTTTTTGGGTTTTCTTAGGTTTCAGTTCTTCGTGTTCTTCAAGTTCTTGGTTTTCCGGATTTTGGTTCATCATCGGTCGATCCTTTTTAGTTCTTTGTTTTGTGTTCCTTTAGGTTAAATTTCTATGTTCATAGTTTTCTTCATCTCCCCGTTGGAAATTCAAAGTGCAATTCTTCCATTCTCGATTTTTGTTCTTCACGTTTACGGCGTAGTTGGGTTTCTAGGTTTATCTTCAAACTCCAAATTTGGTCCATGATTTTCTTTCTTTCTTTTCCATTAGAGATTTACGGCGAGGCTTTCGGTTCATCCGCAAATCCCCAAGATCCCTTTTCACCAAATCGAGTGTGAGGCGATCAATCTTACTCGCGAAATCAATAGTAATCATCAACCTAAGCACGCAAGATTTGTTCTCTTTTACCGATTAGGTGATTCGTAATTCTAGTTGTTTTGGCACGAAGTCTCCTATCCGATAGGGATCGACGTCATATAAAAAAATACCTAAAATTTTTGACAAAGTCTCCTACATGATAGGGACCGACGTCATCAAAAAATAAATAAATAAATTCGACAAAGTCTCCTATCTAATAGGGACCGACGTCACCAAATTCAAAAATTTTGATGAAGCCACCTATTTGATAGGGGCCGACGTCATCAAAATCACCTTTTAATTAAGACGTCCTCCGACACGCCGCTTGTGTCAAGGTTTTTAGTGGATCCGATGTTTGAATCGATGTGTCACCCAACGAAGGGGACCGACAATCGTTTCAATATTATGTCATGCCTAAAACTAAAAAATTCACTTAGTCTAAAAGAAAATAGGAGATTAAAATTTAGAAAATAGCTTCGCATGGATTTTAGGAGATAATTTAGAATTAAATTGTACATGGTACCTTTTTTCGAAAAAGGCGCTTTTAGATGATTAAATATCTTCCTAAAAGTGTAACCAACTCCTTACCTTAGGAATCTCCGAAACAGTGCTACTTTTAGGTTCCTAGTTCCTTAAATACTAGGTGGCGACTCCAAAACTCTATAAATAATTTTTTTGTAAATAATTAATGCTCAAACCTTAATTTTCTTTTTGGGGGTCCTGTCCGACGTCGTGTAGCGATAGAATGGCGACTTCACTGGGGACTAGAGTTAGGCCATAGGTTTAGTTTTTAATTTATCTCCTATGTTTATTTTTTGTCATTTTATTTTTTGAATTTTGTTTATTTATTTATTTGTGTATATATTTAAAATTTTGTCATTTATTTTTTTTTCTTTTTGCTGCACGTTTATTTTGAATTGGGTTGTATGCCTTTTCTTTTAACCGTTGCACACACCACGAAGAAAACCCCTAAAAGCTCGGACCCGAGCCGAACCTTAATAGGAATTAGATAGAGTGATTTAGAGGCGAGCATGACGAAAGTCTACCGATGCTCTTCCAAACTCTCGTTTAGACCGAAACTCACCCTATGCATTGAAAATGGTGGAATAACCTTCCTCTACCTTCTAACGTATAAGGTTAGAAGCTAGATTACCCCACCGGTAATTTAGGCAATCTAAAGACTTGAAAAATCATTAGGACTAGTCAAACTTCGCCCAACTATAGAAAAACTAGATCCTATCTCGTTAGGGTTGACTCGATTAAGACACGAATTATTATCAAATAAATGGCGATACTAACCCTTGGTTTTACAGAGTTATCCTTCATATTAAATCATGACGAAGAAATCGAAATGAGATCGAGGATTTTAGGGTCGGATCCGAGTGGGCCCAAAATGAGGAAGGAGATTGTCCGCCTTTGAATTTCGTGTCGAAACTACCAAAAAAGGTTAAATTAGCTAACGGGATGGCCAACACTAGTCCTCTTCTCGCTTGTTGGGAGATGCTCACTTCCAAGGACCAACTTGATTTCCATAAGACATATGGGGACATAGCTTATCTACTCAAGATTAAGGCTCGGACTACATACTTTCAAGCCATGATAGGCCATTGGGATCCAGATTACTATTGCTTCACCTTTGGGAGTGTAGACCTGTCACCTACACTTGAGGAATATGAGGCTCTACTAGCATTTTCCAAAACAGAGGCTATCTACTTCTACAGTTCACTCGAACATGCTCCATCAAACTTTGCATGGTTGATTGGGACTAACACCACTTTAGCCAATAAGTAACTAACCCAAAGGGAAAAATCTCAATGTTGGTTTTGGGACATCCTTCAAGCGGAATTCATGAAGCATTTACAAGATCCTAGTAACTAAATTAGACTTCGAATCTTGGCCCTAGCAATATATGGATTGGTGTTATTACCATCGGCGAGAGCATGATCGACGTAGAGGCGATCAACGTATTTAAAAGTGTGGTATCTCTAAAGGTTAATCCCACCGCAAGCAATCCTAGCCAAACCCCTCTCTTCATTAAATTTCTATCGAAGAAAAGGAGATGGGCATTTGAGGTGTTGTGTGCGGTTGTTGTTTGTATGGACTGTGAGCCATGTGGTGATTGGGGAAGCCTCCGGTATTTTTCACACCTCATAGCACGTGCATTCTAAGTTGGAGAATTTTGCTTGTCACGCCCTCAATGAGTTAAGCAAGACAATGTGGGCCGAATTATTCTTCGCTTTAGAAAAGTCAAAATTTCATTGGAGAGCACAATATGCCCTCTTTTGAAGTTACACGGCCTTTTGTGGCAAATTTCCTTGGGTGCCATTAATTAGAGCTCGTTGTCACATCGATTCATCGTCCAAATATGTTTTTAAAACGAGTTGGGGTTCGAGCAATTCATTCCAAGGATGACCGATTTAAATAAGTATTAAGAGGATCCGAGGGTCTCTAAAAAGTTTTTAGAGGAAGTTAGGATTGCTTAGAGAAATAGAGGGATTGTCACTTCGAAAGAAGAATGGATGGAAGAACCTCACCTAGATATCCGAAATGGAAAAGCACTAGAGGGAAAGGATACCGTGTGCCACCATTCAAGGGCCCATCTCGACCGATGAATGAGACAATGGAGGATGTTCGTCAAGAAGTGAATGCTCAACATGAGTTACTCAACGAAGACCTAAATACTCAAGTAGTTGAACTAGCTCAAAAGAAGAGGAAGTTAGAGGAAATTCTAAATACTAAAGATCATGTGATGAAGGCTTTAGAGGAAGGAAACAAGAAGTTTCGTAGCCAACTCCAATTAACAAAGGGAGTTATTGACAAGCTTAGAGATGAGAAGGATAGCCTCAAGGAATTTAGAGACATAACACGAGCTCAAATGGCTAACCAATCGGATGTAATACGTCATTTGAGCACTCGAGTAGAGGAATTGAAAAGAAAAGATAGGGTCAACCAAGAACGACCGATTAGATCTAGAGAGGAGTACGTCATGGCTATGCGAACGAGTGATAAAAGAAATGGATGTCTTAAAAAAAGAAGCCGCCGAGTGAAAAAGTAGGACCATGAAGTATCATTTACAAGCTCGTAATGCTAAAGACTATGCTTTGGGAATGCGAAACACTATAGAGCTCTTAGTTGATGGCATTCGCCCGTAAGATGAAGCGATTCAACTATTTTATGAGAAGCTCCGAAGGCTCATAAATGGCATAATTTCCTATGAAGGCTTAGGGTCGTGGCCAATTTTAGAATAGAATTTTTCTATGTAATAGGGCTTTTCTTTCATTGTAATAAATCACATTTAGAATGTGATAAAGATTTGGATTGTAATAAAAATGTTGTTTCATTTCTATTTCACTTTTTGTGGGCCAATGAGATGGGTTCGTCATTTCAAGATCTAGTCACGACTAAAATTTAGGCAATTCATATCTCCCTAATCGCCCAAGTATCCGTAGGATAATTTTACCCTCGCCGAGTACTAGCTTGATCCGATCCGTCTTCGATAAGATTCCGTCATGATTTAATATGCAACAAATCAAAGAAAGGTATCAACCCAATTCAAAAAGCATGCATTTACATCTAGTATTTATGTGTGTATATTTTTGTTCGTTTATCGAGAATTAAACATAGGCCGCTCTACTCAATCCCCTTCATGCGTCTACAACACTCGACTTCGGGCTCGCCAAATAGAGAACAAAGAAAGACCACGATAAGAGCCAATTAGCCAACAAGAGTTTGACATGTTAAAAAAATTTTGGCTAGATGACATCCCCGTTAGAGCAAGTATTAAGAGGGGAGGTAGCTTGAATCAAGGACAACCCGAAGTATAGTATACTCGTTCCATTACCTCACTAGTCGGGACCTTCCAATCATACAACTTTTTAGACCGAAGGTTCACACCCTATCGGGATATTTGCTTACCCCATAGACCCAAAAATCCCGCAAATGCCTCTAACGGATCCCGCGAAGAGGAAGCTCATGGCCTTAGGGCGGTTGAAGGCCCAAGTATGGATAGACTTATGGCATTAGAAGAACGCTTAAGAGCAATGGAGAGGGAAGACACCTATGATCCGATTAGGGCCTCCAAAATGTGTTTGGTACCCGATGTAGTGATTCCAAGAAAGTTCAAGGTGCCAAATTTTTCCAAATACACTAGAACCTAATGTCGCATGACTCACTCGAGGGTCTACCGTAGCAAAATGGCGAAGTGGTCCATGATGAGAAGTCGTTAATCCATTTCTTTCATGAGAGCTTGGGAGGTTCAAATTTGAGCTGGTACATGAAGTTGGAAGGATCGAAGATTTGAAGGTAAAAGGATTTAGTCGATACTTTTCTCAAACAAGTATAAGTTTAACATGAAGGTAGACTCGAATAGATCGGATCTCCAAGGGATGGAGAAGGGGCTAAGAGAAACGGTTAAAGAATATGCGCAAAGGTGGCGCGAGGTAACTCGCTCGGGTTCATCCGTCGTTGTCCGAATCCGAATTGATCTCAATTTTCTCAAACACATTCAAAGCACCATACTTTGAATATCCGATTAGGAAAGCCTCAACCAACTTTATCGATGTAGTGGTCATCGATGAGAGAGTTGAACTAGCTATTGAGGTTGGAAAAATCTCTAGAGGGACAGAGAAGAGAGCAAGTGTGGGGGTGAGAAAAAATGAAGGGAAAGTTCACCAAGTCGGCTCTCACGAGCCTAGAAGTAGTTGGAACAATCCAAAGTCATATACCCACCAAAGCCTATATCAAGTACGACCAATACCCTACCCTCAAACACCTTACCAAACACATCTCATAGCCGATACCTTTCCCGCAACTCAAACAAGACCCCCTATTCCAAACCAAACCTACCTACCTTATCAATCGAACCCATCGCCCTAATACAATCTAGTCATGCCTACCTATCAAAACAACCAATTCCCTTGCTCGGTCGGACCACCCCGGGTCCTCCAAACTACAACCAAACACCACGAAATTAGTCCACTCGTAACAATAACTATAACAGGGAAGACTACGAGCCATTACCACCTCTCTCATTCTCTTTGAAAGAATTATTCCATCGACCGATCAACATTAGTCGAGTGGTCCCTATTCTCGCCGAGCTCGTACGACCTCTTTTCCTATCCCGGTATAAAGATAATGAATAATGTGAGTACCACGAGTAGTATCACTTGCCATTCCATTGAAGACTCGTTTAGCTTTTAAGAGGAAGGTGAGGTACCTTATCAAGCACAATTGGATAAGTTTTGACGATTCTAACATACCCAATGTCAACACTAATCCACTTTCAAATTATGCTACTAGAGGAGGGAATGTAAGCGTGATAACACTTAAAGAGACGGAGGTTGATAGAGAAGAGAGGAAGGTTAAAGTATTGATGGATAACTTGTTTTCGATGCTTGCCCAAACTGGCTATCTTAGAAGGTCTGGTTAGTAATCAAAATAAGAAGGAAAGAGGTCAGATCTGTAGATATCATCGGATGGAAGGACATGATATTGACGGTTGTAAGGAGTTCCATGAAGAGGTAGAGACCATAATAATTTTAGACACTTTGCGATTTGAGAAAAAAGGGGAAGGACCACCGATAGGGATGATCTCACCAATAGAGGAAGAAGTTTGTAGGTATCAACTAACGGGTAATGGGCCTCCTAGAATGATTCTATCCGGACCAAAGAACCGTCTAACCCCGCCTTACAATACCGTAAGCCACGCTTATCCGATGTTAAACACGTCATTTAATGCTAGTATTGTTGGCCTCACTCGAAGCGAGAGATTTTATACCCCGGAAGAGTTGAGGAGAGCTGAAAAGGGTAAGGAAGTAATAGACCTCACTAAGGTAGGAGAAGTGAACAATCCCGTTGGTAATGAAGAAGCCACCGAATTCCTCGAGGTTATGAAAAATAGTGATTATAGTGTGGTATATCAACCGAAAAGGACACCGGCTAAGATCTCTCTATTGTCTCTAATCTTGAGTTCGAACCTCATCGAAAAGTATTGCAAAAGGTTTTGAATAAAGCGTATGTCCCTCGGGACGTTACTTCGGATAACATGAAACATTTGGTAGGAAGGATTTAAGCAACTAACTACCCGTCATTCTTTGAAGATGAGTTAGGCCCCGAAGGCATAGGACACAATAAACCGTTACACATCACGATCAAGTGTAAGAACCACGTGATTGCTAAGGTGCTAATTGATAATGGGTCCGCTTTGAATGTCTTGCCTAAGATGGTTTTGGATTGGTTGCTCGTGAATACATCTCATATGCATCAAAGTAGCATAATGGCTAGAGCTTATGATGGGTCTCCAAGGCGAGTGATAGGAGATATCGACATTAACTTGGATATTGGACCCAACCAATTCCAAGTCACTATATAAGTTATTGACATACAATCATCATATAGTATGCTTTTAGGAAGGCCATGGATCCACTCAATCGGTGTTATGGCATTGTCGCTACACCAAAGATTGAAGTATGTGGCGAATGGAAAGTTGGTCATAATAATGGTGAAAGAAGCATTGCCTCTGTTTAAAAATATGTCGGTACCTTACTTGAGGTCGAAGGGATTCGAGATGGTGACCCGCATGCTTTTGAAATCGTAAACATAGATTGGGTACCCGAGCATGCCGCATTGAGACAACCAAGAGTGTCTAATGCTCGTAAAAATGATAGTGAAATACTTGATAAAGTGTGGATTCTCAATGAGTAGGGATCTCGGTGATGGAACATGGGGAGTAGTAGTTAGAGCTAATTCGGAGTATCATTTTGGGCTAGGGTTCAAGCCCACTAGAAAGGATTATCTAAGAGCTTTAGAGCTGAAAAAGGAAAATCGATTGGCTAGAATCGAGGGTCGAGAGCCCGATGAAGAGCGGATGTTTATTTCTCATATTCGAGCTACCTTCCCCTAATCTACTTGCGTCATCAATCGAGTCAAGAAATGGTGAACTTGGGGGTAAGAATGGTTGATCTATCCATCAATCACCCGGACGAAGAGCGGAAGACAAAAGAGGTTGATGGACCCGAGATGTTAGTGGACGCTCCTTGAGCAATGACATTGCCATAATTGATCGCCACCGCCATGAAGGATATGCTCGCTTATCGACTTGTCGATAAAAAAAGGAGTGTCGGGCGATGGGCTCAACAATTGGGAGGAGAAAGAGATTTTTCCTACATACACTATTGAGTAATTCATCGTTTTTTCCGTTTTTCTCTTAATCTCTCGGTTACCTAGCTCAAGGTATTGAGAAAGACTTGTGTGGAGCATTTATTTCTAGTATTAATATGAGATCATGAATTTTCTTTCAACTTTGTGTCCTTTCTTTTCCATTCCTTTTATTTTTGTATTTTTTTCTACTTTCGTGGATATGAAAAATAAATATCCTCTAAAAAACCAAAATAATTGCATCAAACATGTTTGGCCTAAATTTGATGAGAATATGATTGCTATGGATGAAAAAGAGAGAGATGTGGATGAATTTTCCAAGCTTGTAGAACTATCCGAACGGTCCATAAAACCTCATCAAGAGGAGTTAGAAATCATCAATATGGGGACAGAGGAGAACAAAAAGAACTTCAAATTGGGACCTTGATTTCGAAAGAGAAAAAGAGAGTCCGATCACTTTATCGCATAAATATATAGATGTGTTTGCCTCGGTCGTATGAGGATATGCCCGGTCTAGATACTAACATAGTGGTGCATAGGGTTCCAATATTACCCAATCATAAATTGGTAAAGCATAAGTTAAGGAGGATGAGGCCGGACATCCTTGTGAAGGTTAAAGAAGAGGTCATCAAACAGTTTGAGGCGGGTTTTCTCAAAGTGATCAAATATCCAACGTGGGTGTCAAACATCGCGGTGGTTAGCAAGAAAAATGGAAAGATCGAACGTGTGTCGACTTTTGAAACCCGAACAAAGCCGATCCTAAAGGATGATTTCCCCTTACCCCATATTGACATGCTCGGTAAACAATACCGTAAAGAATTCTACTTACTCCTTCATGGATGGGTTCTTAGGATACAATTAGATCAATATGGCGAGAGGAAGATATGGAGAAGACCACCTTCATCGCACCATAGGGGACCTATTGTTACAAGGTCATGTCGTTCGGTCCGAAGAATGTCGGGGCAACCTACCAATGGGCTATGGTCACTCTTTTCCATGAGATGATGCATAAAGAGATTGAAGTATATGTTGATAACATGATTTTCAAGAAAAATCCTGAAGAAGATCACATTCGGACACCGAGAAAGCTCGTTCAAACGGCTAAAAAGTACCGATTAAAGTTGAACCCCGCCAAGTGTACTTTTGGGATCAAGTCGGGAAAATTATTGGGTTTTTTCGTAAGTGGTAGAGAGATAGAAGTGGATCCTAATAAAGCCAAGGCCATCCAAGAAATGCCGGCACCCCATAGTGAAAAGGAAGTTCGAGATTTTTTGGGCCGGTTGAACTACATAGCCCGATTTATCTCTCAACTCATGGTGACATGTGAACCTATCTTTAAACTATTGAGAAAGAACAATCTAGGAACTTAGGATGATGCGTGTCGATCCGCTTTTGATAAGATCAAGCAATATCTATAAAACCTTTCTCTATCGTCCCATCGGTGCGGGTCGACCTCTAATTTTGTATCCGATAAGTAACCGAGTCCGCAATGAGTCGTGTTTTGGGTCGGCATGATGACACTCTGGAAGGAAGGAGCAAGCGATTTATTTTTTGAGTAAAAAATTCACGGACTATAAGTCCCGATATAGTACCTTAGAAAAGATGTGTTGTGGCTCGATATGGAGTGCCCGACAACTCGTGCAATATATGTTGTATTACACGACATGGTTGATCTGCGAAAATAGATCCTCTTAAATATATCTTTGAGAAACCATATTTTTCAAGCGGAATTACAAGATAGCAAGTGTTATTGGCGAATACGACATTATGTACATGACCAAAAAGTCGAGTAAAAGGAGTACGATTGTGGATCATTTGGCGAGAGAATGCGATCAATGATTATGAATCGTTAAATTTTAACTTTCCCGATGAAGACATCATGTCATCCGAAGTTACATTAATCGGTTTAGATGATGAGAAATGGATCATGTACTTTGATGGGGCGATGAATGTATCGGGTAATGGTGTAGGCGCCGTGTCGATCTCGCCGGATGGGAAACACTATCCAATAGCAATCCGACTTTGTTTTGATTATACCAACAATATAGCCGAGTATGAAGCTTACATACACGGGTTGGAGGCGGCTAGAGAGAGAGGTTTCATAAAGCTTTGAGGTATACGGTGATTCAATGCCGATAATCTGTCAAGTAAAAGGAGAATGGCAAACCAAAGATGAGAAGTCGAAGCCTTATCGGGTTTATCTTACCAAATTAGCCGAGGAGTTTGATGAAATTGAGTTTGCTCATATGGGAAGGGACAAGAATCGGTTTGTCGATGCATTGGTCATTCTAGCCTCGATGACTCGACTTGATCCTAGAGTCGTGGTACGACCTATCTACATTGAGACTAGAAACACACCGGCCCATTGTTATACTATTGAGGAGGAAATAGATGGGAAGCCATGGTACCACGACATTCGGATGTTCATTAAAAATCGAGAGTATCCTCCCGGCATCTCTAAGATGGATTAGAAGGCCTTGAGGAGGCCGGCCATGGATTTTTACTTAGATGGTGAAGTGTTATACAAATGGAGTTTTGATAGGACATTGCTTTAGTGATCTGAACGCGATTGAGGCTAGGAGAGTGATTGAAGAGGTCCATGAGGGAATTTATGCAACTCATGCAAACGAGTCACACTATGACCCATCGGATATAACGATTCGGATATTTACGGTTGACAATGGTAAGGGATTGCATAGAGTATGTTCGCAAGTGCCATAAATGTCGAGTCTATGGAGATCGAATCAACGCTCCTCTTGTTCCACTCAATAATATGGTATCACCTTGGCCTTTCGTCATGTGGGGTTTGGATGTCATTGGGCCTATTAATCCCAAAGCAAGCAACGGTCATCGTTTCATCTTGATGGCAATTGACTATTTTACCAAATGGGTTGAAGTTGCTTCTTATGCTCATGTCACTCGGAAGGTGGTCCGACGGTTCATAGAGAAGAGTTTGGTTTGTCGGTATGGTTTACCGGACACAATAATCATCGATAACGCTCAAAAGTTCAATGGAAAGATGATCGAAGAATTATGTAGAAGGTCGAAAATTAAACATATGAACTCAACACCCTATTGACCTAAGATGAATGGGGCGGTTGAAGCCGCAAACAAGAATATCAAAAAGATCGTACGGAAGATTGTTATCACGTACAAAGACTGGTATGAAAAGCTCTCATATGCCCTACATGCATATTGTACGACCGTAAGAACATCCACAAGGGCAACACCATATTCTTTGGTTTATGAGATGGAGGCGGTGATGCTTTTGGAAGTAGAAATCCCTTCTCTTAGGGTACTCATGGAGACACAATTGGAAGAAGCGGAATGGGCTCGATCGGATACGAACAGTTGAACATGATCGGTGAAAAGAGGCTAGCTTCCATTTGTCATGCAAGAATATATCGGAAAACGATGCCCAACGTATACAATAAAAAAGTTCGACCAAGAGAATTCTATGAGGGAGATCCGGTGCTTAGGAAAGTTTTGTCAATACATGGAGAGAATAAAAGCAAGTGGTCACCCATTTATGAAGGCCCTTATGTGGTGAGAAAAGCATTTTCGGAGGGAGCACTCCTTTTGACCAGTATGGATGGGGAGAACATAGTCAAACCCGTAAATTCCGATGCGGTTAAGAAATACTATGTTTGAGGGTGTTGTTTTCTTCTTCATGAAATAAAGAATGAAATTCAAGCCAAACATGTACATTGCATTTTTCTTTCTATCTTTATTTCCTCGACCCCATAAACACATCACCTCTTTTGTCATTTCATGATCTCTATTAATATTATAAATGACATGCAAGTGAATTAAGTTGTTATAGTAGTGTTTTACTTAACGAACGAGTAGGCTCGATCTTCTCCTAAAAAAAAGCCGATGAACCCTAGAAGAACTTAGGATCTATATGCCTTTTGAATTGGAGCCACTTCAAACATATCAAGATTACTTCGAACTAGGAAAAGCAACCAAGATGTCAAGATAGAGGTAATCGCTCAAGGTTATATTGCTCCAATAATAGACAAATAAAATATTGAGCCGGGTGAAAAGAAATGAGTACGTCATGTCTACACTCAAGGCTCATCAAACATGCCAAAAAAAAGAAATAAAAGAAAAAAATCGAGCCAAAATCTTTTTCATTGGTACACGTCCCAAAATTGGTCCTATGGCACCGCCCATGAAAATGACAAAGCAAATGTTTAGATTTGTAAGTCCTATCTTGATACTATTCTAATAAAAGGGGGTTTAAGAAAATAAAACTCTATAGATTGGATACTATTGTCGATAGGATGAGGAAAGGCCTTCTTGGGAATTTTATCATACTTATTTGAAACTTATCCATTGAAAACCAAGTTTGAGCTTTCTATTTTTCTTCATGAAAACCCGGACTAGGATCACCCCTCACATCGGAGGCAAAAAAAAAAAAGAGGAGGATTTGAGAGGCATGTCACCAAACGAGTTGTGATCTAAAAAACCCAAAAAGAGTCACTACTAAAGAGGATTGGGAATGAAGGAGGAATAAGGTCATGATCTTTCCACGCGTTCTCCAAAAAAAAAAAAAGTTTACCAAAAATGGTCCCTACTTCATTAGAGGAAAGATCACAAACACCAACCCAAGTTAGGTTAACAAGATCGTAATCAAACATGCCTCTAATCAAATCTGATTTTTTTTTTATAAAAAAAGAGTGGTCCTATGTCGAGCGAATCCCGAAACACTATTTGAGCCTATTTTATCCATTTTTCAAGAAACCATGCCTTAGCCTACCTTACGGACCAATAAAAGTCCTTTCTAACTAGAGACAAGTAATCAAGAAAACGAGTGTTAGATTCGCGAGCCCCTACAAAAGAAATTTTATTGAACGGATAGTCAAAATCGAAGCATAGGCTAGTCAAATTCATGGTTGGTGTCAATACTTGGGGGCAAACAATGTCTTCTATCATCGAACCTATGATTTTCCACCGTTAAAGTTCAGCATTTGAACCAAAAAAGCTCATTATTTCTATCCTCAAAACATTTGCATGACAAGTCCACGAGTTCGATGGGTTTTTACTTGACCTTTGAATCCAAAGCCTCCGAAGGAAATCTACCTAGCTTTCCCTATGAAGGATAAAGTTCACGAAAGGGAGAAGTGTCAAACATTTCAAAAAGCATATGAAACCTCAAGTTACAAGAAAGGTCACCAAAGCAAGCAACCAATCCAAAGCAACGAACAAATCCACCATCCTCCCCATCCAACATAAGCGATCGAGTAGACAGTCGATCAAGCTAGGGAGCGACCATTACCATCAATAGACCAATGGGACTACCGTACTCCTCATAAACTTCTGGAGGGTAGATCAACCAAGTTCAAAAACATGATCGAGGGCGGAGAAGTCAAACAAGGGGATTCGAGCGGGGTGGCTTATGTTTCTTATAGGTACCTTGACTAACCAAGTATGCCGAGTTTGTTTTTAGGTACATTGCAATCCCGAGTGGATACAAAGGGAATGGAGAAGCAATACTCCTCGCAAACCCCCTCGGGTATGGTCACCTCACAGCGGACCACCGCCCATGTGCGAAACCCTAAGTTGAACAACCACTTTCAAGTAAGGGCAATTAACTCAATTCGACGAGTAAGATTGCCAATTTTTTCTCAAACGTTTAATTTTCAAGATAGGTTACCCTTTACAATAAGGCTACACATCCGCACGTTTAATTTTTAGGGTAGGTCGCCCTTTACAATAAGGCCATGCATCGCATATTTAATTTTCGTGGTAAGTTCGTCCTTTACAATAAGGCCACGCACTACACGTTTAATTTTTAGGGTAGGCTTCCCTTTACAATAAGGCCATGCATCGTATATCTAATTTCTAGGGTAGGCTATCCTTTACAACAAGGTCACACATTTGCACGTTTAATTTTCGGGATAGGTTGCCCTTTATAATAAGGCCACATACCGCACGTTTAATTTTCAAGGTAGGTTACCCTTTACAATAAGGCCACGCATCCGCACCTTTAATTTTCAAGGTAGGCTACCCTTTACAATAAGGCCATGCATCGCATATTTAATTTTCGGGGTAGGTTTCCCTTTACAATAAGGCCATGAACTCGCACGTTTAATTTTCGGGGTAGGTCGCCCTTTACAATAAGGCCACGCATCGCACGTTTAATTTAGGGTAGGTCGCCCTTTACAATAAGGTCATGCACTCGCATTTTAATTTTTATAGTCATCCCATCATAGCTTCGCCTCTGGTTTAAAAAAAAAAAAAACCTTTTCTTTACAAGCTTATTAAACAAAGTTAGTGAAAAGCAACCTTTTCACCCGACTTTGCGCCTAAGCATTAGTAAAGAGGGGGCAAATGTAATAACCCTAAAATTTTCTTATTTTCTTATTTTTATTTATTTATTTATTTTATTATTTATTTATTATTATTAGTTTTATTTATTTTTATTTATTATTTATGTTTTTTAATTTGAAGTTTATTAATAAAAAAAAGAAGGAAAAAGAAAAAAAAACAAAGAAAATGATGGAAAAAAAACAAAAAAAATTCATTTAGGGATACAATTGAAGTAATTAGGGGTGTAATCGAGTCAATTAAAAAGTTTAGGCCTTAAATTGCACCTCTAGGGACCTAATTGATAAGATTGTGCGGAAATTATTTCGCGAGAGGGCATAATTGCTGAAATTGGAACGCGAGGACCAAACCGAAAGTTTGGAGCGGACGACAAGACCAAAATGGAGCGGACGACCCGCCGTCCACTCCAAGGCGATTCTCTTTGAACATCTTTGGGAGAATCCGCCCAAATCCTCCATGAGTTTCTTGTTTTTTATTTGTATATTAATCATGGATTTTATTGTCAAAACCAACACTAACAGGAATCAATAAGAATTTCCTATTTTAATTTCACAATTAATCATGAATTAAAGAGGAAAAATTTTGATAGAAAATTCGGGGATTTTGATTCGATTTTAGGAAATTTTTTTGGCTATAAAACGAGTTAAATTTCGAGAAAAAAGGGGGGATAATTCGGGTAGAGAGGTTTCAAAATTCAAAAGCAAAAAGGCTTAATTTTTAGTTTTTGATCACCGGATTTTTTTTTGGGGGTTTTCCGGGTTTCGAGTTCTTCATGTTCTTGGTTTTCCGGGTTTCGGTTCATCATCGATCGATCCTTTTTAGTTCTTTGTTTTGTGTTCCTTTAGGTTAAACTTCTACTCGTCATAGTTTTCTTCATCTCCCCGTTGGAAATTCAAAGCACAATTCTTCCATTTTTGACTTTTGTTCTTCACGTTTCGGCTAGAGTTGGGTTTCGGGTTTCTTCGTTCTTCATTTTTCCGGGTTTGTTTTCAAACTCCAAATTTGGTCCACGATTTTCTTTCTTTCTTTTCCATTAGAGATTTCGGCGCGAGGCTTTCGGCTCATCCACAAATCCCCAAGATCCCTCTTCACCAAATCGAGTGCGAGGTGATCAATCTTACTCGCGAAATCAACGACAATCATCAACCTAAGCACGCAAGGTTTGTTCTCTTTTACCGATTAGGTGATTCGTAATTCCAGCTTCTTTGTTTGATTATTTGTTGTGTTTAATCCCTAACTTTGTGATCAAGGCGAAGGGTGTGTGACATGTGTTGATAATCATTCGTTCGAAATAGTACCTTAAATTTCTAGGGAAATCTGGAAAATAGAGAGAGAACTTGAAGAACGAATTAAGAACAAGAGAGAGTGTGTGTGTGTTGGGAGGCCATTTGATTTTTCTTACTCGAGCTCGTTTCGGACTTAAGCTCAACAATTAAAAAAAAAGAAGAGAAAACGCTTTGGGCTAGACCGAAATTGTCTCCCACCCAAAAAAAAAAAAAAGAAAAAGAAAAGGGGACTAGGCTGATTTCAAACTGACCGTACCACTTTACCCCCCAAAAAAAGGAGGCCCAGCCCGTAGCCCATCTTCCAAAAACCCAAAAAAAAAAAAAAAAAGTAAAAGTGGTAGGTTAATATTTTAGGTATAGGATTTTTTTTATTATTACTTTCCTTGTCATTTATTTTTTTTACCTCGCTTATATAGG
Source organism: Dovyalis caffra (assembly GCA_963924115.1). Lineage (NCBI taxonomy): Eukaryota > Viridiplantae > Streptophyta > Magnoliopsida > Malpighiales > Salicaceae > Dovyalis > Dovyalis caffra. The sequence goes on from CAWUPB010000351.1 coordinate 1,262,668, forward strand.
ATGATTTTTTTTATTTTGTATTTTATTTATTTAATTTTTTAGCCTCGCTCATTTTATTTCTTGTAGTTTTTCTTTATTTAGAATTTTTATTTCAATTTTTTTCTTTTCTTTAATATGTATTGCTAGAAAAATTTTATATATATATATATATATATATATATATATATTTGACAAAGTCTCCTATCTAATAGGGACCGACGTCATATAAAAAAAATACCTAAAAATTTTGGCAAAGTCTCCTACATGGTAGGGACCGACGTCATAAAAAAAATAATAAATAAATTCGATGAAGTCTCCTATCTAATAGGGACCGAAGTCGACAAATTCAAAAATTTCGATGAAGCCTCCTATTTGATAGGGCCGACGTCATCAAAATCACCTTTAAATTAAGACGTCCTTCGACACACCGATTGTGTCGGGGCTTTTAGTGGATCCGATATTTGAATCAATGTGTCACCCAACGAAGGGGACCGACGATCGTTTTAATATGATGCTACGCCTAAAACTAAAAAATTCACTTAGTCTAAAAGAAAATAGGAGATTAAAATTTAGAAAATAGCTTGACATGGATTTTAGGAGATAATTTAGAATTAAATCGTACATGGTACCTTTTTTCGAAAAGGGCGCTTTAGGTGATTAAATATCTTCCTAAAAGCGTAACCAACTCCTTATCTTAGAAATCTCCGAACTAGTGTTACTTTTAGGTTCCTAGTTTCTTAAATACTAGGTGGCAACTCTAAAACTCGTAAATAATTTTTTTGTAAATAATTAACACTCGGACCTTAATTTTCTTTTTGGGGGTCCCGTCCGACGTCGTGTAGCGACAATATTTACAATTTTTTCATTTAAATATCTTTATTATCTTTATTATTGAATTGTTGGTGATACTCTTGATAAATGGACAAACTAATTATAATTTATATGTTCACACTAGTCCTTTTTTTTTTTTAGTATATATTCTTTAATCTTTGTTGTTTGAGTGACCTAAGTTGTAATTTTTTTTTTAATTCAAATTGTGTAGTTAACTAGTCGTTGATGTGCCATTAACTATACATATTATATTTTTATGTGAGATCCACTATCAGACACATGACAAACGAAATAAATAAATAAAAACACAAAATTGAAACATGAGCAACATATACCAAATTCTTATTTCGGATGTCCTTACTCTTAAAATTATATATGAATACCTTGATTTTGATTGAATACTTGGATTGATTCATTTATTGATCCATGTTCTAAATGATCATGCTTTTAAAAAAACGTTCAAGCCTGGTTGATAGATTAGTGAGTGAATTATAAATTAGTCTCTCTAGTATCAAAAAAATAAATTAATAAATCTTTGTTTCAAAAATATATAACCGAAAAATTTTATAAAAAATAAATTTAATATTTTAAATATTTATCAAAACAAATAAGGTGTAATTAAAAATCTAGGTACAAATGAGAGAATTTAAATATTATATAAAAATAGATAGTTATATATATATATATATATATATATATATATATATATAATGATTCCATAAGCACCCACAAACCCACAACACATACCTCGAAAATGGCTCGTAGGTTTGATAAGGTCCCTAATTAGGATCCAGCTGTCATTATTGTCTTTTGGGCAAAGCTTCGATTATTTATAAAATTAAAGCCACAAAGCTAAAAACATGATCAATCCGTGAGTAGTAGACCACGTCTTCTTTTAGACCTTGTTTTTATTATCTAATAACGACACAGTTGCTAGGAATGGTATTTTCTGATCATGTGACTCTTTTTTGGCACGAATAATAATCCATTAATCTAAAATATATAGGATACTCTAGAGTTATCAAAAAAAAAAAAAAAATTCAATTAATTAGAGTGCCAAAACAAGGCCAGGCAGTCAGGCACAGACTTATTATCAGAGGCCAAGCTTTGCCAAACCCTTTGGCACCTAGCCCTGGACTGCGAAGTACTAATAGCTGGTGATGATGATATTGGTTATCCTCCAAAATGACTGACATTAGCAGAAGCATTGAAGTATTCTCTAACTTGGGTAATCATGATCCCATTTGTGACAGTCCATAACATGAACAATCAACATGGTAGCTCATCTTGCTTTTATCATGTATGGATTTAGAGTAAAAAAGTTGAGAAGTTTGTCCTGAATGATTAAAAATAAAAGTTCTTTATACAATAAAGTTTTGCCTTGTCTTGAAATTGAATTAGATTTTGCTAGGGGCAGTAGTGGCATGAAATTGGATAGCCTTTCTTATTATGTTTAGCAATTGTGTTCTTGTTGATTTACGGACATTAGAAGTTGATAACTCACTGTATTATGCTTGAAAATTGTATCTTATTTATTTGCGAACATTAGAATTAGATAACTCACTTTATTATGTTTGAAAATTGTATCTTATTAATTTACAAATATTAAAATTAGATAACACGCTATATTATGTTCGAAAATTGTATTTATTTTCAATGAATTTTTACCTTACAATAGATTTAGTCCACTTGTTCCTGTTTTTAAGAGAATCACAACTTATAAAAAATAATTGTAATAACCCATTTTAATCACTCGTTTATTTTCATACAACATTAAAAATAAAAATAAAAAAAGGGAGAGAAATTTAAAAATTCAAAAAAAAAAAAAACTTGGAATGTTGCATAGTTTGTCTTTTTCATGATTTTTAGGTATTTTTACAAAATTTTCATTTGTTGTTAAAAAATGACTACAAAAAGGCTCAAGAAGAGTTTAAAGGTCTTATAACATAAGATCACTCTGTTATCCATAGAAGTCTCTTTAGGTAATGTCGTCTGGACTTTATCACTACGAGTCTTTAGCTAGGTTGTTGTGTCATCTTTTTGTTCATGAACAATTTTTTTTCCTTTTAGGCTTAACGTAATGACTTTATCATTTTGATTGTTGACTTTATTTTCTAATCTTAACTCTCATTGTCTATTTGTTTGTATTTTGTCTCATATCTTGACTTGTAATTTTGCATTAGGGATGTTTTTCTTCTTTTATTTCTTTTGTCTTCTTCTTCTTTTTTTTTTTCTTTTTCACATTCCCTTTTGCTTTTCAAAATCATTGATGGGGTTTTTTTTTTAAGAGTTTCATCAACCCTTTATGGATCGTGCATTACGCCTCCTAGTGTGTGGAGTAATCCTAATCTAGATTATTATGAAAGAAATCATCAAGGCTTGAATTTGGGACATAAAACTTTTGTGAGATATATAAAAGATGGCTTTCTTCATCTCAAATGATGATTTGCCTATGCCGATAAATGCTTATCTCTTTGAAAAATAATAATTTCTTTGAAAAATTCTTAGTTTAACCTAAAAAAAAAATATTAATGAATGTAATTTAAGATCATGACTTGAAGATGTAATGTTCATCATTATCTAAGATATCAATCATTTAGTTTTTCAACTTTGGGTTTCATGAGGATTTTCTAAGCAAAACTTTCCTTCAAGGGCCAATTTGGAAAAGGAAAATTGGCTTTTTTTTTTTTTTTTAGTTTTAACAAAAAGGGATTGTCGCCTTACTTTCTACTCAAAAAGGTTATTAGGAGGAAAATTGTATCTTTAGGTGCAATGAATTGAAAAACTTTCCTTCAAGGATCTATTTAGAAAAAGAAAATAGGAATTTTTTTTTTTTTTTTTGGTTTTAACAAAAAGGGATTGCCACCCTACTTTCTACTTAGAAAGGTTATTAGGAGGAAAATGTATCTTTAGGTGCAATGAATTGAAAAATTGCCTCTAGCATTTGTTTGTAATACATTAAAATTTGATTAACCATTTGAATGCAATTGTTTTTGAAAGATTTTGCCATTATACTTTCTTGATGAACTTTCTTGATGAACGAAGATGTAATGCCAAATAACATTTTCAAATGAACATTTTTTTTAATTTCAGATTAGACAATATAAAATGAAAAAAGAAAGTAAAAGCACTTTTTTCATTCAAAGCTATGATTTAATTCATGCATAACCACAAGATTCTAGAAAGTAGAGTTCAAAATCTAACAAAATTAAAAGACAACCTTTGCAAATGATAAGCATGCATCCTCACCATATCATTCAAACTCACTCAGTCTCTCCATCCTTTGAATATGACTCGAGGAGTGGATTATTTTTAAACATTCAATGCCCTTAGAGTTCCATCTAAAAAGACTTACCCTTACTTAATCAAAGATCTTACCTTTCTCTTAAAAGCAATGCAATTCTCGATATTATGGCCTACTATAACAACATGATAGTCGTATTTTTCATCGACTTGTATCAAAGAGGATATGGTGATCGAAGTGGATTTATAAGAATAGGAATGACTTACTCATTAGAGATGAGACGGCTACCCAACTCACTTAGTGAAACCCGAAGAGGAGGCAATATGTCTTGATACATTCTACCACTATTTCGAGAATATGATCTTTGTTGACCCTTGAAAGATTGTTAATTCTATATTTGATGGCTTTGTATAGGAAGTAGGTAGTTTGATGATAGATAAAAAATGTTGAAATGGGGACTATTTGTAAGGGTAAGTAGGGTTTGATAGTCGTTGGTTGATTGTTTGAAAAAATTGCATTTATGTCTTAAATTAAGTTTAAGACATGCATAAAGCGAAACAAAACTTTGTCTCTTTTTCTCGGAAAATGAGAGTTTTTTTGTATCTGTCCATCTCAAAAGATATTTCTACAAATGGAAATAATTTGACATAGATATGTATAATATGCTATTTCTTAATTAAAAACTAATAAAAAGACTTGAGAGCTCAAATAGAATGAATCTTCCTTACCACTCAAACCAAACTAAATAGATATAATCTTAAAGAATATAATATCTTTACATATTATACGGTAAATATGCAATAAGCAACCATTATGAAAAAATTATTGGATGAAATTATTTGCCCAAAAAAATTGACTATTGATTACATCGATAAGAAATAATAATAAAAAAAATCATATGCTAAAGAGTAATATAAAATTATTCTTGCAATCTCACCTAATAGCTTAAGTTTTTAGGTTGAGATGGTCTTTCGATATGGTATCGGAATCTCAAAGAAGCCCAACGACCTAGCAAAGATTTTAAAGCTCAAACCACTTAAAATATCTCAAAAGATGAGCTAGAAGTGGGGGGAAGTGTTAAAGCACTTATTCCACATTGAATAGTTAAACCAAAGATTATTAATATATAAAATTAAGAAAGAGTCACCCACTAAAGCTTAAGTTATTTAGATGAAACCTATCTAAAACCCAATCTCAACCATCTAATTCTATATAGTCCAACAACCTAACAAAGATATTAGAATTCAAGCCACTTGACAAATATTAAAAGATGGACTGTAAGTGACGGAAGAGTGTTAGAGAACATATCTCATATTGAATAGTTAAACCAACTTAAGATGATTAATATATAAAGTTAAGCACTATAAAGTTTAATGTTTTTAATGGAATACAATCTCAACTATTTAACTCTGTATCATATCACTAAAAAACATTAAAAGAAAATTATAAAGTTCAAATTTCCAAGAAATAAATTATAGATCGAGTAGCAAACTTTTTGTAGATGCTAAGTTTTCTAAAACATAAAATGAATGAGAAATGTGACTTAAGGAAAGACTTCGATACTATGCGGCCTTAAAAAAGGAAATTATGGATGAAAAGCCAAAAGAAAAGAGGAACATGGGAAGGGGTTCTTTCACACTATATATTTCTTTATTAGTAAAGAAATTATACTTTAAAAAAATAAAAAAAAACAAAAACAAATATCTATTTTAAGAACAAAAAAACAAGAGAGATTATTAGATGTAATGAAAAATTCAATTTGAGTACTCATATGAATTTTCTAATCAACTCGTTTTTAGTTTAGTTATTTTGTATTTGAGGATGCAGACCTCCATTTTTTTCAATCAAGTGTATTTATTTTCATTTTTTCTACTTAAGAGTCTATGTCTACAATTGCTTTTCATTTTTTTTCGCTAGAATAGGAAGTTAGATAACATACAACGGCAATATCCGCAACCTTCAACTCTCCGAGTTACTATCGGATAAGGTTAGATAGATCTCAACTTACAAGGTTTCTAAGAATAAAAGTATAAATGGTTTCCCTCACAAACACTTGTATTTATCTCCTATGTTGTTAAATCTTTCTACCATCGAGCTTTTGTAATAAATATACTCTATAAAAGAAGGTCTCTGAACCTAAGATATTACCGGGGAAAAACAATTCTTCTCTTTCGATTAAACACTCTAATTGGTATGATTTGGTGTTGACCAAGTATATACAAAAAAATAGTGAACTTATTTTTTGTCAAATGATCATCTCACCCAAAAGTTTAAATTATTAAGTGAGATCCTAGATATGGTTTATATTACTCTCTAACACACTTCATTAAGTGAAAGCCCTTGAAACTTACATAAGTCTATACTACCTTGTGTTTAATTAATTAGAAGAGAAATGAGAATGGTGAAATTCAAATTCACGATCGTTTAGTCATCAAGGCTCTAATACTATGTTAAAGAACCATCTCATCCAAAAGTTTAAGCTATTAGGTGAGGCCCTAGGATATCATTTATATTACTCTCTAACAATTTTGATTGATATAAAAATTAACCCAAAATACCCTATTATATATGAACATTTGAAGAAAAGAAAAATAGACAAACTAAGGGGGTGTTTGATAACCTATTTATGTAACTTAAAAAATTAAGTTATAATACTTAATATAAAAAGTTTGTTTGATAATAAAAATAATCTCATATTTAATATTTTTGTTTAATTTTTTTAACTCACACATCTCTTAGCAGAATTAGTCCGCTAGGATTTGAACCCATGACCTCTTGTTGCAAGAGACAACTACCATTAGGCTATAGCTCTTTAGTTCATATTTAAATTCCGTCAAAATTCACTTAATTAAATAAATTAAAGTTTTTAACTTAAAATTTTTTTATTAACTACGTTCGATTGAAAGATTTTTAAAACTTTTTAAATATAACTATATAGCCCTTATATATTTTTATAATCCTAACTATACAAATCGATTGAGAAAAAATCTCTACTATCTCCATTATCCGAATAGAAATTCTCCATTATCGATACAAATTTGTTGACTTTCGTTTGCCATCTTAAGTAACAACCGAATCAATTGTTCTTTTATGAGGCCAAATTGCAAATGAATTGGTTATGCCTAAGCTTCTACTCGGGGTATTCTTCACGATAAAGGACAAGTCCGGAGCAATAACTTTAGTACTATGAGCCCAAGGTCATGTAGTGGTTTCGGGAGTTGTAGCCATGTCCGTGTCCGGACTCGAAGTCCATAGGTCTTGACACGATAAAGGGTTAGTTTTGAAGAGTGTCTAAGGCCAAGAATTTCTTTTGTCCAATCGTCCCGGTAAGAAATTGATCTATAATAGGCAAAAGAAAAAATTAAAATATTTTTATTTTGCTAATTCCATGTATTTTAAACAAGAGATTGGTTTATAATAGAAAAGATGGGAAGCAAAAGTCAAAAAAAAAAAAATTGATTTAATATTTTTCTTATATTATTATTTTAGTTTATTATACTCTCTAATTATATAATTAATTATTTATAATTAATTTGCAAGATCAAATTACAAATGAATTGATTAGTACTTGAGATTTCATTTATTTTGTGCATGATACGACAATTAATGCTATCTTAAATTGTGTTTAATTTTTTATTAATAATCATTTTTATTGAATTTTTAGTTATTTATACAAACAAACACATCTATGTATATATTTTTATTTGTGTTAAAAAAATATCATGTTACAATTGCAAGGTTAAAACTATCATGTTTACATCTTTAATATGTTCAAGCAACAGTACTTATTATACAATTTTTTTATATTTAGTATTTAATTTTTAGTAAATACCAAACATTTTATCAACAACATATTTAGTATTTAATTATTCAACACTTAAAATTTAGTACTTAGCATATTCAATACTTAATTTTTAATTTTGTGAAACACCATCTAACTATAAAAATTAGTTTTGTCTCGTGAAATGATATATATTATGGGTGGAGCGATTAACTAGCATGCATGTTGCTTAAGGTTTGCTTTTGATTTTGTTGAATCCGTCAATAAATGTCAAAAAAACTATCACAATATTGTTGCATGTGGACTCTCTCCATAATTGCTTGAATGTGCTCAATGGGGTTGAATTTTCTAATAGACTGATTGATGCCACGGATCGGGACAAGTGGTCTCTTGCGTAAAACCCGTTGCTCGGCATCTTACTATAGATTTACTTGGTGAAGCTTTTGTTGCTTGAATTTGATAGCGAGTTTTTGTTTAGAGCTGCTTTTACATATACCATCTTCAATTATTAGGAAAAAAACAAAAGAAATAAAGAAAGAAAAAGACTTGCATATACTATGTTTTAGAAATCCCACAAACTGTCATATTCATATACTGTCTTCAATTATTAGGACAAAAAAACAATAACAATAAAGAAAGAAAAAGATTTGCACTCGTTAGAAATCTCACAAACTATCGCATTCATATATATACTATCTTAAAAACAAAAGAAAGAAAGGAAGATATATAGAATAATAATAATTAATATTATTATTATTATTATTATATTTATAAAAAAAATTGTCTTCCTCATCATAAATGATGATGGTAGTAGTGATAGATATAATAATGATAGTAAAAATGATTAATATACAACATATTTAAATAATATATTTATCATTTGAAAAAAAAATCTCGTTCTCATTTTTTTTTCAAGGTATCTTAGGTCTAAAAGTACAACCTATTCCTCTACTCGTTATGTTGAGCACTCAAGAAGAGGACAATTATTAATAAAGTTTCGCATATATGAAGATTCAAATTCGAAATCACTAACTTAAGCGTCTAGAACTATTTTCATTCAAACCATCCCTCTTACGCAAATTCTTTATTTTTATTCTCATCTCTCCAATATGAATGAAATTATGTTCAATTGCTATTCTTTATTCCTATTTTCATTTTATTTTATTTTTAATTTAAACACTTACGGAATAATTAAGAATGACTTTTATTCTCATTTTATTATTTAATTCTTTATTACCTAACAAAACTAAACGATCACACAAATGTTGCGGTTTATGGATTGCCACCAGTTTCATTCTAGTTTTCAAAAGGACCATAGCGGGCGAGTGAAAAAATTGAGTTTTTTTATAGGTTTTTCCAATACTTACAAATCACTTGCTTAAGTTCAAATGTTTGGTCCGATTTTACAACTCATGCTAGTCGTTGTGATATTGACAATTTTGGTATATAAAATTCTATTAAAAAATATATATTATTTCCAACTCAACTTTGTGCTCGTTTTTTTTTTTTTGACAAATAAATTAGTTATATACAATTTTTATGCATTAATTCATATAAAATTTAATATTTACAAATTATCATTTAACAATATCATATGAAAATAATAATAAAAAAAACACTAAAACATATATTTCATAATTTGTTGCAAGGTTAGCTAAATAAAAAGTCCGCAAAGTTGAGTAATATAATGTTGGTTATTGTTTGATATAAACATGTTTTTTTATTAATAACTCGATAATTAAAATAATAATGTGGTAGTTTTTTAAATTTTTAATTATTAATTTTTACCATATATTATTCATCCGTAATTTGTTAATGAGGCAGAGAGATCACTCAAAACAAAAAGATAAAAAAAACTTCATCAAATCGAGAATTTAGCAAAGAAAATAGAGATAAAATTGCACACGATAAAAATTAAATGATTAAAACAAAGTAAAGATCATAAAAAAGATAAAAATAAATAAATAAAATTTTCACTAAAAGCATACAAAAAATACTTATAAATAATAAGACTAAAAAAAATTTCATTATGCATAAGACAGAAATAAAAGTAAACATTATAGAATTTTAATGACTAAAATAAAAAATATAATAAAATAAGAATCAAAATAGAAAATTTTTCACTAAAAAAAAAAAAAAAAACTTAGCATAGTTAAAATGTATTTAATTTTAATATAGAATGAATAATAATTAAATATAATAAAAGTTTAATGATCAAAACAAATGAAAGGTTATAAAACAAAAACCAAAATATAACTAAAAGTTTTACTAAAAGTAAAAAATAGTTCCTTGTAGGAAAAAGAATTTAATGATCAAAATAAAAAACAATTACAAAAAAAAAATTCTACTAAAAATAATGATGAAAACAAAGAAAAAATCATAAAAAAAAATTAGAATGGAAAGAAAATTTCGATAAAAGAAAAAAAAACAACCTTAAGATAGTAAACTTTATTTAGTTTCAAGTATAGTAAGGATACAAATCAAACATGAGAAAACTTTAATGATTAAAATAAAAACATATTAAAAAATAGAAACAACAAAAGAACATAAAATTTTATTAAAAGTTTAAAAAACATTTTATTATAAGGATAAAAATCATATATAATAAAATTTTAACATTTTTGATAAGGATAAAATCAAAGATAAGAAAATTTTAATGACCAAAATAAAAAATAAATAAAAAGAAGGGACCAAAATAAAAGTCAATTTCCTAAGCCAAAATGGGAGAAGAAAAAAGAAAAAAGAAAAAAAAAAGCTTGGCGTGCTTGAGGGCCGGTTGAGCCTACGCATCGAGCTCAGGCCGTTGCTCGGGACCAAAAAAAAAAAAAGGTTCGCAACTTCCGACGACTAGAGATCGTCGGAATCTTCGCCAAAAAATCGAGAATCAAGTTTAAGATCCTTAGAAATTGAATTTCGGCATCATTTTTTTCCCCCAAACACCTCTAAATGATCGAAATAAAGCCAATAAATATATCTAAAACCTCAAAAATCATTTTAATACACACAAAAACAAAAACAAAAATTACACAATCAAATCGATACATTGTTTCCTTTTGTGACTCCGATCTACCTCTTTTAATTGTTTAATGACTTGAAACAACTATAGACAAATTCATTTCTCAAAGATAAAAAAAAATCTAGTGGATTTTCGTCCGCCAAAGTGGCCTAAATAAGCTTAACCGACGATCTCTCTCTTCTCCTTTCTCTCTCTTCCCCTCTCCCTTCTCTCTCATCCAGTGACTAAAATTGATAAACAAATGAAGATATGGATCGAAATATTTGTTGACAAATATCGTGGATCAAAGTGTAAAAAAATAATAAATATTGAAATATTAGTATATGAATAGTATTTGAAATAGTAAATTTATGTTTTTTTTTAGTTTATTTAGTTAATTTTGTTATCTAAACATAGAACACTAACTCAATCATAACAAGTTGCAAACGGATGTATATATGTAGAACCCTTACCATTTTGGTGAAGGCATTCTAAGTTAGATAGAAACTTACAAGGATGTGGAATATGGGGAAAAAAAAAAAGGAGAAGCAACATATTTGTGATATTTTGAACTCCAATATAATATTGGTTATAAATAGTTGTCACAGCTTGTGCGGCCATTAGGAAATTCAACCTCGACGAGCACCATACAGGTGGTTGGTTGCTGAAAACTTCATTATTGGATAACCTTGTAGAGAGAGGCCGCATCCCACAACGTGACAGTTTGTGATATTTCTAAAATATGGCATGTGTAAGTCTTTTTCTTTCTTTATTTCTTTTGTTTTTTTTTCAATAATTGAAGATAGTAAGTGTAGAAGTAGCTATCAAATTCAAGCAACAAAAAATTCACCGAGCAAATCAATCATAAGAAGGCAAGCAACAAGTTGTACACAATCCACATGCCACAATGTGACAATTTTGTCACATTTCTTGATGGATTCCACAAAATCAAGAACGAACAAAACTTAAGCAACATACATTGTCACGGACTTGGCCTTTCCCAAGCTCACGTACGGCACTCGGCTCTCTTCTTCTCTAAGATAAGCCAAGTCGGCCTTCCTCACACAAAGTTGCTAAGCAAGAAAGACACACACAAGAGATATAAATACTCTTTGTATTGCTTTCTAAAAGCTTACAACTCTAAAGATATACTCTCTTAAGTTTATGAATGTCTAGGTGTCTTGGCCAAGTGAAGGCCTCACCTATTTATAGCCTTCCACCTCCTCAATAGATGGTCGAGATCTATTTGATTTAATGGCTATAATTTTTTCTCTAGAAATATCCTATCTAGATATTTACAAGGAACTATCTAGATATGTACATGTTAGATTAGTGAGGGACTCTCTAGATTTCTCTAGATCATCCTAGAGACTTCTTCAATGCTCCATACTCTTCTGAAGCTTTCAACCTTATCTAGAGACTTCTCCTTTTCTCCATACCCTTCTGAAGCTTCCAAACTTATCTAGAGGCTTCTTCATTGTTTCATACTCTCCTAGAAGCTTCTAGACTTATCTAGTGTTCTCTAGAATCTCTAGAAAAATCTCTCTTTTAGGCGGAGCATAACACTCTCCCCCACCTAATTCGGCGACGTCCTTGGCACGCCTTCATTATACTATTTGACCTTCCATACAAATTGCTAAAAAGCTTCAACGGGTTCCCATCTAGCCTCGCTATCGTGTAATCTCTTCCATTTCACATAGTATTCCTTCCTTGGTGGCACTCCATGGCATCCGATTATACGGTCATCAAATATGACATCAACTTCTTTGTCATACGAGTCAACCACCGCTCGTAGGTGCCCTATGAGACACTCCTCGACTTAGATCCTCCTCATCCAAATGGTATGGTTTTAGCATACTAACATGAAATACGGGATGGATCTTCGACTTCGATGGCAACTCTAGTGCAATAGGACACCTCTCTTACCTAGCCGCACTACCTCAAATGGTCCATATCGTCGTATGAGGCCTTTGTGTACCTTTTGAAATGCCTTATGTTGTTGTGGTAGCAACTTTAGCATCACCTTGTCACCGGGTTGGAAGGTGACATCTCTTTGTCTCTTGTCGACCCACTTCTTCATCTTCTTGGCACCTTGTTCAAATACATTCGCATTAAGTTGGCTCGCTCCTCGCCATTCCCGAGCTAACAAATATGCATTTAGGCTACTTCCTTGGTACTTGTCACCAAGCACCATCGTATGTGGAAGAGAGGCTACTAGCCCGTCATAATCTCAAATGGACTCTTGCTAGTAGACTCACTCTTTTGTAAGTTATAGGAGAATTTGACAACATCTAGCAACTCGGCCTCAATCTCGCTGGTTGGCACTCACAAAGTGCCTCAAGTATGTCTTCAACAAGGCATTGACCCTCTCGGTCCGCCTATCCGTCCGAGAGTGAAAACTTATGGAGTAATGGAGCTTCGAGCCTAGCAACTCAAATAACTCCGTCCATAGCTTCCTAGTGAATCGAGGATCTCGATCACCGATTATATGTCGCGGCACACCTCAATACTTCTCCACATGTTTGAAGAGTAGCTTAGCGGTGCTCTTGGTTGTCACATCCGCTGGGACCGGTATGAAAGTGGCATACTTGAAGAACTTGTCCACGACTACGATAATGCTCTCAAAGTTCTCCGATTTCGATAAAGCCACTATGTCGTCCATGGTGATTGTCTCCCATGGTCTCTCCGCGATAGGAAAATGTTACAATAGACCCCTGTGTGCTCGATTTTCAACTTTGTCTTGCTAGCACACCAAACATGTTCTCACATAGGACTTCACATCATCATGCAAATGTGGCCAAAAGTATGCTCCCTCTAACAAGGCTCTAGTGTGTTGTTGTCCCGGATGTCCGACCCACATCGAGTTATGACATTCCTTCATCAAATCTCGTCGGAGGTTTCCCCACTTAGGTACATAAACCCTCCTCCCTTTTGTATAGAGAATGTCATTCTCCTCCAAAAATTTTTGATTTTTGCCCTCATTTGCAAGGCTTAACAAACTCTCGGCGATGAGATCATGCTCCACTCCTTCCTTGGTTCCGGCCACGATCTCCCAATCCACCTTTGTTATGTGATGCAGCTCGGCCTTTCCACTAAGTGCATCGGCCACCACATTAGTCTTTAGTCGCTTCCTCAATTCCTCCAACTCGGGACGGCTCATCCGATAAGATGCCATGGTTGGCGACTTAGCACCCAACACCAATTCAATTTGGTGATCGATTTCTCTTTTGGTGGCAACTTCTTAGGTAACTCGGGTGGCATCACATCATTAAATTCGGCCAATACATTGGCAATCTCTTTTGGTATCTCCATACTCTCATCGTCCACCATCCCATCTTCTCTTAAAGTTGCCAAGTATGTGACTTCTCCTCTCTTGAAGCCTTTCTTTACCTACATAGCCCGGAGATACTTCAAGTCCGATCTAGCATGCACCTTAGCCGGCACTATGCATGGCATTTCTTCTTTCATGATCACCATTTACTCCAAGCGAGGTGTAGGCACGGCTTTCGTTTGTTTAAAGAACTCCATGCCTAAGCACAACCTTCAAGTCGTCCATTGCGATAATGGTGAAATCTAGCGTCCCTTTCCATACGCCTATGCCAAGCCTTACCCTATGCGCTATGCCATAAGTAGGCTTAGGGGAAGCATTCACGGTCTTCATGCTACTTGATGACTTGGTCACCACCAAGCCAAGTCTTTTGGCCTCATTCTCAATCATGAAATTATGTATGGCTCCCGTGTCTAGCATGATAAGTGCGGCCTTGCCATTCACATCCATATCCACGTACATAAGCTCATCCTTTGGTTGCACCTTAGGTAAGGGCTTAACATTACGGGCATTGAGAAGCCGAACCGATCCCAAATGCTTTTCATGCTCGAGAGCACACTCCTTTTCCTCCATCAAGGCATTAAGGGCTTATCGCTTTGGGCACTCTCTCCACCGATGTGGCCCATTGCAAAAGTAGCAACCATTGGGCTTGAATTCTCTCTTATCATGTTCTTTGATAAAGCTCTTGGACTTGTGTGCTTTGTCTTGCCCATCTTTATACCTTTTTTTTCATAAGCTTCCCTACCTTTGCCCTTGAAGTCTTTCTTAGGCTTGGAGGGTTCGCCCTTTTATTATATTCAATTAGGGATTCGGCTATGGCCACGACTTCGACGAAGGTCTTAGGCCGTTGACCTCGCACCTCTTGTTGTACCCATGATTGAAGTCCCTTAATAAAATCATACACATGATCATAGTCGGGTTTGCCACGTACCCGAAGTTTAAAAGAAAGATATTCTCGGACATACTCGTGAATAGTTCCCGTATGCTTCAATGTTCGTAGCTTGTCCCGTGCTTCCAAATTAGCTTCCTTAGGGTAAAATTGAGCATACATGACTTCTTTGAATTCATCCTAACTAGGCAACTCTAGATTTTCCTCTTTGAGCTCTTGGTGCTTCATACGCCACCATAAAGCAAGCATCCTCCGAAAGATAAAGGGTAGCGTTCTTGACACGACTTCTATCCTCGGTCAAGCCCATTACCTCGAAATATTGCTCTACTTACCAAAAGAAGTTATCCACTTTCTTGGCATCTCGCTTGCCAATATAGTGCCTTGGTCTTGGCACTTCAACTTTTGGCGTGTCCCTTAATACCACACCATTCGAGATAGCTTCTCGATAATTTGCCCAATCTTTTCTCGGTTGTTGAAGAGTTTGCTCATACCCGGTCATATACTCTTGATATTGCTCGAACCTCTCTTTTGTCCATTCTATGAAGGCATCCTTTTCGACGACTCTCTCTTTGGCACACCTCTCAACCGTTTCCACTCGAGCTTAGAGATTGGAGAGCACTTCACGTAGGCCTACCATGCCTAATGTCTCCCCTCATCATCTCCTTCTATCTTCTCGAGTCTCTCCTTGAAATCGACAAGGTGTTCCTCCGCCCTCACGAGTCGCTCCTCCAAGGAGACTAATACATCACGAGACTTCCCCCTTCCTTTCTTAGGTTGAGGAGGTAGGGTCTCATTCCTAGCATCCCCAGCAACATCCTCCATGCTTAAGCTAGACATTCTTACTCTCTTGAACACTTTAGCTAGTGGCAAGCTTACTCACATTTTGATAAGACTCGGCTAAGATACCACTTGTCATAGATTTGGCATTTCCCAAGCTCATGTGCAACACTTGGCTCTCTTCTTCTCTAAGACAAGCCAAGTCGACCTTCCTCACACAAAGTTGCTAAGCAAGAAAGACACACACAAGAGATATAAATACTCTTTGTATTGCTTTCTAAAAGCTTACAACTCTAAAGATACACTCTCTTAAGTTTATGATCTGTCTAAGTGTCTTGGCCAAGTGAAGGCCTCACCTATTTATAGCCTTCCACCTCCTCAATGGATGGCTAGGATCTATTTGATCTAATGGCTAAAATTGTTTCTCTAGAAATATCTTATCTAGATATTTACAAGGAACTATCTATATATATACATGTTAGATTAGTGAGGGACTCTCTAGATTTCTCTAGATCATCCTAGAGACTTCTTCAATGCTTCATACTCTTCTGAAGCTTCCAGCCTTATCTAGAGGCTTCTCCTTTGCTCCATACCCTTCAGAAGCTTCCGGACTTATCTAGAGGCTTCTTCATTGTTCCATACTCTTCTGAAGCTTCTAGACTTATTTAGTACTCTTTAGAATCTCTAGAAAAATCCTTCTTTTAGGCGGAGCGTAACATACATGCTAGCTAATTGCTCCCCGTAAGCATGTATCATTTCACATGCACAACTAATTTCTATAATTATCACCACATGTACAACTAATTTCTATTATTATATTCAGTATTTATTTTTTAATAAATACCAAACAATTTATCAACAACATATTTAGTATTTAATTATTCAATACTTAAAATTCATTACTTAACGATTCAATACTTAATTTTTAATTTTATAAAACACCATCTAACTATAAAAATTAGTTTTGTCCGTGAAATTATATATATTATGGGTGGAGCGATTAACTAGCATGCATGTTGCTTAAGTTTTGCTCTTGATTTTGTTGAATTGTCAATAAATGTCAAAAACTGTCACAATAATGTTGCATGTGGACTCTCTCCATAATTGCTTGAATGTGCTCAATGGGATTGAATTTTCTAATAGACTGATTGATGCCACAGACTGAGACAAGTGGTCTCTTGCGTAAAACCTGTTGCTCGGCATCTTACTATAGATTTACCTGGTGAAGTTTTTGTTGCTTGAATTTGATATAGCGAGTTTTTGTTCAGAGCTGCTTTTACAGATACCATCTTCAATTGTTAGGAAAAAAACAAAAGAAATAAAGAAAGAAAAAGACTTGCATATACTATGTTTAGAAATCCCACAAACTGTCATATTCATATACTGTCTTCAATTATTAGGACAAAAAAACAATAACAATAAAGAAAGAAAAAGACTTGCACCTGTAAGAAATCTCACAAACTATCGCATTCATATATATACTATCTTAAAAACAAAAGAAAGAAAGAAAGATATATAGAATAATAATAATTAATAATAATAATAATATTATTAAAGACCATGTTTTGCTGATCTATTAAAGACATTCGTGCTTTGTTTTTTGTTTTTTATTTTTCCTTTTTGGAGTGATTTTTTGGTAACTATTAATTGGTTAATTGACGATTTTGAGCTTCTTCATCTATTTTGATAGGTGAAACTAGAGAACCGAAATAATGAATGCGTTGCTTCAGATGACAATATGGGTTTGGTGGACTGTCATGATTTTGCCGGCGTTAGTGTGCCCATCAGTAATAGAAGAAACAAAGACACTCCGTTACAACACGGTGACCTTCAAATTTGAAGATGCTACCGAAGATAGCTACTCGGCATTTGTGAATTCTCTGCGAAATGAAGTCAAAAGCAAGGAGGTGTTTGGACTACCAGTGACAGCGAAAACAGTACCAGATTCCCAACGATATGTTTTAGTTGATCCCATATTTAAAAGAAAAAACAGAGTTGTTGACACTAACACTAGCAATATATGTCACTAATATGTATGTGGTGGGTTATCGTGATACATATAACTGGAAAGTTCGGGTGCTGATGCTTCTGACTTTGCAAAAAAAGAATCTTTTTCAAAGAAGCAAAAGAAGTTAAGAGTAACTAAATTTACAGGCGGCTATCCAGATCTTGAAAAAAAAAGCCGTTAGTAGAGAGAACATTGAATTGGGAGTTTACAAACTACAGGCAGCCATCGAGTCGGTCTATGGGAAACCCGAAGATGTGAACACTGAGGCTAGATTTTTCATTATTTCCATCCAAATGGTTTCAGAGGCAGCAAGATTCCAATACATACTGAATAAGGTACTCGAAGGAGGCATATACGGAAGTTATGAACCAGATTATAAAGCAATTTCCTTGGAGAACAGTTGGAAGAAGATCTCTGATGCCATTCAAACTGCTGATCCTTCTGGAAAATTTCGCTCAAACATTACTTTAAAGGATGCAGATAACAAACAATGGGTAGTTACGCAAGTGAGTGACATAGAGAACGACATGGGACTTTTGAAGTTCTTGGAGACCAGCAGGCCAAGCATCTCAGTTTTCTCAACTTCTGCAAACGGCATATTTCTAATATATTATTTACAACTGGAAACCTCTAACTTTTTAAATTCTGTTTAGACACCCTTTCTCTCTCTCGTAGAGGAGAGGAAGTGAGTGGAGTTTCCTCCCTTCATACAAAACACCATTACTAGCTACTGTGTTGTGATTCGACTAATAAAAACAAGGTCCAAAAGAAGACAATAGCGACGAGTGGTGCTGGATCCTAATTAAGTACCATATCAAACCTGCAAGCCCATTGAGGGGGTATATGTTGTGGGCTTTTATAAAAGCATAAAGTGAAATATAATATATATAGAAGAAATATACGGAATGAAAAAATATGTTTTACTCAAGAATTAAATTGAAACAATTAGAAATATAAGAATAGAATTACCTCATTATGTAATAATAAATTGAACTATTTACTCATTTAAACAAAAAGAATTTTATATACCTTCCCTTTTTTCTCTCTCTCTCTCTTTTGGAATGCCATGAAAATTTGGTATTTTTTCCTATAGCAGTATATATATATATATATATATAGTCTTCTAATTCTCAAGTCGGTCTGTGTCAATCAAAACTTCATTCTTAATAAGTTTAGGAGCATATTTTTCACATTGGTTTGGTATATCTAAAATTCAAACTTAGCTTTTTAAACTTGCTATAAAAGCATAAATTGTAATAATCATATTGAATTCCAAATGAAATTATATTGAAGTTCTTAGCACTCGATTTTGACCTTTATTTTTTCAAAATTTTCAAGAAAATTCAAAAATTGCAAAAAAAAATATCATTTTATTAAGTTTCTCTAATTTTTCTATTTTATAGCCCTTTATATGAGTTTGTTACGAGTTTTATGATTTTTGTGAGTGTTGAAAAATAATTAAGTATAAAAATTTGAGAAAAGAAAATGTGCGATAGAAAAATAAAAAAGAAAGAAAATAAAAAAGGAGAAAAGAAAATAGAACGAAATTCGAAAAATCAATAAGAAGGAGGGTTTAATTAAACTAAGAAAAAAATAAAAATAAAATAATATATGGATAATAAAAAAAAAGAAAAAACTAAGAAGAAAAGAGAAAAAGAAAAGGAAAAGGAAATAAAAGAAGAGAGAAAGAGATAAAGGGAATAAAAAATAGGATTAATTAAGGAGGGTTTAATTAAAAAATAGTTTAAAGTATAATGGATCAATCTGAGAATAATAGAAAGTTGAAGGCGAAATTAGAAGTAATTAAAGATCCAATCAGTGAAATTGAATGGCCAAATTGCAATAAATTAAGGGACTTGATTGAAATAAAATTGAAACATACGGGAACCAACTTAAAAACAGACTTTCCCTCTAACAACTTCTCTCCTTCCTTTCTTCTTTCTTTTCCATGCACAAAGGGGTTGTCTTCTCAGCTGAAAACCCAGACTTTTGCAGGTTCAAAAAGTCACGAAAGTTGCCCACCAAACACTCCACCATCCTTCTTTTCCATCAGCATTAAATGGTCCCCATTATAGCCTATGTTGCCTGTGATTTTGGCTACCACAAAGCATGGCCTCTCCTACAACAACCCACTTTGGTAGCCATGAATGGACAAGAGAAGAGGATTTTTGGAGATTTCAAGAAACCGGCACGATCTATAAATGAAGGATGAATGGTTGGGATAAAAAAAAAGGAGGTCTTTATGAGAAGGAGAAGAAAGTGAAGCAGAGCAAGATGGCACTGTCAAGGAGAAAGAAAGCTCAACAGTAGAAAGGGGGAGCTTTTGGAGAGAAATAGAGAAGACCAAAACTTCAGAAAAAGGAAAAAAATCATTCCAAAGTGGACCGCTCGCAAACTCGCTATTGTCAACCCTCCAACTTTGCACCTTTTTTTTTTTTTTTTTGCTACAAGAGGTACTCTTTTCAACTCATTATTCTTGCATTTTACATTCTATCTATCCATGTTCGAGGTATGAAAATTTTATATCATTTACATTTCGTTTTAAGCTTGAGAGTTAAGCTCAAAGTAGGGCTGTTGGTAACACAAAAAACTTAGAAAAAAAGTCTCTATCCAGTTTGAAATAGAGATTTTCTGAGTCGATTTTCTTCCATTTTGAGTAACTTTTGGAGTGTTTATTTATTTAAGGGTAAGGGTGTAGAGGGCCGTCCCTTCTACAGCCTAAAACCATTTTTAATGTCAGAAAGTGTCTGGAGAACTAGAGAGAGAGACCCAAAGTGAGACACCCGAAAGACTTTGAAATAAGACGGCCAAAATTTGAGCTAGTTGAGTGGCAGTTTCGTAATTTTGAATATAAATTACTTTCACCACGTGGCATCCTGTGATTGGAAAATTTTTTGGCACAAAGGGGCAGTGGTTATTCCCAATGATAGTCAGGTGTATTTTGGTCTCTTTACATGTAAGGGTAAGATGCTAATACGAAAAAAAGAAAAATTCATTAGAAATGTTAGCCTTTACTTTCGATACCTTTGAACTTGTTGATTTTTTTTCATTTATTTATTTTTGCAACTTAATTGTATGCCAACATTTTTTAAGTGTGACTGATACGCAGCAGTATATAACCCGTAAATCCGAAACTCCAGGATTCTTGGGGAAGATACAAAGTTAGTCTAAATGCTCTACAATTGGGCTGGAATGGGTTTTTGTGATTAATACCTTCAATTATTCAAAATAAACTTCAATTATTTAGAATAAGTGTCGGTCCTGATATGTCTCTTTTATATCGTGTTTGTGAATTTTTGCGTGTAATTATTGTTTTGAAGCTTATTTTGCTAAATGTGAGATCGTTGAGTCTTTTAAGTTCCAAGTAATGACGACGGTTTCATATAAAATTGAGTTTGCAATAAAAAAGAAAAAACAAGAAAATATCCCTTTTAGATAATTCATTAGGGAATGAAGTTGCTCTCGACTCTTTTCTTTCCAAAATTTGTGTTTTACCGAGGACATATGTGGGCCAGTTTTCTTCTGCATCTAATTTAATCTTTTTAATTTTATTTTATTAGTTTGTTCTTGGCATGCCAATCATTTTAGGACTTACTAGTTGAATAATTGTTATGTACATAAGGTTAACGATTTGTATGGTGTAATGCGAGTAAAAAGTTTTATTTTCTCGTGATTAATATAGATTAAATCTATATATAATTAATTTCTAACAAAACTAATTATATATAACAAATTCATAGTATATAGAATAAATATAAAAATATAAAAAAAAACTTACGAATTTTTTGATTGCATTATTATTTAAAAAAAAATTGAGCCAAACTATCTAAATCATGCTTTTATCTCTCTCTCTCTCTCTCTCTCTCTCTCTCTCTATATATATATATATATATATATATATATATAAACACTCATTTAAAAATATAATAATAATTTATTGTATAAATTATAATAATATATTTAAAAAATAAAACATTGACGTTCTAAAATATTATTCCAAAATTTATATATTAAAAAAAATTATTAACAAATAAAATTATATAAAAAATTAATTTAATGAGAATTTTAATAAGAAACAAATAATTGAAGAAATAAATTTTAAATAATAAGAATAAAAAAATCAAATATGTATGTTAACATCAATGTCACGGATATAATTAATATTGGTTAAAGGACATTAAAGGGATCAATAATAAATATGTTTTCTTTTCCGATGAAGGGATCTATTATATATGACAACATAACTTGTACAATATTTACTCGGAGATCCAATTATGCTATGACAATATGTATATTTTTTTAAGGGTTTCCTTTTACCTCTTGATGATCCAATCCTAAAACACACCATGATTTAAAATAATTAGCCAACATTTTTTTTTTTGTTCTATCATGAGATTGGTAGCCGAGACTTTTAAAAATATAAAATAAATTATAGAAAGAAAAAAAGAGCAAGGTCGCGTCTTGTTGGTGTGTGTATATGTATCGTACTTAGCAAATTCAGAGTATATAAACTAAATAAAAAATATATAAAAACCTCATTTAAATTATATGGAATATGTCAAAGTGAATAGATTTAAATAAAAACTATTATACAATTGGTTTCGATAAATTCTAATTCAAAGTATACAAACTAAATAAAAAATATAAAAAAAAAACTCACTTAAATTATATAGAATATGTCGAAGTGAATAGATTTAAATAAAAACTACTATACAATTAGTTTCGATAAATTCGATTATATATATAACCAAATAAAACTACAAATTTTTTAAACTAATTGTTAATTTTTTTAAAAAAAACCAAGTCAAATTATTTAAAACACACTTTTAGCCTTTTCTCTCTCATTAAAATATATATAACCAACAACTCCATTTTCATATAAAAATCATAAAAATAATTAATTGTATAAATTATAATAATGTATCTTAAAAAATAAAACAATCATGTTTCAAAATTTTATTTCAAAGTCATATATAAAAAAAAATTATTAACAAATTAAAAAAGTAAGGACAAACTAAATCTCAATAGCCTAACCTATTAAAAACAAGGAAAAAAAAGGGATTCTAGCTCGAAAAAAAAATAGCTACGAGTAATGGGAATATGAAGGATGCTACAACAATGGGACCGTGAAAGACCGGTTCAGCAGCCTGAGCCTTTAAGAAAGAAGAAGAAGAAAAAAAAAAAGGCAAGGCGAGAAAAGCGGGCGATGTAGCATGAACGAGTCTCACCCCTAGTTCTTTTATGATTCCTACGCTACGCTGCGGTCGGACGACCATTATATACACAAAATGAACGATTTGTATGGTATGATGTGAGTAGATGTTTTATTTTTAAAGATTAACGTAAATCAAATCTATATATTAAGCAAACTTATTTTATTTATATATATTCATTAACAAAATAATTTATAATATTAGTATAAAACATTTGTATTTGAATAATTAAGAGATCGTTTCAAAACATTAATTAAATTATTTTATTTAAAAATATAGATTTTAGAATATGAAAAAAAAGGAAAAAAAAAAAACAAAAGTGATGCTAGCCGAAAAAAAAAATAGCTACAGTAATGATACTATGAAGGGTGCTCCAACAACGGGACCGTGAAAGACCAGTTTAATAGCCCGAGCCTTTAAGGAGGGGAAAAAAAGAGGTAAGGCGGGAAAAGGGGGATGTAGCATGAACAGCCTCACCCCCGGTTATTTTATTTTATTTTTTTATAATTCTCGCGTTACGTCGCGGTCGGACAACCATTATATACAAAGATTTAACGATTTGTATTGTATGATGCAAGTAGATGTTTTATTTTTGAAGATTAATGTAAATCAAATCTATATATTAAGCGAACTTATTTTATTTATATATATTCATTAACAAAATAATTTATAATATTAGTATAAAAAATTCGTATTTGAATAATTAAGAGATCGTTTCAAAACATTAATTAAATTATTTTATTTAAAAATATAGATTTTAGAATATGAAAAAAAAATGATGATATGTGTGCAAATATAATTAATTTCTAACAAAACTATGTATATCATACTTGGATAGATTTAGAGTATATAAAATAAATAAATAAATAAATATAAACAAAACCTCACCTAAATCACATGGAGTAGATTTAAATAAAAACTATTATAAAATTAGTTTTGAAAAATTCGATTATATATATATATATATATATATATATATATATATATATATATATATATATATATATAATCAAATAAAACTTGTGAATTTTTTAACTAATTATTATTATTATTTTTTTTAAAAAAAAGCAGAATTAATATTTTAACTGATTATCATTTTTAAAAAAAGTTAAGTCAAATTATCAAAAATACTCTTTTAGCTCTCTCGTCCACTCATAAGAATTTATATATGACAAAACTATATATATAGCAGATTCGAGTATATAAAATTAATAAAAATATATATATATATCAAAAACCCACTTAAATTATGTGGAATACATCGAAGTGAATAGATTTAAATAAAAAATACTATAAATTTGGTTTCAATAAGTCCCGATTATATATATATATATATATATATATATATATATATATATATATATATATATATATATATATAGCGATTCGTAGTATATAAAATAAATAAAAAATATATATAAAAAAACTCATTTAAACTACATGGAATATATTAGAGTGAATAGATTTAAATAAAAGCTACTATAAAATTGGTTTCGAAAAATTCTATATATATATAATCAAATAAAACCTATGAATTTTTTAATTGATTATTAATTTTTTGCTTTAAAAAAAGGAAAAAAAAGGAGGTAAGCCGTTAAAAGGAAAAAAAAATGGTACTGCTATAGTTAATGACAGACTCAACTCTTTAAAAAAATAAAAGACGCCGACTCGAAAAACAAATGAATGAAAGCCTAGCCCTTTAAAAAAAGAGGGAAAAAAAGGAGGCTAGCCCAAAAATGACGACCTAGCCCTTTAAAAGGGGGGGAAGAAAAGAAAAGAAAAGCAAAAGGACTAGTTAATTCATCTCTCAAAGAAAGAGGGACCAAGAAGCAATAAAAAATTGATGAATAGGGACAATGAGTCTAGAGCTACACCGAATGAATAGTATCATATGCACTTCTTTTAGTTTTTTTTTCATAATTTGGATTCAATTCAAATTAACGAGACTCTTCCGTTTAGAGCTCGAGGTCCATTTAATACGATTTCACAATAAAAATATATCTGTTTTTTTACCTAGACGACCAAATAAACTTAAGAATATGATTTAGAAAATTTATTGCAAACGAGTACCTTTAGGAGATATTTTTAGGATTAGGTTAAACTCATTATCTTTCTCCGGAAAGAGTCTCTCTAAGTAAGTTTTATCTTTCCAATTGGCATAAATAACTCTTTATCCAAATCTTTGAATCCAAGTATCTTTCTAGGCTCTTTTATTTATCTTTAATATTAGGTGGCGATTCCAAAACTTCTTAGGTGAAGAGATTTTCGCTCAAAAGGCCTCCTTGAACATTAAAGATGCATCCGGTGCCTCTTGAACATACTATTATGTAGGGATTAGACTTTGGTCCCTTTTGGCTAGTTAGATGTTAGGTTTAAGAGGCAACTTAAAGTTTATTATGTGTTTAGCTTTATAATATTTTGCTTGATACCCACTTGATTTTAATGTTTACGTTTGAAATTATAGCATGTATATTGTTTTATGTTTTGGTACACATGTTTAGTTATGGAATTATAGCATGTATATTGTTTTATGTTTTGGTACACATGTTTAGTTATGGTATGTGTTAAAAAGTTTGAGAATTATATTTAATATCTTATGTTATAATCCTACGATGAAATGTTAAGACTTTAATTATTACATTTGGATTTTATTTGAGCTAAGTTATCTATTATGTGTATCATCCTCCCACTTGCGATTCCATAATGTATAGGTTATAGTAAGGGTGCTACAAGAGTGATATCAAAAAATTTCTTAAAAGATTTATCATGCAAGATTGTAAACCAAAAGACACCTTTGTTGCTAAGGGAGACAATTTCAATCTCAATCAATCCTCTAAGAATGAGTTTGAAGTGAAAGAGATGCATAAAATTCTCCATGCTTCAGCTACAGGGAGTCTAATGTATGTTCAAGTGTGTATGCATTCGGATATTGTGTACATTATTGGGATGTTGTGTAGATATTTGAGCAATCTCATAATGGACCATTGGAAAGCGACCAAACGAGTTATGCGGTACTTACAAAGAATAAAGGTTGCATGCTCACATATAGGAAATGGATCAATTGGAAATCATTGGGTATTCTAATTCTAATTTTGCTAGATGCCAAGACAATCGAAGATCCACATCGAGCTATATCTACCTACTAGTTAGAGGAGCTATTTTCTAGAGGAGTGCTAAGTAGACACTCATAATTCTATCCATTATTTTCTTAGCTTAGAGGTGACTAGAAGTAAGGAAGGACTACACCTATGTCAATCTCGATATATTTATGATATTTTGAAACGAGTGCTTATGCATGACGTTGCCACCGTAGCCACATTTAGGAGTCCTCATTCATCCATACAAGATACCACTCGCTTTTGACAATCCAACCATGTTCGAAGTATTGTTGTTTGACTTCGGTATCTTACTTTAACAAGACTAGAAGTTTTCTTTGCCATCAATCGTGCAACTCGGTTTATACATGCTCCTACAACCGAGCATTAGTGCTCCGTTAAATGAATTTTACGATATCTCAAAGGAACTCTAACTCACGGAATGTTCCTTACCCCCATCATCTTGTCTCCATTTATCAACTTACATAGATGTTGATTAGGGAGCTGACCTAGTTGACAAAAAGAGTACCACAAGCTTTGCTATTTTTCTTGGTAGTAACCATATTTCCTAGGCATCATGCAAACAAAAGATTGTGGCTCATTCATCCAATGACATTGTATATTGAGCCCTAACAACAACAACATCGAAATCACTCGACTTCAATCCATATTGTGTGAGATTAGGTTTCCTCTCTAAACACCACCAGTCATATGGTATGACAATATTTCAGCAACCTATCTCATGGCTAATCTAGTGTTTCATGTATGTTCTAAAGATTTGAAAATTGATTTCCAGCTTTTTCGAAAAAAAGTAGGCAAGCGCGAATTGTTTGTGCGTTAAATTTCTACTAACAATCGGTTAGTCGATGTCATGACCAAATTTTTGTCCAAATGTAAATTCTTCCACCAAAGCTAACAAGCTGGCCGTTTTTCATGTAGGGAGGATGATAAGGCTAAGTTTTTGTTATTGTATATATCAAGATATAAGTTAGATAAGAGTTAGACACTCGTAACTATAATTTTATCTTTCGAGTAACACTATAACCGTAACTCTATCTTTCGGTAACTTACTATAGCTCTATCTCTAAAACTTTATTTAAAGGGTTTACTCGCAATACAAACAATGTTTGATAGCCTTGCAATTGATTCTTAGTTTCTTCACCACAAAGTTCTTGCTAATGATAGTAATGTAAATAATTATAAAGATAAATAGTTCAATTTGTCTTTATACTATTATATCCCTAACATATTTAAGTTTTTAATTTTTCATTTTGATCAATTTTTTTTTAATCATGAGTGAATATTTTGACCAAAAAACCCCTGATTAAAAAGCCAAAAAAATTCTAAAAATTTTCAAAAATAGAATTTGCGAGTCATGTGATATTAAGTTTTTTTTTTTTTAACATTTTGGTCAAAAAAGTTGATTGAAAAACAATTCGACCTTTTTCTACTAGGTGTATAGTATTGATTTTGCTTCTTATTTGAAGTTTTAGCATAAGCGACCATCGATCAAGAAACCGATGCCGAAACTTTTTGGACCTTGTATTTAATATCAATAAGAAATAATTACAAAAAATGTATCGAGTTTTTTTTTTTTTTTTTTTACGAGTATTTAACGTGGATTGAAATTAAATCTTTTTCCGAACAATTTAGTGTCACAATTGTTAGACAATGAACACTAACTAGTACTTTATTAATTAACTTATACGGATTATATTGTAGAATGACCAAGTTGACTTTAGTAGTAATAATAAAGTTGGATAGCCCACTATATTATGTTTGGAAATTATATATATATATATGTGTGTGTGTGTGTGTGTGTGTGTGTGTGTGTGTGTGTGTGTGGTTAAGATAGAACTGTTTTTACTAATAATTCTTTTTATATATATATATTTGGTTAAGATAGAACTGTTTTTACTAATAATTCTTTATTGAGTTCTTATCATACTATACGATGGATTTAGTCCCCTTTTTTTTCATTTTAAAATTTTTTTTATTAAATTTTGACTTGTCAAAAAATAAATAAAAATAAATTATGCTTGTAATAGAATTAAACCTCTTTGATTTTAAAACCTTCATTGCCTTATATGGATTAAGGATCATTTTGATCCATTGATAAGAGAAGAGACTCGATCTAAAAACTTACGGAAAATGACACATAAATGACAAAAAATTGATTTAGCAACTGTATTGTAATCTGTGAGAGAGAAAGGGTTTCAAAACAAAATTTGAAAAGCCGGAGGGCTCTACTCATAAATAATTTATGGTGGATTTAGACTAACACGTCGTGGAAATAGATCGACCCTAATAAAAATTCAATTATCATGCACTTGTTTCGGAGGGTAAAAATAACTCGGACGTTTATTTAGTGATGCATATACTCTATATAAATGAAGAAAAGAAAAAAGAAGTTTTTGTAGCAAAAACTATAATTTGTAAAATATCAAACCCGAGTAAAATAAAATAGCAAAAGTATTTTTTTATCTAATAAAATATGTATCAATATGTATGCACGTACGATACATAATTTTCTTCGTTAAGAGAAAATATTCAATGTATCATATTTAAAAATATCAATCCTTTACTCATAAAAAGTAGGATCGAGTCCCATGTTAGGTAAGATAATTTATTAATATCTACCAAAAACGTACTTTTATTTAATTATCCCATCATCAATTAACGGTAATTCGCATGGAAAAACTAGATTGAAAGGTTAAAAAATTAATATACTAAAACAAAATAAATAAAAATTCATATACTAATTAAAAAAAATCTAAAATTGATTTTCAAATTCAATTAACGCATTTCTTCTATATAGTGTATTTGCGAAAGAAATTGCACTAACTTATATAGAAAGAAATCATGCCATCCTCTTGAAAAAAGATTTCTTATGTGGAAAGAATTAAAGCTAGCACTCTTGATCATTTTTCGCATCTTGTGTTGGTGTCTAACTTGCATAGATAATCATTGGAGACTGGATGCTTAGATGGTTCAATTTGTTAACTTGATACTATGCTTGAAGCGGTAACATCTAATCAATCTTTGTTAATATAGTTATTTAATTCAATAGTTAATCTTAGGACTTTAGATGGAGGAGAACAATTTTTTTTGTTTATTTCGCACCTCCATATAATACATGATTCTTCAACTAGTGGGGTAACTCAATCCCATCTTATTTGTACTAACCATAGAGAATATTAAATCCTATAAGAGTTCGTGCGTATGGGGTAGAGTTTCAATCTAAGTAGAAGACCCTAGGAATACTTATGACCCTAAGGCTATGATTCAACAGTTGATCTTAAGACTTTAGATGGAGGAGAACTTTTTTTTTATTTTATTTTGCATTTTTATAGGATACTTGATTCTTCAACTAGTAGGGTAACTCGGTTCCATCTTATTAGCACTAACCATAGAGAATATTAAATCCTATAAAAGCTCATACATATAGGGTAGAGTTTCAATTTGAGCAAAAGAACCTTGGAATACTTATGAGCCTAAGGCCATACATACCTATAGATACTTTTTATCTAAGCCTAGCTAAAGCTGCGGTATAAAGCTAATAAATATGTATGGATATCATGTGTTGTGAGATGTGTGAGAGAGAATAATAAGAATCTCACATCTAACCTTCAAAATAAGCATTATGCAAGAAAAAAACAAGATAAAACAACCATAACCAAAATAGAAAAGATATTAAAATGGAAATCACATGGAACAACTTAAATAATTCCCAAAGAAAAAAACTATGGGTTAGCCCCTTATTCTCCACTAGACTCGCCATGCTTGTCACACTCGTGACCTTTCGATGATCATAAAAATAAATGAGTTTAATTAATAGAGTCACCACTTAGTTTTTCTCAAAGGTGAAAATTAATGAAAACCTAGAAAATTGGTCTAAGAGTTCTAGCTAAAGAGGTTGATTCTATAAAAAAAAAAAAAAAAAGACTACGACCACCTTAATGTGTCCTCTTAATGAGGTTATCATTCAATTCTAACCAATGAAAATTTCTTAAAGAAAAGTCCAATTACATATCCACTTTTATATCTTGATTTGCAAGTTGATTATTGAATCTTTTTTAACCAATTCTAAGTGAGGTGATTGAGAGACGAAACAAAGCTTAGTCTTTCACCTAAGTGGATCACTAAGCCACTCAAATCCAACTAAGATGGTAAAAATTAGGGTCTAAAACCCAATGCAAATTAAATAACCCAAACTCATGCAAAGTTATATAAAAATCAAATAACACAAACATGGATCATATGCCTAAATTTTCATGTCAAACCATAAAATAAAAATTATAATTTTGAGACAAAATAATCTAAAAATATGAAAACATGCCTTAAGCTCATATCCACCGACATGTCATGCACTTTTAAAATATTGAAATCAGGCCCTAGGCCAAAACCAAGTTCAAGACAAAAATTTACCGGAAGACAAAATCTATAGCACTAAAAAATAAAAAATAAACTAAATAAATATAAATATAAAATATGATGATAATAATAAAAGAGCCTCATCATTAGAATGAAATTGGTATCGGGTCCTAAACCTATTTCATCTAGATTAACCTTATATCAAATAAACACGAGTGCAAACATAATGAAATTGAACACGCAAAGACCACAAATTATTAAAAAATGACTATGGAAATTAAGATAGCCAATTTGCCTCCATAAGGTCCTTGGCCTTTTTAATTTATATTGGTCTATTTTATTTTTCATCATAAAAAAATGCTAGTCTATTATTAGATTTATCATTGACCAACGATTCCTCAATGATCAAAAATAAAAATTATATTAAATCAATATCCTTAGCCCTACATTTTTTCAAGAAAATAATAATATTAACAACTATATTAAAAATAAATAAATAAAATTAAATACTTTCTACCTCAATAAAATTAAATTTTAAACACACATAAACAACAAAGAGTTTGAATTTGAAGTCTTTTAAAACTCGTTAAATAACATCAAAAGATTTTAAATTCAAAGCCTTTCAATGAAACCTAGATTAAATAATTTTAATTCAATTAGTCATTCAAATCCTATGTTAGTCGCATATGAATATTTTCACAATATGAAATAATATAATCATGCAGCACACAAAAATTTCGAATGAAATTAAGCAAAAAAAAAAAAATGTAGGGGTATAATTATCAAATAAAAAAATTAAGGGACTAAACTAGACAAAGACAAGGCAACACGTAGAGGACAGACTTAGCACATGTGGCGCGTGTAACAAGAGTGGCATTGGCTTACTCTCGCATGTGGGGGAGCGTCTAGTGTCGGATGAGTGGTGTATTGGTGGCACTGGAAACGTCTTGTTGTGATGTTGTTAGTGCTCCAACCCGTGTCTTCAATGGTGGCTGAGAAGACGTCACACCGTCACCATCTTCTTCTCTTCTTTTTCTCTATTTTTGCTTTTTTGTTTTTTTGTTTTTTTGTTTTTTTTTTTACTATAGGTTTTACTATTATTATTATTATTATTTTACTTCTATGCATTTAGAGTTGGCTTAAGATTTTTCTTATTCTGATTTTTTTGTGTTTTATTATTAATTAGACTTAAAACAATCTAGCCAATTGTCTATCGTGATCTAGGCCGAATTCTCAATTTTTTCCCTTTTTTCTTTTATTTATTTATTTATTATTATTTATTTTTTTGTATTCTGTAAAGATAAAAATAGGGTGATGACAAACAAAATACATGAAATCAGAATCATGATTCCGCTTTATGCATATGTTCTATCTCTACATCCCAAAGAAGCAAGAAAAACATGAAAAAAAAATCTCGAAAACCCAACATGATCATCCTAAATCCAACTAGTTTTGCCTCTCTTTTTTTTTTTCCAGACCTTCCTATTCCTATTGTTAGCTATGATTTCTATGATTTTTCTTCTCAATTGGCAGAAAAAAAGAAGATAAATGTCTAACCATGATTCTCTTCTATACTTAGGTTCTATATCTACACCCTAAGTAAGCAAGGAAAATAAGAAAAATTGGTTCAAAAACTCTTAAATGACCATCTTTCTATCGAAAATTTGGTGGGTGAACTAATATGATATATTAAAGCACAAACATATAAAGAAAGAAATGCAAGTCACACTTTCATTTCAAATGAAAATAAAAGAAAAGATAAAGAGTTTACATGTTTGAAACTGAAGAAGAACACCAAGAAAAAAGGTTACTACAAAGCTTCGGAGGTTGTTTTCTTGCAACCGTATTCTTCCTCTCTACCTTTTGTTATTTCTTCCTTTTTTTCTATTTCTTCTCTTTTTTTTCTTTGTTCCTTCTTCTTCTCTACTATTTACTTGGAAAAAGACTAGTTAGAAATCTTCCAAAAACCTCTAAAAACCCCCTTATCCAAGTTCAAGAAGCTGGTTTTATTTATAGTCTTTTTGGAAAAGTCTAGAGTTTTTCCTTTTAATCCAATCTTGACACTTAAATGTGTAGAAAGAATTTTGGCCCTTAACAACATTGTGCTTGGCTATTATTTAGTCCTCGTATCATAGTTAAAAAGAAATTAAGCTATGATGTTGTGGCTTGTTGTAGTTATTTTTTTTTAAAGTTAAAATTTTAGCTTAGATGATGTGTATTTTGTATTAATATGATAATAAGAAAAAAGGCTTGGGAGCTGTGTTTTTTAGTGGTTTGTGGTAGTGGGCTATTGTACAAAAAGTTGAGAGTGTAAGGACATATTTTGGATACGTGTGGTAGAGATTGTGAGGGTTGTTTCAAGGTTTGAAGACAATATAGTATTGCTGGAAAAATAGAGGAGAAAATGCAATGAAAAAAAAAAAAGGAAGATGGCTGAATAGTGGCAAGGTGAAACAACATAGTTTCGCCTTACCATTTTTTTCCTAAACCATTTCATTTAAATGGTTGTTTCCCCCTTTTTAGTCCTTCCTTTTCTTTATCTTTTATACTTTAATCCTTGGGTTTTTTGTTTTAATTGTTCTTCCAATTGACAATTTTTCTCTTTCTTTGATCTTTTGTCTCGATTTTACCCCTATATCTATCTTTTTTTTTCTTTTGGGATTTTTGTTTCTTTTTTCCGGTCTTTTTTTCGGCTTTTTTGTTTTTGGTTCTAGCTTTTTTTTCCTAATTATTTTCTTTTGATCTTTTCTCTTATTTTTTTTCACTCTTTTTTGTTTTTTTAACTCTTTTTATGCTTTTTTAACTCGCTTTCAAAAACTAAAAAAAAAAAAAACACCCCAACATGATCTAAATTATAGAAATTCATCAAAATACCTAAAAACGAGCAATAATAAAAAAATGTGCAACATGAAATTTTTTTAAAAGATTTTTTACCTAAATATTTTTTTTTAAATGAAAATTTTATGGAGAGTAAAAAAAGAGTTATGACAATATATATATATATAACTAACATCTTAGGTAAGTGTTTAATTTTTAGAACAAATTAACGAAGAAACTTATCATTTTAATTATATAAAAAAAATACTCCCTGTAAAGAGCATCCGTGTTTTTAGTTAAAAGTAGGGGTACCATGATTTGTTTTAAAAGTGAAACAATTTTCTTTTATGTACTATTCGGTAATCAAGAATAAAGTGATGGAAATGGAAATGCGGGAATCGGAATGAAAATTAAAGAATCGAAATGACATTTATATTTCCACACTGTGTTTGGAATACTAATGGAGAATCGAAATGCAATTTAAATTTTTTAATATCCGATTTTTTATACAAATAAAAATAATGATTAAAAAATAATTTTATTAAACTATAATGGTTGTAAAAATAATAAAGGTGATTGTAGTGACTATGGTTATGACGGTGATGGTTCTAATGGTGGTAGGGGTGGTGGTGGTGATGATGGTAGTGGTTGCGGTGGCGGTGGTAGTGATGGTTATGATGATGGTGATGATGGTTGTAATGGTTGCAACGATGGTGGTGGTTGTGATAGTTGTTGTTGTGGTGGTGGTGGTCATCGTTATGGTGGTTGCGGTGACGACAATGGTGGTGGTGGTTGTGATGGTCGTGATAATGGTTGTAATGGTTGCAAGATGGTGGTGGTTGTGATGGTTGTGGTTATGGCGGTGGTGGTTGTCGTTGTGGTGGTTGCGGTGAAAACAATGGTGGTGGTGGTTGTGATGGTCGTGATAATAGTGGTAGTGGTAGTGGTAGTGGCGATGGCGGTGACAATGGTGGTGGTGGTAGCAATAGTAAAAGTAGTTAATAGATAATAAATAAATAAATAAAATTCATTCTAATTCCTTGTTTTTATTCTCACATCTTATATGAGAATAAAGTTGTGTGTAAATTTTCATTTTCATTCTCATTCTTCATTCCTTTTAACCAAACGAGTTACTAACACGAGAATAACACTTTCATTCTCATTTTCACTACTCTATTATTGATTACCAAACAGCACCTTAAGGTACACACTTTCTTTAAAAACAAAAAAAATGTTAATGAACCATCATTTTTAGACCAAAAAATAACTAAAAACGGTTGCACTAAAACACATAAATATTAAACAAGCACCAAGATAATTATGCAGCTATTTGGTTTTTTGTTTGTTGATTTATTTGATGTTAAAAGTACTCTCCGACCAATTTCTATATAAAACAAAACTAAATCTCTCCTCGACTAATTTTAAAAGTGCACCCCTAACTTTGCTAGATATATTCAAAAAAAATTAATAATTTTTTCTAAATATTAACTTCAAGAATGTATTTGTTCGGTATTGCTATATTTTAAATCATATATATATAAAAGTTTTTCAAATATATTTATTAAATAAAAAATACTCCCTTATTGAGTGTGAGGTGTGGTTAGCTATACATAACAATATATATATATTGTTATGAAATAATGAATGTCCATCATCATGTTCATCCACTTTTCATATCCCCACTACTCATGATTCTTAATATGATTCAATTCATCATTCAATATGAGAAATTGAAAGGATGATGCAATTGATTATTCGTAGTTCCTTCTAATTCTCTCCTCAATTTTGAAGCCTATAAATAGGCTTGATTGTTCATTAGTTGGTGTATAAGTTTCCTAGAGAGAATAAGATAAACTTTGAAGTTCTTATCACTTATTACTTATATTCATATTATAGTGATTTCATTTTCTTGTCATCATTTTCTTCAATTCTGCTATTAGTTCTATTTATTTTATAACACGTTATCGGCATGAAGTTCTAACCAATCGAGATAATAGACCATGAGGTATGTATCTACCAAAACACTTAATCAATTATTTCAACCATTGGATTTCTTTTGCACAAGTGCTCTACCAATTGGATCTAAATTATTATTTAGAGCATTAAGAGATATGTATCTAATTTATTATGTATTTTAAATTTAATGATACATAGAATA
This sequence comes from Dovyalis caffra, assembly GCA_963924115.1. Taxonomy (NCBI): domain Eukaryota; kingdom Viridiplantae; phylum Streptophyta; class Magnoliopsida; order Malpighiales; family Salicaceae; genus Dovyalis; species Dovyalis caffra. Next base: position 1,298,157 of record CAWUPB010000351.1, read on the forward strand.
TACATTTGAAATTTTTTAATAATTTAATATATAGAATCTAATAATTTAATATATATTATTTGAAAAGTTCAAATTTTATTATTATATTTATATTTATTTAAATTTTATTATTTAAATTTTATCTTTATTTCCTAACATTATTATTATACTTTGCAATATACAATTTTAATGATAAATTATCAACCATCACAAAACTTCATTTTGTGGCCCTTGACATTTTGGGCAAGAATTATTGATCATGAGTACTTGATGCTAAATTAATATCATCTACTTTTCATGCCTCGAATATGCGGTAGCATATCAAGAAAAAGAGTTTAAGAAATATACTTGAATCGATTTCATATTTGCTCATGGCTAAATAAAATAAAAAGCTATTGATGAAAAAGAATAAATCTCATCCAATTTGATCTATTCCATTCCACGAAGTGAATGTGATAATTTATAATAATTTTAGGCATGGACGAAGATGTAGTCATAGCTATGGATTGTGATGACCATAATATTACATCTTACCACCGAAGTGGATAACTATGAAAAAAAGAATGAAAATAGATAAAGTCGGCATTCTGAAAATGAATGTTATAAATATTATATGAATGGACATTAGTCATGTAACTGCCGTACACCAAAGCACCTCATCAAGCTTTGTCAAACCTTGTTGAAAAAGAAAAAGAAATAAAATATATAGGCTAATTTTATATATCAAAGTAATAGTAATTGAAATTAATTACTTGTTAGTTTTTATATTTATAAATAAAGTGTTTTATATTTCTTATAATTTATGTTGTATATTGATGGTTACAAATTTATTTTACTATTTATTTATTTGTTTATGTTTACGAAGCATATATTGATTTATTTTGTATTGATTTTTTTAATTATTTATTTTATGTTAATATTATATATGATAATATCAATCTAATAAAAAGCTCTAAAAGAGCCACTATATTATTATCTCAAGAGATAGATTTTGAAGGCTCTAAAAGAGTGATTATATCATGACTTGAAGAAATAAATTATTAAAGTTCTAAAAGAGTGAATAAATTATTTCTTGAAGAGAAAATTTTTAAAGGCTCTAGAAGAGTTGATATATTATTACTTGAAGTGACTAACTTAAAGGCTCCGGAAGAGCAAATATGTTATTATCCGAAAGGATAAATTTATTATGAATGATGTACTATTCTCTTCAAAGTCTCATAGAAATTTATTGAGTTTCAAAGATATTCATCTGAATTGATATCATATCAAGATAGCAAATGCGAATTCTTATATGTTATAGTCATTATATCGGGTAGAAAATATCTATAAAAAAATTTATCCATTTTCTCTTCTAGTCTTTATTATAAACATTGAAATGATTGAAACAAATATTATAGTAAACCGAAGTTTACTAATTCAAATACTTTTACTATGTAACATGACCAGTTGTGTTATCTTGGGTCTTTCATGATGCAAAAAAATTATTAAAAAAATTATATGAATATCTATTGAAGAGCCAAAAGATTCTTCAATTTAATGAACTTTCATGTTCCGTATGTTGCCAAGGCAAATTGATGATTAAGCCATCATCAAGTAAAATTAAGATTGAATCTTCGGTATTTTAGAAAATATTCAAGGTGATATATGTGGATCAATTCATCCACCATGTGGATAATTTAAATATTTTATGATATTGATAAATACATCCATAAGATGGTCACATATATACTTATTATCTACTCGAAACCCGACGTTTTCGAGATTGCTAGCAAATAATTTGATTTCGAGTATAATTTTCAAATTATGCCATTAAAACAAGTCACCTTAATAATGCTGATGAATTTATTTCTCAAGCATTAATGATTATTGATTGGCTATTAAAATAAAGGTTGAACATCTTGTTACTCATGTTCATACTAAAAAAGGTTTAGCAAAATCATTTATCAAAAGGCTTTAATTGATAGCTAAACCATTATTTAAAAATAAAACTCCTTGTTTATGTTTGGGGATATTCGATCTTACATGCAACAACACTTATTCGAATATCACCCATAAGTTATCGAAATTCTCTCATCTTCGGTTGATTTATGGTCATGAGTCAAACATTTCTTATTTAAGAATTTTTTGGCATTGTAGTGTATATCCTTAGTGTTCCTTCATAAGGAAATAAAATAAGCACTTAAAGGAGATTAAGAATATATATTAGATTTGAATCCTTTTTTATAATTAAATATCTTGAATCATGAATAAGTGATATTTTTACGAGCTTGATTTATCGACTTGTCATTTTGATGAAATAGTTTTTTCAACATTAGGAGGAGAGAATAAATAAAATAAGCGAGTTAGAAATATTGAAAGAAAAAAAGATTACATGGAGTACTCTATCTTATATCACCTTGATTCTTGTAGAAGATAATGTGAACTAGAAGTTCAAAAGATAATTCATTTACAAGGTATTGAAACCAATTGTCGGATGCATTCTCAAATCTTAAATGAGTAACTAAAATGCATGTCCTTGCTGAGAATGCTCTTATTATAATTAATGTCCCGGAAGGATAATCTATTAATATTATAGTTAACGAATTTAAAGCACGCACGAAGCATGAAAGATCGATCGGTTCTAAAGATAAAAATTCTTAAAAGAAAAGGGCAAGATGAAAATATTCACAAAATGGTCCAATATATTTCGATAATAGGCTTCTAGAAAAAATCTAAATACTTAAGAAAAATCAAGAGATTTTGATAAATTATATCAATGCATGGAGAAAATAGGACCGAAAAAAAATATTTATTGATAAGATTTTTGCATATAATATTGCAATTGATATTATGGATGAAAATAAGGATCCCGAGCCTAAATTATTGAAGAATGTCGACATAAAGATGATTGACCTAAATGAAAAGAGCAATCTAGGCAGAATTATGTTCTCTTATAAAAGAGTAGTTTTTTGAACCCATAGCTAAAACACTCGAAGATGTTAAGCTAGTGGGATACAAATATGTATTTATGCGAAAATGAAATAAGAAAGATGAGATTATAAGATATAAAGCAAAACTTTTAACACAAAAGTTTTCGTAAAGAATTGACATTGACTATGAGGAGACATATTCTCCTATAGTGGATGCAATTGTCTTTTGTTATCTCATTAACTTGGAAGAATGTATGAAAAACATTCATATACATGCATTTAATGAATGTGATCACGGTTTATTTGTTCATTTGAAATGATATCGGTATGACGAGTCTTAGAAGGACTTAACATGCCGGAAGCATGTAATACATATCCTCAAGAAAAGAATTCAATTACATTATAGAGATCTCTATTAGGATTATTTTAATATTTGTTTTATTATTTTGGTTTTTAGAAATTCAATTTATACTTTTTATATTTTATTTTTATATCTACTATTTATTACTAACCCGTGTGAATGTGATATAATCACTTCAATGATTATTTGTTGAAAGAAAGTTATAAAAAATAATCCTATTTGTTCATATGTTTTTATTTGAAAATAGATTGGTTTTATATGTTGATAACTTAAATATTATTGGAACTCCCGAAGAGATTTCAAGTGTCATAAGTTACCTAAAAAGAGAATTTGATGTGAATATCTTGGGAAAACAAAATGTTATCTCGTCCTACGGTTCGAGCACTCAAAAAATGAGATTTTCATTCATCGGTCAATTTATATAAAAAAAGGTTCTACAATAATTCTATATAAAGATCATTCATTGACTAGCCCAATGGTAGTTTATTCACTTGATATCCAAAAAGACCCTTTTTTACCTCGAGAAGATAACGAAGAACTACTTGGTCCCGAAGTACTATATTTTAGTGCCAATGGTGCATTGATGTATCTTGCTAATAATACTCGACTTGATATAGTCTTTTCTATAAATTTGTTAGCAAGTCATAGTTACGTTTTAATATAGAGACATTGAAATAAAGTTAAATATATACTTGTGTTATCTTCGAGGAATAATTGATATGGGCTTATATTACTCTAATAAATCAAAGATAAGATTAATTGGTTATGTAAATACGGAGTTATTTATCTAATCTATACAAAGCTTGATCACAACTGGTTATATATTTACATATGGAGATACGAGCTATATCTTGACGTTCTATGAAGCAAACTACGGTTACCACATCTTCAAATCATGCGGAAATATCAATTCACGAGGCAAGTCGAGAATGTGTTTGTCTAAGATTAACGATCCATCATATCCGAGAAACATACGGTTTATCTATCGGTAAAAGAAGTTCCAACAATATCATATAAGGATAATGCTGCTTGCATAGTTCTATTGAAGGAAGAATACATTAAAGTGACAATCCAAGTAGATTTGTTCACTAAGGTGTTACCTATCATAACTTTTGAGAAGACGATTCACAAGATTAGAATGCATCATCTTAGAGATCTTAAATAATGTCTTCAACAGGGGAGACAAAAATGAGGATTAATGTGTGCACGGAATATTATATTTTTTTTCTTCATTAGGATTTTTTTCTCACTCGGGTTTTTTCCTAGTAAGGTTTTAACGAGGCATGTTCCTTGTACAATGGACATTCAATGGGGAGTGTTATAAAATAATGAATGTCCATCATCATGTTCATCCACTTTTCATATCTCCACTACTCATAATTCTTAATATGATTCAATTCATCATTCAATATGAGATATTGAAAGGATGATGTAATTGATTATTCATAGTTCCTTCCAATTCTCTCTTCAATTTTGAATCCTATAAATAGGCTTGATTGTTCATTAGTTGGTGTATAATTTTTCTAGAGAGAATAAGAGAAACTTTGAAGTTTTTTATCACTTATATTCATATTATAGTGATTTCATTTTCTTGTCATCATTTTCTTCAATTCTCCTATTATTTCTATTTATTTTATAACACACACACACACACACACACACACACACACACACACACATATATATATATATATATATATATATATATATATATAATACTTGGTTACCTATACTTTCGTTTGAAAAAGCTTGTATCCTTTAAGAACCAGGGGCCGGATATGAGTCCACAAACTGAGTGAGTTTGAAGATGCTCTTACATTTTATGCATGGAAGGAAAATCTAATATTTTAAATAAATTAATAAAAAGAGAATAGGTAGAAGTTTAAGGATTCCATTGGTGAGATGATATTCAAGCTATCATTAGTAAAAAGAAAGACTAAATTGGTTAAACTTCCTTCATTTTTTTTTATAATTAGTTCTTAAACAATAGAATTTGGAAGTGACCTTTTATAATTTTGATTTATTTGAAATTGGATTGTTTTATTAATTTTTATAGAGTTTTGTTCATTTATCAACATTAAAAATCATCAATTATCTCTTTACTATTATTAACTCTTAAAAATCACCAATTATCTCTTGAAATTTGGTTGAATAATAATTTTATTAGGTATTGAAATTAGTGATTATTTTGATATATTATTAAACAGAACCTATTAAATTTAATTGAAGGATCCAATTTTAAATGAATTAAAATTACAACGGGTGAATTTCAATTCTAAATCATTTGAAAAATGATTTAAAGATCAGTAGCGTCAGAATTATACAACCTACAAACGAGAAAAAAGAATGAGCTTAATAATTGAATCAAATTTCAGATTTCTCTGTCTTTGAATATATATAAATAAATATTAAATTATTCTTAATAATTCAATCTCTCTCTCTCTCTCTCTCTCTCTCTCTCATATTCAATTCGAATGCCAATTTTACTTTCTTGAATCACAATTTCTATAAGGAGCAGTTGCACAGATTTTACTTGAATAAAAAAACATTCTCTACGGTACTCTACCCATCCTTGCTTTAAGGTGAGAACTTCTTCTTCTTCTTCTTTCTGTTGCTTATCATCTGTTCATTTCTCTATCTCTTTATGTTCGTTGTTTGATGTTATTATGATTCTTTTTTGAATTTTTGAAGTGTTTATTAGATCTATCATGCTTTCATTTAAAATTTTATTGATTTTTTTTCAAGGATCGATGCTTTCTGTGTTTTGTTTAGATTTTTAAATTTTTACGGAATTATAGAGACATCAAGATCTTTTTCGGATTTCTTTTAAGGCATTAGGCTGAATTTTATTCTTCTTAGCTACTTAGTTTTTAAGTGAGGCCAATCATGTCAATTTTATAGGTATGATATAGGTGCTCTTAGCTAGTAAGAGCGTTGATAGTGATTCTTGGCATTTGATAGATTTCCTTCATTGTGGTCCTGCTTGATGATTTTGTACATGGAAGGCTACAGTTTTATAGTTAAGATAGGATAGAATGATGAATTGAAGGTGAAATAACTTTTTTGATGATTTTGTTCATGGAATCAATTTTTGGATTTACTGTGGATAAATGTTGGTCTATGCTATATACTATTCAATTCATCACTTTCCATCGATGTTATATCATTCAATCCTCAATGACAAGTAGATAAATAGCTTAAAATTTGCAATTCAAGATATTGGATTATTGACGATAAAGAGGCAATTTATCCAATTGAAGGTAGCGATGTGAGTTATATCATTGCTATTTGATTCAATCTTGAGATATTGCAAGCTATTAACAATGCAAGAATAGAACTGGGAAAACTGTGCTAGAGTTTTTTCCTTCCATTTTGTAAGGATATAACAGGCGACTTGTGAGAGTACCTAAGACCGGTGATTGTTGGAGATACAGTATCAGAAAGCATTAGCGGCCTAGCATTTTATGAGTACTTGAAACTGTTCTAACACACTTCATGTTGATGCCTGCTCGGCTTTGGGGACTTGGAGCATTGCTAGAGAGCGTTATACATGCTTTATCATGGTGTTGAAAACAACTCTGCCCAGTTCATGGGATAAGTAGTAGGTCCTGGAATGGATTAAGTTGGATGCCCTCAGATTCGATCAAAACAAAAGAACCAACTATCTGAGTTTAACCCAAGAGCCTTGACTTTTTTTGGCCCTCTTACCACTCTGTGTTTTGAGTTGCAATAACTAGGTTCTGTAATGGCCAGCCTTGCACATGTTTTATTCATAGGTAGGGTGGACCTTTGCCAAGGAGCCTTCACAAATGATACAACTAGCTCTTTCCTCTTTGGCTGCAGCATCCATCTGCACCAAGAACCTAAACTTGCCTATTTTCTTTTTGGTAGTGCACCAACCACAACATGAGACTTCTTTGTGGCAGAGCACTCAGCTGGTTTTCTTCTCCCTCATTTATACTTCTACAAGAAAAGCTGCTCTAATTTTCTAGTTGTCCCAAGGGGCCATTGGAAAGTTGGCTATTGTTATGTAGTTGGAAAATTTGACCATCTTTGGTTTTAATTATGTGGCATGTGTGGTGGATCGCTAGTTCTGGTTTGGACAGCATCTACTTTTTTTTCCCCCTTTTTCCCCCTCTTTTCTATGCCTTGTGCATACAGTTACTTTTACCTGTAGAATAGCACAAATCCTGGGATGACTTTATGCTTTCTAAAAAACTGGAAAAGGTAAAGAAATGTGTATTATTTTTTTCCAGGATTTTATATTATTGTTGCTGAACTGGGTTCCTTTTACTTTGTCTAGTCATTTTGTGGAGATAACTTGGTGGAGACAGGATTTGTTGGATGATTTTTTGTTATTAGCAAAGCAATGAGCCATTTGTCGCTTCAGCAGAGTGCCTCAGGTATGCTGGTGAAGTAGCAATAAAGGATAACAATAGTCAACAGTTTTACTATTATGATTTGAATGTTTCCTGCTGTAGCTCTGAATTCTCTATTTAGAAGATGGAAGGAACAAATTTAGGGATTTTTCCCATGCTACGCTTTTGCTTAGAGTTTTATCATTCCTTAATGCGATAGATTCTCTACAGGAAAGAAATGGAGTTTTCTTTGACTTATGGAACTCTATATAATTGTTTGTGAGAAATTGATGTCTGTCAAGTGACCAATCATATCACATGGAGTTGCTCCTTACACATGGATGTTATTAGGGTCATCAATTGGTATTATTTTCTGATTCTTCATTTGAAGCAACATTGCTTAATTGTAAAATGCTCAACTTTAAGAACGTAGTTTGACCATGGATACTGAAAATCGTTGCCTTTGAATCTGAAAAGAATCCAATTCACTCTGAATGTAAATCCTTTGAATTGTGATATGTTTAGGCATGGTTTGGAGTATTGAATTTACTTCTGCTAAGATAGCAAAGCTGAAGTACTTTTCATGGATTTTTTTTTTCTGAAAAATCTTTTTCTAGAAACATGTACTGTAACTGATGGTTAAGATTTTCATTATTCTGCCACGTTGAAGAGACTTCATGTTTGCTTGAATAATACGGGACTACCCTATCTATTTGTAAACAGAAATGTGCTATGTAGATTTCTCATGGGCATCTCTATCAGATAGAAGAGAATAAATAATTTGGTATGTTATGGATCTGCAATTTGCAACAAGTTGGAGAAGCTCTTGATGAGATGCTGAATTTAGCATTTATTTCACCAAAGAGGAATAAACTATATCTCTACCTAACATGGTTTTTTAATGGGACTGACCAGGTCCCATTTATTCTACGAACTACTTTTCTTCATAGAATGAAAACGATGTTGGTGTTTCTTTAGCCTGTAACAAATGTGAAATCATGCTATTGGTCGAAAATCTTTATTGTATTTGTTGAAGAAAATTGAGAGGAAAAATTATATATTTACTCTTACGTAGGTTACAATGCATTAGAATATATATACAATGAGTCCTAGAGTCAAAGTAGGAAACTACCTAATCTAGGGATAAAGATAAGCATAACTAGAGTCCCTCAAATTAAGGGATAACATTAACACCCCTAACATCTAGAAGATAATAATAATAATAATAATAATAATAATATTTACAGCTAATATAGATCTTGACACTCCCCCTCAAGTCGAGGAATAGATATCTTCCATTCCCGGCTTGGAAATATTATCATGAAAATTGGAGTTGTTCAACCCTTTGGTAAGAACATCCGCAAGTTGGTATCCCGTAGGAATATAAGATAAGCATACTAATCCCTCCTCCAGCCTTTTCTTTGATAAAATGCTTGTCAATCTCAATATGCTTAGTCCTATCATGTTGTATAGGATTATGAGCAATGTTGATAGCAAATTTGTTATCACGAGTAGAGTTTCATAGGACCTTCCCACTTGATTCTCAAGTCGTATAGGATAATCTTCAGCCACAACATCTCACACAAACCTTGAGCAATTGCTCTGAATTCTGATTCAACAAATGATCTAGCCACAACATTCTGTTTTTTACTCCTCCATGTTATAAGATTACCTCCAAGGAACATACAATACCCGATAGTTGATCTTCTATCCATTATAGATCCTCCATAATCTGCATCGGTGTAGACTTCAAGAGCAAGATCCCTTTTGTCTTTTGAACAGGATTCCTTTTCTTGGATTTCTTTTCAAATACTCGTAACACTCTATAAGCGGCTTGTAAATGTGACTCCCTCGGATCATGCATGAATTGATCGATCACACTTACGGAGTATGCTATGTCTAGTTGAGTATGTGCAAGGTAGATGAGCCTCCCTACTAGCCTCCGATACATTTTTCTATCCACTTGGAGGTTCTTCTTTGGCTTCTCCGAGTTTTTGATTAGCTTCAATGGGTGTAGATATTGGCTTACATCCAATTTTTTCGTATCCTTTAATAAATCAACCACATATTTTTGTTGGGATATGAAAATCCCCTTTCCGGAGTATGCCACCTTAATACCTAGGAAGTACTTCAATCTCCCAAGCTCCTTTATATTGAATTCCTTGACCAGTCGTTGTTTCGAGTTCTAGTTTTTCTTTTCATCATTCCTAGTGACGATGATGTCATCTACATACACTAGAATTGTTGTCACTCCCCCGTTGATGAGTGTTTTATGAAAAGGGTATGATCACCCCGACTCTGTTGGTATCCAAAAGCTTTCATAACTTTAGTAAACCTTCCAAACCATGCTCTTGGTGATTGTTTTAGTCCATAAAGGGCCTTTTTCAACTCTGCAAACTTTATTCCATGTTTCTTCTTCAAATCCTGGAGGAACTTCCATGTAAATTTCTTCATCTAGGTCTCTATGAAGAAATGCATTCTTCACATCGTATTGTAACAGTTCGCCAATCAAAATGTGCTCGCTAGGGATAGCAGAATCCTAACGGTGTTCATCTTTGCCACGAGTGCAAATGTCTCCCGATAGTCTACCCATAAGTCCGAGTATATCCCTTAGCCACCAGCCTTGCTTTATATCTCTCAAGTAATCCATCAGCCTTATACTTAGGTGTAAAAATCCACTTACAATCGACTATGTTCTTCCCCTTTGGTTTATCCACAATCTCCCATGTTTAATTCTTTTCTAGAGTAGCCATCTCTTCTTTCATGTCATTTCTCCATTCTCTTTTTGACAATGCCTCAAATACAACAGTGGGGATACAAATGGTGTTGAGGTCTGGTAATAAATTGTCTATGGTTTGGTGACGGGTTTTTAAGTGACACATAGTGAGATAATGGGTACATAGGTTTTTTGGTGCATTCTCTACTGCCTTTTCGATAGCTATGGGAAGGTCACCGAGTGGTTCTACTGATCGTGTGCTTAGGGTTAGATCGGATCTTACCATGGGGTTTTTGTCGAGTCCGGGTAGGATTCTTGAACTTGTTGCGGGTCCGGAATAGTCCTTCTAGTATATACCTGTGAAAATCTCGGATCGTTATGAATAACCTGATCCGAAACTTGAGAAGATACAATTTACGGAACTCGGGTTGGATTCGGATTAGATTTTGTGGGATTAGGAATTGATGATGGACTCTGTTTTGGATTAGAAACGAGACTCTAATGGAGAACCAAGAACGGGAGATGGAACCGACTCTACTTGGACGATTAGGGAGATCAAGAGTACAAGTACTATCAAAAGTACTCTCTTCTAGTAGTGATGTAGTCTCCTTCTAAAGATATGACTTTTTGAAGTATGGCTGGTTTTACGTGGAAATGATATCGAGTTGAAACATAAAAATTTTTAGTGAGAGGATTATAACACTTGTAGCCTTTTTGTGTAAAAGAATAACCAAGGGAAACACACTTGTGTGCTCGAGGATCTAACTTTCCTCTTTGATGACTATGAATGTGAACAAAGGTCGTGCAATCAAATACCCTAGGAATGAGTCCATTAGAAATTCGAAACTCCGGATAAAAGGTATTGAGGACTTCCATGGGACTTTTATAGGATAAAACTTGAGAGGGCAATCTATTGATCATATGAGTGGCTGTGAGGACGGCCTCCCCCAATAAGATTTTGGAACATTTCCCTAAAAAAGCAAGGCCCTAGCCACATTGAGTAAGTGCCCATTCTTGCGTTCAGCTACCCCGTTTTGTTGAGGTGTGTCAACACAAGAGAAGTCATGAATGATTCCCTGTTGTTGAAAGTATGGAGTCAATGTGTGGTTGAAGTAGTCCCTAGCATTGTCCGACCTAAAATTCTTAATTTTGACCCTAAATTGATTGTGAATCATAGAAAGAAAAGTAGGGATAACAATGCTAACATCGAATTTTGTTTGAGTAAATAAAGCCAAGTAACTCGAGTACAATCATCTATAAAGGTAACAAACCATCTAGCACTAGAGATATTTGAAACGGGAGAAGGGCCCCATATGTCACTATGGATCAAATGAAAAGGTTTAGAACTTCTTTGATTACCGATAGGAAAAGATATACGAGTGTGTTTTGCCAACTCACAAATTTCACAATGAAAATCGAAATGGTTAATCCTTTGAACAAGTTAGTAAACATGAATTTAAGGACTCTAAATGTAGGATGACCAAGACGAAGGTGATAGAGCCAAATGGTCTTTTTATTGGAAGAACTAAATAAAGACACGGACAAATTATTCATAATACTCCGAGAAGAATCCAGATGATAGAGGCCATTCCTTTCCTTAGCGAGTCCAATCTTCCTCCCCGAGTCTTGATCTTGCAAAACACGGTAAGGAGGAGGAAAAATTGCAAAGCATTTAAGATCATGAGTAAGTTTTTTGATTGACACTAGGTTGGTTGATAATTTTGGCACATGGAGTACATTTTTAAGAGTGAGAGTAGGTGTAACCATAATGTTTCCTACACCTGCAACGGTAGCCAAGGATCCATTTGCCACTATGATCTTCCTATTACTAGGGCGGGGGTTATAGGTATGGAAAAATTGTGATGAATGAGCCATGTGGTACGTGGCTCCGGAATCAACTATCTATGAATTATTATAGGTTGTATCCGAGACATACATGCAAGTGGAGAATGAAGACTTACCTGAAAGAGCCAATAAACAAGCCTCGAATGGTTTTTCAAAGGAACTTAACAAGTTTTTCAGTTTTTCTATCTCCACACTATTGAATCCACCATTATCCATCTTTACTTCCTCATTGACTTGTTCTGCTGAGTGAGCTTGATGTTGAGATTTTTGCTGGAACCTTGGTTGCCCTCCACGGTTTCCCCACTCATGACTTGGTGGTTTACTATTTAATTTCTAGCATCTTTCTTTGGTATGTCTCAACTTCTTACAATATGTACACCACATGTTGTCTCTGTTATCCTTCAGCCGGGGATATTTGTCGGTCCTCCCTCTCTTTTGTTGATCTCCTTTTGTTGCTAGTGCGGACCCTACGTTGTTGGGACTTCGAGCATAATGTTTCTTACTGCTTTCCTCTTGCTCTAATCAACGAAATTGTCTCTTCCAATGATGGCATCTCTTCTTTGCCAATAATCCGGACTCTTACTTGATCAAATTCCGGGTTCAAACAGCCAAAAAATCATACACCCGATCTTTCTCAATAAAATTCTTTGAGATTGCAGCATCCTTCGCACACTTCATCTCAAATATGCTATAATGATCAAGTTCCTGCCATAAATTCTGCAGGATATTGGCATATTCTGTAACGGTTTTATCTCCTTGTTTTGCTGCCCCAGTTTTGATTTTTACCTCATAAATTCTGGCTGCATCACGATCCTTTGAGTAGGTACGCCGGATGAACTCTCAAATCTCCTTTGCGAAGCAAGAAATATGCAGGTGTCACTAATGGTAGGATTCATCGAGTCCCAAAGCCGGACATAATCATTGAATCCTCTTCATCCCATGCTTCAAATGCTGGGTCTTTCTTTTCTGGTCCCTTTCCTGTGATATGGCTAAGTCTTCCTTTACCCTTTAGGTATGTACGAATGAATTGAGACCACTTCGGATAGTTTTTTCCATTGAGTCGATAGGAGGCCCTAATGTTTTGTAACTCACCGGGTTTTTGGACAGAATTTACTTCCTCCGAGATGGAAGTTTCAGTTGTAGACATACTGAAGGAACAAAAGGTTTAGAAACAAAAGAACTATGGAAAAATTACAGCAATCAAGGCTGTGGAAAAAAAAACTGAAGAAAACTGACAGCAATGAAGGCTGTACAGTGGCAGAATTTCAGCAAAGAAACCCTAAGGCTCGATACCATGTTGAAGAAAATTGAGAGGAAAAATTATATATTCACTCTTACGTAGGTTACAATGCATCAGAATATATATACAATGAGTCATAGAGTCGAGTAGGAAACTACCCGATCTAGGGATAAAGATAAGCATAACTAGAGTCTCTCAAATTAAGGGATAACATTAACACCCCTAATATCTAGAAGATAATAATAATAATAATAATGATGATTACAGCTAATATACATCTTGACAGTATTATATGAAATTAAAACCATACTGTTGTTAGATGTGAGAAATGAGCAGAGGAGGAATTATAATGCTCCCAGATTGTTCACAATGATTCTGTTCTGTTTTTGTTTCACCCTCCTCCCTACTTTTGTTGATGAAATATGATAAATCATTTCCAACATGTATTTTTATTTGTTTCTGTTGGAACTTGGACACTTTTATTTTTGCGGGATCAATAAGTATGTATGATTCAATACTTTTTGTTCTATGTTCTGCAAAAAAGTAGCTTATCTTTTATCTCTTTTTTTAATGACCGTAATATCTCCCATTCCATCTGTTCTTCCCACCTTTTTGCCATTTTCAGTATCAATTTATTTGATTGCTTTATAAAGATATTCTTATCTATTCTATATACTTAATCGCTGCATTTTGTTATTTTTTTCTGCAAAGGTAAAAGAAGATTAAAAGATTTATTGCTTCAAAGTGATAATCGCTTTTGTGCTGATTGTGGCGCTCCTGATCCTAAGTGGGCGTAAGTTGAATGATGTGAATACCTTACGGTTGTGAATATGTATATTAACAGAGTTGAAATGTGCACTTTATTAGCAAACTGAAAAGTGACATTTTGTGCATATGTTTATGGGGAATTAACCACTTAAATTAAAGAGATATTAAGAATGAGAAATTTTGGTTATTTTATTTTATGAGCGTGCATTTTCAAAAAAATTGTAATTTTCTTTCCTCCAGATCAGCAAATATTGGAGTTTTCATATGCTTAAAATGTTGTGGTGTACACAGAAGCCTTGGTACACATATCTCGAAGGTAACTATTCCATATTGCATCTAATTTTATTTTCTTAATGTTATGAACCAATTGATTTAGGGAAGTATAATCCAGTTGGTTACGATTTGCAACTTGATTGACAATATTTACTTGCACTGGCAATGTTTCAGCTTTGAAATGAAACTATATAATCTATTTATCGTCAACCATCTTCTAGGGCCCTTCTACTGAGTATTTGATTCAATATATCTAATGTAGAACTTAAAAAAAAAATAGAAATTTCATTAAATAATGAGCATACAATACAATGAGTACTTCAAAAACAGTTATTTTGTCCTCCAATAAAGCATCCTATGGCTTAGTAAGGGAGAAGTTAACTCATGATAATACACTTAGGTTAGGTTTGGAATGGTTTACAAGACAAAAGGGGCATGACAATAGAGACGAGACAGTGAGAGGCGGGACATTAGGGACGAAACTGATTTGTGTTTGGTATGGTAGATAAGACATATTTTTAAGTACTTTTAGTTTAAAATAAAATAAGTAACATTCATCCTTACACTGTCTTATTTACATTAAAGTTACAGAAAAATGTTTTTTTCTATTTACTAAATCATGCATATTTTATATTTTAAATATTTCAACAAAAATATTTCATTCTCTTTAAAAATAATATAAGAATTTAAATTAGAAAATGACATTTAATAGCTTTCAAACGCTTCATTCCCTTTAAAAATAATATAAAAATTTAAATTAGAAAATCATATATAATAACTTCTATACTCATAAAATCACATAAAAATAGATTCATTGGAAATATAAAATTTATAGTGCTTTTTCTAGCATGTATAAGAGTAATAAAATTAAAAATAAGAAACTTAAGTGATTAACACCTTAGCCTTCTCCTTTGAATGTAAAAGTGATGATCTCACATAGAAATAGGATTCATTAACATTCGACTTGCTTTGCTGTCCTGGTTTTATCTCTGATGTGGCATCTTGAGGAAAATGAAACATGAACAACCTATCATCTGCTTTCTTTTCCACAAATGTGCTTTTGAAAGATTTGTGAGCTAGAAGTTGTTCATACATGCTCCAATTGCAAACTTGTTGTATCTGATTCAATTCAGATCGAAGGATGATATTAACATCAGCCTTCATGACTCAATATAATTTACAACCCTAGACTAGAGCCTAGGATTGGAAACAATGATATAGAAGTGTAGATAATGTAAGGATAACGAAGAAAACAAATAGAGATAAAGAATTCAGAAAAGAAGGCAATAAAAGAAAATATTAACAAAAAAGGATAAAGGACTATTTAGAATTTACCAACTCGTAGTGAAGAACAACAAAGAAAATCTAACTTAGAAATTGAAAAGATAGATCTCGCACAAACGGGAGGGGAATGCTCCTATCTTAAAGGAAAGGGAAAAATACAACATATTCACTTCTTATATTAGTATTATTTGTTAGATGTTAGATATTAAGGTAGGTAAGAATTAATGTCGAACCAATTGATGAAATCCAGAACCAATTGATGAAATCCGAATGACAGCACTAGTCACTTTCTTAAGAAAATGATTTTACTAAAGAATCAAAGCATTTTACATAACTTGAATGTGTAGCTAGGGCACTTAATTATAGGCACTGAAAACAAATAATAAAGTGAAAAATCAATTTCTTATAGTTGTAGGAAACTAAAACATTGAAAGTCGTGATCTTGATAGGGATAGGAAAACCTACTAAATAGTTCTAAAAACCAAGAAAAATCATTGAAAATCAAAATTCCATAACATTCAAATACTCATCCCATTACAGTCTTTTTCCTTATATTTTATTTTGTTGCATTTGGCTCACAATTTGAGACATTTCTATATAAATCAACTAAACCTAGGCGAATGACACCTGGGCTCACTTATGACCCACTCTTGATGGAATGAGATTGTGGATTTTGTTCTTCTTGAAATGAGTTAAAGAGCATAAAGAACCAAATAAAATAAAATTAAAATAGAGAAAACCATGGATTTAATTATTTTTCGTGTTTTATTAATGTGATTTGTAAACATCATAAGATGCAACGAATATGCCATGTATGTTTTTTGCAATAAATGCTTCTGACATGCATGGCTGCAATCATTTGGTGATTTATAAGTTTATGTACTTGAGGGGAGAAGAAGGTTTTTTTTTGTGCCTTTTTTTTTTTTTTGGTGCTCAACTGTTGATTTCTAATGATTGGCCACCCAACCTTTGATTTTTTTTTCTGTTTTGGTACTTGAAATCACTTGAGACATAATTTTGCAGTTGTGTCCGGCTAGAGTGGTCACATGGCATTTTTAGTGTCATGTGGCGGTCAATTCCAAACACATCAGTAATTTATACTCTCAAGTGACTGGGGCACTTAAACAGGGAAAAAAAATCAAAACTTAGGCGCTGAAATAGAAAGACCGACCGGAATTACAAAAGCACAAAATGAAGGTTGAATTATCCAGAATAAATTAGGATATGTGTTTTGTCCCTGGAGCATATTTGGATGAAGAAAAACTAAAATCCGCATTTCTGTTCTTTCTTGGATTCAATTAGTCTCTTGTTTTATACATGGGGCTTCTTAGTTTCATTGGCTTTGACAGCAGCTGCAAATTATTTAGAGCCAGTTTGGCTATTTTTGTGTTGTGCTTTACTTTGATTGTTGTGTAGTGTTGTGAAGCAAAACAATTAAATTGTTTGGTAATGAACTATAGTGCTCTACTTGAGCAATGCGCTATTTGAATTAAAATGACCATAAAGCATATAACTTTATTATAAGATTTTAAAAGCTAAATTAATAATAATAAAAAAAGTTTGTTTTTAGATTTTAAATATCACATTAATTTAATATATTTTGTATCATGAATAATATAACAAGATAAAATGTTGATTATCATCACACACACACACAAAATAAAAATTAATTACAATTTTGCAATTAATAAAAATTTATAGGACTTATATTTGGGGATGTAATGTTGAGAATGTAAAATAATAATAATGGGAATATTGCAATAGATATCAAGATAAACATGTTATTGAAAATTTTATAAGTTGTAATTAATTAAGCCTATTTTTTGTCATTTAAAAAAAAAGGCAGCATTGCACTCAAAAAACATCTCTCCTCATGCTTTTTAAAGTGAAACCTAACAGGCCTTATAAGTGGAATCACCTTCTATTTTTTAGTTAAGCAATGAAATTTAAAGTTGCTTACCAAACACTTACTTGAAACTTTCAGCTGATTTACTTTAATGCAAAGTAGTGAAAGCTAGAAAAGTTGGGGACCAAACAGGCTTTTAATCTGAAATGCTCATAAAAGCTTATGAATTAGCCATCACATAAATAGTTGACCTCTCATGTTTCTTTTATTGTTCAATGATTGTTAGTTAAGTTTTGAGTGTAAAAAATGAAATAAGATCAGCCTTTTATGTGTTTTGTTTCTTTTTTCTTTTTCTTTTTCTTTTTTTCCCCACAAAACCTGGATGTAAGTATTTGCCTGCATTTTAAATATGAACTGCAGTTGATGTCTTTATGATGCCTACAACTTATCTCACTCTGTGTTTAAGCTGGTGGTTCTTCTCCTTAGAACATGATCAATTTTGATTGTATAGGTTTTATCTGTGACTTTGGATGAATGGTCTGACGATGAAATCGATGCCATGATCGAAGTTGGAGGAAATTCAACTGCTAATTCAATTTATGAGGCCTTTTTACCTGAAGGAGTTTCAAAGCCAGGACCAGATTCCAGTCACGAGGAGCGTGTGAGGTTCATCAGGTTAGAAATGAATTGTCTTTTAACACAACTTTCTAACCTTTCTTTCTTTTTTCTTACAATTGTAAAACTTATATAGATGGATTAATTCACTTTTATTGCAGATTAGATCTTGCATGGGGTTACCTCAAGAAAGTTTCTAATATTCATAGATTTGATGTTAATAGTGTTTACATATGTTAGTTCCATTCTCACAGGTCAAAGTATGAGCTTCAAGAATTTTTGAAACCTAGTTTGCGGATCACATCGGGAAAGACTTCCTCATCTTCTCTCAATTCAAATTTTTCCACAAAGTTTTTTGATAGTTTTCAAATTCCGAGCGTCTCACAGAAATCGGTAAATTTTGTTTTTATCTTTTTTTATCTTTACTTTCTCTTTCATACTTAAATAACATTGAGAAATTGTTGAAATTGTTACAGGAAGGCATGGTAGAATTTATTGGATTATTGAAGGTTAAAGTTAAAAAGGGTACAAATTTAGCTATCAGGGATATGATGTCAAGTGATCCTTATGTGGTTCTTACTCTTGGGAAACAGGTTAGTAAAATTTGACTCTTTGTTTTTTATTTTATATTTATGAAAATTCTTGGTTGAGACAGGTTCACATAATAATTTCTATTTGTAAAGTCTGATTCAGATCTTTGGCACCAATTAGAGATAAAATGTGTTTGATGCTATTCGTTGATGATAAAATGTGCTTTTGTGTTAATAGACTGTTCAAACCACTGCGATGAAGAGCAACTTGAATCCAGTATGGAATGAAGAGCTCATGCTATCTGTTCCAGATGATTTTGGGCCCATAAAGTTGGTAAGTTTGTTTATAATTTTTATGATGTTACAATCAACTTTTCTTTTCATCCAGTAATAGATCCCAAGCTACAAAAGTAAAGCTCTTTCGGTGCTTTATTAAATTAACTATTTGCTTATGTATTTTTCTCCTTAAGCTAATGTTGCATGCACAGGCCCTATATACAGTAGTAGTATGAGGAAGGGTTGTGTTCATGTATGCATTTCGAAGGCACAAGCAAGTTATTGGATTCAGTACTTGTGTTTTTGTCGTTACTTATGAACCACTACTTCCCTGATTATCTCGAGTAAAGAGACAAATACTTGTATTGTTGCTGCTGAAACTAATTTGCTATACCTTCAATAAATTAATCCGTTCGTCTTTATCTATCAATGAACAAATAAATTCGTGGTTATTCAAAATTTTCTTATAGAAACCTATTTGTAATACCTTTTGATGTTATGCCTTGCAGAGTGTTTTTGATTATGACACGTTTTCCGCCGATGACATAATGGGGGAAGCAGAGATTGACATCCAGCCATTGATAACATCAGCAATGGCCTTTGGAGACCCAGAAATGTTTGGAAATATGCAGATAGGAAAATGGCTGAAATCACATGACAATGCTCTTATAGATGATAGCATCATAAACATTGTTGATGGGAAGGTGAAACAGGAGATCTCATTGAAGCTCCAAAATGTTGAATCCGGGGAACTAGAAGTAGAATTAGAGTGGATGCCTCTTGATCAGTAATTAGCAATTTTAATTCACTTTCAATAAAACATGAAATACGGATTGAATTATTTATATGGAACAACCATATATTTAACATCCTTAGATTTTTGTCTCTTGAAATACATTTTTTCTACCCTCTTGTTTTGATACTCCCAACTTGTACGAGGCAACAACTTGTTTGTAAGTCTTGACAATTTTCAGTGTGTAAATTATATTGTTTTAAAATACGATGGAGCAACATGTACAAAAAAAAAACTCTCATTCCTTTTGAGAAGAATTTTTTCGTCAACTATATATATATTTTAGTACTGCGGTTGTGTGTTTTATTTTTCTTCCTGTTTTATTAGACCAGTTGTATCTTCTTTTTTAATTGAGTTTAGAAGAGAACTATCCATTTCAATTATATTTCTTTTGATTGAGTTTAAAAGAGAGCTATTTACTTTTTAGCTTCATTGCTGCTATATTTTTCTTCCTATTTTATTAGACAATTTGTACCTTTTTTAATTGAGTTAAGAAGAGAGCTATCTATTTCCTAAATTTCATAGTTTAGGATCAGGAACCATTATTTTAAGGTAACATCTGTACTAATAATATATAGGAAAAAGAATTAGATTTTTCTGGAGCTTTGATTAAGCTGATAATAAATAGGAATAAAAGAAATGACAAATCAGAACAACTAAACAAAATAGAGTAGCCTTGATCGATTCAAATCAATTTAACTGAGATAGAAAGGAAAAAAAATGATTGGCCAGCTAATTTTTATAGTACCAACTTCTTAGTATCAATAGTTGAAGGGTACTTATAGGGTTTCATACTAACGGGCTTTGATCCTTCCTTCAAGGTAATTTTATGATCTTGAGTCTTGTAAGGAGGTAGTCTTTTTGGTTCTTTAAACAGATCCCCAAATATATCCAAAAGTTGCTCTCTTTTAGCAAGAATGTCTTTCTCCACTTTTACATCATACACTATTATCCCTGATTCATCCATATCTATTATTTGATTAAGGTATAACCAACTTAAATATTGTTGTTTACACAAAATCCTGTCAGCTTCCTTTTCTTCCTTAGTTTTAAACAAGTTCACACAAGTACCCTTCAACACAAGCAACCTTCCTTTCTAGACAAACCTCATCCACATGTCTTTAAAATTTCAGGTAATGTCCCCTAGTGTATATAACCTAGCAATACCTAAAATCATCTCATACATTCCTAATTACCATACAAAAATAATAGTCTCAAATCATTTTCCCTTGCATCCTCCATCTAAATTTGTTACACACATCCTCACAATAAATATCCCTTTATTGGCCATTCTAACATTAACAAGACTAATCTTGACCATCTCACAATTAAATTTTTTAGCAAAACTCAAGTTCATAAAATTATGGATGCTTTTAGTGTCTACTAGTATATTCATTCTTTTACCTCGCAATTCTCCCATAATTTTTATGGTTTGGTAATGCTCTCCCCCAAACACTACACAATTAGAAATATGATACAATTCTCCGAGTAATACCTCCCACATTATTAACGGTTCCCAAATTATCATCATCCGTTCCTATTACGGTATCCTCTATATTGTTTTTCTCCTCTTCCACTTCTAGCATAAAAAGCGCCTCCCTTTACATCTATGATTAGCAGTATACTTTTCATCATAAAAATAACATTTATCCCTCATATCTAGTTCTTCGTTGCCGACTAATCTTCAAGTTTTAAAAATAGAATTGTCATTTTAGAATCGAGTTGGTAAAGGCAATATGCCTTTTTGGTTTTGAAAAGAAGAATTGTTAGAATTCATTGAAGGATTCTATCTAGAATGGTTTTGTCTAGAGTGGTTTATATGTCTATAGAAATTTATAGGATTTGATCTTTGCTTAGCAAAGGTAGTGTAGTTATTTGTTTTTTTATTGTTGAAAGAAGGATTTGTAGAAGAGAATTTATTGGATTGAGGTTGGATGTTAAGATTAGCCTTTTGTAGTTTAGCTAATGCCATAACCTCTTAGTGTTTTAGGTCTCATAATTTTGACAAGGATCTACAATTCAGATTTAAGACTGCCAATGAAGATAAATCTATTGAGAAATGATTAAACATCGTATATTTGTTTCAACCTATTAATTCAACCATTAGATCATTAAATATTATTTCTCCAAAGTGTGTATTCGTAACCTCAATGTGTTCTTTCCATTTTGTTAAGGTATTCAGCCCATAAATCCTCACAAACACCTAATACCATTCTAAAGCTTCCTCTTTTAAGTGAATAGTAGCTAAGTTAACCTTAGCTTCTTATGGTGTTCTATCCATCATAAAGAACTTCTCACTTCTGAAAATTCCCCTATTCAAAGTCTTAGCTATAAAATTTTGGAAATTCTATCCGAGACATTCTAGTATTATAATGCTACCTTGAGTTACTTCTCTCATATCCATTATAAACAAATTCATTGCTAAAATTTCCAATAGGATATCCATAGTCAAGATGCCTAAAACTTTCTCTATCTACATTACTATCTCCTTCAACATTAATGTCAATAGTGTGATTATTACTTATTTCTTTAATCATTAGACCTTTAAGTCCTTTCACAATCTCTTTCAACTCAACAATATTATTATCATGTATATCAAACACATTATTGCCTTTTTTTAGAAAGTCCAATGATTACCTTGGACATTTGAGAGATAAATTCCTCTTCTTCTTCTTCTTCTTCTTCTTCTTCTTCTTCTTTTTTTTTTTTTTTTTTTTTGAGATACGTGTTTCCTTTCACCATTGTTACTTGATTTTTTTTTTTTTTGTTTTATAACTCCACAATGCCAAAATTATGCTCTGCTATCAATTGATATAATATCCCAATCCATAATGAGAAGAATTAATAGAATTCTATTAAATTGAATGAATGTAAATGTTTATTTCAAACAAAAGGAACAATACAATTGTTAATGCAAGCTTTGCAAGAACAAAGATGAAAATATATTTGAAACAAGAAGAGTAGAAACAAAGAGAAAATCCAAAGAGAATTACAAAGAAGAAAATAGTTTTTGGCGAAAAGAATACCAATCCCACTTCTCTCTCTCTCATAACACTAAAAAATAAAAAAAAAACTATTAAATAGCGATGGATTTAAGTCGTTGCTAAATAATGATGGATTAGTGAATAAACTATGCTTGTTATTGTGGTGTGGATTTCAACGATGGAATATTGACGGATTATAACGGATTTTCAGCAATGGACTTAATCCATTGCTTGAATACGATAATAAAATATTATGAGTATTTTAGAGACTATTTAGCAAGAAAATTGTAAAGGCAATTAGTGACATAATTATAAATTTCATCGCTATTTTTGGATTAAGAATTAGCGATGAATTTTGGTCGCTAATTTATGAGAAAATATGCAATTAGAGATGGAATTACTGTCACTAATATCGAAAAAAGAGCAAAATTTTGAAATTCAAAATCAATGATGGATATAAATGTTTGTCACTAATTAGAAATAAATTAGCGACAAAATTGTATCCATCGCTAATCTTAAATCCCTAAACGACGAAATCTTTTCTTCTTCCTCTCCCTCTCCTACTAATTTGTTATTTTTGCTAATTGTTAAGTTAATTTTGATTAATTTATTGATTTTTAAGTTTATTTATATTTAATTATTAATTAGTTGATAGACATGATCTTCCAATTTATTTTTTCATCAAAGTTTACAAGGTGCCTTGAATTTTATTATCCAATTAGAGAGAACATGAGTGCCCTTTGGGTAGCTACGAGATGACTAATAGAGTGCCAGCATGATATTTTTCCAAAGCGAAGATAATACAATCATGGAGAGCAAAAGAAAAAGACAAGGGCAAAGGCTTCACCCCATTTTCGTGCATATATAAAAAATATAAGCATTAACCCACTTGAAAAAGGCATTTTTGATGCTACCCTTTCTTTGTTTATAGCCATGGACTGGAGTGCTGCCTTTTCCTGCCTGGCTTTCTAGCTTTTTGCGTGGAAGAGTGTTGGATGCCAAGCCTTTGCTGACTTTTCTTCTACGTGTGTTGCCAATCAAAAGATTAAAGCCTTAAATTACAACTCCTCTTGTCTATGTTCTGGACAAAATATCAAATAATATTTTTTAAAAAAATTATATTTACACATAAATATAATTTTTTAAAAAATATTATTTAATATTTTGTCCAGAACATAGACAATAAGACTTAAAAAATGATTATTTACATCAATTAAACAATGTAAGTATTTCAAAATAATGATGAATATCCGTTGCAAATCAACGAAACTTAATACTTTTTGTCGCTAAAAAAATAGCTAGGATCATTTCAACTACGAAATAATTTAGTCATAAATCCATTATTTAAAAGTAATATCACCAAAAAATATTGGTATAACCATGAAAAATTGCATGTTATTTGACAATTTTTTTGTGTTATAGTGTCATTGATATACTAGCCACTAGACTTAGCAACAGCCTTAAACGATCAGGAAAACTACTAATAAAATACCACTAACACAAGTGTATTTTACCTCTACACTTATTACAGATGTCTCTCCACGTGTATAGTTCTAGCCCATCATTAAGCATGCACTATAACCAACCATAACCTAAGCCTTCTTCACTGTAACACCAGACCCTCATTCTCTTCTTCATCGTAACAACAGATCTTCTGTAACACCAGATCCTCATCCCCTCGTGAACGCATCAGATTCTCCATTGAATTATAAGCAAACTTAACTTAGAGAATCATCAAATCCTATCGTTTAGGTTTTTTGGAAGCAAAACTTCAAAGTAAATTACTTGAAGTTGGATTCATCATTTCAGTTTGTCTGTCAGTTCAATGATTACTATAAAGTAAACTAGTGCTAATTCGCTTCCATAAGTGCTTAAAAAAACGATCAGAAACTTAGTATCGCGATCATAAGTAATAGACAAAAGCCGTGAAGTTTCACTACTATACTGAAACAGAGGTTAGCAATAAAGGAAACATCCATAATCCTTTTACAAGGAATGAAATGTGTTATTTTACAATAACGATCGATAACAACAAAAATTGAATCGAATCCTTTTGAAAGCTAGACAAACCAACCACAAAATCCATACATCTTTCCACAAAGTTTTTGGAATTGGCAAAGCAGTGTAGGCAACTATGCTTTAAATTTGACCATTACAAGTTTGGCAAATTCTGCATCTCTTCACAAAACAAGTAACATCGCAGTATAGTTAGGTAATAATACCTTTCCTTGACAAAAACACATACTTGTCTCTTCCAAAATGCCCACCTGGACCTGTTGAGTGAAGCTCTATAATAATGTACACCTTAAGTGACCATTTCATCAGAATGCACAAGTAAGATCCCTCAAACAAAAATCATTTTTGAAGCACATGCTTTCACAATGACCTTCTTTAAAAAGTTTTCACACAACCAAAAAATCTCCATTATTTTTGTACAATTCTCGAATGGAATCAAAGCCTTTAAGCTAAACATTGAAGGTGTTTGAAAGAACCACATGCATACTAAGTGGATTTGCAACGTGGCTACTTTTGACCACTTAGCATCCAAAATGCCCATCTTTGGTGAAAATACAGCAATTTTGATTATGAATACTTTCATAGAAAAGAAACTTAATTAGCATGTCTTCAGTTTAGACTAATATGATTATTGATGTGCTTAAGTACTTTATAATTAAAATTTAGAATTAAGTCCCTTCCAATAAGATAAGACTGCCAATGACCGCTCAAACTATTAAAAGAACTTCACATCATATGTTGAATATTTCATCCTTATTTCATTGACTTTTTTTGCTAAAGAAAGGCTAAAGGATGACCCCTTTAACTAAGCATACCTCCAGTTCCCATATAAGAAGCATCACAATCGACTTCAAAAACCTTTTCGAGGTCTTGCAAAGTAAGCACATGAGAGAGCACTGGACAACATCTGTTTTGAGAGTTCAAAACTCCTTTTAACTTTTGTTGTCCATTTGAATACGCATTTCTTCATGAGGGGTCGTTATTGTGCTAAACTTTCTTACAAAGCGGTGATAAAATAATGTCAATCTATGGAAACTCTTTGATTGCCATTCTTGGATGACTTTCGCCTTCTCCTCATCAACCTTCAAATCTATAGAAATCAATACAAAGCCTAGGAAAGCTGGTATTCAGTCATGAAAAAGCAATTTTTGAGATTCTTTACGTACTTCGGATAGTCAAATAAATTACATGCTCACTCTCATCTTTACGATATACAAGGATATCAATGAAATGCACCAATAATTTTTTTCAAAAAAGATGAAAGACTTGATGTATTACCCTCGTAAAAAAAGTGCTTGGGGTAGTGGAGAGTCAAAATGGCATGACAAGCCATTCAAGTGAGCATTCGCTACTCTTAAAAGCAATTTTCCAATCATCTCCCGGCCAGTTTGATTCGAATTTTGTGATATCTACTAATAAGATCAATTTTTGAGAACACTTTGAGCTCCAACAAGCATGTCAAACATGTCATGAATTCTCGAAATAGGAAACTGGTATTTGATAGTGATCCAGTTAATGACTTTACTATCCGTGCACATGTGTCATGCCCCATCGTTCCTAAGAGTTCGTGAGCAAAGAAGGTGTTGATGAATCTGTCTAGATTAGTTAGATCAGATTATTAGGAAAATTATTCCTTGATTTTCCTAGTAATAATTTCTTGATTTGCCTAGTCACTACAAGCTGCGATAATTAACTATAATTACAGCTATTAATTCTGATTTTTAAAATTAAATTTTTCCTAGTTTAGATTATATACTAAAGTAACTCATACCCTTTGTAATATATAAATAGGTGTAACCCTTTCTCAATAAGATAAGCACAATATTTGTGTGTTCATGGTATTAGAGCCTTACGTCTTATTCCACTAAAAAAAAATTGTTTTTTCACTGCCATCTTCTTGCCTTTAGCCATCTCAAAAAAGTCAAAAATTCTCCGAAACAAATTTCAACCTAAAAGACTACTAATGATTCTAATTTAACTCAAAATTCACAATCACAAACAATTGAATTCCAAAACCTACAATCATCTTTTAAGCTCAATGGTAGAAACTACTCGGTTTAGTCCTAAATAGTTCGAACTTTTCTTAAAGGGAAAGGCAAGCTAAATCTTTTAACAAGTCCCATATTGAAGGAAAAGAAATACGAAGAAAAAGAAAGAAACAAAGGTTTTGAGAGAAAGAAAAGGAGTTATGAGAGTCTCTTTATTACTAACAACTTAGCTAACACTTAACTAACTAATTACTAACAACTTA
Organism: Dovyalis caffra; assembly: GCA_963924115.1. NCBI lineage: Eukaryota > Viridiplantae > Streptophyta > Magnoliopsida > Malpighiales > Salicaceae > Dovyalis > Dovyalis caffra. Next base: position 1,325,201 of record CAWUPB010000351.1, read on the forward strand.
ATACCCCATCTACTGCCGACTCAAATGTCTTCGTTAGCCTTGTCATTGTCTAGCTCATCACCATTACCAAAGGGATTGTATCAATATCCCCTCTTAAAAAACCTTATCCTCAAGATTAAATCAAGGAAAACAATACTCTAAATTAAATGCAAATTCCCAAGTTATCTTAGAAGTTGTACCATTAGACCATTGAACAAGCAACTTAGTAGCAACTTGGTTCTCCCTTTTAATCATTTCCCTATCCAAATAACCACTGGAAATGATAGCACAATCAAGGATAGAGGTAAGTCAACCTATATAGGAAGAAGATCTCTAACATGTTTGAGTTGGGAGACATAAAAAATAGAATGAATTTGGGAGTAAGAAGGTAATTGTAGAATATAACCAACATCTTCAATTTTGTCAATCACCTCGAAATGGCTAAAAACCAAAGAGAAAGCTTATGATTCTTCTTGGAAACCATTGATTGTTGCTTGTAAGGTTGTAACTTTAAGTAAATCTAATCTCCAATATGGAACTCCTTTCGGTATGTTTCTTATCGACCTGCACTTTCATTCTCTATTTTGCCTTGGTCAAGTGATGTTTAAACACTACAATGACATTCTCTCTATCTTGTAGAAGTTTATTAACTTCTAGGTCCTTACGATCATTAGACAAATAAGGCGAGTGAATAGGAGGAGGATGACCATAGAAAGCTTTAAAAATAGTTTGTTGAATTGAAGTATTGAAGGAAATATTATACCAAAATTTAGTTAAACATAAACACTTATGTGAAGGATTAGGAATATCATATGTCATACACCTCAAATAAGTTTGTAAGCACCTGTTAACCACTTCGATTGTCCATCGGTTTGAGGATGGTAGGCAATAGAGAAATATAGTAAAACACCTTGATAAACAAAATAAACTCCCTCTAGAACTTGCTCGAAACATTGAATCTCTATCGAAATATTTTTTTATGGAAATCTATACAACTTATACACATTTTCCATAAACACCGTAGCCATTGATTTAGCGAATAAAGATGATATAGGACATAAAGTGGGCATATTTAGTAAGTGTGTCTATAACTATAAAAATTATTGACTTACCTTGAGAAGTTGGTAATCTTTTAATGAAATTCATGGTTATATCGGTGAAGATAGCATGAGGTAAAGGCAATAGATTCGATAAACCCGGAGTCGCTACATTTTCATACTTACATTATTGACAAACGTTTTAATTTTGCACATACTCATATATATCCTTGAGTAGTCCCTTCTAGTAGAATAAAGTTGTTACTTTTTTTGTAGCACCCTTAACCCGGAATGTCCACCAGACTATTGAATCATGAAATAATGAGATTAATTTATTAAGTAATCCATCCACACCAACCTCGCTTTTCCTTTGTAAATGCTGATCTTGCCACACATATTTTGAATGCATTCCTCCCGGATTTTGTAATTGTATTAATATAATTGATAGCCTCCGGTCTATACTCTAAAAGTCTCGAATCGTTTTCATCAAATCAATAAAAATAGAAGAAAAAGCAATGTTTGCTAATTGCATTCATGAAAAAGCATCTATAGCTACATTTTTCTTACCTTTTTTATACATAATTTCATAATCGTACCCCATCAATTTGACTAACCAAGTAAATTGACAAAGGTGCGGATTTGTTGCTCCAACGAAATGTTTTAAGCTTTTATGAACCGAACGAGATAATGAAAAGTTTGTTTCCTAAGTATTAATGCCACTTCTTGATAGTAAACGGAATGACCATTAACTCTTTTTCATAGATGGATAATGTTTGATGCTTAAGATTTTGCAACTTATTAATGTCAACAATATGATGACTTTTTGTGTCAACACCGCCACAATTCCTTTTGTAGAGGCATCGGTTTCAATCACAAAATCTTCATTCCATTAAGGTAATGCTAGCATTGAAGTTATAAACATTGCCTTTTTTAGCTTCATAAAGGCTCTATCGGTTGTGAGGTCAGTGCAAATCCATGCTTCTTAAGCAAATCTGTCGGAGGTTTAGCTATTCTATCATAACCCTTCACAAAAACTTTTAATAACTCCGTAAGGCCCAAGAATCCTCACCACCGTTTTAGATTTTATAGAATAGGCCACTCGTTGCACCACTTTAATTTTTTTAGGATCGGTGTGAACACCTTTTTCAAATATAAAATGCCCTCAATACTTCACTTTTGGAGTGCCAAAAGTACATTTAAAATGTTTAGCAAACAAGAAATTCTCTCTCAACATGCTTAACGCTCAATCTTGTTTTCAAATGATGAGCATGCTTATGTAAACTTTTACTAAAGATTAAAATATCATCAAAAAATACTTGGAATGAATTTTTGAAGAGAAGGTCTAAAAATATCAGTCATCAATGATGGAAAAGTACTAGGAGCATTGATTAAACCATATGACATAAACCAAATACTCATAGTGACCATTATGTGTTCAAAAAACTATTTTAGGAATGTCAAAAATATACATTCTCATTTGATGATAACCAACTTGTAAGTCTAATTTTAAAAAAAAATAGTTGATCTTTGCAATTCATCTAGAAGTTCCTCAACAATAGGAATAGAAAATTAATCCTTGATAGTCATTTGATTGAGCTTCCAATAATCCACGCACATCTTTCAAGAATTATCTTTTTTTTTTTTTTGTACTAACATCACTAAAGAAGAAAATGGACTTACACTAGGCTATATAGTACCATTGTCCGACATTTCTTGCACCTATTTCTCAATTTCATCTTTCTTAATAGAATGATACCCGTAAGGTTTCAATGTTATAGGTTATGATCCTGCCTTAAAAATTAATCCTATGATCGTGTATTCATTAAGATGGTAACCCTTTAAGCCCTTAAAAAACATCCGTAAACAAATTCAACATTGTCACCGGTTCATTGGAGTCGATTAACCCAACTCTATTTCTAGATTTGCTAAATCCATTTCATTAAGATCCACTAATTGATTTAATTACAACCACTTTAGTTTTTGTTGTTTACAAATAACCCTATCCACTTCCTAATCTGCCTCATTCTTATTCGATTCGAGTGCACTTCCCTTTCAAAGAAAATAACTTGTCATTTTTAGTAAACTTCATCCATATCTCCTTAAAATTCCAAGTTATATCTCCCACGGCATGCAACCATGCTATTCCCAAAATAATGTCATACATTCCTAAATTTCTTATAAAAATAGTAGCTTTAAACACCTCTTTTTGCATCTTCTACTTAAAATTATTGCATTTATATTGACGTAAAATATTTCCACCATCTCGCCACCCTAATGATTATTAGCTCAATTTTGACTTTCTTAGCAAATTTCAAATCCATAAAATTATGAGTACTACCTATATCTATAAGTATACTCATTCTTTTACCCTTTAATTCCTCTAACATCTTCATAGTTTGATAGTGTTCCTACCTAACACTATGTGAATTGAAACTCGATACTGACTCTCCAACTAGATTGTCCTTATTTTCTTCTTCTCTAAAAGCATCTCCTTCCCTAATCACCTTATTCTTAAAATCACTTGCTATGCAATCCTCCACTTCTAGCATAAACACTCGTTTTTCCTTGCATTTATGGCTAGACACATATTTATCATCATAGAAGTAACATAATCCTCTTAGCCTCTTTTCATCTTATTCGTTATCGCTAACAAGCTCTTTTTTTTTTTCGAAATTAGAATTACCATTTTGGAATTGAGGAGATAAAAGCGAGCATACCTTTTTGGTTATGAAGATTAGTAGTGTTGTAATTTGTCTAAGAAGTCTAGTTCATGGAGTTTAAAGGTACTGTAATTATTGAGGGTAGGTTTCTACTTGAAGTTTGGAGAATTTAAGAATGGTTTCGGAGTTGTAAGTAGGTGAAAATTTGGTGTTGAATCTATGAGGATTATGTTAAAGGTTGAGGTTAGTCTCTTAAAGCTTGGCTAAAGCCATTACTTTTTAAAAAGTTCTAGGTCGCATAACCTTCACTCGGCACTTATAATTTAGAACGCAAGCCTCTTATGAAGCATTTAATAATGTAATCTTCAAGCAAGGTTAATATATTAACAATAGAGATGAACTTAAGAAATAATTGCACATCATGAGTCCGTTTTAACCACATCAATTTTCTCATAGGACCATTGGACATCATAACTCCAAAATGTATACCCATTGCTTCTATATATTCTTTACGTTTAATTATAGTCTTAATGCCATTCATCCTCACAAAGACCCGATGCCACTCTAAGGTCGTTTCTTCTAGATGGATAGCACTTAAATTCACCTTAGCTTCCTCTAGTGTTCCATCCACCATGAAAAACTTTTCACATCCGAATACCCATTCTTCAAAGTCATCATCGGAAAATCTAGGAAACTCAACCTTAGACATACGAGTATTGTAGTTGTAACTATATTCTTCATTGACTCTTTCAAAATTACTATTCATCATTCCGAGTATTCAAAGGATTATTAGGATATCCGTACCTAAGAATTTGATAACCTCTATCATTAAACACACTCAATCCTTCATCCATATTACCCTTTACTCTATTTGGTACTTTTTCGGATATTGGATTCTTGATTCCATTAATCAACTCTCTCTCAATTTGTCAATCTCCTAATCATGTTATAGAAACACAAAATCACATCATTGAGTAAGTTCGGTAATGACCTTTGTGAGGTTGTTAACCGACTCCTTCATCTTTTTCAAGTCGGATCCTCGCTTTTGCCATAGTTGATCAACTTAATTTGCTTTCCCCTAGTGCAAGAATCGGTTTTGATACCAATTGATGCAACTCCAATTCAAATCAATGAAAAACTACTAAAGAATTGCAAAAACTTATCAAAAACTAAGATTTTTATTGAAATCGATTGAAAACAATGGTTTGTATATAAATGTAATGAATGAAAAAAAAAATCTAACAAGATGCTTACAATGCATAAGAAAAAGAAATACAAAAGAAGAAGAAGAAAGAAGCAGAGGATTCGAGAGAAAGAAGAAGCTAAAATTTTAATATTTGTTTAAGAATTAGCAGCTATACTCTTAACTATAAAGAGTAACAAACAAAGGATAGAAAAGTGCCAGGAAATAACATAATAGAATTTGCTTTTTAATCTCTCTACTTCCTCCTCTCCTTTTTTTTTTTTTCCTTCCTCTCTTCCTTCTTTTATCTCTAAAAAAAAAAAAAAAAAAAAATCGGTTTTAGATGGAAAGGGATAGTATCATATGCTCCATAGAAGTTTGAGATAAAAATAAAAGGAATGGAGGTCTCAACTAACGAGCATAATTTCCAGAGATAGAATTCAGTAGTATCATTATTTCTTACGAGACAATACATTCATTATATATATATATATATATATATATAATTGAATGCAGCTGCATGTGCATAAAGAACCTATATAGACACTGAAGTGATAGGTTTGGAAGTTGGAACTGATCCATTTCTTGCTTAGGGCAGTGGTAGGGTCACAAACATTTAAAAGCTCGGTATCATGTGAAGAAAGCTTTAATCCCACAATGTGCATTATTTGATCCAATACGTAAATCTTATATCCACTAGCTACTTACACGCTAAGTTGATGAGCTGGATTAGGCCAATACCAGCTTGACAAATTCAATAAATAAATCATATAGTTTCTCCGTTGATGGCGTTGCTATACAGTAGTCATGACATGTTTATTTTTTAAAAAAAAAAAAAACTAGTGGATTCTTGATACTAGGACGTTATATTATTCTTTCGAAAATAAAGGCAGATCAAATGTATGTGTTTCTCTTCTCAAAAATTTAAACAAAAAGATAACAGAAACTGATTAAAGAAAAGATCAATTATTCTAAGCAAACCAAGTGACCATCAGATTGAACACTACACTACACTACACTACGTACACATGTCGTTTTTGAAAGAAAACAGAACAAACACACGTCTTCTCCTTCAAATCAGATTAGGAAAAAAAAAAAAAAACTTAATCTTTACCTGCATATACGATAATACTCCTATGATTATTATTTGTTGTTGACGACGATGATGGTGATTGGTTTTTATGCCTGATAAAGTAGTAAATCAAAGCAGAAGTAACTAACAAACCCAAACCCGTGACCCCACACACCAAGCTTGCCACCAACAGCACGTGCCTCACATGATCACCACTACCGCCTTTACCACCACCACCACCAACAGTTCTCCACCACGAGGTGTCGCTTGAGTTCATTGCTTTAGGCAATGCTACACCAGACGACGATGAAGAAGTCTTATTTGTAGCCGCTGAAGATGATCCAAAGAATTCTTTCATGTCAGGTGGAAATTTCACCCCAGTTGGTGGCATGCTCTGGTACTCCAGCCCATGATCGGACGGTCGTAACTCCCTGGCTCTTGAATCTTGTATGATGATGATCATCATCATCATGATCGAAAACTGTATGTAGATAGCCGTTACTTTGGTGCTGATTTCTTTAAAAGAAACCATTTTCAGCTCCTTGTTTGTTTCTTCCTTTGGCTGTCTCTCACTATCTCAAAACACGTACATTAATTGATGGAAACATCTGTAAATATTCATCCATCCAGTCATTAAAGAAGGATTCGAAACCGAATAAAGAGACCAAACGGTGTCGGTTGGGTTCTCTCTCTTTTCCTTTATTCTTGTGTTTTTCATTTATTTTGGAAGAAAAGAAACTCGTGAATTGTTGTCGGGAACCAAAAGTCTTCACAATCACAAAAAGTCTTTCACAACCCTCGCCGCTGCTTTCTTTGTCTTTAATGCTTGCTGTCACTCTGTTACTAATATTAGTACGTCATAAAGAACCTCAAAAAGCAAAAGCATGCAACAACCACAAACCGTTTTTACCATTTCACATGGCTGTGAATAGTGAAAACAATATATTCCAAAGTAAATAATCTTGGTCTAACCACATTTAAATAAATAAAAACTTTGGTTTTCTAAAGTAAAGCTCGAATTCAAACAGCCAGTAATTATTTGTAAGCTTTTCATTTTTAGGCTAAAGTCATAGGGTATCAATACAATATCATTGCATAGGATTGGATTCGTTTTCGACTTGGTGGCCTTTCATGTCATTTCATTTTTACTCAACCCATTAACTAAAAAACTAAAACATTTGAGATAAATTAACAGTGAATAACAGTAAATATACTGTTCATTACTTTAAAAGGGGGCATTTTTGTGATTTTTTGTGATGGTGGTTTCGTTATTTTCATAAAGTTTTTTCTTTTTCTTTTTCTTTTCATTCATTTTCAAATTTTACACTTTTTTTTCTTTATGTTTTTAAATCCTCATATTTTTATAATATTTTGACACATCATATTTTTAACTTAGTCCATTTTTACCTCACTTTTTTTCAAAATATATTTTTTCTCATATTTTAAAAAATGTTTTTGGCCTCTAGTGTTTTTAAATTTTAGAACAAACACACATATCGAATTATATTTTTTTATTGATTAAAATTAATTTCTTAAATTTTTCGTTTATTATAAAAATTCTCATCAAATTAATTTTTTTATGAAATTTTATTTGTTAATTAATATGATTTATTTTTCTCTCTATGTATGAATTTTTAATATGTTTTTTCAATAAATAATATAATTCATATGTTTTTTTTTTTACCTTATTCTTGATATAATCAAATTTTAAAAAAAATTAAATTATTTTTATTACACTCTATTAACATTAATATATTTCTTACTTCTTCATTTTTTTAAACATATTTTTTAATTTGTACATAGTATGGTACCGATATATACAAAACGTTATTGAAATCAATAATTTTATTAAAAATTAATTATGCATCAATACATATAACACCAAATATTTTCAATTAATTATTTTTTATATTCTAAATTTAATTTATTTTAAATAAAATATTATTTTTAAAGAACCACCTAATAATTCAAATATATGCTTTTATACCTAATATTATTGATTGTTTTGTATGTGTGTGTGTCTATATATCAAATGTACATATTTTTAAAAAGTTTAAAAAGATTCACTAGTTAATTTTTATACAAATTTTTATATTGATTGTTGATATATTTCTCTAATACAGATCTTATGAAAAAAAAATATTAAGATATTTTTTAAAATTTTATATTTATATTATTGTAGGTTTTTATATAAGAACGAATGAAAAAAAATTAAATTGTTTTTTTTAACAACAAAATCTATGAAAAATATAGAGAAAAACAAATGAAATACAAAATTTGATTAAAAATTATGAAATTAAATCATTCTTTATCTTTTTTTTAATTTAATATATATTAGTAAAAAAAAACACTAAAAGAACTAAGATATTTACTATTGTTTTAGACTTAGTAGAACTAAAACAGCTAAGTTTTTTGAACAATGATGAATAGTGAAAATCATTGTTCATTATAGTAGCTGTGTGTGTGTGTGTTTTTTTTTTTTTTTTGTTTTTTAGGTTCCTAAAAATTTCAAATAAAAATTTTAACCTCTAACCGATGCACTACACATGCCTTCTCTTTTTCCTTTTCTTTTTCTTTGGTTTTTTCTTTGCTTTTTCCATCAATTTATGTTCTTTTTTTATTTAATTGGATGTTAAAATTTTGAAAAATCAATTTTTGTTTGCTTTTTTTTTCATCAATTTATGTTCTTTTTTTTAATTGAGTGTTAAAATTTTAAAAAATCAATCATAACTTTTTTTCACACAAACCGATGATTATATAATATATCTTTTTATATTTTAAAATCAAAATATACTTCGACTTATATTGCTCTTATTATTTAAACTTCATTCTTTGAATTTGTCAATTTTTTTATGAAAAATCTCATCCAATTAATATTTTTTATATGAAACTTTATTTATTGATATTATATCATTTATTTTTCTCTCGTGTTTGAATTTTAGAATAAAATTTTAAAACATGATTGTTTTTTCTTTTTTTAAAATAAATTGGTACAATATATATCATGAATTCTTAAAATTTTTAAATGATAGTTGCATATATATAAATATATAATTATTTTATTCTAAAAAAGTAAAAGTGTATTTCAAGTAATTTACCTCGATTAACTAGATATGGTCAAGACATATAAAAAAATTATTGAATCGTTGATTTTATTAAAAATTAACTATGTATCTTCCAACATAATACAAATTCTTTACTATAAATATTTTTTTAACATTATAGAACCAATTTATTTGAAATAAAATAATTAAAATAATTTTTTAAAGAAAAGAACTAATTATTCAAATACTCGTTACTATAAATATTTTTTTTAACATTATAGAACCAATTTATTTGAAATAAAATAATTAAAATAATTTTTTAAAGAAACCAACTAATTATTCAAATACTGTTTTTTATGCTAATTTTATTGATTATTTTGTAAATAAATATATATAGATCAAATGCATATACTTGAAAACAAAATCGTCTCACCAACATTAAATAAGAATAAAATTTTATTTTTTAATTGGTTAATTTTTATGCAAGTCTATACATTAATTATAACTTTATTTTTTGGATACATTCTTATAAAAAGATAATTTTAAAGTATTTGTTTTTGAATTCTTAATTAATATTTCAAGGTTATATTATTACAAGTTTTTATTTAAAAATCTCTAAATAACGAAAAATAAATTATGTTTTTTGAAGCAGAAATTTTATGAAAAACACAAAAAAATAATAATTATTAAATAAAAAATTAATTAAAAAAATTGTAACATTTTAAAATGATTTTATTCTATTTACTTATAACGTTACGTAAATAATTTCAAAAATTAATCTTCTAATCAGAATTAAATAAGATTTTTTTCATTTATTAATTTTTATAAAAATCTATCCATTAATTATAACTTTATTTTTTGAAATACAATATTGTAAAAATTATATTTTAAAAGTTTTTTTTTCAATTCTTGATTAATATTTTAATTAAAATTATTAAAATTTTTAATTTTAAAATCAATCCATAAAGAAGAATGATTTATTTTTAAAAAAACAGAAAATTTATAAAAACATTAGAAAAACATTAATTAAATAAAAAATTTTAGTTAAAAAAATTTAAAACAATTTTATTCTATCGGACCCGTAACGTAACGGAAACAACATGCTAATTATTTTGTAGATGCACGGATGGTTCAAACTTTGCCAATTTTTCATGCAATGTGAAAAATTGTGTTCATAGAGGCTCAAGAATTTTATATAAGTCTGTCATTCCGTCATTATTTATGAAAAATTGCTTTTGACCTTTGAGTCGTAACTATGTCATTGGCACAATTACTTGTTCCGACTGCTGAGAGGCCTTAATACTATAACGTGCTGTTGAGGTCTCCCAACTGCATAGCTACATTACCAAGATGAAGAAACTTGGCTGCAAGAGCTAGAGAACCTTAAATACTGAAAAGTAATAGTCCAGACATTCAATATAAATAGATGTACACAACCAAAAATAACCGAAGGAAAAAATCAATACAATATGAGAACACCACACTGTCGGTGGAGAAACAAACCATAAAATACGAAGTCTATAGAGCTTTGGATACAGATGTCTCGAATTCAGGTATCGTCGACTTGAGAGTGGAAAACAAAGCTGGGGAATGTAGTCGTGATGTCCCTGCTCAAGAAAATAAAGAAACTGGGTCAGCTTGCCACTAGCATCAGGTTCAACATAGAACTATTTGTCTAACTAGTTACATTTTCTAGCCCATCAAATGGTTTGAAAGGTCCAAAAATTCTTCAGTTGACATGAAAATTCCATAGCATCAGAGTAGCGCCTAATGAGAAAGAGAAGTAGGCATGCGTATTTCAAACTCACTTGAGGTATTGAAGTGTCATATTCTTCAGAAGGGATGGATGGCGTAAAACAAGGCTTCTCCACTCTTCCTTGTCAATCTTCCCATCATGTTTTGTATCAGCTTCCTCAAAGGTCTGAAACAAGGCTCCAAAATTCAGAATCTCAAAATTATCCAATAAACGCTTGCAAGCAAACAAAATAATGCTGAAAGCTTTCAAGAACCCATTTATTAAGCAAGAAAGAAAACATTTGATTAATCTGAGGGAGCACCTTGTCAATTATACTTTCTATTACATCATCTGAAAGGTTCATACCAGATTCGGCAAGAGTAGCCACTACCATTTGCTTGACCTATGCATCAACAAGTTGATAAAGTCTAAAGTCACCAAACAAATAAATAAATAAACAATTGAGAGGAGTTCAAGAATCAAATAACGTTAAAGTTAACCCTTCAACAATGAAATTTACCTCCTGTCTTTCAATAAAACCTTGCTGCTTTAGATCGTAAAGTTGGAAAGAAACTGCAATAGCACACAACTTGTAAACATAAATAGAGAATCAGGTAGGAACGCCTAGAAAATTAAAGAATGGTATTTCAAAATTCATCATCCTAGTTACACACTAATCAAATCTTTAAGCACAAACAGTAGCCAATTAGTTCATGTAAGAGGAATGCTCATAATAATTATGACCATACACAAGGGGCAAAAGAAAAGAAAGCTTATGATAAGGACATAATGAATCTCAGACATACACTCAATCTTATCATCAATGGGGGCATTTGGATGAAAAACAGAGAGGGCACGGGCAAACTCTTCAAAACCTAGTATCCCATTGTGTTTTGTATCAAACAAGTCAAATACCTGCAATCAATAGACAACACAACAAAGAAGCAAACAAAAGGTAATTAACAAATGGGTCAAACACTCTATGAATAGAACAGATAATTTGTTGGAACAATTGTAAGTGAGTTTTGACAATGACAATATAAAGTACCCTATCAGCAAACAAGCTCTCCTTTTTGTTTGTCTTGAACAACGCTAATTGAAACTCCTCCTATAACAGGAAATAAAGAAATAGGCATGTAAGGATTTTCGAACAAATTATAAGAAAGTAGCATTCACGTGAAGAAAATAAAACATGGCATTGTAAGAGGAACCACTAGATTCATATGAAGACAAAACACAGAGCAAGCTTATGCCTAAAATGAAAATTATGTATGGCCAGATTGAAGAATACACAAACCTTATTGATCAGCCCGTCATCGATCACGGCGCTGCTGATCTTCTTAAAGAGCTCATATAATGCCTCTATTTCACTTACACTGACTGCATCCAAGGTTAGCGAAAACAAAACTGTCAATTGAATTATTGGTAAGGCTAAAGATATTATATTCATTATAAAACAACACTGTAGGATTCTTTTTATTGGGAAATAAAAGAAGAACTAATACAATGAGCAAATATCCTCACAACTGAAATGAATCCAATAACAAAAGGGCATTTACTGCATTCATTATCAGATAATTTTTCTTGCTAGACTTTCACAATCAAAAACAAAAAGTCCAAATTGAAGAAGAAACATGCAGTGTGAAACCTATTGGCAAGACATATTGCATAAAATCTAAGAATTTTCTGTTGACTAAAGATTCCAAGAATGAGAAGTAGAAAGAACCCATTAGCTGCATCAGATAAAAGATTAACAATGTTATCATAAAGAATGGGCAAGTACGTACAGACTGTCTCCCTTGCAAGAAGCTCAGGATCTTCAAGGCCTCTTGATTGTTTGTATAGATCTAGATCACAACACCGCAAGATGGAGGTAATGAATCCCTCTACACACTGCAACATGATATATTGTACGCATCAAAACACTCCATACCTGTGAAACAGAGAAATGAGTAAGAAACCCTTCAGGTAACTTTATGTGAAGATAGAACCGATATCAAGGCAATCAATAGATGAACCTTTTCACCATTTCCTGCTTCTGCTAGCCAATCCCCCAATTAAGTTCAGTAAAAACTTGAGCTCTCAATAGTGTACCTGTTTATAGGAATAAAATTAATATATTTGTACCTTCCTGATTAATAAAGAAATATTCAATCAAGAAGAGGAACTGTAAAAAATGAAAAAAGGAGAGACATTAAGCCCCCATTTTGGTAAGAAATGACCATAACATGGGAAAGTAGGTTGTGAAAAAGAGAAGCAATTAAAATTAGAAAAGATGGACAATCTTTTAATCTGTGTGTACGGAGACATGTTGGCAATTACATATATTAAGTTATACACATCATGTTATACACCAATGTGTCATTAAACATTTAGATTTCTTTTACCTTTTCCTCATTTTTCAGAAAACAGAAAGCCATCCCAGGATTTGTGCAATGCAACAGGTAAAAGTAACTGAATACCCAAGGCATAGAAAAGAGGAAAAGGAAAATAACACAAGTAAATGCTGTCCAAACCAGAACTATTGACCACCACACATGCCACAAAATAAAAACCAAAGATGGTCAAGTTGTCCAACTAAATCACAATAGCCAACTTTCCAAAGGCCCCTTGCGACACAACAAGTGTCCAAAACAAATAGACAATAAAGAGGCACCTAGAAGCATTAACAACTAGAAAATTAGAGCAGCTTTTCTGGTAGAAGTAGAAAACAGGGAGAAAGAAACCAGTTGGGTACTCTGACAAAAAGAGATCCCATGGTGTGGCTGGTGCACCACTGAAAAGAAAATAGGCAAATTTAGGTTCTTGGGGCAGATGGATGCTGCAGAGAAAGAGGAAAGAGCTACTTGTATCTACTTATATCGTTTGTGGAGGCTCCTTGGTGGAGGTCCCATGCTGCCTATGAATAAAACATATGCAAGGCTGGCCATTACACAACCTAGATATTGCACCTCAAAACACAGAGTGGCAAGGGAGCCAAAGCAAAGTCAAGGCTCTTGGGTAAAACTCAGTTAGTAGGTTCTTCTATTTAGATTAAGTCTGAGAGCATAGAACATGATCCATTCCGAGACCATCTAGTCATCCCATGAACTGTTCGCAGAGCAGTTTTGACCTCCATGATGAAGCATGTAGAATGTTCTCTAGCAATGCTCCAAGGCCCGGAGCAGGCATCAACATGTTGTGTGCTAGAGCAGTTTCAGGTACTCACAAAATGTTAGGCCGGCAACGCTTTCTGATACTGTATCTCCAACAATCACCACTCCTAGGTTTTCTCACAAGGCGTCAGTTATATCCTCACAAAATGGAAAGCGATAGGTAGCATAGTTTTCCCAGTTCTATGCTTGCATTATATCAAGATCCAACGACATATAAATGATTAAACTTTAAGCTTTACATTCAATTGGATAAATTACCTCTTTATGGTCAATAATTCAATATCACGAACAACAAATTTTTAAGCTATCAAATCTACTCGCAATTGAGAATTGAATAGTATAACATAGATGAACATTTATCCATACTGAATCCAAAAATCGATTCCTGGTGCAGTTGTCAACTTTCTTATTTCACCTTTTATTCGTCATTCAATCCATTCTTAACTATAAAACTGTAGCCTTCCATGTAAAAGATCATCCAGTAGGACCACAAAGCAGGAAATCTATCAAATGCCAAAAATCACCATCAAGGCTCTGACTAGCAAAGCACACCTATATCATACCCATTAAATTGATATGACTGGCCTCACTAAAAAACTAAGTAGCTAAGAAGAATAGAATTCAGCCTAATGCCTTAAAAGAAATCCGAGTAAGATCTTGATGTCTCTATAATTCCATAAAATTCCAAAACCAAAACGACACAAAGAAAACATCGATCCTGATGTCTCAAAAACAAAGTGCACAAAATCAATAAAATTACAAATAATAACATGATAGATCTAATAAACACTTAAAAAATTCAAAAAAGAATCATAATAACATCAAATACCGAACAGAAAGTAGCTCAACGATCTGTTTGGATGCTGAAAAACTAAAAAGGGAGAGATGGAGATGTTGGTTAGCGAGATTCCACGATTTACTCTTCTCTATGGATTCAGCAAATTTTATCGATAAACAAACAGATGATAAGTAAAAAGAAGGTCTCACCTTACGACAAGGATGGATAGTACTGCAGAGAATATTTTTGACTCGGAAAATCTATGCAACTGCTCCGTATAGAGATTTTGATTCAAGTAAGTAAAATTGAAATTCGAATTGGGATATGAGAGAGAGACAGAGAGAGATTGAATTATTAAGAATTATTTTATATTTATTTATATATATTCAGAGACAGAGAAATCTGAAATTTGATTCAATTATTAAAATCAATTTGTTTTTTTTAGTTTGTATCATTCCGAAGCTACCGCTCCTTGCTAATGATAGGATTTAATCATGACCGCACCAACGGCGTCGTTCTAATTTTATGCGTTCCATTTTATTTCATTTTTCCTCGTTTTGTTCATCATTCAGTAGCCATTTGAAACGGTAAGAGATGTTATAAAAGAAATGAAAATAATAATAAAATTGAAGGGAAAGAAGATAGAAAAATCAATTCAATATAATATAAAATAAATATAAAGATAATAATTTCAAATGATTTTTTTTAATTTTTACAAAATACTTATACAAAAACTAATGAACAATAAAGCTTATTTATAGGCTTAAAGATTAGGATGAGAATTAGAAGTGACTATGAACCATTTAAAAATATATAAATTGTTGAATCAATTGCATCGCCCTTTCAATTTTTTATATTGAATGGGAAATTAAATTACATTAAGAAATATGAGTAGTGAAAACATGAAAAGTATATGAACATTCATATGGACATTCATTATTTCATAACACTTCCCCTCGAATGTCCATCATACAAAGAACATGTCTCGTTAAAACCTTACTAGAAAAAAACTTAGTAGAAAAAAATCCTAGTGAAGGAAACGAGTATAATATTTCATGTACACATAAACCTCAATGTTGGGCTCTCTTGTTGAAAACATCATTTAAGATCTTTAAGATGATGCATGTTAGTCTTATGAATCATTTTCTTAAAAGTTATGATAGGTAATGCCTTTGCGAATAAGTCCGTCGGATTTTCATTTTGATGTTCTTCCTTTAATTGAGTTATGTAAGCAACATTATTTTCATATAATGTTGTTAAAACTTTCTTCGTTGAAAGATAAACTCGCTTATCTCTCGGATATGATGGATCGTTGTTCTTAGTCAAACACATTCTCAATATGCCTCATGAATTGGTATTTCTACATGGTTTGAATATCTAGCGAGCTATAGTTTGCTTTATAAAACATCATGATATAGCTATATCACTAAGTGTAAATACATAACCTCGTTTGTAATCTAGTTTTATAAGGATCAATTAAATAACACGTATCCGCATAACCAATTAAACCTAAATTTGATTTATTTGAGTAAAATAAATATCATATCAATTCTTTCTCAAAGATAATGTAGGAAATATTTAATTCCATTCTAATATCTCCGTATTAGAATAGACCTATGACTTGTTAATAAATTTATAAGAAAGGTTATATCGGATCGAGTATTATTAGCAAGATATATCAATGCACTCGTGGCACTAAAATATGACACTTCGGAACCAAGTAGTTCTTCATTATTTTCTCAAGGTCGAAAAATGATCTTTTTTGGATATCAAATGAACGAACTACCATTGGGCTAGTCAATGGATGATCTTTATATAGAATATTTGTAGAACTTTTTCTATATAGATTGACTAATGAATAAAAATATCATTCTCTAAATGGTCAAATTACGAGTCGAGATAAAAATTTATTTTCCAAGGTATTCACATCAAATTATCTTTTTAGATAACTTATGACACTTTGAATCGCTTCGAAGTTCCATTAATATCTAAATCATCAATATATACAACAATTATCACAAATTCTTTTTCGAATTTCTTTATAAAAATACATGAACAAATATGGTTATTTTACAACCTTCTTTTGATAAGTATTTATTGAAGCAATTATACCACATACAAATAGGTTAGTAATAAAAAAATAGATATTAAAAAATAAAAATAAATATAAAAAATATAACGTAAATTGAATTTTAAAAAATTAAAATAATAAAAAATACTAAAATAATCCCAATAAAGATTTTTATAATTTAATTGAATTCCTTACACGAGAATATGTATTACAAGCTTCGGACATCTTAACTCCTTTAAGACTTTCATATAGATGGCATTTTCAATCGAACAAATAAGTTATGATCCTATCCCTTAAATATATACATATGAATTTTTTCATATATTATATCGAGCTAACTAGATAACGAAATATAATTACATCCATTACAGGAGAATATATCTCCTCATATTCAATGTCAGTTCTTTATGAAAACTCTTATGTTACAAATCTTGCTTTGTATCACATAATCTCATCTTTCTTATTTCATTTTGATAAAAATATTTATTTGTGTTAGTGTGGGTGCCCAAGCTTTAACTATATTTGGATAGGTTTGAGTTATTATATTATTATATCATTTATTTTATTAATAATAAAAAAATCTTTCTACTAATTCTTATCTCGTATATCTATTTATTGAATAGAATAGATAGAAGTCTATATGATATGCATTTGCATTAATGATTGATCCGAAGATGTGAGACAAACACTAATGCACATAAATGATATCATTAAATATCCCAAGTCATAGCATTGTTAAGAATGAACATTGACTATATGCAATTAGACTTGTGAGTGCTATGCTCATACTATATGATAGCGATAGAAGATATCATATCTATTGACACGATGATGTAAAGTAAGCACTTAGGTAATTAACGTTAGAGAACATATCACTAAACTTGACTCGTTATGAAAACTCATTTGGTTTAGTCTATGAAAATCTCATACGAGATGGAAACTACCGGTCCTTAGACTTGAATTCAACATGGTTATCTCATTAGAGGATTTATGTACTTTGACACTCGTTTTGATGGACTCGGTAAATGATTGTACATAAGCAACTTGTTGGATACATTAAGATTCTAATGGAGGTAGGTGGATGACTAAGATAAGATATGTCACTTCTTGTATGCTAAAAGAGTTATCACATTACACTTCAATGAATTTCTCGCTCACGAAATATGTGGCCATAGTAATAGTACACCAATAAAGCATAATTGGTTTACCGTAAGAGCTAAAATAGTTGAGAATCGAAGAAAACTTATGTGATTATAATAAAAAAGACTAAGTTCGAGAACACACCTTGATAAGTTGACATGAGGACTAAATTGTATAATAACCATGCTTGTGAAAGGTAATTAGAGATTAATTAATCCTCTTAGAGAATTGGATAGTCATGATGTCTCATTAAAGGCCAATCTTGATTTATGCATCAAGAGATAAAAGAGGTTTCTTTTATTCTTGATACATTACCAACATATGTAGGAGCCTATTGAGTCACACGTATAAGTTTAAGCATTCACATAATAAAAGATAAGCAAAGATGTTGGAAAAGATTTTCAATTTTGAAAGTTTCTTATTTTGAAAAAGGTTTTTGAAAACGAAAAGTTTACTAAAATGAAAAGTTTCTTATTTTAGAAATCAGTTTCTTAATTTGGAAGACAATTCCAAATTTGGAAGTAAATAACCTAAAAGAAAAATTAATTTTCTAATTTAAGTTTAAATGTAATTTGGAAAATTATTTCCTAATGTGGGCCTTCTTAAATTATCTAATCTAATTTATTTGGACGAGTCCAAATTAATTAATTGGATAAAAATAGTTTGGGCCAATAGGTTTAATTAAAAGCTCGAAAGATATTTTGGTGGGAGGATAAACATGAATCTTATTGGATAGGGATAAATGTTTTAAAGGATAAGATCAAAAAAGCCCACATGCATAATAACTCCTAATCCTTTCGAGGATTAGAAAGCAACAAGCAAGAGTCCTTTTTAGGACTAGTTGCCGCCCCTCCTTATCCTTGGAGGACAAGAAAAACTCTCCCTCTATAAATAAGAGCGGACGTGCAGCAAAAAGTGAGAGATTTTTTTAGAGAAAAAATAGCTCAAAGCTTAAGGAATAGGGCACACGACATTGACCAAAAATAGGAGAAATAGTTTTCTCCTCAAGCCTAACACACGTCACTTTTTCCTTTCTCTCTTAGGGTTATCTCAAAATTACCCCGATTAGATTTCATAAGGAAAAACACTAAACAAGTTTAAAAAGGTGAAGCTAACACTCTACTAATTTTGAGTGCTTCTTTTGTAGGTGCTTGGACCGCATGGATTATCGATAGAAGCCGGACACTTGGATGGCTCCTTTTCTACAAAGGTTTAAATGTACGCTACAAGAGTTAATTCTTTGTTTAATACTTTAATTCATGAATATCTAGTTAGTTGATTCAACAATATGATCTTAGACCCTTTAGATGGAAAATTTTTTTTGTTTTATTTCACACCTTCATAGGATACATGATCCTTCAATTTGTATCCTGCTAGTTTAATATCTTCAAGTGTTTTGGCTATGAGTTTAAAAACTACTCATTTGTAAGAGATTATGATTCTACCTAGATTACTTTTTTCATTTAGACCAATCATATTTATGTCAATATTATTTAATAAATTTAGGCTCGAGATCTTTATTTTCATTCAAAATATCAATTATAACATTGTATGCAAAAATCTTATTAATAAATGTTTCTTTTCGATCCTATTTTCTCCTTACATTGACATAACTTATCAAAGTCTCTTGATTTTTTTGAAGCTTTTGGACTTCTTCTAGAAGCCTATTATCAAAAATATCTTGAACCATTTTATGAATATTTGCATCTTTTCTATTTTCATCTTAATTATTTACCTTTTTCTCTTAAGGATTTTTGTCTTGAAAATTGATCGATCTTTCACGCTTCAAGCGTGCTTTAGATTTATTGGCTATAACATTAATAGATTACCCTTTTAGGACATCAATTCTAATAGGAGCATTATCGGTGGGGACATATATTTTAGTTACTTATTTAAGATGCGGGAATACATCTAGCAGTTGGCTTGTAATACCATATAAATGAATTATGTTTTAAACTTCTAGTTCACATTGTTTTATACGAGGATCAAAATGATATAAAGATAGAGTATTCCATGTAATTTTTTTCAACATTTTCAATCGCTTATTCTCTCCCTTAATGTTGAAAAAGCTGTTTTATCAAAATGATAGTTAGTTAATCGAGTTGTAAAAATATCTCTTATTCATGGTTCCGTATATTTAATTATCGAAAATAATTCAAATCTAACATATATTCACAATCTCAATTAAGTGCCCATTTTAGTTCATTGTGGATAAGTACTATGAATATATACTATACGACTAAAAATTCTTAAATGAGAAATATTTAGCTCATGACCATAAACCAAATGAAAGGGGAAAAATGTCCGATAGCTTATGGGTCTAAAGCAAATTCATATTACTGCATGTTAGATTGCATGTCTCGAAATAGAAATAGAGAGTTTTAATTTTTATAAATGGTTTAGCTATCAATTAAAACGTTTTGATAAATGATTCCGCTAAATCTTTCTAAGTATGAACAACAAGTTGTTCAATCTTTATTCTAATAGCTAATAAATAACCATTTAATGCTTGAGAGATAAATTCACCGGTATTATCAAGGTGAATTTCTTTTAATGGTATAATTTAGAAATTATACTTTTAATTGAATTATTTGAGCTAGTAATCTTGAAAATGTCGGGTTTTGAGTATATAATAAACATACATATGACCATTTTATGGATACATCTATTAAAATCATAAAATATCTAAATGGTTCTCATGAAGGATGAATTATGATGGTGTTTCGTATCACCAATAGATTAGATAGTATTTTTATATATTCCTTATGAAACCTAACCACAAGAGTGTAGATAGGGCAAGTAAGGGTCGAACCCGAAGGAAAATAGTTTAATCAATAGTTTGTATAAATTGATTGTTCCGAAGAGTAATGGAAATAAAAAGAGGGGTTTGTGTTTGTGGAGATTTGTAAAGCAATCAAAACTAAAGAGAGATAACAATAATAAGGAAAACCTTGGTATCCACTTTTGGTTTAATCACTAATCATTGATTCAAACATTAACATATTCTTAACATGAATATTTATCATAGGAAAACAACATGTATATTGTCCTCAATCTTTCCTTAATGATTTGTTAACCAAATAAATGTTATTTGATTAATCCCTAACTATTGAACAACCTAATAAATGCCAGTTAGATTTAATCCAACAACATTATAAAGTAGAATAACACAAAAAAATATAAAATGCTAAAAAAGAATAAGTTTAGAATTAGAACGCGTTAAGATCTCATAATGATTTTATCAAAAGCATCAACTTTTCTTCGATCAAGATAGATTTTTAGTGACTCATGGTTAATTACAAAAGAGAATTTTCTATCTAGGATAGCTACCAAAAAAAAAAAAAAAGTCTCTTCCCTAGAATGAGATAATGAATAAATTGAAACCCTAACTTCTCTATCTATTACAAAAGGTAGAGTTACAACACACACATAGCAGATCCTATGTGGACACACGATTTAATTGACTTAAGCACATAGCTATATGCCATTTGTACTTCATCTCATGTCTTTTTTTGCTTCATCTCATCTCCTTAGCTTTTGCTCATGTGTCTTTGTTGCTTCACCCTGTGTCATTAGCTTATTTCCGTTTATCTTTGAATAATCGACTTAAATAAACTTGATAATGTTGAATTAGATTTTTCTTTCTTCATCAAAGTTGTAGCCCTATTATATATATTTCCAACTCATTAAGTTTTGCATCAATTGGATATATACACCTTTATTTATGAGCTAAATACTAACACTAACTCAACCTATCCTTCTAGTCTTAGAATTCTATTTTGCAGTTGAATTCCTCGATGATAACGACCTAGTTTGGACTTAAAACCTTCATAAGACTTTTAGGTATGCCTTTTAAGCATTACATGGGCTTATCTTTATAGCAATTAGAGTTTTAAAACTTTAGATATGAATTAAACTCCATAACTAATCTAGACTCCGAATAGGATTCGGATCACTTTTCAAGACCAACATATGACATATTATTTGGAGACCTAAAAAATTTGGATTTTTACCCACCATATCATTTTAGAAAGATTTTAATGTCCTCTACAAAGTCTTTGAAAACCAATGTTTCTAAATCCAAATATAAGGCTTTGAAAAACCTACAAAAGTCCGAAAGGTCTAAGTTAATCATGCTCGAACATCCACACGATTTCCTTCTTTGTTTTATGTGGCCGATTGCTTTTTTCTCTTGTAAGTCACATGACTTTGTGTCTCATTTGGTTCCTTTATGGCTTTGGCTTCTCCTTGCTTTGGCTTGGGTTTATTTGCTTCGATTCATCATTTTTCTTATAAAACCTAAAATCATTATCTTGATCTTAATTTTCTAAATATAATAAGTACGATAAAGTTCAATGTAAAAAAGAATAAAAGTTATGCAAATTATGGACTCATAAATAGCATCATACTTAAACTTTGCTAATCCTCGAGTAAAACAAACAAAACCAAAATCTAACTCACTTTCATAGGAATCACAATTGCATTTAGCACATGTAACAAGCCTTCAAACTCCTATGTTACCACTAGTACATGAATTGTGTCTCGTGAGGGTTTTCAAATGATAAACCCACAAAATCGCTTAAATGAATGTCATGCCACTATAATTATCCCTCAAACATTGATACTCAATTCATAATTCAATAAAATCAAGCAATCAAATTAATCATGTTCAAGATATTTTTCTCATATCTATGCATGTCTCTAAATTGATTTATGTGTCTTTATAACCACCCACAATTCTAGCATACAATACTTATTTTTCCTTTAAAATCTTTTCCACTACTATAAGCAAAAGCAATAAATCAAGATTTCTTTTAATTAAATTTTTTTCCTTTAACATCCCAATCTTTTTCAAAGCCTTTAATAGTTCCTCCCTTACTAATCACTAGCCTTTTTATACAACTACCAATATTTGTCATAAAAGCATTCGATTACTTAGCACATCATAAACTTAGGGTGCTTTGTAAACTCATAATTCAAATTGACGTTTGATATAAAAGTAAACATTTGTGATGAACAATCCCGATTACTAACCAAATCAAATCATTGGAGTAGATTTTTACTTAATTAGGCCAAATTTTCCAATTGGAATGCTTTATTTTTCCTTTCTTTTTCAAATTTTCATAATAGTTAGAAAATCTTATTTATTCAAACCATGTTTAGATCTAGTTTCAAAGGTTACTTATAAAATCATTATTTCTACCTAAATCATGCTCAAACATAATGACATATAAAGTTTTATAGCATGCACACACTTTTATAACAATAATATCCAAGACAATCATTAATCAAGAAGGACATCATACTACTCATGGCATTCATCATAATTTTTTTAAAGAATTATGAGAATAACGTAAAAAAATTCAAACACATAAAACACACAAACAATTATAAACACATAAACAATACAAGAAAACCTAAATTCTCCCCCTCACTTAAATTGTATATTGTCCTCAATGTGACTCAAAATTAATCATAGGCATGTAAAATTGAAAGACAAAGGATAAGAGATCAAATCTGTATGAGGCGACCAAAATGGAGTTGGTCATAGAGGATAAAAGGCCGGTTAGAGACATATGCTTGTACCTTTTATGCTACACAACACATGTAAAAAGTTACTTGCTCGTGCCTCCTTGCATTCTTTTTCTTCATTACAATGGCTTATAATCCATACAGACTGTGTGGATTTTCTCTAACAACCCATGTAAAATCCCATTACCCTTGTCTCTTTTCTTCTTTAGAGATTGAACTACATAGTATAAAGCACAAGAGCATGCTAGAATTGGTGCATAACTCATATGAGATACTAATATCTATGTTTCTTCTCTCGTAAAGTGAATTTTAGAATACAAGGCTCCCAAACGAGTGTGTTATAATTGGTGTACAAGTCATGTCCGAAGCCACTACCCGTGTGGTCTTCTTTCCCTCTTCTTCTTGCAAAGCCAAAAAGCACCTATGTTGCATACATTCTCAAAATTAAGTCAAGTATGGAGGGAATGGAGAAAAAATAAACAAAGCTAATTTAAAAATTAACTAAGATAGAAAAATAATAAAATTTAAAAGAAATTCATTAGGTTGCTTCCTAATAAATGTTTTTATTTAATGTCATTAGCTCGATTTTGGTATTGCTCGAGTCCTTATAACAAATCTAATTATGTCAAGCTTGACACCCAAAGTGCACTTCTAAGCATTTTCCATATATGGCTCCTTAACTTTAGTCCCAAATGACATATCACGTTCATACATTTGAAAAAATCCTTCCTAGAATCTTAAAGCAATGAAGAATCAAAAGTGATAACAAGCATGAACAAAACTTGTAAAATAGGAAGAAATAATGATAAGAAAAAATCCAAGTTGTTAGCATTATTATTGAACTCATTTGGAAGGAAATATTCAATAGTAAGCATGTCATAAATATTGTCCAAGTCTATTTGCTCAATGTTGTTGTATTGCTTAACCAGTTCATTAACAAACACAATCTTATTCTCGCTCATCATTACAAGTAGGCTATATTTTTATAGTTTCAACAACTTACTCTTGTTCAAACACATCCTTTTCCACACTTACTATACTTGAATGTTCTTTTGAATCCATTTTTAATTAAGAGGACAAATTGCTTACGGCTTGTGCTATCACCCCACCTATTAGTGTAGCTAATTAACACATTTGATCCTTTAAATTTTGAAGGCTAGTTGTTGTTTCATAGTAGCAGATCACAAGAGAATTAAGAATATCTTTAAGAAATATACCTAAATTTGAAGTAACTTATTGTCTAGTATGAAATGATGGTTGCACTTGTTGATATCTTTTACAATTGGGAGTTGTATTGTCAATCACTTGATTCTCATAACTAGTGCAAATACTGAAGCGAGGGTAGGGGTTATATTGGTATTATAATTGTTTTGAAAATTTTCTCATGGCATAATACACACTAATAGATTCTTCTTAAAGCATTGCATACATATTTTATGAATTCCTTAATATAAAATATATGTCATAAATATGGTTTTATTTGTAAATTTTCTATAGCCATTTGACACACTGGAGAGGTTAGATTAGCAATCTGTTGCTTAATGGAAGACAAGTTTATCTCTTCAAATCTCTCGGATTATAGGCCATACTTGAAAGATAAATTATTGAGAATACCAAGTCATGTTAATAAATAAATAAATAAATAAAAATAATTTGAATAAGAAAAATAATTGATCGGACGTAATTCTCATAGCAACAATGCCAAAATTTGATGGCAAGTCATATCGCCAAACCAAAAGTGGATATCAATCTTCAATCAAGGCTTTTCTCATTATTGTTATTTCTCTTTACTTTTGATTGCTTTATAAATCTCTACAAACACAAACTCTCCTTTTTATTTTTATTGCACTTTAGAACAATCGGTAGATAGAAACCATTGATTAGATAATTGTTTCTATAGGTCGATCCTTACTTGCCATATCTACACTCTTATGGTTAGGTTTCGTAAGGAATATAAA
Source organism: Dovyalis caffra (assembly GCA_963924115.1). Taxonomy (NCBI): domain Eukaryota; kingdom Viridiplantae; phylum Streptophyta; class Magnoliopsida; order Malpighiales; family Salicaceae; genus Dovyalis; species Dovyalis caffra. The sequence continues at coordinate 1,350,545 of CAWUPB010000351.1, forward strand.
TACCATTTAATTTGATGACGGTAAATACTATCTAATTTGTTAGCAGTATGACATGTCATCAAATTAGATAGTATTTATATTCCTTATGGAACCCAACCACAATAGTGTAGGCGAGGCAAGCAAAAGTCGAACCTATAGAAAAAATGGTCTAATTAATGGTTTTTATCCGCTAATTATTCTAAAGTGCAATGGAAATAAAAAGGAGAGTTTATGTTTGTGAATATTTTTAAAGCAATCGAAAGTAAAGAGAAATAATAATAATGAGAAAAATCTTGGCTGAAAATTGGTATCCATTTTTGGTTTAATCGCTAATCATTAATTCAAATGTTAACCTATTTTTAACATGAATATTTATTATAGGACAACAACATGTATATTATCTCCAATCTTTCCTTAATGATTCATTAACCAAATAGATGCCATTTGATTAATCCCTAACTACCGAATAACCTAGTAGACACTAGCTAGATTTAATCCAACAACAACATTAAAATACGGAAAGACGGATGAATCTAAACAACCTTTCTAGATGTCGGAAGAATTTAATCTAGTTCTACATTTTCAAAGGATTAAATAAAAATGTATTTATAATCATTAACCCCTTAGTTACTACCACATGCAAGTTTAGATAAGCAATTAACGAACTTGAATACTTAACTAGCAATAAATTATAACGATCAAGAAAATAATATGCACTCTAATGAATTAATTGCATAATCATATTCAAATAACACGTAAAAAATATAAAATACTCAAAAAGAATAAATTTAGAATTAGAACCCGTTAAGATCTCATAATGATTTTACCAAAAGCATCAACTTTTCTTCAACCAAGATAAATTCTTAGCGACTCATGACTTATTTCAAGAGAGAATTTCCTATCTAGGATGGTTAAAAAAAAAAAAAAAGAGAGTCTCTTCCCTAGAATGAGAGAATCAATAAAGTGAAACCCTAACTTTTCTATTTATAACAAAAGGTAGGGTTACAACACACACATGGCAGTCCCACGTGGACACACGACTTGTTTAACTTAGGAACATGATCGTGTGCCATTTGAACTTCATCTCATGCCTTTTGTTGCTTCATCTCGTGTCCCTAACTTATTCATATGTGTCTTTGTTGCTTTATCCCATGTCTCTAGCTCCTACCCATATATCTTTAAATAATCAGCTTGAATGAACTTGATACATGCCAAATTAGAGTTTTCTTTCATCATGAAAGTTGTATCCCTATTTCATATCTTTCTAACACATTAAGACTTGCATCAACTGGATATCTACAACTTCTATTATAAGCTAAATACTAACACCAACTCGAACTTATTCGCTCGACCTTAGGATTCCACTTTGTAGCTGAATTCCTCTATAATAATGAACTTTTTAGACTCAACACCTCATAAGACTTATAAGTATGCCTCTTAAGTATTCCATGGGCTTAGCCTTACACAATGGGAGTTCGAAACTCCAGATATAAATTAAAATCTATAATTGATCTAGACTCCAAATAGGATTCAAATCAACTTGTTAGACCGAAATATGAAATATTATTTAGAGCCCTAAACGAACTTGAATTTTGACCCACTATATCATTATAAAAATATTGAGATGTCCTCTACAATGTCTTTGAAGACAACTGCTTCCAAAACTAACTCTAAGGCTTTGGAAAACCTACAAGAAGTCTAGAAGGTCTAAGTTAATTTTGTTGGACATCCACATGGTTTCCTTTTTTGTTTCACAAGGCCGGTATCTTTTTTCTCTTATAGGTCATATTGTCGTGTATCTCCTTTGGTTTCTTTGTGTCTTTTCCTTCTCCTTACTTTGGCTTTGATTTATCTGCTCCAATTCGCCATTTTTCCTACAAAACTTGAAACGATTATCTTGATCTTAATTTCTTAAATATAATACAATACGAACCGTAAAGTTTAATGTAAAAGAGCATAAAAGTTATACAAATTATGCACTCTTTAAATTGATCCACATATATCACTTTGAATACATTCTAAAAATACTAAGGATTAAATCTCAAATTTACTTGGTGATAGCTTAACAATCAATTTGCCTTGAGAACATGCAAAAAATGAAAATTCATTAAATTAAAGAATCTTCTAGCTCTTCAATAGATGTCTATATGAATTTTTAATAATTTTTCACATCATGAAAGACCTAAGATAACACGACTAGGCATGCCACATAATAAAAGTATTTGAATTAGTAAACTTCGATTTAACATTTATTTCAATCATTCCAATGTTTGTAATAAAACTAGAAGATAAAACGGATAACTTATTCAATACATATTTTACATCTTATGTAATTATAATATTTAAGAATTTAATATTTTTCACATTTGTTGTCTTGATATGATGTCCATTTAGACAAATATCTTTAAAACTCAACAAATTTTTATGAGACTTTAGAGAGGATAATGCATTATTTATAATAAAATTTATCCTTTCAAATAATAATATATTTGCCTTTACGTAGCTTTTAAATTCTATCATTTTGAGTAATAATATATTCACTCTTTTAGAGTCTTTAAAAGTTATCTCTTCAAGTAATAATATATTTGATGTTCTAAAGCCTTCAAAATTTATCTTTTTAGGTAATAATATAGTCGCTCTTCTAGAACTTTTCGTTAAATTGATATCATTATATATAATATCAATATAAAATAAAATAATTAATTAAATATATATATATATTCTTCATAAACATAAATAAATAAATAAATTTATATCTATCTTAGTGCAATAGAAATTATAAGAAAATATAAAAAATCTTATTTATAAATAGAAAAGCTAACAATTTATTAATTTTCAATTATCATCATTTTGATATATAAAATTGGTCTCTCGTATTTTACATTTTCTTTTCAATGTTGTTTGATAAAGCTCAACAAGATGTTTCGACGTATGATAGATATACAATCAATTTCTTTTTATTCAATTCCAATAATATTCATTTTCAAAAAGATGGCTTAATCCACTTTTATTTTTAATTTTTAATTTTTTCATAATTTGTCCACTTTTAGTAGTAAGATGTATTATTGTGATCTCTATAGTTTGTTCACATATGGTGGTAAGGTATATTATTATGATTATTATAATTTATCCATTTCTTATGGTAAGGTGTATTATTATGAATACCATGATTATATGATAATTATTCTAACCATGATAATGGTTATGGCCACGATCACATTTATATCTAGAATTATCATAAGTTGTCATGTCCGCTTAAGAAAAGGTAATAGAACCACATGGATAGAATTCATAATTTTTTTATCATTAGCTTGCTATTTTGTTCGAAAAAAGAAATCAATTTAGAATATTTTTAAAATCTTTTTCTCAATATTGCTACTACAGGAGCATTTTCGAAGCATAAAAATTAGAGAATATTTTCTCGAATCAAGCAATAATAATCAATAATTCTTGTACAAAATATCAAAAACTACAAAATCAAGTTTATGAGGTTTGACATGATAAAAATTCTATAATATAATATATAATAATAATGTTAGAAAATAAGAACAAACATAATAATAAAATTAAAACTTTTCTAACATATATTAGATCATTAGATTTTATATAATAAATCATTCAAGTTTTTCAAATGTATACTCTACGTATCATTAGATTTAAAGTAAATGATAAATTAGACACATACCTCTTGATGATCTAGATAATTTAGATCTTTTAGTAGAGCACTTGTGTAGAAAAAAATCCAATGATTGAAATAAATGATTGAGTTCTTTGGTAGATACATACTCATGGTCTATTATCTCGATTAGTTATAGTTTTATATTGATAACGTATTCGAAAAGAAATGGAAACAATGGTAAAATTGAAGAGAAAGATGATAGGAAAATGAATTCACTATAAAATAAAGTGAATACAAGAGATAACAACTTCAAATTATTCTCTCAATCTCTACAAAATATTTATATAAAAACTAACGAACAATCAAGCCTATTTATAGGCTTCAAGATTAGGATGAGAATTAGAAGGGACTATGGACCATTTAAAAGTACATAAATTATTGAATCAATTACATCACCTTTTTAATTTCTCATATTGAATGATAAATTGAATCGGATTAAGAATTATGAATAATGGGACTATGAAAAACATATGATGAAAAACATATGAACATTCATTATTTCATAATAAGATTTTATTTATTTAAAAATTAGATTTTCTTTTCCCGTATAAAGATAAGAGTATACTCAAACTAATTTAGATTCTTACGCTCTTCTCTCTCCTTGATTCTTCAACAATACAAAGATATTTAGATGAGGAGACTATTATATAAGTTTTTCAACTATATTTTTTAATTAAATTGTTTTTGTATATTGAACGAGCGATGTTGCTATCATAAAAACCAAAAGCGAGCTATGTCGTACAAGCAAATTAATTAGATATAGGCATAATCTTGAACCGGATAATTTATTAAATTTTTCGCGTGGATGTAAATGCATCTTTAAAACCATTTAGAAAAATATTTACCTTTTGTTCATTCAAAAGATGGATAGAAAATATTTTTACCATCAAATGAAAAACAAGTTAATCACAAATTCAGTTTATGAAATTTTTAATTTTTTTCTAATCAAGTGTGTCCTCTTTAATCTTGATTGTTTAAGTAATTCAAATTGCAATTTTTTTTGTAATCAAATGTCTTCGTTAGTTTTGTTTTCCTAGTTTTTCTCGCTATATACACATATAGTCTATTAATGAGACCAATTTAGTACATGGAAATGATGTGATAGCCACGTATCAAACATATGGATGCCACATGTAAATGACATAAAAAATAAAAAATTTAAGAAAAAATCTCTTCCTCCTTCTCATGAAAAAGTCGATTCATCATTGCTAAAAAATCTTGTTGTCTTGCCAACCACCACTATCATTGTCAATCCATCCCTTCCATCAATTACCCCATTACCTTCGACGAAACCTTGATTGCGACTGCCACTTAAACCACCATCAACCACCACCTATAGCTACTCAAACCTCGACTTCAAAATAACCCATGCATCTCACAAGCCTATTAGCCATAGGCACCCATGTTTTCAGCTTCAAATTTTAATTAACATGACTTTCCACCGACAAACGATTTCCAATACATCTTCTACTTATTTGAGAACATCTTCAAAAATCAAGTTAAAAAGTGGGAGAAGCAAACATGAGAGAAGAAGTTTTAATTACTTGTGCTACTTAGACGGATCTTGGACTAAAGAAAAATGAGTAGTTTTTTTTCTTTCTAGTTTCCCTAAAAAAATCTAGCCATCGACCACCATCCGAACCTTGATCCTAAAATAATTCGTTCATCCCACAACCCCATTAACCACCATTTGACCATTTTCTCTACCTTCAACCACCATTGTTACTCGTCTCTCCAACATCGGTCCAACCTCTACCAATCCAACCTCCATAATAGCCACACCATCGCCAGTCTAACCTCCAACTGACCATACATTCACAACAACCCAACCTCTAAAAGCCATACCTTCGTAACATCCCAATCTTCGTCAACCACTTCTAAAGTCTCATCATCATAACAATTCCCGAATCAACTATTATTTTTAAGAATTGATTTGACAAGAAATGAAAATAAAATTGATAATGGCATCACAAAAATTACTTAAAATAATGTATGAATCACATGATCTTAAAAATCAATTAATTATATTATCATTTAGAACTTATCATATCAACAATTGGTTTTTCCAAAATCATATCAAAACAATCACATAATTAATGTCACACCGAAATTGACACTCATTTTAAATAATTTTTGAAATTAAATTACATTATTGTCCATTCGGTTCCATCATAGAGTATTAAGCCTATTCTTATTTTATTTCAATATATCAAATGATCTCGGATCCTTTAGGTTTGATACATATCAATGCATCATAACACTTGAAATTATTTTTCCATCTAATCAATAATCATTCTAAAAGCTTGAAATTTATCAAAGAGTCATTAAAATGACTAAAAATGCTATTAAAAAATTCTCTAGAAATGACGTTTTTCCCCTAGACGAATATGAAATTATGAAAGTACCCTAGAGCATGTGAGTCATATGCTACCTCAAAATTTATAATACTACAACTGTTCATATTTTTGCTCTAGTTACTATCATTCACTCTTTGACCAATTTTCAGCCTCTTCTCCGAGCATGGGTGAGTGGAATAGCTTGCAAGATTCATCTTCTACCCTTTGATCAAGATTGTGTTCACCCAACTAGAGAGGGAGTGTCGGTAGCCATAAGCTTTTGATTGTCTCCTTCTTCTTCCCTAAGTCAAATTGGTTGGAAATATAAGTTGAAGGTCGAATCAGTCAAAAATGGCTACTAAAACTTGTTAGATCTCAATTATAGCCAAGATAAGAGATGATTTGGCCAAAAAAATAGAATCAGAATTCGAATGGAACCTCGATTGATTGAAAATTTGTAGAAAATGTTGACTATTTATGGTATCGTTGCTCCTTGCTATTATCATAGGTTAGGAAAGGGTTGTTGTGGTGTGGGCTAGTGATTTTTAGGTGATTTTGTTGCCTTTCTAGCCAAAATCCAATGAGTCAATAAAGATAGATAGAGAGAATGCATTTTTTTAATTTTTTAATTTATATTTTTTACTCCGGTTGTTTGACCTCTGTAACCCCAGTAAAAACCCTTATCCGTAACACGATGTGTATTAGAATAATTCTATATATATGTATATTAAGATTAAGTATAACTCTCATTTCATCATGAGAAATTAATACTTGAAATATTTGATTTATGTTAAATTAAAGTTATTGTGCTTAAGATTAATGGTTTAATTATTAAAGAAATCAAATATGCAAAATCGGTGTTTTAAGGACTATATTCTGCCCGAGTTTTATGTGAATTATTTGAGGACTTTAGGGTGATTTTTAGGAACACCTTAAAGCATTAAAGTTGTTCCTCTATGTGTTGAATAGACCTGTATAAAATTGTATAATTTTTGGACCTATACATTAAGATTTATATCCATTATGGTGAGGGTTGTTTCGAAATGCATTATGCTGGAATTTCGGGAGAAGAATATGCTCGAATCGTGTGAGATTTATTTGATGATGTTAGATTGATTTTTGAGAAAAACATAAAGCATAAAAGTTTTTCGTCTATGGGTCTAATAACCCTCTATAAAAGTTTGTGAATTTTAGATCTTTATATAAAAATTTATTTCTATTTTGGTATAGACGGTTCGGGATGCACCACTACTGGAATTATTTTTTTTTGGAAAGAAATTTTGAAATTTTGGGAGAAAAGAAGATGTTTGGTTGCTTAAAATAAGTTAATTAAGGATTTATATAGTATAATGACTTAGTTAGGACACCTAAGACTTGCATTAAATGAGTCAAAGCCAACTCACTCTTGTCCTTTATTCAAACAAGCCGGCTTTGGCTTCCAAGTTTCCTCCAGCTTTACGTTTGGCCTAGTTAAATTTTAACACTTGTGATATAAATAAATGAGAGGAGAAAAGATGAGTATATAAGGGAAAGAGAGGGTTAAATGGCTGCCATTTTTAGGCCAAAAACCGTAGCTCATCCAGAATTAAAAGAGAAGCCAAATTGAAGAGAGAAAAACGGCAAAAAGAGAGAAAGAAAGAAAAGAGAAAAAGAAAGGGAAAAAGGGAAGGAAAAGCTACCAAATATTTTAAGGGAGCATAAATCATGGTAAGTAGGTTTTCATTTGAGTATCATATTATGCTTTAAGTTTCATTTCATGTATTTAAATTATGAGTTGATTTGAGTTATTTTCATGTCTTGAAGTTTAAACCATGTAATATGTTGTTTTGGTGGTTTGTGATGGTTATATGCTTGATGCTTGGGAGGAATCCATGTATGGATGCCTTGTGGTGATAATTTATTGTGTTTTGATGTTTTTAAAAATTTCCATATATGTGGTGATGGGTTGGATTGGACTTGGACTAAATATAAATGAACAAAAACATATTTAAAGTTGATTTGGAAAGAACTAATAAATTGGTGTTGATGAGGAGTAAATTCTATCCAAAATTTAGGGTGCATGTTAAAGGACTTTAGGTCAATTTTTAGGTGAAATTTAAAGAATAAAAGTTTTTTATCTATGTTTCAAATAACTTCCCTTAAAATATCTTGGTCATTGGATTCGTTGACAAAGAGTTATATCTGATTTAGTACGGATAGCTCTAGATAAACTACTACTCGGGAAGATTACTCCCTAAGTTTCAACATTTTATAATAAATTTTGTACATGATATTTCGACCTAATTTTTAGATATGTTATAAATAAATATTTCTAGTATCTAAAATAAAGTGGGTAAGATTTAATTATGTTTAGAAGTTCGAAAATTACTTACTCAATTAGAGATTTCCCGATAGTAAACCCTAAAATCCAATAATTAGACTTGGACAAAATTTATGGGTGTAGATAAAATAAAATGAAATTGGATAAATTCAATGGACTTAGGATTAAGTTAATAAACTTGGATAAAGGTAATGGGCCCAGAATAAGAAAAAAATGAGCTTGGAATAAAATAAGTGGACTTAGATAGAAATAAAAGGGATTTGAAAATTCTAAAAAAAATTTATTCTTTTAGAAAGGAAATAAGAAAAAGATTTGGACCTTCTTTTAAATATTAATGAAACTAATGAACAATATTAATAATCGGAGGTTGTTTTCCTGCTATGAGTATCATGATTGGTATGTGAGCGACGGGTGAATACCGAGTATCGGTTGAAGCGTGAGTATGGCTTAAGAAAGAAGGGTTGGTACCCGAGTTTGATTGAAGGTGATTAAATATGTCATCACATGCATTGGGGGTGGAATAAGTTGAGAAAAATCATTGAGTCATGAAATGACATGGTTTGGTAACCAAATTAAAAATAAATGGGTATTAGTAGTCCGATGAGTCTAGGTCGTGTGCTCGCACTATTAGACGATGGATTCCCGCTAATAGTAGTTATAATGAGGGATAATTTCGTTGTAACGGAAGATGATCCGAGGATCATCTGGATGAAATCAAGCTATGTGCTTGCACTCGTTAGACGATGGATTCCCGCTAACAATAGTTATAACGAGGGATAATTCCGTTGTAGCAGATGGTGATCTGCGGACCACCCGGATGATAAATAGAGTAAACTGGCTAATACCCGAGGTACCCGAGATTAAAATTCATGAGTATGGTGGGAAGTCAAAACTTCATTGCATATCACGTGCATCACCCTACTTACCGAGCTTCGACTCACCCTATTGTTATTTTTATGTCGTGACGGAAAAAGACAAGTTGGTACGAATGCGGTGGCTCCTCCTAACCGGCTCATGTGAGGCACCATATATTAGTTTTTATTTTGTTTGTAAATTTGAGGTATGGAGTTCGTGAGAAATTGAATATTGCAGTAATTTTTTATTAATGTATTTAATTATGTTATGTAAATTTTATCTTAAGGAGTTTTATACGTAATATGCTTGTTAAAATTTTAAGAATATCATAAGAGAACTACTTAGAGTTTAGGATATGTCGGCGTAACGCGCTTCGTCCGATACCATACTTAGGTAGTAGAAATATGACTGGGGCGAGGGTGTTACAACCTCTCCTTTAGATTTTTTGTCCTTTTTTTCCTATTTGCCATTTTGTCTAGGTTCATTTCTTCTAGATGAAGTCTTGTCTAGCTAGGAATTTCCTTATTGCTAAGTCAAATTAGACTACTTCGAAAAATTAGATTAAGCTTAATTAAATCAAAGTATGATATTTTGTGTGCTTATGATTTTTTTCTCTCTTTTTTATTTGTTTTCCTTTTCATTGTTTTTTTTCTCATTCTTTTTTTATGTTCTGATTTTTTTCTCTTCACTCATTTTTTATGCTTGGTTATTTTCACTCGAGCCTCACAAAAATAATAAAACTCAAGAAATCTGTAAAATAAAAAATAAGAAATTTGAAAAAATAGATAAATAGAATAAAATGTTTAAGTTTTACATATATATATATATATATATATATATATATTTTGTAAAATTAGGAGAGTCAAAATCGGTTTATGATAATGATAAATGTTCTCATTAACTCGTTTTAAAAATTAAATGTATACAAAAAAACATCAGCGCTTGATGCAACTCTATTTCAAATCCCTCTTTTCTATATTGTTGATTTTATGGAGAATTTTTTATTGAAATAATGTGTGTGGGTGTATTATTTAACACCTAGTACTCGAAAAAACTCGAATTAAATAAAAATTTAGTATTTAATGTGTGAGAAATATTTTATAGGTACAAAATAACCTTTAAAGAATTAAAAGAATATTTAAAAGGGTCAAGGTAGGCTTTTGTGCCTAATAACTATTTTAGTAATTTTTTTGATACATGAGGAATTTTTACATGAAATAATTACTTTGAGCATGTTGCATGTGCATGAAGAATATTTTGTTTGCTTATAATATTTGTTAGAGGGGTGTTGAATTATTTTATGTTATTGTGTGAATTTTATTATATGCTATGAATATTTTATTTGAATTTTGATGTGTTGGAATAGTATTTTTAGAGGTAAAGAATTAAATTAGGCACCTTAAGAGTATGAGGAATTTTTTAAGAGCATATAAAAATCATATAGGATGTGTAGGAGTACCTAAAAAATTTAAATTAATTTTATCAAGTATAAGGAATACTTTTCATAAGAAATAGTACAATTTTCACACTAAATAATTAATTTGGAGGCCTAAATGAAGTCCAAAAATTATGAAATTTAAATTAATCTTCTTAATAACCTTTTGAATTTATTCTGGAAAGAAATTAGATTTTTGACTGGTATAGAATAAAATCTTAGAATTAAGGACCTAATTGCATAGAAATTAGGGGCTTAATTGCATAAAATTAAAAGTTTGAACTTCTAAATTAAATTAGATATGAACCTAAGGAGTTTAAAATTTGTTAAGATACCTTCATTAGGAGGACTTGAAGCGATCAATTGAGAAATTGAAGAATGATGGAAGGAGTAATTAGAGAAAAGATTAACAAAATAAGGGATTAAAATTAAGAAAAAATATTGGAATCCTCCACCACCTTCCAGCAAAAATTTACAGTTGATTAGGCCCTAATTAATGCACTTTTACTTGGCTAAAAAGAAGAGGTTAAGAAGCATGCAAGATGGAAGGTTTCAAATAAAAGAAAAAAATTAAAGGTTTAAGATTTAACCATTTAAAGGATTAGGATTCAAATTCAATTTAAAAGCCAAGGTCACTCCAAAACATCTTAATTCAAGGGTGGAGATGAGGTCAAAAGTCCACCCAAAATATGCCTATAAATAGGAGTGGATGGAATTAAGAAAAATTACCCAAAACCACCTCTAAATACCTTAAATCATCTAGCAAAGCAAGGAAAACAAGTTGGAAGCTCAAGAATTTCCAAGGGGAAAATTTTCAAGTTAGGTCGAAAATTTGGGGAAGGAAGAGAGAAGGAGAAAGTCTCAAATTTTCCACTTTTTAGATTTTAATTGGAGTATATCTAGGTAATTTAACTTCATCTATACCACAAATAAGCTTAGTTTCATGCCAATTTTGTGTTTAATTGCTTTGATTTAATTAATTGCATAAATTGGAAAAAAAATTAGGATTAGGGTTCTTGTTGACCGAATTTGGGAGAAATGAATTTTGACTTGAAATTTATGAAATTGAGATAGAATTAGGTTGATTAAGCTTGAAATTGAGGATTAAAACTAAAAAATTCTTAGGGTTTTTTGAATGCTACCATTCAGCTCAAATGCTTAAATTAGGAGTTTTTAATTCTTCCATGCAATTAATGTTTTAGGACTTGATTATAGTTTATTTAGGTTTGAAGTAATGTTTTAGAATGAAAAAATCACACTTTAATTGAAGAAAAATTCACTAATTTAGGGGAATTATATTCGACCTAGTTTAGGAATATTAGGGTTTGAATTCCATGCATTCAGCTTGTGGTTTGATGGTTGATTCACACTTTAATAAGCATGTTTTGATGTGTAGGAATGAATATTTTGATGAAAATGAAAAAAAAAAAAGGTTATATAGGCTTAGGCCCAATTTAGGCCCATTAAGGCCCAATACAGATTTGGGTAGAAATTTGTACCCTAAATGTCAATTAAATTGATTCATATAGTTTTTATGTATTTAGACTACATAGTATTAGAATTTTAGGATCAAATGAGAATTAATTATTAGGATTTGAAAGGGAGGAAAATTCGGCCTAAAGGAGAAAAATTTAGGTATTAAATTTAAATAACCCTTAGTCCTTTAAATGGTCAATTTGGAATTAGAATAATGTAATGGAGTTGATAAGAATATAAAACTTTAGTGGGTGCCAAAAATGAGTCTAGAATAGAGAAGTTGAAAGTTGGGCCCAATAAGGCCCAATAAGAAAATAATATGCGAAATTAGTCAAACATTACACAATTAGGAAATTTTAATTAAGTTAGAACATAATGGATGTCAAACGGGTAATAAGAATCAAAAGGAAATGATTAAATGATATTAGAATAAAAAATTAGCCTAATATGAAGAAAAATTTGAAGTTTGTCATTTTGTGTGTTATTATGCTTGTTTATACTTTGAATTGGTATTTAATATACTTGAATGATAAGTTTTATTTATAGTTGATATGTGAGTACTTGTGAAGTTGTGTTCTTATTATGGTGATGATATGGTATGTGCTCGATTGGAATGATTTGTGGGAGGTAATGTTATTATGCGGTTATGTCGCCCAATTTTATACATGTTTCCACGACATGATTACATAACCATTTAGGCCATGCACTTGGGTATCAATGTTAGCATGTATTGTCATTCGGAATGCATATGCATGCCAAAACTCATGAATAATGTTTTAAGTCATGGAAACATGTTTTATGCTATAAGTTTTCGATAGCGATCGAAATTATTTTAAAGAAAAAGATTTTCATGACTTTGAGGCTTCTTTGGGGATGAGCTTCATGGGGTTTTCATACAATAATGGTAATGTTTCGGGATCGAGAAAGTGCGGATGTGTACTTTTAGAGCTCGGTAGAACGCATTCATAGACGGGTCCGGTTCATCGGACATATATTATGAAAACTGCGAAATACCTACATGGGACATGTCCAAAGACGAGAAAAAGAATTTTTAGACCGTTTTATGAAATATTTTATGACATGAGGAAAAAGGATTTATTATGCACATGTTAGTGTTTCACACCTACATACATGTGCACATACATTACATGCATAAGTTAACTTACCGAGCCGTAGCTCATTGATGTGTTTGTCATGTAGCCAATATAGGTAAGGATGGTCTTCATCACTTTGGAGTCGACTACCGAGGAGTCGATCCGACACGTATACATTGGTTGTGGTTGGCATATGGATTTTGTACACACTATAGCTCTCACTATTCCGGGCATTTTAGCTTACTTTATAGCCATGGTTGTGTTCTATTATACGCTACTTAAAGCGATGTTACATTAGATTAAAAGGGGATAAGGAACCAAATGTAAATAATAAATTAGTCATTTTTATAGTAGATAGCAATGGACTAATAAACTAGTATTGTATGTAAATATGCACATGTATGTAATTAAAATACTATTAGTGAACTAGTGTAGTATTAGTTTAAGTTAATTCTTAGCATAGTAACTTCACTAAATGATATGACTTTATAATTCCATTCATAAGAAATGAATAAAACAATAATCAAAGGAAAAAGGGTGATGGATAAATTATGACTAACTAAATTTGTATAACTAAATAGAAATGAATTTAAGAAAGACAAATACCACAACTTTGCGGGGTTCGATTCGAGGCACATAAATAAGAATATAAAACGCGAAAAATTCTTATAGGATATTTGGGACTAGATGTAGGATTTAATTGTAATTAAGAAACTTTCGTAGCTTAGGTATACCATCTAAATTTATAGATAGATTATAATGTCTTGGTAACTTACATTTATTACACTCGAATGTAAGTTATCGATGGTAATATTCTCGGCATATTAGGTCTTAGGTTGGAGGTGTTACATATTATCACCTTATTTAATTTTTATTTTTATTTAAATTTAATTTTTTTATTTATTTTTCAAAATTAAGAATGACCCTAATGAAAATATGCACACGTGTAACAAGTATGATTAAAAAATTATAATTATTTAATGTAACTGAAATATATTTGATAAATTATTTGTAGTATGTTATAGTTTTTTATTGATCATTACCAAAAGAATAAAATTTAATGGAATACTATTTAACAACTTTAAACGTTTGTAAGTACTACACTAGTTATCAAGCATTGTTTTTATTCACAGCAGCGAACAACCCAATAGCCACAATACAAATACATCAAACTTGTCCTTGGTTTTACAATAAACATTACATAACTTGCCACTTATGAACGACATGCACTTCCTAATCTGCCTCCCACGTATTTTTATCGAGCTCATATCCAGAATTTTTATTTTTATTTTTATTTTATTGTAGTAAAGGGTATCTAGTATTTTATAATACATATCAATATTTTTCAAATATATTCAAAATTAATAAAGGATAAAATATTATTTTATATACGTGATAATATTTTCAAAATGCTATTTTAGACACATTTTATACCTCATTGATAATACTACTTTAATATAATTCCACTTATTCTTATTGTTGAAAAGAAAATCCATTTTTTTACTTATTTATAAAATATTCTAATTTTAAATACCTTAGAAATATATATTAAATTAGAGATTTGTATTGTAGCATAAATTATATTTTTCATAATACACTTCAAATAAAATAAATTCGTTAGTATATTTAAATAAAATATTTTAAACTAAAATATATTTTAAACAATAATTAAAAGTATATATCTTAAATTTCTAAATGGGTCTAAAATGTTGTGTTTAAGCATAGGAATCTATAAAGGAAAAGTAAAGATAAATGACAAGTCACTAATCAAAAGGTGATGAACTACGTGTGACTTTCTATAAAATGAGATAAATTAGTAATGAAATTGTGATCAAATCCAAAAAGAAGAGAGCAATCCATCACATCCTTTGCTTACCATTCCTTTTAAAGCGATCAATTATGTACTTTAGATTGAACGAGTGCAGTACACCGATTTCATATTTGAACATATCATGAAGGCCGATTCCATCGATGAATGAAAACCACAGCATGACAACTGGAGCAAATGCAAAGCCCACTTTACTGGTGCCAACCATGGAGTGGTGACTGCTGGCAACCTTTCCGATTTAGCAGCCACTGCCAAAGCGACAACAATCTTAAAGAAGCACGCGCACTTGTCAAATGAGAATTTAAAATTGTGTGGGCAACCATCAACAAATTCTCATGTGAGAAAGTACTTCACGTTAAGAAGTCAAATCAAAGCACAAATAATTTCAGTTATTAGCTATCGTCCTGGCCAACAGTGGAATGCTCTGATTGGATGTCCTTCAAAGTCTCCAATGCTTTCTCTGCATGACTTTCCCCTCCGAGGTCAAAAGGATACCTCCACCCTATTTTGAGTGCCTTGACTTTCAAGTAACCGGTACAAGTTCATAAAATTTCCACAGTAGAGGAACAAGATTCATTTAAGCAACCTCAACCATTTTGGGAATGAGATGTAGTAATTGAGCGAGCTAAAAAGTTGTATATGATCAGTTGATAGAGCTTTTGGTGCTGCATAAAGAGATTGCGCAACCAATTGCTGATTGAGATTTAATTTATTAAACAAGAATCAACTGCTCCAAAAATAAATCTATTATCTCTCAACTCTTCTAGCATCAGCTTATAGGAGAAAATCTCTCTGATTATCAATTCTTTTAGAGATGGTTCTGATTTTTTTTACTATCCGATTGCTACACAAAGATCACCTTTTGAATCAATCATCTAACACTTTGCCATTGAGGAAATTCAAAGTGAGATAAATCTCTATGTATTTTAATATTACATAGATACATGATTTAAATAGATTACGGAGAGAATAAAAATGTAACCCCCGTAAAAATATTATCCGTAACGCGACGTGTATTAGAATCATTCTATATATATACGTATATTAAGAGTAAGTATAATTCTCATTTCATCATGAGAAATTAATGCTTGAAATATGTAATTTATGTTAAATTAAAGTTATTGTGCTTAAGATTAATGGTTTAATTATTAAAGAAATCAAATATGTAAAATCGGTGTTTTAAGGATAATATTCACGCTCGAGTTTTGTGTGAATTATTTGAGGACTTTAGGGTGATTTTTGGGTCAACCTTAAAGAATAAAAGTTGTTCATCTATATGTTTAATAGGCTTGTATAAAAGTTTATAATTTTTTTACCTATACATTAAGAGTTATATCCATTATGGTGAGGGTTATTTCGAAATGCATTTTGCTGGAATTTCGAGAGAAGAAGCCACCCGAATCTTGTGAGATTTATTTGATGATGTTAGATTGATTTTGGAGAAAAACTTAAAGAATAAAAGTTATTTTTCTATGTGTGTAATATCTCTCTATAAACTTTCATAATTGTTGGATATATATAGAAAGAGTTATGCACATTTTAATATAGTTAGAAGGTAACACTGCTTGGAATTTTGAAGAAAAAGAAATTTCAAAATTTAAAAATGGAAATTTTCGAATTTTTTTATGAAAGAAAGTAGGTTTAGTTACTTGAATTAAGTTAATTAATGATTTTAATTAGTCTAAATTTTATGTAGACACCTAAGCAAATGCAATAAATGAATTTAAGGCTAACTCACCCGTTATGGTCCCAAAGCGACCACCTTTCCTCATGACTCACTCATAACTTTTACACCTTGTCTCATTATGGTCCCAAAGCATCCAGATCGATGATCACTATGAGTTTTTAATGATGCCGCTTAGGCCGACAACGCCCCGACCGCTTTTATGGACTTGATGAATCGAGTCTTCAAAGGGTTCTTGGACAAGTTTATCATCGTATTCATCGATGATATCCTATTTTACTCTCGAAGTGAGAAGGAGCATAGGGAACATCTAAGGGCTACCTTGTATACGCTAAGGGAGTAACAGTTGTATGCCAAATTCAAGAAGTGTGAATTCTGGCTAGAGCAAGTGGCTTTTTTATGCTATGTGGTGATGAAGGAAGGCATCGCGATAGACTTAAAAAAAGTAGAGGCTATTCGGAATTGGCCTACCCCGAAGAGCATAACGGAGGTACAAAGCTTTTTAGGATTGGCAAGTTATTATCGAAGATTTATGGAAGGCTTCCGAAGATAGCTGGGCCTCTTACTAACTTGATGAAAAAGAGCACCGGATTCTAGTGGACGGATGCTTGTGAGGAGAGCTTCCAAGAGCTAAAACGACGACTAGTCACGGCTCCATTGCTAACCATTTCGTCCGAGGATGGAACTTTCATAGTTTATACGAACGCCTCCAAACATAGATTAGGAACGGTGTTGATGCAAAATGGGAGAGTAATAGCCTATAGGTCACTCGTAATTAAAAGAGTACGAAGGAAACTACCCGACACATTATCTAGAATTAGCGACGAATAGTCTTTATGCTAAAAATCTAGAGATATTATTTGTACGGGATAAAGTGTGAGATATATATAGATCATAAAAGCTTACGATACATCTTCACACAAAAGGAGCTGAACATGAGATAAAGAAAATGGTTAGAGCTGGTAAAGGATTATGATCGTATAATCAACTACCACCCGACTAAAGCCAATGTTGTTGTCGATGCCTTGAGCGAGAAATCGATTGTCGCGGTGTGGGTGATGTGGACATCGATAATGGAGGACCTATAAGCATTGGAACTAAAAATAGTTTCTAGAGGCCAGAGGAGCGTGCTATCGGCACTATTAATCCGATCGATATCGCAAGAAAGAATTCAAATTGAGCAACGAAAAGGATGAAAAGTCGAAGGAATTGAAGAAAGGTACAGAGGCCGGAGCAAAGTTTGATTTTGCGATTGATGATAAAGGAATGATTAGATTTAAAGAAAGGTCTGTGTGTTTTCGCGATAGAGGATATAAAAGAAGAGATATCGAAGGAAGCACACACAAACCCATATTCAATACACCCGAGGAGTATAAAAATGTATCGGGATTTACGATAATATTATTGGTGGCATAGAATGAAGAAAGATGTAGCCGACTTTGTGGCAAGGTGTCAAACTTGCCAACAAGTGAAGGCGGAGCACCAAAAACCCTTGAGAACGTTAAAGCCACTAACAATTCCAGAATAAAAGTGAGAGCAAGTAACTATGGATTTTGTCATGGGATTGCCAAGATCGGATTGAGGGTCAAATGCCATCCGGGTAGTCGTAGATAGGTCGACCAAATTAGCACACTTTCTTCCTGTCAAAACCACATATGATTTAAACCAATATGCCCAATTGTATCTAGATAAAATCATGAGACTACATGGGATTCCGATCTCAATTGTGTCGATTGAGATCCTAGATTCACCTCCGCATTTTAGAAGAGTCCGCATAAGGCCATAGGCACCAAGCTCAATTTCAGCACGACTTATCATCCAAAAACCGACGAACAATCTAAACGTGTAATCCAGATTCTTGAAGATATGCTATGAGCGTGCGTCCTAGATTGGTTTGGAAAGTAGGAGAAATATATACGCTTAGTTGAATTTGCATATAACAATAGCTACCAAGCTTTAATTGAGATGGCTCCTATGAAGCTTTGTATGGATAACGATGTAGATCTCATATGCATTAGGATGAAATAGAAGAAAGAAGATTGCTAGGACCGAATTAGTACGACAGACGTACGAAGTAGTAGACTTGATCCGCCAATGGATGAAAGCGACCCAAAGTAGACGGAAAAGTTACGCGAGATAAACGAGAGGAAGGATCTAGAGTTTGTGGTCGGTGATTACATATTTTTAAGAGTCTCACCAATGAAAGGCGTACTATGATTTGGGAAAAGGAGAAAGTTAAACTCGTGGTATATAGGATCATTTGAGATACTTGGAGCGAATAGGAGATCAAGCGTATCACATATTGCTACCACTATCCTTAGCGAGAATACACAATGTATTTCATGTGTCTATGCTAAGGAAGTGTATTGGAGAGCCGAGTCAAATTTTGAATATAGAGCCGCTAAATCTTACTCCGGATTTAACGTAAAAAGAGAGATCAGTCCAAATTTTTGATCGACGGGTCAAACAATTGAAAAATAAAGAGATCGGGCTAGTTAAAGTTTTGTGAAAAAACCATAACCTCGAAGAAATGACTTAGGAACGTGAGCAAGAAATGAAAAATAAATACCCCGAGTTATTCAAGTGAATCAATTTCGAGGATGAAATTTCTTTTAAAGAAGGGAGAATTATAACCCCCGTAAAAATCCTTATCCGTAACGCAACGTGTATTAGAATCATTCTATATATACGTATATTAAGAGTAAGTATAATTCTCATTTCATCATGAGAAATTAATGCTTGAAATATGTGATTTATGTTAAATTAAAGTTATTGCTTAAGATTAATGGTTTAATTATTAAAGAAATCAAATATGTAAAATTAGTGTTTTAAGGACTATATTCTGCTCGAGTTTTGTGTGAATTATTTGAGAACTTTAGGGTGATTTTTGGGTCAACCTTAAAGAATGAAAGTTGTTCATCTATGTGTTTAATAGGCATGTATAAAGGTTTATAATTTTTGGACCTATACATTAAGAGTTATATCCATTATGGTGAGGGTTATTTCGAAATGCATTCTGCTGGAATTTCAAGAGAAGAATCTGCCTGAATCTTGTGAGATTTATTTGATGATGTTAGATTGCTTTTGGAGAAAAACTTAAAGAATAAAAGTTGTTTTTATATATGTGTAATAGCTCTCTACAAAATTTCATAATTTTTGGATATATATAGAAAGAGTTATGCACGTTTTAGTATATATGGGTTAGGAGGTAACACTACTGAAATTTTGGAGAAAAAGAAATTCTGAATTTTAAAAATGAAAATTTTTGAATTTTTTTTATGAAATAAAGTAGGTTTAGTTACTTAAATTAAGTTAATTAATGATTTTAATTAGACTAAATTTTATTTAGACACCTAAGAAAATGCAATAAATGAATTTAAGGCCAACTCACCCATTATTGTCCCAAAGCGACCACCTTTCCTCATGACTCACCCATAACTTTTACACCTTGTCCCATTAAATTCTAACACTTGTAGCTGAAGGTAGGTAAGTTTATGTATAAATAGCAAGTGTTAAAATAGTGAGAAAAATTTTAGCAACCCGTAGGTACCAAAAATTAGGAGAGAAAAGGCAAGAAAGACAAGAAAGGAAAAAAACGTAAGGAGAGAAAGGAAAGGAAAGAAAAAGAGAAAGGGAAAAAGAAAAGAAAAAGAGCTAAGGAAATTCTAATCAAACCTAAAAGAGGTAAGTAGGTTCCATTTTTTGGCTGATTGATATCTTAAATTATTTTTTTAAGTTATTTTGTTAATATTTATTTCATGGGTTGTAATAATTTTCAATGGTTATATGCTTGATGTTTGGAATAAATCTATGTATGGATGCCTTATTGTGATGATTTATGATGTTTTGAAAAATGTCCAAGTATGTGGTGATGGGTTGGATTGGAATTAGACTAAATTTAAGTAAACTAAAACATGTTTAAAGTTGGCTTGGAATGAACTAATAAATTAGTGTTCATAAGGAGTAAATTCTGTCCGAATTTTTGGGTGCATGTTCAAGGATTTTAAGTCAATTTTTGGGTAAAACTTAAAGAATAAATGTTGTTCATCTATATTTCAACTAACTTCCTTTAAAATTTCATGGTCATTGGATTTGTGTACAAAGAGTTATACCCGATTTAGTATGGTAGCTCTAGACAAACTACTACTAGGCATATTGCTCCCTAAGTTTCAAAATTTATAATTAATTGTGTAGTTGGTATTTAGACCTAATTTTTGGATATGTTATAAATAAATATGTCTAGTATTTAAAATAAAATGGGTAAGATTTAATTATGTTCTAAAATTGGAAAATTATTTACTCGATTAGGAGTTGCCCGGTAATAAATCCTAAAACCAAAGAATTAGACTTGGACAAAATTAATGGGCTTGGACTAAAAAATGGAATTGAATAAATTCAATGGACTTAGGATAAAGTTAATGGGCTTGGATTAAAGTAAATGGACTTGGACCTTTTTTTAAATATTAATGAAACTAATGAACAATATTAATGAGCGGAGGTTGTGTTTCCGGTATGAGTATCATCATTGGTATGTAAGCAACGGGTAAATTTCGAGTGTGGGTTGGACTATGAGTATGGTATGAGAATGAATGGTTGGTACTCGAATTTGGTTGAATGTTATGACATATGTCATCACGTGCATCATGTGCATAGTGGGTGGTTTAAGATAAGTCAATTAATTGAGAAATGATTTATACATCTAGGTTTGATAACCTAACTAGAATAAATGGGTATTAGTAGTCCAAGTACTCTAGGTCGTGTGTCCGCACTATTAGACAATGGATTCTCGTTAATAGTAGTTACAACAAGGGATAATTCCGTTGTAGCAGAAGATGATCCGAGGATCATCCGGATGAAATCAAGCCGTGTGCTTGCACTCGTTAGAAGATGGATTCCCGTTACCAGTATTTACAACGAGGGATAATTCCGTTGTAGCAGAAGATGATCTACGGACCACCCGGATGATAAATAGAGTAGACCGACTAATACCCAAGGTACCCGAGATTAATATTTATAAGTATGATGGAAAGTCAAAACAACATTGCATATCCCGTGCATCACCCTACTTACCGAGCTTCGGCTCACCCTATTGTTATTTTTATGTCATGACGAAAAATGACAAGTTGGTACGGATGCGGCTGACTCCTCTTAACCGGCTCATGTGAGGCACCATATATTAGTTTTTATTTTATCCGTAAATTTGGGGTATGGAGTTCGTGAGAAATTGAATATTACTCGTAAAGTTTTATTAATGTATTTAATTATGTGATGTAAATTTTATCTTAAGGAGTTATATACGTAATGTGCTTGTTAAAGTTTTAAGAATATCATAAGAGAACTACTTAGAGTTCGGGGTATTTCAACGTAACGCGCTTCGTCTAGTACTCTACTTGGGCGGTAGAAATATGATCAGGGCGGGGGTGCTACAAAAAATCTCCAAGAATGGTAGTTAAAGTTTAGGGTCAACTATCCCTACCTGTTGAGCTAAATTTTATATCCGTACATGACCTAATAATGAAGGATTACAATCAAGATATTCCTAAAATAAACTTCTTTACTCCTCAAGTTGGAGCATGAAGATTGAAAATAGCAAACTTAGCCAACAAAAAGTAAAACCGATCTCGACCTAAAGCTTTGATGAAGATGTCGACCAATAGATACTAAAAAGAAATTGATTATTGTAATAAAAGCTTTGAGTGAATGTGCTTGGTGAATAAAGTGACGATTGATCTCAATGTGCTTAGTCCATTCGTAAGAAATAGGATTAGCGACTATATGGAGTGTTGATTTTATCCCGTCTTTAAATAACTACTAATTAACGATTGATTAGCAAGAAAAGAGAAAAAGGTCATTTAGCGACTACATAGTGATGGAATAGCGAGGGAATTGTAGCGATGGACGTAATTCCAACGCCAAATATCACGACAAAAAAACACGTCACAATCGGCGATGGAATTCCGTCGTTGATTTAGCTACAAAAAAATTTCATCTCTATATTCATCGTAGGGAAAGCTACATTAGTAATCCGTCACTAATATCTATCACTAAATGAAAAGTAGTTGGGGAATTAATGACACAAAATTATTAATGGATTTGAAATTCAAATTAGCGACGGATAAGGTAGTAACGACGGATTCCTCTATCCGTCGCTATTTGCACGAAATTCTCAAAATTTCCGGAGAATACAACGCCCGTTTGAAATTCAAATTAGCGACGGAGTAGAGACAAAAACACGTTTTTTGCTACTCATTAACCCTATATGTCACCGGTTCTCTTCATCTTCCTCATTTTGTCCTTTCCCTCTCCTCCTCGAAATTGCTGCCGCCACCCCCAAATGGTCGTCCCACACTACCCGATGCCAACCACTCCCTCCCCGACCCGACTATCCGATGAGGTGCGCTTTTCTCCCAAAGTCCGAGGCAATCTCTCTTCTTTCTCCTTGATCTCTTTGG
The DNA here is from genome assembly GCA_963924115.1 of Dovyalis caffra. Classification (NCBI taxonomy): domain Eukaryota; kingdom Viridiplantae; phylum Streptophyta; class Magnoliopsida; order Malpighiales; family Salicaceae; genus Dovyalis; species Dovyalis caffra. Next base: position 1,373,683 of record CAWUPB010000351.1, read on the forward strand.
TAATTGTTACTCTCTCTCTAAATCTTTTTTTTAATTAAATTAATGTAATTAGTTTTTATGTTAATTTTGGTAATTTTTATTTGGTTAATTGTTTGTTTAATTTCTTTATTTATTATTTTTAATTATTAGTTAAATGTTATTAATTTTTAGTGTTAGGTTAAATTTTAATTATGTTAATTTTGATATTAATTATTAATTTAAAATTTTTAATTATTAGATTAATTTCGTTAAGTGTTAGGTGGTGTTTGATAAAGCCGAAAATTAAGTATCGAATTTGTTAAGTACTCGAATTTTAAGTCCTACATAATTAAATACCGAATATATTAATGACAAGATGTTTGATATTTACCGAATATAATAAGACTATTTGATAAGTATTGTTACTCGAATCTATATATATATATATATATATATATATATATATATATATATATATATATGATAATTTTAACCTTGTAATTATAACATGATATTTTTTAATACAAATAAAAATATATACATATATGTGTTTATGTATATAAATAAATAAAAATTCAACAAAAATAATTATTAATAAAAAAATTAAATACGATTTTTCGTTGAATATGACAACAACACAAATCACAGAAAGCCTTGTTTAGAAATACACGCTTCCACTTAGACACAGAATACTAGAAAAAGGATTGAAGAAACCACACACACGTCTGACCAAAATCAAAATATTATTGGGTTTTTTTATTATGACGCCTGAGAGAGCAAGTACTGAAAGCGTGTGTGTTATGAAGGGAAGTTCTATGTCGATTTGATGAATGGAAGAGCTGGGTAAAAAGGGCGAAATAATAATGTGGGAGATAGGGTACGATCTGGCCGGCTTGGAAAATCTCTCTGTGATTTCTCTATCTCTTTCGATCTATAGGAGCTATGGATATCACAAGGCCCATAGGAGAGAAGGAGAGGGTGATGTACGCGTCTGAGGAGTGGGCTGTGGGAGGGAACAGAAAGTAGTTTTTTAAGGGAGAAGTTCTTTTGTAAATTTATAATATTTTTTTAAAGAGAAAGATTTTCACCATGAATCAATAAAGTTGTTTCATATCTCCTATGTTAGCGTGTAGAATTTATAAATTTTAAAATATACGAAGGATTGTATGGTCATTTTATAAAAGTTTTAAAAAATTTATAATTGTTTCACTTGAACGTGTTAATCAAAAAGTAATAAGTTAAAAATTTTAACTTATCTAATTAAGTAGATTTTGATTGAATCTAAATTCTAAATATGAGATTATTTAGATTATCAAACAAAATTTTTATATTACGTAGCTTAACTTAATTTTCTAAGTTACTTAAATAGGTTATCAAATAACTCCTTAGTGTTAGGTTAAATTTTATTTATGTAATTTTTACGTAATTTAGATAAGGTTGATTAATTGTTAAGTTATTTGTTATTAATTGTTAAGTTAAAATTTAGTTAATTAATTATTAATTGTTATTTTAAATTTTTTAATTAATTAATTATTTATTTGTGTTAATTATTAGTTAAATTTTATTAGTTGTTTGTGCTAGGTTAAATTTTAATTATGTAATTTTTAGGAAATTTAGATAAATTGATTGATTAATTGTTCATTTATTTTTATTAATTGGTTCGTTAAAATGTTTTTAATTTATTGTTAATTTGTTATGTTTTTTTTAATTAGTTTTTAGGTTAATATTTTTAATTTGTTTTTTTTATTTTTAAATTTAAATAATATTTAAATTTTGATTAATGTAATTAGATGTGATTAATTTAATGAAATTAATTTGATTTATGGTTAGTTCGAATATAAATGCTAGAAGTCATTATTATAGCTTAATTATTAAAAATGAAGAAAGACAACATAATGATCAACATTCAATCAAACAAAGAATCCGTCGTTTTTCTTTCTTTCACTTTATTTAATTTTTAAAGAAATAAATATGAAAGAAAAATATATTTTTTTTAATAAAGTAAAGTATAAACCAACATTATAGCTCTATGTGAACAAAATCAAACAAACATAAACAATTTATTGTTTTTCTTTCTTTAAATTTTTTTTGCTATCAACAAACATTGAATTGTTCACTTCCACTTTTCGACAAATAAAAAATTAAAATTGTTCTATAATCAAAATGTTATAATTAAATATTTAATCCAAAAAAAAACCTAATTTTGATATATAAATATTAACTCAATTGAAATAATGTTAAAATTTAATAAAACTTTTATTTAGGATTAATTTAATTATGTTTAGTTGAATTTATTATGAAATTAATTGAAAAAATTTAATAAACATAAACATTTTTAGCTTCGATGTAGATAACGTTTCATTAATTGATAGAATTTGTTAAATATAATTTATTTAATTTAAAATATTTTTAATTATAAAATATGATATTATGTTTTGGAGGGTTCTTTTATTAGAGAAAATAAAATTTAATGAAAGCATTTAATTGTATAATAAAAAAAAGACAAGCATAAAAAAAAATTTTAAAAAAAATCAAAGTTCAAGAACTCGATTGAAATAAAGTGAAAATAGGTGTACTAATAGCAAGTTAGGGTAGAACATGTAAAAAAAATAAAATTATACAATCAATCATTCAATATTTCTAAATTAAATATTTAAGAATAAAAAGAAAGAGAAAGAAGATGTAATCATTCTTTAAACAATCAATTAAATATAAAGTCAAATTCTTGAAATAAAATTCCTAATAAGTAAGCTTAATTACAAAACAATATATATGCTTAATTTTATTTATAATTCATAAGAATGTTGATAAATAATTATTTGCATGTGTTGTGTAATTTTTGTAGCAATTACAAAAATGAGATCCGATCGACAATGGATGAATATTAGGTTAATTGACAGGTAGTTAAATAATGACTTTGTTAAAGGGGTAGATCAATTTATAGCTTTTGTTGTTGAGTTTCCTGAATGTATGGACGAAACCAAAATTAGGCGTCCTTGTAATTACGGTAAGTGTCAAAACGAAATTATGAGAAGCTTGAAATGGTAAAATATCATTTGTGCCATAAAGGTTTTGTGCATGGATATTATTCTTGAATACATCATGGAGAATTTGAGTTTTACATGGCATCTATTGATTCTAGGAGTCATTATGTTTCTTGAAATTATTATGTAGGTGAAGGTAGTTCTAGTGAATCCAAAAACCCATATCAAACTATGGTAATGATACAATCGGTCCATCTTTTGATCCGTCTAGCATGAAGGAGGTTCCAAATCTCGACGCGCAACACTTTTATGATATGCTCGAATGTATGTTGTAGAGAGATTTGACTCGCTTGTGATGAGCACTCGCAATTATCAACAGTTCTCGAATGCCGAATCTAAAAGCCGAATATCATTTTTCAAAAAAGTGTTTCGACTAGTTATATGAGTCGATGAAGGAGTTGATGTCGGCTAATAACTATATGACATATAACTTTTACAAAACAAAAAAGTCGTTTAAGAGAATGGGTTTACCTATGGAAAATGTTGTCGAACGGCTATATGATCTATTTGAAGGAAGACAATGAATTAGATAAATATAAGTTCGTCAACATCTTTGATATTGAAGTTTTCATTCATGATCGACAAGAGCAAAACTTATTCCAATTAAAAATATATATTACTTTTTCATAACCCCACATTTGCGGTAATTGTATGTATCGAATGCCATAAGTGAGCACATGATGTAGCACACCGAACATGAGGTAGATGATGCAGGAGTAATATGTCATCCTTTCGATTCTATTGCATGGCAAAGTTTCAATCAAATTAATGTTCCTTTTGTAGTTGAAAGAAGGAACATAGATCGAAGTGTGCATTCACGGGTTTTACCCATTCGATCAATCCAAGTGTGTAATATTTTTCATGGTCGATAATTGTGACTCTTAACAATTTACAGCCCTATATGTGTATGAAAGAGGAATATATGTTCTTAACATTGATAATTTTGGGTCTAATAAATTCAAAATATAAGTTGGATGTTTACTTACAACCTTTTATATTTCGACTTATTCGATTATAGAAAGTAGGTGTGATGACCTACGATGTCTATCATAAGTAAATTTTTTTATTGAGAGCTGTAGTTATGTGAACTATTAGTTACTTTTCTATATATTTGATGCTACATGGTTGGAGTACTACAAGAAAACAAGCTTGTCCTTACTATATGAAAAATTTAGATGCTTTCTCTCTTCTTAATGAAAAGAAGACCTCGTGGTTTGACAATCACCGAAATTTTTTTCCTAATAATCATCCATATAAAAAAAACAAAAAAAGCATTCATTACAAAAAAAAATTGTTAGGTCGACCCTTCTATAATCCAATCGAAGCTAAGTTGTTACATATGGTGAAACATTGGAGGTTGTTGAAAGTGATAGAAGATAGTGCGGATAATCATAACGAGTAGAATTTTTAGATGTTTGGATGGAGAAAATAAACTAATTTTTTAGGATATACCTTATTGGAGTACAAATCTCATTCGACACAATTTAGATGTCATATTAAGAAAAATTATATTTGATAATGTTTTTAACACAATCATGAATATGCTAAGTAAGACTAAAGATAATACCAACTCTAAAAAAGACTTAAAACTTTTCCGTCAAAGGCTAGAATTAGCAAAGGATGGTGCATCTAGGAAGTATCCTAAACCTACTTATACTTTATCTAAACAACATAAAACAAAATTGCTTAAATTGATCAAGCATCTTAGGTTTCCCATTGGATATATGTCCAACTCTAGCTAAATGTGTTGATATGCGACATGACAAACTTTATGAGATGAAAAGTCATGACTCGCCATGTTTTTATGCGGAGGTTAGTTCCAATTACATTTTGAGAGTTTTTATTGAGAAATGTTTAGTAAATACTTATAGAGTTGAGTTTAATTTTCAAGCAATTGACTTCTACAGGTGATAAGAGAAGAAGATATGCTCCGACTTAATGATAAGATATCCATTTTTTTTTTAAACTAGAGCGTATATTCACACTCAGCCTTTTTGACTCTATGGAACAACCTCCAATCCATATGTCATATAAGGCATCTATTACGCGACTCGTGCAATATCAATAGATATATCCATTTGAAAGGGATTGACATTAAATTTAAATGTAAAATTAAATAAATTTTCAATTATTGAAAATAAAAATAATTTATACTATAGGTATCTATGGAAGCTAAAAAATAATATAAAAAATAAGGCTAAAGTGGAAGGATCAAATATTTAGTTGAAGAAGCCTCTTTGTTTTGCTCGCACTATTTTGAGCCTCATATGTATACTAGACATCAAAAAGTACTACATAATGTTGAGTGTAGTGGAGAAGAAATTAATCATATTGAAGGGATGCTATCCGTATTCAAATAATAAAATCGAACATATAATACGTAAATTGACACAAGTCGAACACAAAGTAGCCCATCAATGTATATTATTGAACTATACATTGAGTGAGTTTGTCCAAATTTAATTTCTAAATTATACATATTTAATTATATATATAATAATATTAACAATCATAATATACATCGACTCACATTTGTTGTTAGTCCTCTTTAATGGATTTCTTGTTGAAATGTGATAAAAAAAAATCCCATCATATCCGAGAATAAAGCTAATGCTCTAATTGAAGCTCGGCTTGCATCTTGATTTAGTCAATATATGAGTATTATCATTTTATTTGTATTTAATATGTTAGTTGCATTAATTAAAAGGTAACTAAACTTTTAAGAAATTTGATGTTGAATTTACAAATACAAAATGCACAAGCAATTTTCATGAGAGACTAGTTCTTGAAAGATCTTGCACAAGGCCCATTGCTTAGTGGTCTATAACTCGGTTGGTAGAGAATTAGGCTTTTAACCTAATGGTCACGGAGTTCAAGTCTTATTATACCCAACCTTACCTTACACTATACTACAACTAGATATCAATTTAAAATCAAACTTTACTTTTAAAATGGAACAAAGGATTGTGTGATAGATTAGCTTGGGATAAAGAGAAATTGCATGTATAATTTCTCTTATGTGAGCACTCTTCATAAAGATAGGCCTTTGCGGATTGAGGGATAGAGTTCTAGAAAAGAAAGCAATCATATCCACTATGATAAGAAAGCATTTTGAATTCCTTTTGGTAGAAAGCTCTTTCCGGATGGAAGTTCATGGAACATTTAGAATGTGGCTCGACTAAAAGGTTTATGGACTTTTATTCTCTTTCTCTCGTGTTTTTTCTTTTCTAACTATCAAAGTGAATATGAAAAGAAAAAGGAATTTAGGGTATTAAATAATAGACAAACTCTCCAAAGCACAAGCCGAAGACATCTTTTCTATGGAAAGCAAACATAGGCATCTCAGGCTTGCCCATACTTACAAGACTTTACTTATAAGTTTCACACACTCGAGGGATCTTCGAAAACATAGTCTTTTAATAATGGAGTCTATATTAAAAGAACCAAGTACAATACAACTAAGAGTGACTATTATGGGATATTGACGAAAATTCTTGAAGTAGAGTATCCAAATTTACCAATCAAGAGAACAATACTATTCAAATATGATTGGTTTGATCCTACATCACAAGGAATAAGGGTTTATCCACAATATAAACTTATGGATGTTAACTGTAAGAGAAGCTTGAACAATTACAAATCATTTATCCTACCATCACAGTCGACTCGTGTGTATTATGTCAAGTATCCTAGCTTAAGGCACGAGAACCGAGATTGGTGGGCTATTGTAAGATCAAAGGTAGGTATGTAGTTGACTTACCCGATTTATCAGTCGCCATCCAATAAAATACCGAACCATTTTAAGAGGATGACCCGAAAATCGACACGAATTGATAGAAGAAGTCGAGGATGCTATTTTGTTAAATGATCCAAATGGATCGTTTGTAGATATAGAAATAGTTATAGCTTGACGAAGATGATGAGAATCCGAGTGAAAATATATCAAATTATGGAGATGATAACCTAAAAAATAATTATGATAATTCTAATTAAATATATATTTTATTTGTTGTATTAGTAACAAAAGATGCCTTTTTTCTTTATTTGTTACATGCAGTAAATAATATCGATTTTGATACATCTTCAAAAACTTGCTTGTTTATTTTGATTGTATTGTATTTAAAACTCGGTTGTTTATCGGGTAATTAGGAAATGTCCAATTTTGAGTTTCTTTTATTGCTTCATACTAATAATATTTTTTGTTATATTTTATTTATTTTTTTAAGCTTATATAATTCAATAACGACTTATGATTTGGGCCGACCCCCACGATCACTATGGGATTATGTTTCATAGTTATGGACGAGCATCACCATCCAATGGTAGCCCACTAAGATCCCCCACTCACATTGGTAACGAATCTCCGACTATCGAGTTTTACACAAGTCCCGTAGCTCCCGTAGCCATAGAAGTAATACATAAATAGCGACTTCGACCATACAGGATACACCCTTCGGACGTAATCCCGCACCAAGCATCGAGGTTTTCGTACCTACATCGAAGGTTCTTGCACCCATACTAGAGGCTCTAATGTCGACCTTAGAGAGTGCACCATCCGTCGATGTATCTAGCATTTAGATAGTTCTTAAAACTCCTCTAGTCGGTGGCATATTTCTATCACTCGAGGACGGTATGTAATTAATTAAATTCGAAGTAATTATTTTTTTAATATAACATTTCAATAATTTTTTACTATTTTTTAATTTTCTTTTTTTCTTTTGATATTTGATAGTTTCACTCCGACTAGTAAAGATTATATCACGATGATAACCATGACTTTTAAGTTGCGATTGAGCATTGATAGATCGGTGTGGAAGTCTATCTCAAACCTTACCGAACAATTCTACTTCGATAAATTTAGGATAATGTATTATTAATTTTTTATAATTAAAATAAAAATTTTTCATTAAATAAAGTTGTTAATATTAACTTATTTATTCATGCGTAAATATTTTAACCGGAATTTGACCATCGAGGCACTTATCATAGAAGCATGGGAAGCTCTAGTAAGAAAGAGGTCTTGGATGTGTGGAAACAAGATTTTGCAAAACCCGATCACAAGACTTATTTAAAGCAAGCAAACCAGAATCGGTTGTGGGAGATCGATGGCTATAGTACGAGTCCTTCTAGGCATAAAGGGGACATCACCTCGTCGAAAAGTACATTTATCGCTTGGTAAATTGCACACTTTATATTATTAATTATATGATTTAGAAAATTTAAATTTTTATCTCATATTGTTTGTGATTTATTTTTTTTAAGAGGCAAGATCGGGTCGTGAGCCAATGAGTGTAGAGCTATTTCGGACGACTCACAAATGGCAAGATGGTTCTTTCATCGATTTGTGCTCCCATTAAATAACGGTAAGTGTTTTTCAATTTTAAATTTTATATATGTAAATATAATCTAAATTTTATTTTAATCTTTTAACGATATCATTATTTCAATTAAGTAGAAACATGTCGAAGAGCTCATATAAGAAGTTGTTACGATTCAAGCAGGCGGACGGAATCTTGAAGCTAGATGTGATAAGAATGCCATATACCTCAAGGTTGCAGGAGAGAAAAAAAGAGGGTATATGATGTAAGTAAATATATAGTGTATTATCTTAGTCGAGTGGCGACAGTTCCTTCTCCGTGTTGTCATGTTATACCGGTGATATTTCTAATGAGGAAGCTCGAAGGTAGTACGAAGAGAAAAAGAAGCAATGAAAGGGATGCAAGTCAAACAACACGAGCTTTAAAACCTTATCATAGAATAGCAAAATACTATATATAGACTTAATTCTCAATATGGGACAATGACCTCCATATTGATTAAGCTAGCACAAACGTCCGTGTTACCTATAGATTTGTTTACTAGTAAGGACTCCATTGTTCCCCTTATCGAGCCTCCCACCCAACCTACCATCGAGCCCCTTAACGAGTCCTAGAAGGAGGATAGAGGATTAGACGATCAAGATGACAATCGAAGTGACAATTCATTTTTTTACTTTGTTTTTTTCATATGTACTACCGAATATTTTTGTTACTATTAATTTATAATATTTAAATTATACATTGTTTCTTCGATTGTCAATTACTATATAGACTATTATTAATTTAAAAATAAACAAACAAAATGTTAAAAAATATTAATTTTTTAAAAATATAATTAGCGATAGAATAACAAAAAATTATTGACGAATTTCTATATCGATGGTGACAGAGTTCGTCGTGGCGCCCCTAGCTCCCTTACCGATTACCTAAAAGGAGTGACTGGGTGCACCACGGTTTAGAGATCGAAGTCTCAAATTTAATCCCATACATATACCCAATGTACCGAATATCATTACAAAAATTACAAAATGTAATTTTACAAGCAAAGGTAGATACTATAATTTTTTTTTCCTTTTCGCGTCACACAAGAGCCTTTTTTTGGAAGGAATCGACAACTTCATTATTAGCATTAGTATCACCTTTACTCGTCAAAGCATGAAATAAACACGAGTGAGTCGAAGCTTAGTAAGTAGGGTGATGCACGTGATATGTAATGATTTTCCGACTTTTCCTTCTTCGACTCATCAAATTTTATTTTTGGGTACCCCGGGTATTAGCAAGTCTATTCTATATTTAATCCAAGTGAACTGCAGCTCACCTTCTACTACAATGAAATCATCCCTCGTTATAGCCACCGTTAGCGGGAATCCATCGTCTAATAGTGCAGTGCACACAACTTTAGAGTACGCACACAACTGGACCGCTAGTACCCCTTTTATCCAAGTAGGTTATCAAATCTATCCAATTTCTATTCAATTCGGTTACCAAATCTCATCATTTTTGAATCAATGGTTTTTCTTAATTTAATCCATTTCCATATGCATATGATACATGTGATGTATCATGAACCATATTCCACCAAGTCATAGGTACTAAACCCATCGATTCCGAACCATTGAGTTCACATAAGGAATTCAAGACTCGTCTAATATGGTTAATCCATTTCATGTATCATGAGCCACATTTCATATCTCATAGGCACCAAACTATTTATGCCCATACCATTTTAGAAATTCAATTTACACTTGGGTCTTCATCAATATTTTCATGGTATGAACTAACTTGATCATTTTAGTACTGTGGCCCACTAAGTGTTCTTAGGATATCCAAGTTCATTTATTTTCATCTAAAATCATGTTGTTTTAGTCCAAGCCCATTTATTTTTATCCAAACCTAAGTTCATTTATTTAAATTTAATTCCATTTTATTTTAATTCAAGACCACTATATTTTAGTCCAAGCCTATTTATTTTTAATCTAAGCCCAAGTCCATTTGTTTTAATCCAATTCCATTTTGTTTTAATCCAAGCCCATTTTTATTCTAACTCAAGTCCATTAATTGTAATCCAAACCCCTTTTTATTTTAGTCCAAGCCCACTTTGTTTTAGACTAAGTCCATGTGTTTTATTCCAAGTCCACTTTATTTTAAATCCAAGCCCAATCATATATATCTTCCAAATCCATATAGTTATATTAAGGTGGCTTAGGTGTCTTAATAAATACTTAGGTCAACTAAACACCTTAACTAATCAAGTTTAAGTACCTAAACTCATTTCTTTTCATTAAATTTCGAAAATCCCTCTTCCTAAACTCAAAAATTTCTTGCAGTGGTATATCCAAATGATCTATACCAATTTGGCCATAACTCTTTATATATAATTCTATAAATCATAAAATGTTACAGAGAACTAGTAGACACATAGATGAATAACTTTTATTCTTTGCGTTTTACCTAGAAATCACTCTAATATCCCTAAATAGATCACACAAACTTTGAAACTAAAAATTTTTTAGCATGTGGTACATCTAAATGATCCATACCAAATTGGTGATAACTCTTTATATATAGATCTAAAAATCCAGAAATGTTACAGAAAGCTAGTAGACACATAGATGAAAAACTTTTTTCTTTGAGTTTTATCCAGAAACCACTCTAAGATCTCAAAATAAATCATGCAATGTTCAGAATTTTTCACCCCTAAAATTCAAAAATTTTCTTTCAAAATTTTTCTATTAAAACACATTTCTCATCATATATAGTTATCACCAAACCAACCTATCACACATTTATAACCATCCATCATCATACATATACATGGCATACTTACACATTCTAACCTAAAGTTTACCATGAAATACACTTCCAACATTCAAAGTAAATCCATCACCAAACATCAAATTTTTAACATCAACACAACCTACCATAACCACATATTACATGGATTAAAACAAAAGCCCATAAATCAAATATGTAAAAGAGAACTTAAAGCATAAATAAAACTAAAATGAAACCAAAAGAAACCTACTTCCAATGATGAGTGTTTGGTTAAGATTTCTTAGCCTTTTTCTTCTCTTTCTCCTTCCTTTATTTCCTTTCCTTTTCTCCTTTCTTTCTTCCCTTTCTTTTTCTCCTTTCTTTCCCTTAAACTCACATTTTTCTCTCCTCTTTTTGAACGGCACAAATTTTTGGTTAGAAAGAATGGAAAGGTTTCATCTTTTCATCCAATTTTAATACTACACTTTTCTTTTTCATTTCTTTTATGTTTAATATGCCAAGTGTCCAATTTTTGTGGTAAGAGAGGTCCATTGATGGAGACAAAAAGAGAGACAAGTTGGAGTGTTTGACCTTTCAAAATTAAGTGAGAAAGTACAATGAAAGTATGGTGGAAGATTTTATGTCAAATCACTAATTAAAGAGAGAAACTAAAAGTTAATTAAATTAACCAACTTTCTAACCTTATTTGGTCCATAAAATTCGACCATGACTCTTAAGTGAGACATATTTTTTACTTATAGTCATTTTAAATATACATTATGAAAAAATAAATAATGGTTAATTAAATTCCAAAGAAAGGATTCCTATGAACAATTTCATAAACCTTAAATATTTTCACATCACAAATATAAAAGAAATGGCACATAATTTATGCTCGCATAATCATGGATATTTCAAGAGATATTTGGGCTTGGGAATTAAATTTTGATATGCCAAAATTAATTTTTAAATAATTTTTTTTTACCCAAGCATCTTAAACTCACCAAACACAAACATGACACAAAAATCATAATTGCGACTTAGTAGATATAGATAATATTATTTTTATACGTATAACTATGTTAAGCAAGTTCACGAGAATTACGATTGCGATGGATTTCTTCGACCTCTAGCAATAGCATTGCGATGTTGTAATGACGAATGCCATTAGCTTTGGATATTAGCGACGGTTTATCAATCGTTAAACAACGACGGTCCTAGCAATGGAATAACGATGCCTTATACGATAGTTTATGATGAACAATTTTATGATAAAAGTTTAATTTTTATGATGGAAATTTCGTCACTATAATAGCGATGGAATTTTTTTATCGTCTTTAAGTTTAACGACTAGCGTTTTAGCGATGAACATAATTTCCATCATTACACCATCACTAAACAACTTTAGTAATGGATATTAGCTAGTTAGTGACGAAAAAATCCATTGCTAATTGTCCCTTTCTTATAGTACAATATAAGGCTTTGGATTGCAAGGATGGATATGGGTATTTTGATAAGGCCGGTGTCAATGCCTTGTCAATTAGGATGTATTAAGGAGATTGTTTTAGTAGGCTCGGAGCATGATCCACTAAATAAAACCCAATTATTACTTTTTTAGCATTTGCTAACAAGTTGAAGTAGTTTAGTGTAAAAAAACCTAAATTTTTTAAGCTAAATTTAACCATCCAAACTTGGATGGCTTGACAAGATCCCAACGATAAAAAAGATAGCTTCTTTCACTACAAGTACCAATCTTATATCATTATAAAAGAATCAAAATTTTTACATCGGAGAACTTTGGACTTTAAAACTTTCGATCTTTAGTAAAAAAAAAAAAAAAAAAAGGAAGGAAAGAAAGATAATTGAACTCTCCATCTCAAGAATAGCTAGGATTTCCGAAGAAGATGCCATTCGTTTGATGAGAAATAAAAAGGAGCTCTCCCACTCTTATACCAAACAATACCTAAAGCTCTAATAATTTGGACCTTGACTATCCATTTGTCGACTACATGACTTGTGTCTTACTATCATTACCTACTTCTCCTCCCACGTCTTTCACTATTTGCATCTTTTCTATTTGGTTAGTTGATTATTGCTTTTATAAGTCATAACACTAGCTCTTTACATCTTGATCGGCTTGTCGATCATTCATCTTATCGGTTCTCAAGAACTCCCCTTCTACATTTTGGTGACTCCACTAGGAGTTAGTAATGGTGAAGAACACCGGCCCATTCCTAGATAAAAAAAAAATCAATCCTACTACTAACTCAATCGCCTACAACATTAATGATACTTTATATGATCCTAATCTTTGTTGATAACATCGACTTGCTTAACACTAAGAATATCAACCAACCTCCAAACCCTCAAGTCGGTAGTGGCGAGCTTACCAACACTATCGGGAGGTGGCCTACCTCGACTCCTTGCTCAAGCCCCTACCATGACTATTCCATATTTAGGTATTCAGTCGATGACTTAAATTTTAAATTTTTTTTCAGAATATTTAGCTTAGACTATAATAGGAACAACAATATATGTTAAAAGTCTTTCAAGACAATAATGTTGTATTCACGAAGGCCTTCGATAACATCATACTACTATCACAAGTAGAATCTCATAGACTAATGTCCCTCAAACTATGACACCACCAACTATTAATGTTGATGATCATCCCATACTACTTGTTAAATCGGATGGTAAGAAAGATATTTTCTCATCAAGCAACCACCATGCAATTATACATGATTATTAATCACCTCATTATGTTACTCGCTTCGAGTTGTTAATTCCACTACCTAACCGAAGAGGATTGAGAAAAAAATTGAATGAAAGTTGATAAAATCTACTAACGAGTTTGATCTTAAACTTTCCTACCTAACTCATATTATGGTGGGGCCTTACCGGAAGGACTATGTGAGTTTTTCATACTCAAGTTTTCTTTCTAATGCTAATGTCATACTCATCTAGCCAAGCTACGTATTAGTCGGACCATAAGTATTTCATACTCAATTTTTTTTAGCAATGTCATGCTCATTTACTCAAGCCGCACACTCGGTCGGGCTACGGATATTCTATACTTAATTTTTCTTTTTAATGACAAAGTCATATTCATCCGCCTAAGCTATGTACTAGTCGAGTCATGAGTATTTTTATACTTAGTTTTATCTTTTTGGTGATAACAAGTATATTCATATGACCAAGTTGTATGTTTATCAACCCATGAGTATTTCATACTCATTTTTTTCTTATGACAATGTCATGTTCATTTGGCCAAGTCGTACGATGGTCAAGCCACAAGTGTTTCACATTCATTTTTTTAAATGAAAACACCATATTTATCCGGTCAAGTAACGTGCTCGGTCGGCGGTAGGTATTTCATGCTCATTTCTTTTTCTTTCTAATGACATAGCCATATTCATCGTGCAAAACCGCATGCTAGCTAGGTCGAAGGTATTTCATATTCAATTTTTTTAATGATAACCCCATATTTTTCTCGGCCAAGTTGTATTCTAGTCAAGTTATGAGTATTTCATACTTAATTTTTTTTTATTTCTTATTGCAATGCCATATTCATCTAACAAACCTATGGGTTAGTTAGACCATGAGTATTTAATACTTAGTTTTTTTCTTGTGACAATGTTATGTTTATCCGGTCAAGCTATGCCCTTGCTAAGCCGTGAGTATTTTATACTCGGCTTTTATTTTTGATAGCAATACTAAGTTTACCCGGCCAAGTTGCATACTAGTTCAACCATGAATATTTCATAATACATGTTTTGTTGTACTTTATAGGGGCATCACCATGTTCATCTAACCAAGCCATGAACAAGAAAATTATTTAAAAAAAAAATCAATCTTATCATTACTAGCTAAGTGCTCTAGATAATTTTTTTTTCCTTTCAAAAGATTGTGTAAAAACTTGAAGAGGAGCTAGAGAGCGCTTAAGAACTGATTTTCTCTCTAAGTATTTGTTTAAAATAATGACGTTCAAGATTTAAACAATTCTAAAACTAATCCATATTTTTTTTAAAAAAAATTCTATATGATAAGATTATTACTATTATCAAGCATGATTTTATACCTGATGAGTCTCTTTATTTGAGAGTAGCCTTTTTGTTAAATTTTAATTAATAAAAAAACGTTAATATACTTAGCTAAATTTTTTAGCAGAGAAGTAGTAGGTGAGTGCATCTAGTATAACAATTTAGGATTATTTATCTCGTTAACGGGAGAGTACACCTAGCAAGAAATTCGAGGATTACCTATCTATTAAAGAAGTGAGTACACTTAGCGAACACTCGAGGACTATCTATGTTGACATGGGGATAGTAGGGGGAAGCATGTGAAACGAGGAGTTACCACCTAGCTAATTGGAAAAAAACTAGAAAACTCTAAACAAACATGTCAATAAAGATATTTGAGTTAGGAGTCGATTACATATAAGAAAGATATAACATCACCGTCATGCCATCCTAGCTAAGGTAGGTTGTATTGTTTACATGTAAACATAAAATTTTGGTTTTTCTATGTTATATTTTTATGCCTACTTGAATAAATTTATTTAAGCAGGATGGAATCGAGTAATTTGGATTTTAGGTCGATATGAGGTCGATAATCATACTTAGGTGGGAAAAATTAAAATTTCAGCTAATCCTTAGCAAACATGACCTATACTAATAAACGAGATGAGTTTCTAAAGATCAATAGTCTTTTATTAATATAAGCAACGAGTCACTTACAACTTCACCCATACAAGTGAAAAGTCATCGATGACTTTGAGTCATGGATTTATGAAGTTGTCGACAACTTCATCATATAAGTGAAAAGCCATCGATAACTTCATTTTGCTCTTAATAAGAAGTATATAAATGATTTGAAAGCCATTGATGACTTCATCATATAAGTGGAAAGTCCTCAATGGCTTCATTTTAGTTAAGCATACAATGAATAAAATAATTTTAAAATCGCCGATGACTTTGTCTCACAAGTGGAAGTCACCGATGGTTTTGTTTTGATAATTTACAAATTAAGTGAAAAATAGTTTAAGAGCCACCGGCAGCCTACATCCATATAAGTAGAAAGCTAGTGGCAGCTTCATCTCAATAAATAAATAACATGCGATAATTGATCGAAGCCATTGACAATTTCGACCACATAAGTAGGAAGCCATAAAAAACTTCGTTTATGCAAAAAAATAACATGCAACAATCATAATCATTCATAATGCAATATTTTCTCACCCATTTCAAAACAACCTAAGTGAATTTAATAGTTACCCAAGCATCGTGAAAACATTGAGATGTCTTTCTCCGGATTAGCTTGTTTCCTTCAATCTCGATCAAGACTAGTTGTTTTAGTCAATTGAAAAGGAGGAAAAAACCATTATGGGTGTTGAAGAGGCTTCTATGTAGTGATTAAAATGCTACCGCTCGCTTACAAAATGACTAAAATGCCCTTATGAGTGAAATGACCAAACAACCCTTACATTGTAAAATTATGAAAATGCTCACGAAAGGTAAAACGTCAATCGCCAACCGACCATTTGACTTCCAATGACCCTTCATACACTTGGACCACCTCGCATTAGAGAGGAAGTCATCCCAAATCTAAAGGTGGTGGAGGCAGCGACATAAAACATCAAAAGAGGGAGATCAAAGCCTTAAAAGTTTTGATCGAATCTCTTTCTCTCTCCAACGATGATGTTGGTAATAATTTATGGTTTCAAGGATATCGATCGACTCGTGAGACCGAGAGAAAAGTTTTTGTGGTGGTTAGGATGTCCGATTTGGTCCCGATTATCAAAATTTTTAGGTTTTTTAAAAAAATTTAGAAATAAATCTTCATTAATTAAATCATTTTTTTAGTGATGTTAGGCTATGACTTCAAGGGGAAAATGCTCAAAGGAGTCGAATAGCTAGGTCTTTGGTGGTGGATGTTAGAGATTTGGTCGAAATTAAAAGATACAAGCTAGTCTTTTAATGGGTTGGGTCATGGCGGTTCAAACTCTAATTTTTCCCTCCTCCATCGTCATCCGTTCCCGTAATTCATAAGGATAGGCCGATCTAGTAGTGGGCTATTCGTGGGTGATGATGATTAAGGTCTAAATTAATCGAAAGGTGGTCGATTTAGAGGAGAAAGATTTGGTTGGGTAAATGAGTAAACGGGTCTAGTGTTAGGTAAAGGTGTGTTTGGTTGTTTTCTCTTTTGTTTTTATTATTTTTTATGTGGAGTTTTTTTATGGTTTTTGTGGTTTTTGGGTGGAGGAGGGTGGTCGGAAGCATGAGAGGTGTGGTGGTGGTTGGTTAAACAAGGAAGGAGGTTAGTGGTGGTTTTGGTGGAGGAAGATGACTTGGGTAATGGGAAAATATAATATTTTTATTGATTTAAAGAGTTGAAAAATATTGCAAACCAGCTAGAGTGGAGAACAAGCTACTCGGAAATTTGAGAGAGATGGAGGCTTTTCCGTGTAAAGAGAAAAGTTAGCTTTTGTAGGTAGAAATTAGGATTTTGGGGATAAAAATTCGTTTCGATCCCCGATTTCACCTAATTTGTCAAATTAAGCCAATGTTTGATAAAAATAGAAATTAAGTACTAAATCGTTAAGTATTGAATTTTAAGTACTTGATAATTAAATATTGATTATATTGTTGCCAAATTGTTTAGTATTTACCGAAAATTAAGTGTTGAATATAATAAAGTTGTTTGACAAGTACTATTCGTCGAACATATTAAGGCTATATACATGATAATTTTAACCTTGCAATTGTAGCATGATATTTTTTAACATAAATAAAAATATATACATAGATGTGTTTGTGTGTATAAAGAAATAAATAAAAATTTAATAAAAATGATTATTAATAAAAATTAAACACTGTTCGAGATATCATGAATTGTCATATCATGCATAAAATAAATGAAATCTCAAATACTAATCAATTTATTTGCAATTTGGTCTCGTAAATTAATCACAAATATTTGAAACAAAGTTAATCATAAGAGGCACCAAAAAAAAAAAAAAGAACAGAAAGCTTTTTTTATACACATGAAAGAGGTGGTGAAGGCTTAAATGTAGTACTCGTATTGGAAGAGATGGTACGAGTCAACATCCCCAATACTTTTATTCATAAAATCAAGAACAGAGAGCTTTTCCTATTATATGAAAGAGCAATAACTGGAAGCTAACTAGAGTCTTCTCTTTCTAGAAAGCATAACAAAATAATATAGAATAAAGTAAGCAACAAGCTAGTAAAGTTGAAAAAGAATAATAAATCAATAGCTAGATTCAAATCATATCATTTTGGTAAAGAAATTCAAAACATCATGCATATATATATATATATATATACAAAAATAAAACCAACGAGTTTTCAAACACATAGTGATAAACTAAAAGATAGTTAATGATATCACAGGAACACATTTTGTCAAATTATATAGAATCCATCACCAGTTGAAACATAACCATGCATAGCATAAACATAATCGAAGGTCATGTGTTCATGCAAATGGATTGCGAAAACAAATAGCTTATCCATGGATAAAACAATCAACATCCGTCTCTTAGCTATCAATTCTAATCGTGACCAAACCTATACCGATTCAAGCATCGCTTCACAAATCCCTCAATCAAGGTTGTTTAGGCAACGAGGACAATGAACCCCACTTGTGTTAAAAGAAAGGTTTCCTAATCATGGAAATTACCTTTAAGGATTAAAACTTTTTGGCATAAAACATTTCCAAAATAAGGATATAAAAAATGATGTTGTTCTTATGCATGTCATGCCCGGGCAAATTGTAAACAATGCACCGGCAAATCTAATCAAGATGCTTACTTGGTTTTCTTTTAATTAGTAGCTTATTAACGATAATGGGATGGAAGCTTCGATAATAAAGAAGGTCTTCTCTGTTTCTGCAATAGGGATAGTAAAGATCGTTTCTTGTTTGTATAGCTAGTATTATAAGAATATATGAAAGTTATATAGTTATATTTAAAATGTTTTAAATTTTTTTCAACTATACGTGTTAATACAAAAGTTTTACGTTAAAAAAACTTTAACTTATCTAATTAAGTAGATTTTGATCGAATTTAAATTTTAAATATGAGATTATTTAGATTATCAAATAAACTTTTTATAATAAGTATTATAATTTAATTTTTAAAAATTTTTAAATATATTATCAAACACATTTAGTCTCGAAGCACCCTAACATTTGCGCTCAAGTCATGCTAAAATAAGCTCATTCTCGGGGTCAACAAATTTATTAAAAAAAAAAAAAAAATCAACTGGGGAAAAAAAAAATCAACTAGACTTGAGGAGTCCTAAATCCATGGGCCTGTAAAGTAGGTTTTCCGGCTGGCACAAGCCCATAGTGCACTTTCCAGATTCTTTCTATTTATTTATTTACATATTTTGAAGAGCAGCAAGGGAGCTCTGTTTTATTTTTCCGAAAGTGGAGAAGATGAAATAAAAAACGAGAAGGGTGCCGTCTATCGTGTCCATAGCGCAAGGCAAAAAACGAGAACGGGTAGTAAGCACAGTGATATTATCAAAGGAAAGGAATCGATCGATCAATCCATATAATCAGCAGGCAGCAAATTGAATTGAAAGTAAATAAAATCGATGGGGAAGAGAAAAGAACGCCGCCTTGCTGCTTTGAATAACACTGGCCGACGCGTCAAGGTCGATCTCTTCGCGGAACCCTCTGGTAGACACCTCTCACTCTCTACGTAATGATATTTGTTGCTATACATGTCCTAAAAATTTCAATTTCTATTACTGCTAGGGTTTGGTTTGTCTTCTCAATGCTAAATATTCGTTATTTTTGTGTTTGAGAAGCGAAATCTTGCTTATAATGCTCAATTACTTGGTAGTTGAGTTGTTAAGGAGTCAAAACTAACTTGAGGGTTTTTTATTTGGTCTGTATGTATCGGTTATTCTTTGTTTCATCTGAAATCTGTAACGATTGCATGTTTGTTATTTGTTAATGAAAAGGAAGCTGACAGTTTTGCTCTATTTGAACGAGAATATTAAGGTTCTGAACTTGAAATCTTTTTAGAGAATCTTACAATGTCTTAGTCTTTGTTGGTGCTACCCTATGGGAAAGCAATTGCAGCTGAGTTATTATTTTAATCTTGGACAGTTTGTTGATGTTATTGTACTTTCTTATTTTGAACGATACCCCACACAATGATTCTTTCTTATTTCTTACATTTTTCTTCATTTGGAGTTAATGGCAGTACCCTAGTTAGATCCTTTGTATCTTATTTGGTACATGGATTTGTTATAACCTTACACCTTTTTTAACACTTGTTAGGAGATTTGGGTGGCTCCTCTGTAAATAATGGAGATGGAGGGGATATAGATCCGTCCCAGCGTGCTGGATTACCCAATTCACCATCATCTTCAGGTGGGTTCCATCAGTTTCTTCAAAAGGATTATGTAGAGAGGGCATGAGTTTTGGTGGCATATTATGTTGTTTGCTTCCAAGTATTGTTTTCAGAATTTAGAGTGGCTTTGGTTTTCGGAATACCCATATCAGATCAGGTCGGGCCCTGCCAATGTGAATTTTTGAATGACTTCCATTGTGTATCCGCTATTTCACAGCATCAAAGCATTTTGGAGATTACGTCTGGAATATTTTGCTATCGGTTCGTATGTTTCTGGCTTTTTTCCCCCACTTTATGCCTCCACTGACATTTTCTTTCATGTGTAACAGGTGGCTATCATCAAAATACTTGGCATTTTTTGTCAAATTCATTAAATTGTTCTCTCTTTGTTTTTCTTTGGTGGCCAGTAGCCTGGTTTTGCATGAATATAAGTGCCTTTGCTTGTTTAGGTTCTGATAAGTTAGTTGTTGCTTATTAGATGATGTTTTGGTTTTATAGTATCTAATTTTTTCAGTATCTTCTCTTCAGGTCAACCACCACAGAACCCTCTTATGTTACTTGGGCAATATAGTGATGATGATTTAGATGAGGAATCAAGTATAAGGCTGGATGGTGCTATTGCAGTGAATTCCCCAGCTGACCCTAATGACCAGGTAATTTAATGGATTCTACAACATAGTTGGTCTGAGTGAGGTAGAGTGTAATTGCTTACATGTTTCAAAAGCTGGCTTGAACTTGGTTTAAGCCACCAGAGTCCTTTGCTGAAAGTGCAGAATAATGCTGTTGCTAAAATTGGTTTGCAATGTTATCTGATTTCACTGTAAAACCTTTATAATTACCATCGGAACTCCAGTTATTATGTCAGGACAACTTATTAGTGATTGTTCATAAATTTTTCTGTTTAAATTGTCTTTCAAATTTTGGATTATGGTTGTGGCCCATACCTTTCAGTACACAGGAGATATTATATCCAAGCTACAACTGTGTTTTTGAACATCAAGTTTTCTCATTTCCCTCAGACTTTCTCAAGAATAAACTCCGGTTTCATTCTTACGTCTACTTCTGGACTGTTATGGTCTGTGTTAGTCTGTTGCTGTTTCCATACAGCTTGTTCAAGTGATATTCTACTGCATAAAAAAACTTTATTTACGCTTAGGTATCCTTACTACATTCCACACACATTGAGGATGTGCGTGTTTGTTCTGCTTCTACCTATAATATTAAATATTCATTTTCGCTCTGTTTAACTGCATTACTCAAAGCACTTAACGTTTGCAGGAGGCGCCTCTTGGTGAAGGAAAAGATGGAAATGCCTGTGCACTTGAAGATGTCACCGCACAGAAAGTTGATCAACAGGACACGGGGAGAGATTCTATGCCAGTTGATGTTTCACAGGGCCTGGAAGGTGGTGATATTAGGGAAAGCGACGCTACTGCCTCAGCTGATACATTGAAAGAAAAGGATTCCTTGGAGCAAATCTCTGTTGCTGGAACTCCTAATGCACAGGCTATTGGAGATGTTAGTGCAGGCTGGAGGATGGTAGTGCATGAGGAGAGTAATCAGTACTATTACTGGAATACTGAAACTGGGGAAACTTCCTGGGAAATACCAGCTGTTTTGGCTCAGCAAAATCAATTAACCTCTGATCAGAAGGCATGTGCTGCTGAATATATGCAGACTGTTCATGGGGGTGCAAATTTGTCTAGTTCAACTTCAGCTGCTGGATTGGATAATCCTTTAGCTGCATTATCTGTAGAGGGTTCAGCAGGTAATGATTTGATTCCTCAAAGCACAGAAGTGCATGGAAATGGGCCACAAATGAATGACTGGGTTGAAGGATACAGAAATGAATCTGTGAAAGATGAAAATTGGGTTGCTGAAGCTCTCCAGAGGGAAATGCCAAGTAACTTGACTGCAGTTAATACTTCTTTGGGTGATGGGAGTTCAGTAGTTTCGGAGCATAAACATGATGCACTAACTAATGACCATAGAGGAATAGATCTTTCAACTAGTCTTATGAAACAATGTGAGAGATTGTTGGAGAGACTGAAGTCACTGAAAGGGTAAGGAGTTTATGATTTGCTTTTATTCTTCACTGCATTGTTTATTTGCTTTTGGCTTTTAATAAGGCGTTATTTGTTTGCAAAAGATGGACTTGTTAACTCTGTGTTCATTTATTAATTGTCTTGCTAATCCTTAACCTATGTCGTTTAGGTATGGGAGTCACCTGCAAGGTCAGGACCAGATGTCAAAGTATATTATAGAAGTAGAGATTAGACTTTCTGATATCAAGTCACTTTCAACTTATGGATCACCTTTGCTTCCATTCTGGGCCCATTGTGAAAGGCAGCTTAAACAATTAGAAGATGTCATTAACAATGAAATTTACCAGCTTGCTGTATCAGCACAAAGGGATGACGATGTTGAGGCAACTGCTGATGATTCTTTTAAAGAAAAGGAAAAATCTCAAGAAAATTTGGGTGAAAAATCTGAAGCAGATGCACATGAGAATAGTACAAAATCTGAAGTTTCTCCTGTTTCTACTAGTGTTGATAGTGATTCACATAATAAAGGTAATTATGGAAATAACCATCCCAGCAATGTTCCTTCTGGATCCCCTAGCATGCATTTGGAAGGAGGTGCTCCAATTAATGAAGAATTGAATGGGACTATTCATTTGAATTCTGAGTTCCATCCTGCAGAAGATGTTGACATGGATGTAGATATGGAAGTTGAAGAGGGAGAGTTTCATCCTGCAAGCATCACTACTTTTGGAGATGCTTTGAGTGCTGAAGATTATGGACAGGTTGAGAAAATGGTTCAGTCAAATCCACCTGCAGAGCACCTGTCCTTGTTGTCGGGAGATGTATTAACTGTTCCGCCTCCACCAGATGATGAATGGATTCCCCCGCCACCACCTGAGAATGATCAGGTCCCTCCACCCCCTCCTGATAGTGAACAATTTCCTCCACCCCCACCTGACGAGCCTCCTGAATGCTCATATCCTCCACTTCCATCTTATCCAGAGACAGGTCAACCTCTCCCTTACGCAGAACAATACAACTTAACCTATCCAGACCTCAATTTCCAATACTATGGGCATACAGTTGCTGTCCCAAGTTGTAATTTTTATGGAAATACTGATGGAAGTCAGGTTGCTGTGCCACATGCATCACTTTACTATGCGGCGACTCCCAACACATATGTTGATACTGCCTCAGTCATTGTCAGTTCTGTTCAGCCAGTAGCATATTATAACGTTCAGGATGGATCAGCACCTGTGCCTGTTGTTAGTGGTGTAGTATCTTCTCAGTCACATATAGAAGCTGATCCTGTGAGTTATGATAGCGTTGCTTCTGATCAAATAAAGGCAGGTGATGACTCTGCAACAGAGCTGAATGTGAAGCTTGGTGGCTCGGCTGTTGGTGTCGAGACTGATTTGGCATCTGAAGTGGTTTCTTCTACTCTGACCACCACTGAAGCTCCTACTATGGCTAGAGCAAAAGAGACCGCTTTTGCATCATCAAAGAAAGCTGTCACTGCTACTGCTGCAGCTGCGCCTGCCTTGTTAACAGGTGCCAAGGTTCAAACTAAAGGTATGTATTTCTGCACCAAAGATTGTCTTGTTTTACTGAGGTTGGGTTTTCGCAAGGCTACGAAAACCGTACTTTTGCTCCCTGAGTTGCATAATAATTTTGTTGTGGGAGTGAACACAAGAAGAAATGAGAGTGCAGGGTGAATCCAAAATTCTGCAAGAGAATGAGCATAAAATTCTTCAAGAGAACATCTTGAAAGTTGTTTCTTTTTATAGACAATAAGTAACATGTTAAGTAATGTCTTTAAGATGTTATATGTTTGTGATTCTGAGTGAAAATTTTGCTCTCTGAGATGTATATTGGCTCCCCTCACTGAATTGTGTTAACTAGGTTGTTCCAGGGAAGTCCCACTAATTGGTCTTGTTGCTTTATCTACTAATTAGTACTAGTAATTATCTATTTTGAGCATTGAATCATAGCCATAAAAAAAAAAAAAAAGTTTTCAAGGTATCTTCTCATTATATTTCTGGTAGTTTATAAGACATGCTCATTTTGCAGCTGTCTTTTGCTTTTAAACAGTTTCACGTAAAAAGCGGACAGTTGGTGTTGCACCCTCTTTGAGGTCTAATAAGAAAGTCTCTAGTTTGGTGGACAAGGTATGTTGGTATTTTGTTTTTTATGAGCAAGGATCTTCACCATGAATGCTACATCTTTCCAAAATTAGCTCAAATTTATTATTTTATGTTGACAGTGGAAAGCAGCCAAAGAAGAGTTGAATGAGAATGAGGAAGATGAACCTAAAAGTGCTTATGAGATATTAGAGAAGAAGCGGCAAAGGGAAATTGAGGTGGGTAAATAATTGGTTTCCCTGCTCACGAGTCACTAGTATGGGCTATTTCAAGTCCTGATTTTTTCTTTTATTTTTTTATTGCAGGAATGGCGTGCTAAACAGATTGCCAGTGGAGAGGCCAAGGATAATGCTAACTTTCAGCCTCTGGGTGGCGACTGGTACGTTGTTCTGGTGCAAAATAAGATTTTTAGTATTTAAGATAATCTTAATTGGGGAATCGTAGAAAAGGTAAAACTACACTAATGCTTTTATTATGTGTATTAAAGCACAAAGTATCTATTCCTCTTATTTTTTGTAACCTGAAATTCTTGTTTTCAGTCTATATCACTTGACATTTAGTGAAAACAATCTTCTACAAAAATTGTTTGATATGGAATTACAAAGATCTGTCATGCTGTCTAAAGCCAAAATGCTTAAAACTATGTGTCATGCTGTCTAAAGTCAAAATGCTTTAAACTTTCTACTTTATTTGCACAATGGTTGCCTTGCTTGCATTCTGATCTTCCTTTTCTTTTGTCCTTCCTTTTGTTTCTGGTTTTCCTGTGTGGGCATGCACTTGTGAATTGTACACATGGTTGGAGCCAAGCACATTGTTTCTTTCTTAATTTTATCTCAGTTGAGTATTGTAGTATGCATTTTTGTTCTGTTCTTATAGGCGTGAGCGAGTGAAGCGTAGGAGAGCTCAAGCAGCTAAAGAAGCTGCAATGACTCCGCCAGAGGCCCCAACTGACAAAAACAAGCAGCCTGATTTAGAAGAACTCTCAAGGGGCCTTCCATCTGGTTGGCAGGTATCTTTGGTATCATATCTCCACTCTCTTTTGATAGACATACCATACGTGCTAGGAACCAAAGAGGGGAATGGACCTCTTCCATTCGAGAAAGCAATCCATTATTATGAATTCGATGTCCAACATATAGGTCTTAGTTTGAACAATTTGATGATGGGTCATAAGCTGTTACTGTTTCTTCAGTAGTCCCTATTTTGTCATGTGCGAAGTTTGAACTCTAATGCATTGCAGACGAATAAATAACAAGACGACCAATATGTAGTAGAATATCCAAAAATGCATTTTGTTATTCTTATTCTTATTATTATTATTTTTTTTTATGTTCAGGTGTATTGGGATGAATCATCAAAACAAGTCTATTATGGTAATGTCATCACCTCAGAGACAACCTGGACCAGGCCAACGAAATGAGTTGCCATTGATTTTGAGAGCTGTCTAGTTTGTAGTGTATTCATTTTTAGGTACTGGCCATAAGGACTTGTTAATTTATTTTTTCTTTAAAATATATTCACTTGCCACTCTTTCTATAGGAATAGCCAATTGTCACGCTTGTTTCAACTCCCAACAGTTTTTGGAAAATAGAGTAGCATCAATTATTTACTTCTCTCTACCAAAGATCGTATTTCAAATTTGTCATGTACTCCTAAAAGAGATCTGATCTCAAAGTTGGGATAATTACAAGGTAAGTGCATGAAATTTTGTAACTTTTTTCTAGTCAAGGGTTGTATTTTTATTTTTTCTGTTTGATTTTTACTCAGTTTTAAATATTTATCAATTAAATATTTCTAATGTGATTTGCAACTAAGTATTTGTATTCTTCTTCTTCTTCTTCTTATTATTATTATTTGCAATTTAAGTGTATAAACTTCTAAAAATCTATATATCAAATATATTGAGTAAATATTATATCGAGTAAATTCC
Source organism: Dovyalis caffra (assembly GCA_963924115.1). NCBI lineage: Eukaryota > Viridiplantae > Streptophyta > Magnoliopsida > Malpighiales > Salicaceae > Dovyalis > Dovyalis caffra. Next base: position 1,400,243 of record CAWUPB010000351.1, read on the forward strand.
AGTTAAGTGAACTGTTAAATTGAAATGCCGCATGGTGATGTGCTTGTCAAGTGTCCATCTTTGGGTCCATTTGTCGTGGTAAAGAAGACATTTGACAGATAAATCTGCATATTTTAATGACAAAATTTGAAAATTATAATCATAAATAGCGAAATAAAGTACAGATAATTAGAAAGAAATGAAAAATTAATGCAGTACTCAATTTCTCAAAATAATAATAGTAAGAAAAAGAAGAAAACGGATGTGAAGACTTTTGAAGGTAAGCTATCAATTTTGAATTGGTAATTATTTTGGTCCTAAAACTGTTACTTTCAATGTACTTAATTTCTCTAGTATCTTAGGGTTGGTTTGGCTCCGAAAATGTGGTAGTAGTAGTAACTGGCTGCGGTGGGAGACTGGTGGTGGCAGTTGGAAATAAAAAAAATGTTGGTGTAACTGGATGGTAGTTATGGATAATACAAAGAAAAAGCTATACAGCCATCAAAATGGAGCTTCTGAAAAAAAAAAAAAAAAAAAAAAAAGAAGGAAGCTTTTCAGCCTTTGACAAAGGATGGGTCCCAAATTTAGGTTTTGTTTCACAAAACAGGGCTGATACTTTTTGACCGAAAAAGCCAAAAAGAAATCTATGGAGCTAAACAGGTACTAGGTATGGAAGTGTAACTTTTAAAGTAGGGTACAAAGCACACGTAGAAACTTTTGAAGTATCTGGCAGGTTCGTAGTTTTAAATAACGTTTGCTACATGAGGTAATGGTTATATACATAGTATTAGTTAACGTTATTCGGGTTATGGATGCTTCGTTGTGGTTTCCCGATTATAAGGACGTCATTATTATATAACATCATTATTTATCGCTATATAATGATATTATATTAAGAAAAGGCTTGTACTCACTGTAGGGAAGAAGGAGAGACAGGGAGGGAGACTGGGAGGTAGGGTAGAGGAATATCGGCGGCATAAAAAAATTCAAATTTTGAGCAAGGCACATGAGCCTTTTTCTTAAACCAAAAAACTATTTTTGGGCCATGTTATGTAATTGGGTCCATAATAAATAAATAACTAATACAATTCTTTTTAGGCATATTCTTTTTTATTTAAGTGATAATAAGGCCTCGCTTTAGAATTATATTTTTATTTATTTTTTACTTTGTATAATTTAAAAAATTTAAAAATATATTTTTATTGCACAAAAAAAATATTATAAGTTTTGATTAACTATGCAAAATTTTCTATTTTGGTTAAACGGGATAGTACACACGACAAATATATTCATTCATTCATCAGAAGTCTATGGACTATTTTGGACTACACAATGAGAAATAACTTTTCTTATTTATATAATTATTAAAAAAAATTAGGAGTTATTAAGACTTGAATTTTATTTGAAAAGCTAACTAAATAAACGCTAAGTTAAACTTATTTTTATACAGCTATATACATGACAAGAAGAGCTCAAACTAAGAAGATGTTTGATAACTTATTTAAGTAGTTTAAAAAATTAAGTTGTAGTACTTAATATAAAAAATTTATTTAATAACTTAAATAATCTCATATTAAATTTTTAAGTTTAGTCAAAATTTACTTAATTAAATAAATTAAAGTTTTTAACTTATTATTTTTTTATTATCACACTCAGTTGATAGATTTTAAAAAATTTTCAAATATGACTATATCACTCTTATATATTCTTATTATTTTAGTTATACAAATCAACTGAAAAACAATCTCTATTATCCTCATTGTTAAAATAAAAGAATCTTTTTTGTTATCGGTATTTCTATCTCGAAATCTGAAAACATCACTTCTTTTTATTGTATCATAGGGAAAAGATAAAAGGATTTAGGTATATACGGATAAAAATTGCCTATTTCAAATCCATCGCAGGAAGGATTTGGTCGTCTTATTCATAGCATGATTGGCCGTATAGAATCTTTGATGCATGTAATAGAATCACAACAGAAACAAACGTTGAATAGGGTGCCATGTTCTTCTTCTTCTTCTTCTTTTCAATAAAGAAAGAATACTGTCTCCCCAGGTAAAGATATCCAGCTCATTGTACATCTGCTCTTTGAGAGCAAAATGATCTGAGTGTTTTGTAAGGATGGAATAGTCGTAGTCTTATAGGAGGATAAAGCAACTTTTTTTATTTACTCTCTGGGTCCTACATCTGATGCTATCGTGATGTTTTATTTTTCGAGGTTTTGCCTTGCACCATTATGTTAGAAAACGTATGTTACAGACAAAAGCACCAGAAATTACCTAAAAAATAATTTCTATCATTATGTTTTATTTTATGCATGATACGATAATTAATTTTATCTTAAATCATATTTAATTTTTACTAATAATCATTTTTATTGAATTTTATTTGTTTATTTATTTATTTGTATACACAAACATATTTATGTATAAATTTTCATTTGTGTTAAAAAATATCATATTATAATTATAAGGTTAAAATTATTATTTATATAGCCTTAATATGTTCAGCAACGAGTACGTATCAAATAAACTTATTATATTCAGCATTTAATTTTCAGTAAATACGAAACAACTTATCGAGAACATATTCGAGTACTTAACATATTCAGCACTTAATTTTTAGTTTTATCAAACACTCTCTTACTCGCGCTATACTACGGATGCAGTAGAAAAAAACCATTCTAAAATTTTAATTTTTTAATTATAATTTTCTATTTAATTAAATTTTTAATGTTTTTTGATAAATTTTTTGCTTAAAAAAACGTTAATCATTCTTCTTTATGGATTGATTTTAAAATAAAAAATAAAATGAGTTTAGCTGAAATATTAATCAAGAATTAAAAAAAAAACTATAAAAATATAATTTTTATAGAATTGTATTCCAAAAAATAAAGTTATAATTAATGGATAGACTTTTACACAAATTAATAAATGAAAAAAATTTCTTATTTAATTCTAATGAGAAGATTAATTTTTAAAATTATCCATACAACACTATGAGTAGATAGAACAAAATCATTTAAATTTTTTAAAGTTTTTATTTAATTATTACATTTTTGTGTGTGTTTTTCATAATTTTTTTGCTTAACAAACATGATTTATCCTTCTTTATTTAGTGATTCTTAAATAAAAACTTATAATAAATTAAACCTGAAATATTAATTAAGAATTCAAAAGAAAATATTTTAAAATTATATTTGTTTATAAGAATGTATCAAAAAAATAAAGTTACAATTAATGTATAGACTTGCATAAAAATTAACCAACAAAAAAATAAAAATTTATTCTTATTTAATATTGGTGTGAAGATTTTTTTTTCTTCAAATATATGTATTAGATCTATATATTTTTTTTACAAACTAATCAACAAAATTAACATAATAAACTATATTTGAATAATTGGTTGGTTCCTTTAAAAAATTATTTTAATTATTTTATTTCAAATAAACCGATTCTATAATGTTAAGAAAATATATTCATAGTAAATAATTTGTATTATGTTGCAAGATGTATAGTTAATTTTTAATAAAATTAACGATTCAATAGCTTTTTATATGTCTTAAAAATACATAGTGAACTCGAGATAAATTATTTAACATACATTTTTAACCTTTTAGAATAAAATAATTATATATTTATATATGCGCAGCTATCATTTAAAAATTTTAAGAATTCATGATATATATTATACTAATTTACTTTTTCAAAAAGAAAAAAAATCATGTTTTGCAATTTTATTCTAAAATTCAAATATAGAGAAAAATAAATTATATTTATCAGTAAATAAAATCTTATATAAAATATTAATTGGATGAGAATTTTCATAAAAAATGAAAAATTCAAAGAATGAAATTTAAATGATAAGAGTAATATAAGTCGAAGTATATGTTATTTTTAAAATATAAAAAGATAATGTGTTTATTTAGAAAAAAGTGTTAAATTTGCATATTAATGTCCAAAAACACACAAAAATTACTTAAATTGACATTAAGTGAATAGTAATTTTATGCATATGAATAGTAAGTTAATAAGACTTTTAAATATGTGAATATTTTGGATTCTCATGCTATGTCTGCAGACCGAACTAAATATATTTATTTCAGTTTGATAACAAATATTATGTTATCGGTTAATTAAAAAATATTAATTAAATATAAAAGATAAATTTTAAAGTAAAAAAAATATGATTTGTCCTTTCTTATGCATTTATTCTTAAATAAAACCCATAATAAACAAATTTCAATATAAAATTTTTTAAAAATATTTTAATATTTTTTTCATGACATTTCATCGAAGAAATAAAGAAATAATTAGTATAAAAACTTGTATGAAAATTAATATATGAAACATTTTTATTGATAAGAAGATTATTTTTTAAAATATATACATTTAATTTACGTATATTTATTTACAAAATAATGAATAATATTAGTATACAAAATTGTATTTGAATTATTAGGCGGTTATTCTAAAATATTATTTCAATTATTTTATTTAAAAAATCATTTTACATATTAGAAAAGTAATAGTGAATAGTTGGTATTGTATATATATATAGTTGATTTGTAATAAAATCAATGACTCTAACGTTATTATTTTTGATACATCATAACCATGCTCAATAGGTGAGAATGCATAAAATAAATTAAAAAATATTTTAAAAATTAAATGGTAAAATATATATTGAAGTTAATAGAGTATAGTAAAAACTATAAAGCTGATTTCGATAAAATTTGATTATGTAAAAAATAAGAAAATAAAATACATTTATTCAATTTTTAAAATTTGATTATATAAGAATTAAAAAAATAAAAATAGGTATTAAAAAAAATATTCGAATCCATACATAGATAAAATAAGTCATATTTATTAATAAATAAAATTATAAAAAAATAAGAATAAAAATTAACTTGATGAGATTTTTTATAAAAAAAAATCAATTTTAAACAATAAGAGTATTTTATATTTATTCTAAAATCTAAAAATATATTGTACAAATATAAAAAATATCGTATATATTACATAATTATCGATTTATGTTGAAACAAAATAACAATTGATTTTTTAAAATTTTAACACCTAATCAAATAAATAAATAAAAAGAACATTAATTGATGAAAAAACAAAGGGAAAAAAAGGCATGAGTAGTGTTATATAATTGTCGGTTTGTAAGAAAAAAATAACGATTGATTTTTCAAAATTTTAACACTTAATTAAATAAAATAATTTTTTAGAGATCAAAGTGAAACAATCTGAAAATTTTAAAAAAATAAAAAAAATAAATTGATGAAAAAAAACAAAGACACAAAAAGGCATGTATAATAAAACAATTTGAAACAAAAAAAAAGAAAAAAGAAAAAAGAAAAGAAAAACATATCATAATAAAATCCAAAAACATATCGTATAAATATAATACATATCGTATATGTTATATAATCGTTAGTTTGTATAAAAAAAGTAATGATTGATTTTTTAAAATTTGAACACGTAATTAAAAAAAAACATAAATTAATGAAAAAAAAGAAAAGAAAAAAAAGACATGAGTAATACACCGAGTTAGGGATTAAAATTTTTATTTTAAAATTTTAGAGACAAAAATGAAAGAACCTAAAAATTAAAAAAAATAAAAATTAAAGAAAAAAGAACCTAAATTGATGGGGAAAAAAAGAGGAGAAAAAAAAAGACACGTATTCACAATAACTTAAAAAAAAAGGAAATAAAAAAGCGAACAGTACTCGAAAAAAAAAAAAAAGGTGAACCGTGGATGAAAAAAAATTAATAAAAAAAAAACCTAATTTGATGGAAAAAAACAAAAGGAGCAAAAAAGAAAACAACAAATCGAAAAAAAACAATAAACAGCACTCGAAAAAAAGAAAAAAGGTGAATAAGATGGTAAACAATCATAACTCCACGTCTTTTATATATATATATATATATAAAAGGTGAATAAAATTGTGAACAATCACAGCTTACTGTCTTTTAGATATATAGCAACTATGGGCTGACCTGAATGGAAAACCAGGCTTATCTTGTTTAAATAAAGTATTTTTCTTGTCTGGAGTCTGAAGAAGCGTCAAGTACCTTCGGATTGGCCTCTCTGCATGTCTAGAGTAAAGAAGCTTCATGTGTTTAAAACCCTTGAAAACAACTCCTAAAAGTTACACACGGTTCATGAATAAAAATATTTTTCTTACCAATAGTGGAATAGAATAATAGCTATTGTCTAATATTATTAAATTATATCACAACTTGTTGAAATGCCACCAATAACTGCATGCTTTGTGTAAATAATGGATCGATAAAGTTGTAACATTTTTTGCTACAATCTGATGCTGCACCTATTTACCTGGAAGATTCTCCTTCAATAGTCTCTGAAATTGGTCTTTGCTAGTTAATTAATTATAATGGATCGATTGCATTAGGCAGATGAGATATATTTTAGTGGATTGGGTTTTGATGCTAAGGACGTGGCGACAGTACTTATATATATATATATATATATATATATATATACTGAATGACTTTTCTTATAGCAGCCTCTTGAAATTCTCCATGACCAGTTTCTCAATAGATTCAGGACACCTTCTGATTTATTATGGGAGGTTTCCTTTCCCCTACCAGCTTCACAAGTACTCCTCTCAGCTCTACGTGTCACTCTCATCAGCTAAACTCTTTCAAGTTTTCTGGCTTTGACAATATGCCACATTTTGGCGTTCATGCTAATGTAATAAGCCAATGAAATGAAGTAATTTATATGAGAAAGCTGATGAATTACTTCTGCACATTGTTCAGGGGGATGTGGTAAAAACCAACGAAGTTACAATTGTCAAATCATAAATTTTGGATCACCATCACCTGATTGGGTACGTTGACATCAACCCTATTGTTTGAACCGTCCAGAAAACTAGAGTGTAAGATCTTTGGAAAATGAATATTGATCATATTGCAGGTAAAACCATCCATGCTGGCAAAAAGAGATCATCGGAAATTTATCATCGGAAGAAGGTTATCATGGAAAAAGGATACCAGAAACTTAGTTTTGCACTATTGTGTCAAAGTGGTGAAAAAAAAAGAAAAAAAAAGGGAAATAGTTGACCAATCTGTATATGAATCCATGGCAAAGCGTCACATACTTTAGTATTTTTATTGAGGCTTCTGCTACTATCTGCCTAACCACTATACTATCTAACTGAAGTACTTCTGTGGTTATAGTAAAAAAGCATACAGCACATCAAAGGACCTGAAAGATTATTGATTGCAAATAATAATTATTTTTGCTTTTCATCTCATTCTACTTTCCTGGGACTGCTCATTCTCCAGATCTTTTAAATAACCTAGAAAACCAAGAAAGCCGAAAAGGAAGAATCCACCAGACGAGTTTCCTCCACCACCACCTCCACCACCGCCCCCACCACCACCAAGATAGGGTGGGAGACCAGGTCCTCCATCATCTAGTCGTGGTGTCTTGTTTGTTTCTGAAGTTAAATTAAGCCACTGAAGTTAGACATCTATAAATTTACCAAAACAAAGTAGCTTACAAGAAAATTAAATATTTAACAAGCACTGCCGAGATGTTATGATGTCAATAAAATTTATCATGCATTGAAGGAAATGAACAAAAGGTGATAGATCTAGGATGATACATTTTTTGCATTGGTCCCCAGGCGTAGTTTCAACAATTCAAATAAACTACATGTAATTCAGCATAGCAAGAGATTAGGACAAGGTGAAATGTTAAAGTGCACAGAAACTGGCCAAGGGAAACCCACATGACATTTAAAATTGATGCATGCTTGTTGCCATCCATTTTGGAAACCCAAAGAAATTGCCCATCTACAACTAGCTAATTCTCACCCTTTAATTTAGGTCATAAAGCTGGATCAGTCACAAGGCTGCCTATTCTGTAGTATGCAATTTGGCAACATATATGCAATCGGCTATTACCTTTTTGAGGAGCTTTGGTAACTCTGGGTGCCTTATGGATAACGGTTTGAGTTTGCCCTGAAGCAGAGCATCTTGCATTCTACAAAAGAGAAAAGGTGAGTTCATGTTTCTCAAAAAATAAAATAAAAATGATATTGCGTGCACGTGCACGTGCACGCGTAAACACACACACACACATATGTGTGTGTGTGTGTGTGTCTTTCTATATCTATTGATGCTTTTCTAGAATAGACAGTTAATAGTTGGTTGTTACGAATTATATTATCCTTCCATCAATAGATTAACTTGAAGACATCAGGACATAAATGACTGTAAAATTGACAAGCTGACTCTTCCCCAACTCTTGCAATGAGGAACTTGTAAATTAGTTTTTTCTTATGCAAATTCATACATCTAAATCAAACTAAAGGAACAAGACGCTCATAAGCCCCAAAGAAAAATTTACAAGCAGAAACAACCAATTAGTTTCTCACTTCCAGAAGCTTCAAAGGGTGTAAATTTCTTGCTTTCACAAACCTTCTAAGTTTGGCTTAGATCATCTGTGTTTTCTTCTTAAGAACGCAAATAAGAGATGAAAAAATAGCTTATGTAAAGAAAATGCTATAGTTCTTGCTGATTGCTGCACTAACAAACAAGTTTTTATAACTGTAAAAAGCAAGTGTTCCGTAATTTCAATTTACAGTGCAAACATATCAAGGTTGCATGAAGTATAGATATGTTATCTCACCATTGCAGCAGCACATGTAATAGAAGGTGACTGCTTTCTATTCAAATTTATTCTCCTTTCAATAGGTAGTAACTGTGTTACTGAGCCAGATACTGCAAGCTTAAAATGTCCTCTTTGTGCGTCAAGAGATTTAGTCTGCATCGAAACCCTGACTGGACCAGAATTTGTTTGCTGATTTTGGCTTTTGTATTGGCCCCTTGTTTTTGCTGTGCACAAATATGCAATCAACAGTAGCTTTTAAATCAACACATGGAAATCAATCTGACAACCTTAAACAGACAAATAAAGAGTGAAATGAAGTAATAAAACCCAGCTAGAGTCCAGGATTCAGTAGATATCTATTAATATTCAAAACAAAAGTTTGCCTTTGCTTTCTATAATCAACAAACCCAAATCAATCTATGATGCATCTAAATTTTTGATTGTTAACACACTGGTGTAAAATCTAGAAAATACCAGTCCCAAGCCTACATAAATGACTATATATGTATAAAAAGTGCTAAACTAGAGGAAAATATACCTGGTGCTGATAGAGGTAATAAAGTGCTGGCATTAGTTGCAGTGGACACCGACATTTCAATTGTAACAGAGGAAGAGCCCTGAAAATTTAGCTGTTTGCATTAAAAATGATCTCGTGATGAATAAACCATCACCAAAAGCAACATTAAGGGCAAAACCACAACATTAAAGCAAGTCAACTACAAAAAACCATTGTTCCAATAGCCCATATAATTTCAAACTGATTCCATAATAAAGTATAACATGCAACAAAAGGAACCAAGTATCTTCACATGATATTGTTACAGAGCAACTACAAATTGTTTTAAATTTTAAATACAAGGCTAACTGAAACTAACTTTTGTTTTTTTTTAAAAAAATCAAACAAACTAGATTCCACAAAAATCTCTTTAATTTTCTCATAACCCGAACCCAATTGATGCCCATCAGAAGCACAGACAAATGATATTATCATATTTTCACCACAAAAATACCACTATGAGAATGATAAAAAAAAAAAAAACCAATTTTGATTTGTTTTGATCGTGTGTACAAAAAAAAAAAAAAAAAAATCCCTTCTGAATTTCTGGTTAGGGTTCTAAAAAAAATTAAAAGTCAAAAGAACTGAAGTTTCCTACTGTACCTTGTCTCGAATTTTCTTGGAAGCCAAACAGAAATAAAATTAAGGGGAGAGAGAGAGGTTAAAAAGTTTGTACCTTTATGATTATGTGATCGGTGACGAAGCAAAGCGTTTTGGACGTTCAGGCCGCAGAGAATAAAGAGCGCGCAAACAAGGCGGTGATGATGACCCTGGGATTTTGTGAAACAGTGGCGCGACGTCGTTTATGGTTATAAACTTAAATTTTAATTTTTAGTGTTATATAACATATGACGGAAACAAAAAGAAATGAGACGTAAAATTTGAAAATAAAAGAAAATAAACCTATAAGAAAATTACGAAAATGTCATTATATAAAATTATAAGATTATCATTTTAATCAATATTGAACTGAGGTAAATGAATAATAAATAAATAGTATTTTATTATTAATTTATTTCACATCTTTTAGTTTTTTACTTAAATGAAAACAAAGTTTATTAAAAAAGAAAAAAGAAAAAACCAATAGCGGTATCCTTACATTATTAGCATAAGACAAATAGACAATGTCCTCTCTCATCGAATTTTAAACAAGTAAAACACACAGATGGGCACATTCGTAATTCCGAATAAAGGGCTGTATTTTTATAATAATATCCTCAACTAATCAAATTAGTATCATAATTCATTATAAAATAAAATAAAATAATTATTAGTTTAAATTCATGAAACGATTTCTTAATAATTATCCATTTCTACTCTGAGTTAAACAACTTGTATAAATTATTTCTTTGTTCCATACGATTTTCCAAATGCATCAATAAAAGCTAATTAATATTATTTGTTTAATTCTTTAATTTACAAGTAAAAATATTTCATGGGTTAGAAAATGATTTTTGAAAAAAACTGTTTAATTTCTTATGTTAGGCTATATCATAAAAAAAAAAAAAAGAGTTAAAAATCATCTAACCAAGTCTATTGGATCCAAGCAAAATGCTATACTATTTTTTACTTCTCTTTAGACGCTGCAATCCACGCCTCTCGGATTCTGGACCATTGACAAAGCAAATGTTCAAACTTGAAATTTTTCTGCCCAGACTAAAGATGGAACCATTGGTCACTAAGCCTTTTGGAATAAAAGAAATGCCATCCACTCAGGATTTGATCAGACTGAAACAAAACGTAGCCTTCTTTCCCTTTCATGCATAAACATAATTGGACTTTCATGGATAAAAGCTCTGCACCATGTAAATAAAAGCCTATGGACTTATAATATAATGAGAAAAATTCAATTACACGTAAGGAGCTGCTCTAACTTTCTATATAACTAAAATAACAGAGCTTTAGGTGTGAAAACCATTGTTTTTCCAAGGGATGGCCCCCCTTTTTTTTTTTTTTCTTTCAATAATTTATTTTTATCTTTTTATCATGGAATTAGGTGTGAAAAATAAAGAAAATAGATCTTTAATTTTTTTAGTTTTATGTATAGTTTGATGATAATAGGATATATATGATTTTTTTTATATATCTTTGTTTGAACATATATATCTAATTATATTACTTTTATTATTTAAAATTTATTTTTTAATTATTTTTTTCTTATTAAAATTCTCATTAAATTAGTTTTTTTTTAATTTTTTTGATATAATTTTTTTGTTAATAAATTTAGTTTTTTTATATGTTGATTTTGGAATAAAATTTAGAACGTGAGTGTTTTATTTTTTAAAATATATTATTATAATTTATACAATAGATTATTTTTATAATTTTTAAATGAGAGCAAGCATAGTTGCACATATATATAATTAGAATCTATCGAAATCAATTTTGTTGTATTTTTGAGAAAGAGAAAAAGAGCTAAAAGTGTTTTTTCAAAAAATTTAACTAATTATTATTTTTTTAAATTAATAATCAATTAAAAAAAACTCACGGGTTTTATTTGCTTTTTTATATGATTAGAAGTTATCGGAACCAATTTTATAGTAGTTTTTATTTTAATCTATTCACTTCATATATTTCATATAATTTAGGTAGACATATATATACATGAATAATTAGTTTTGTTAGAAATTAATTATTTATCGGTACACATAATATCAATTATTCATTTTTATTTTTTTGTTCTAAAATATGTATTTTTAAATAAAATAATTTAAATAATATTTTGAAAGAACCTTTCAATTATTCAAATACAAAATTTTATGCTAATATTATTAATTATTTTATTAATAAATATATATAAATCAAAATATTTTACTCAATATATAGATTCGATTTACATTAATCACTAAAAATAAAATTTTTGTACTTATATTATACTATATGAATCATTAATTCTATTTATATAGCGAGGTTGTTTCATTATAGCACGAGTATAGTGTCACGAGTATCTAACTAGTGCTTTCTAAAATTGAATTCCGTGCACACTTTGAGACAACGATGTCATGTCACCCCACTTGATTTGGACTCGTAAAAGGACTTTTAGTAAAAAATTTATTTTTGAACCAAGACCAAGTCGTCGACTCATCACATGTACCAAGCATGAAAACCTATTCCAAAGTGGCATACGTATGAAATAAACTTATAAATTACTTACCCCGAGATTTTTTCTATGCTAATCGATGAATACGTATTTATCATCAACCTTCTTCTCGTGAGTTTTCAAGAACACCTTGTGAGCATTGGGTTCATGACCCAACTCTTTACGCCAAAACAAATATACTTAAAAATGCATGTTGATGTTGCAATAATTACAAATAATAAATTATATATATTACCATTTGTATTGCGTGCTCTCCGTGGGTAATCAAACCTCTCGTATGTCTAGATGGGCCGGCCCCGATGCCACATGTCTCGCTCATGTGATTCCGGGCTACTTGCTCGGATTGAGCATGAGAATTGGGTTTTGTCCATTCTTTACGCCATGCATTCCATATGTCTTTTGAGATATATGTTGGTTTGGGGTGTCTCTTCATCCGATAAAGGAATTCGGAATATTGCTTTCGTGCAAGACTCGCCTTGCTTTCCTAATGCTTCGATCAAACTCTCGATCCCATATAAAGGACTTCGTAAGAACGTTAAAAATATTCATTAGTATATTTAAATAGACATTAATATTTCTTAATTTAAATATACTTGTCACATAATAAATTAAGCTACAAACTATCTTAAACTCCTCCTAATAAAAGTCTTTAGTTTGCTTAGTAATTGACTTTCATGTCATTTCGGATAGGTCAACATGCTTATGGAATATCTAATAGATCCGAAGAGAGTACATATCAGATGGATACAAGCTATCAAACAAGATAATTAACGATTAAATGAATGTATAAATATAATAATACATTAAAAAAATACACAATATGCACTCCTTGCCATCAAAGAGAGTAATTAAAATGCAAGGATCGTAAGTAGAATCAACGAGTGCGACGAGACAAACCAAAAGGGACTTATGCTTTGTTGAGCCAAGTACAAGAACACGAAGATCATCTTGTTGGGATGGGGGCCCTAATGACAACAAAAGCTCGAAGTGCCAAGATGTTGAGGTCTATATTGATGGAGCTTTGGTGAGACATGTCAAACGATGATGAGTTTGACATGAGGGTTGCGGGAGGATGGTATGTAGACATGTTGACGGGCGGTGAAGGGCATCCGACCTAGAATGAAAGTAGGACAATGCCCACATCCACGATCACTTGTCATCTTCAATGTCCGAACCATGATCGTCACCATATGATATAGGCCATTGCATGCGTGAACGTCCCCTACCATGAGGCATAACCTACACGTTATCACATTAATTATTTAATACAACACAATAACTATAAAACATCTATATTATCATAAACAAGTTAAAATGCATTTATTTTGTGATCAATAAACAATTTCATAATTAATTTAAAACACACACACACACACACACACACATATACACACACACACATGTATATATAAAGTTTTGTATTTGTTAAATTAAGTCAATTAATAGCTAATTTACTTATTTTAATAATTAAAAAACTTAGTTAACAATCCTACTTAATATTTTTAAGCTATATATATATATCCGTGTGTGTGTGTGTGTTACCTTAGGAATTTCAATTAAATTGTGGAGATAATCAAGCCTTACTTGCTACACTTTTTTGATCAGCATTGTTACGGTTTTCATCTAAGTCTTTCTCAAAATCTGTTTAATTAACAACTAATTTACTTATCTTAATAATTAAAAAATTAATTAACAACCAAATTAATTAAACTAACTCCTGCTTAATATTTTTAAACAACATTTAAATATTTTAAATAACAACTAATTGACTTAATTTAACAAATACAAAACTTAATTAACACCTATTTAATTAAACTAACAATAATTAATTTTTTAAAACAATTAAATAATTTAATTAACCATCAATTAACTTAATTTAATTAGCAAGTAAATCACTTAATTAACACATAATTAATTAAACTCACACATATTAATTTTTTTAAAAATTAAATTATTTAATTGCCAACAAAAACATAATTTAATTAACAACAAAATCAATTAATTAATACATAATTAAATAAAATAAAAATTAATTAAATTTTTTAACAAATAATTGATTGAATTAACAACTAACAAATTCACTTTAACAAAAAAAAAAAAAATTAAACTAACTAGAAATTAACAAATAAATAATAAAGCAACAAATATAAAATTATATAAATAAATGAAAAAAAAATTAAAGAGTTACCAATTACACAAATGGAGGAAAAAAGAAAGAGGGGTTCTTGCTAACTTATGATGAAAAGCGGGAAGAGTTACCACAACTATACCATTCATGGAAAAGAGGAGGGAAGGGAGAAGGAGAAGGAAAAGAGAGAAAGAAGAAGAAAATAGAGGAGGAGAAGGGAAGAGACAGAGGGAAGAAGAAAAGAAGAGAGAATGGGAGTTTGGAGGGAGTCGTTGGTGTAATTGGATAGAAAATCGGGGAGGTGAAAGTGATAAATAAGAAGAAAAAGAGAAGAAGAAGAAATGGGAAATTTTTTTGAGTAGTAGCTATTTAGGGATTTTAAGTTTTAGCGACTAGTCCATCACTAAAAGTTTTTTTTTTTTTTTTGAAATTTTTGTTTCCCCAAGGGTAATAAATTAGCAACAATTTTCATAAAACCGTTGCTAATATCAATGTTTAGCATAAGGATTTTAGCAACGAGTTTTTAAAAACCATTGCTAAACTCACCCAAAAGAGGGTTTTTTAGCAACGGTTTTCATAAAACTATAACTAAAAACCTATTTTTTTAGAATGTTAAAACTCTTGTTAATTCATTAAAAATAGGATTTTTAGCAATAGATTAGTTAAAATGATCGCTAAAAATCATATAATTGGTATGACTTTGCGACGGTTGAAAAATGTCACTAAAAACCAATATTTGACACAAAATTGGCTAGTGTTTATTGAAAACCATCGATAATTCATGGTTTTAGTGACGAATTTAATTACCATCACTAAAAGCTGTCTCAAACTATCAATTTTCTTATAGTGAAATATTGCCTCAAGATCTAATGATGGAAAAAATCAAAGATTAAAAAGGAAAAAAAAGCAAAGATCGAAGGCCTAGACTTGCATTTACTCGACTATGACGGATGAAGTTTTCACCGAATTGTGGCTTGTGAAACCACAAAGTAAGCATATGATATACTCAAGGAAGTATTTCGGGGGAATGATAGAACATGGCATATACACAATTTAACTATTATGAGGGAATTTAAGCTTCTGAAATTGAAAGAAATAGAAATCATAAATGAGTATTCGATAGACTCCTTTGAATAGTTAACAACATCAAATTAAGCGGTGAAGCATTACCTAACGATGCAGTTATAAAGAATGTGCTAGTAAGTACGTTATAGAGATTTGAAGCTAAGATATCATCTCTTAAAGATTCAAATGATCTTACATAAATTTCTTTACTTGAGTTGATGAATTCCTTTCCAGCTTCAAGATCAATGTAGAGTAATCAAACAAAAGACGATTCATCGAAGGTGCTTTTTAAGTAAGAGACAAAGAGCAATCTTAGTCAAACAACAAATACAAGATGTAGTATTTAAGAAACATGAAAAGGAGAGTGAAAATAAAAAAGAAAGAGATAAAAAGTATCAAACTTATAAGCATTGCAAGAAGACAACATATTAGTCTTGGCACTATTGGTTTAAAATTGATATTTTATGTCGATCTTGTAACCGGAAAAGGCACATTTAAAGTTTCTATAAGAACAAGCAATAAGAAGGGCAACAATCTCAAATGGCAAATTAACAATAAGAGGAGTAACTATTTGTAGCAACCTACTTTACAAGCGATAAATCTAATGAAACATGACTAATCAATAAGCTGTTTTACTCACCATGACTTATGATGAGTTTATGTTGAAGGAAATTGATAGAACCCATACTTCTAAGGTCAAAATCCAGAATGAAGAGTATATTGAAGTCCAAGGCATAAAGGATGTGGCCATTAAATCAAGCTCATGTATAAAAATTATTTCTAATATTTTATTTGTACCTAACATTGATCAAAACCTATTGAGTCTTGGACATCTCTTGGAAAAAGGATATTCTGTGGTGTTCAAAGAAAGTTTATGTGATTCTTGAACTGAGTTGATTTCAGTAAAAATTAAAGGAAAAAGCTTCTTACTAGATTGGATTAAGTTAGATTCTTATGCATATTCCAATATTAATGATCAAACTTAGATTTGGCATAAAAGGTTCGAGAATTTTCATTACTTTACTCTCACCCATTTGTTAAAAAATGAGCTTATATAGGATTTGCTTATTATAAAGGATATAACTAGCATTTGTAAGGTGTGTTTATTTGGAAAACTAGCAAGATTGTCGTTTCTACAACATATGAGTTAGAGAGCAATAAAGAAGTCGTGATCGATACATATAGATATATGTAGTCTAATAAAAATACGATCTTTAAATGGTAGCAAGTATTACATTGTATCCATTGATGATTTTTACAGAATGTGTTGGATATATTTTTTTAAATAAAAATTAGAAGTAGTCGATGTTTTTTGAAAATTTAAAATTTGGACTAAGAATCAAAGTGGTCATAAACTAAAGGTGATTAGATCGGATAATAAAACCAGGTGTACTTTTGAAAAACTCAATAAGTTCTATAAAGATATAAGAATTGATCATCGATTGACAACAACTTACACTCCACAACAAAATTGAATGAGTGAGCAAAAAAATAGAATAATGATGAAGATGTCTAGATGTCTTTTGTTCGAGAAAAAGCTTTTAAAAAATTCTAGATTGAAGTTGTTAATACTATAGTATATTTGCTTAATAGATTGCAAACAAAAAAGCTAAAGAACAAAACACCATTTAAAGCTTGAAATGATTATAGGCCCTCTCGTGCGAGAATATGAAGGTATTTGGTTCCATCCGTTACACACATATTCTTAATGTGAAGAGAGACAAAATAGATCGAAGGTTGAGGTTGGGATTCTTATAGGTTACATCAACATCACTAAAGGCTATAAGGTCTATCAACCTCCGACTAAAAAGGTTATTGTTAGTAGAGATGTCAAGTTTGATGAATCTATAGTATAGAGTTGGGACAAGTTAAAAGCAAAGCATAAAGAAACTAAGAATGTTGATCCTATTAAATGCTAAAATGATGAGATTGATGATTCTATTGATCTCAATCATTACTCTTACAAAAGGCATACGGGAGGTATTAGATTACTTTCTAATATTTATAAAATGTATAATATTAATATGCTTGAGCCCATAGGTTATATAGATGCTGTAAATGATCTAAAGTGGGTTACAACAATGAAAAAGGAGCTTAGGATGATTGAGAAGAATCAAACTTGGACATTGATGGATAGACCAAGTCACAAGAAGACCATGAGAGTAAAGTGGGTGTTCAAAAATAAATTGAATACCAATGAAACTATAAATAAGCATAAAGCTAGATTGGTGGTCAAGGGATATGCACAATAATTTAGAGTGGATTCTCGAAACATTTGCACCAATTGATAGGCTTGATACAATTCAAATGCTCTTGGCACTTGTAGTTCAAGAGGAGGGGAAAATATTTTAGCTAGACATCAAATCTACATTTTTATATGGCTATCTATAGGAAGAAATATTTGTTGAGCAACTCTGAAGGTTTTATTGTAAAGGAAAAAGAGATAAGGTGTACTTACTCAAAAAGGCCTTATATGGATTGAAACGAGTTCTAAAAGCTTGGTACAAGAGAATTGATGATTATCTACCGAAGGTTGGTTTCAATAAGAGTTTCGGTGAATCAACTATATATAAAGACAAGTGAACGAAAAATTTTATTTCACTTTATGTTGATGACCTACTTGTAACAAGAAGCACTTAGCTTTGGTATAACAAATTAAGGAGTAGATGATGAAAGTGTTTGATAAAACATACTTAGGAGAGATGTCATTCTTTCTTGGCATGGACATATGACAATCACATCATGAAATCTTCATTGAATAACAAAAATATGCAAAAAAGATGCTTAGGAAATTCAACATGGAGCATTGCAAGTCAATAAGCACTCTTCTAATGTAAAGCGAAAAGTTGAGTAAAGATGATGGTGCTTGAGAAGGTTGATGAAGGATTATACAAAAACCTTATAGGTTGTTTAATTTATCTTCCCGCAACAAGTTCGACATTATGTTTGTTGTAAGTTATCAAGATTCATGAATTGTCCAAGTGAGTTGCATTTTAAAGCTGCAAAAAGAGTGCTTAGATACATTAAAGGCACAATTGATTTTGGTATTATGTTTGAGAAGTTAGAAAAGTTGAAATCACTTGGTTATGCTGATGGTGATTGGGTAGGATCATGTGATGATATAAGAAGTACTTAAGGGTTTTTTTTTTCTTGGAATTCTAAGAAGCAAGATATTGTTGCTCAATCCATAATAGAAGTAGAATATGCTCTAGTTATTGTTGTTGTAAATCAAGCTCTATGGCCGAGGAAGTTGTTATCAGATTTGAAGCAACAAATATTTTTTGTTGACAATCAGGGTGTTATAGCTATCTCTAGTAATCCTATGTTTCATGGCAGAGCCAAACATGTTAAGATCAAATTTTATTTCATTAGAGAACCAAAAAGCAAGGAAATTGCTTTGATGCCCTCAAGAATTGATGCGCAACCAAGGCTTTTTCAAAGATTAAGTTTGAAGAGTTTAGAAGGATCGAAGCTTGGAGTTTGTAGCAAAATAGGTGAAGACGAGTGAAGAAGTCTGCATATTTTGCTACAAAAGAAGTGCAACAGATCAAGGTTACAGCGAGCAGAGTTTGAATAAT
The DNA here is from genome assembly GCA_963924115.1 of Dovyalis caffra. Lineage (NCBI taxonomy): Eukaryota > Viridiplantae > Streptophyta > Magnoliopsida > Malpighiales > Salicaceae > Dovyalis > Dovyalis caffra. The sequence goes on from CAWUPB010000351.1 coordinate 1,419,304, forward strand.
TCAAGACTTTGAATTTTTGAATTTGATTTGCTTTTTTTTTTTTTTTTGGAATTTTATTGGTACTAGATTTTTATATTTTATTATTGTCAAATTTTGAGTATTTTTTGGGATTGATTGTTAATTTTTCCTGTATAAATTCAGTAATAGTATCAATAAAAAGAGTAGACAAGTTGAGTCTCCAAAAACATTTTGTGTGATTTTTGAGAACTTAGAAAGATTAATTTCCTATTTAACAACAATTCAAAATAATTTTTACCTGATTAGCCTTCCAAGATTAATATTCTCATAATAAATTGTCGTGTACTGACAAATAGCGTTTGTCGCAAATATTTAAAAATTACTGACAATTCATTCATGTGTGACGGTGTGAGTGTACGAGGAATTATTAGGCGTATTCCTAAAATATAAGATTACTCATGAATTTGTGATGTGCAACATTACTCATAGATTAATAAGAAGCAACATATGTAAACTACATGGCACATGGAGTAGGAAATAATTGCACATGTTATTTCATACATAAAACAACTTAAAATACATCTCCATAAGAAACATTATGGGTATACGAGGGAATTGATCAAATTTAATGCTGATCAACATGCCATTGATAGATGATATTTAGTAATATATATACGCATAAATAAATTTGCAAAGAAGCTTTCGGGTAGTCGCATTCTAATAATCACATTCTAAACCAGGTCGCTAATAGTACGTGATTTAGCAGCCAACTCGGAGAGGTTGGAGCCGATGGATCCTCCACGAATCATGCCTGAGCTTCTGTGGAAGCGGCACCTAAATGAACCAGCATGTGTGGTTGGGGAGCAAAGACAGTTCCACCTTTCAGTGCTACGTGGTTTCGTTAAGGCCCTCTGTAACCTTGGTGAATTACCAGAATCGTGTAACGGTGAATTCTTCTTGAGTGCTTCCATGTCAATTGTTGGTAGCAATATTTCAGTGGTTACGCTTTGCTTTGCATCAATTTTTGAGGCTTTCTCCTCCCCTACGTTATTGCTCGTATTACTCATCTTTGATCTTTTCAAGCTTTTCTGTCATGCAAGTACGTAGCATTAATCAAAATATTTGTTGTATATTTGCATGCCAAAAAATGTAATATATCCTGTGGTAGTGCGTACGCATATCATAATTTGGATTATATGAACCAGTTCTTGATTATTTGGTAACTAAAGATCAAATTCTTGATCAATGTCCCTTTGAAAATCTAAAACTGAACTAAAAGGTTAATTGCGTAATACGATTGCAATTGCGTGATGCGAATATACATTTTATGACAACGAGGTCAATCTCATATGAATTTAAAAGGAGAAAAATCAAACAGCAAGAAATGGAGAGCACGAACTCTTGACTTTGATAGAAAGGCTCGAATTTCTCGACATACCTGACAATTCAAGGAAGCGCACAAAGTTTAAGGTTTGTCGCCAAACGGTGCCTTGAGAAGGGACAGACAAGGCTCAGATGAGAGATATTTGAATCTCTGCTGCTGCAATGAGGGTAGAGAAGAATATCAAAATGGACAATATGATAACATAGGGTAATTATAGTTATGGTTAGCTAAAATATGGGGGTTTGAGTTCCTGTTTTGCCGCTGAAAGTAAGTGGTAAAACCTAATATAAATTAGAGCCACTAATTTGGAGAAAAATTAGGTATTTAAGGAATATATAATGGTAAGTCTATTATTTACATTTAGTAATTTGGTAAGGACACTCATGTCCAAACATGCCAACTAAGTTGTAACCTATATGTAAATGGATGTTTCAATTAATCCAAGGCTAGGTAGAAAATTAAAATGGGTAAACCATATATATTTTCTTTTACTCCTATTGATTCATCAATGTTGTAGTTTAAAATAATCTAATATCACCCAGATACAGTTCTTAAATAATTTGAATTTTGCTCATTAATATGGGTTAATTGCAATTTGTTTTGAAGTGTATGAGTCATATCAATTTCTATTCAAATGTTTATTCTCTATCAACTATTCTCTTAATATTTTAACTATTGATCAATAAAACCCTTCCATCCATCTTCGTTAGCAAAACTAACGGAAAAAAAGAAACACATTTTTGTGTAAACTTCAATTTTTTTTCTCCAAAAGCATTGATGATTTATCAATTAATTCTCCAAAAAATATTTCTTACGAAATTCATTTAAAGATATATAGAGACAAAATTTTATTTTGAAAGCAAATTTACTTTAACAATACAAACAAATAGAAAGGAAACTATAATTAATATGCATTTTAATTAATAAGAAAGTAAAAAAAAAACACTTGATTTTTTTTTTTAAAGTTTGACCATTTAAATTATTAAATACCCCAACATCACATAAAAGTCAATAAACAAATTTTTTATACATTTAATTCATTTTAAAAAAGAAAAAAAAAGCGAAAAATCAACATGCAAAATATGCTAATTTTATTTAATTTGAATTAAATCAATTTTTTTTTATTCCATCTATAATATTAGCATATATCTAGTTTTTGGATTGCCTCATCTTGTAGTCCTCACGGACAGCTTGGTATTATCAATTTACTTGAGTTATAAAAAAAATAAAAAAACATGTCCAAATTTATTTCTAGAATAAAATTAAATAAACCATATGTATATATATATAGTCATTTAAAGTTCATTTGAATTTGAATATTTTCATCATTTTTTTTTCTTGTTTAGATATTATTAAAATATTTTAGTGACTTTGCCTTTTTATTTTTTTTAATTTATTAAATTTCACTTTTATTATAATTTAGAAAAAAGCTGTAATTTTGGTGCCCAACTTTTGATATTTTTTCTATTTCAATGTCCAACCGATATATTTTTTTAATTTGAATACCCAAATTTTGATTTTTTTTTTTCGTTTTAGTGTCTATAGTCACTTAAGAATATAAAATACTTACATATCTAGGATGAACTACCACATAGTAGTTTATCACGGATATGTAAGTATTTCATACTCTCATATGACTTTAGACACTCAAACATGAAAAAACAAATTAGAAAAATATTCAAGAATTGAGCATTAGAATAGAAGAACGAGCATTGAAATAGAAGAATTTATCATTGAGTATTGAAACGAGAAAAAAAAATCAAAAGTTGGACATTAAAATTGCTCTCTCTCTCTCTCGTCATTACCCGACATCGGACGGGACTCCGAAAAAATTTAGATTTGAATCGTATTTATGATTTGTTCCGAGAATGCGAGTTATTATTGAATTCGAAGTTACCACCTAGTATTGAAGGAACTAGGAACATAAAAATAGTATTGGTGTAGAGATTCTAGAGTATAGATGCAATGTCTTATTGATTGATTAATATTGCTAAATGTGATGTGATATGGTGCACTTGTGTTAAATGTTCCATGTTCCATTTGTTTGGATTGTGTGTCATGAATAAATTGTGATGGATTGAAAGGTAATGGATTTCGATGTGCATTTTATAAGTTAAGGTATGCAATTTCATTACATAAATGCACACTCATTTATTACATGCATTACATTGATTCACGAATTTATGCATTTACACGTAAATGAATATGCATTCTAAATCATGATTTTTCAAAGGAAAAGGAAAAGGTTTTCATGTTTTTCATGGCTTTCACGGTCTTCATGGTTTTCATGATCCTTGACATTTCCTTCATCAAGGGAATTGGTAATGGCTTTGGCTAAAGAATTTCTTCATTGAGGGGATTGGTAATGGCTCCAAGTGACAGGAAATGACATTTCTCGTCAAGAAAACCGGTCATGGGTTCAAATATTGCGGGAATCGATAATGGCCCCAATAGGAGAAATGCTCAAGGAATTAAGGGTTGAACATGTACAAACGTGTACACGACTTACATTCGGCGGGATGCATCCGAATATAGAAAAGACTTTTTGAATGAATAGGGAAAGGATTTCATAGAAAGAAAAAGGTTTTCGAAAAGACATGACAAATATTTTCTAGTGTATTTCATTTGCATATATGCATAGCATGCATGATTAACTTACGAGCATTAGCTCACCCAATTCTTTTGACATAGGGGTGAAGAAAAAAATTGAAAGCTATGTTTTCAATGGAGCTTAGTACTAAAGGTACTCCTTTGTCCTTCCATTGGGTGTATCATACTTGCAACTGCAAGCTGGACCTACTTTATGTCATTATGCTATTAGTTCTCGGTATTTTGGTTTATGTATTGGGTATGGCTACCTTATTACATATGATAGTCTGGATAATGAATAAGTAAATTGTAAGTCGGTAAAAAAGAAAGTAGACTTGTAAATAAATAAAACCAATTTTGATATGTAGTGTGGTACTAAACTGGTTATCATGTAAAAAGAAAAGTATGTTGCACTTCAACTAATTTTGCACATGTTAGTTTTGTAATAATATAGTAGTGTGTCGTTATAATATCTTTTAATTCAATACTCGCATACTATTGTTGAAGATAATATGAATAATTAAATAAACATAAAAATAATAAAGAAAGAATAAAAATAAATGGTTTAATGATTTTATAATGGATGATAATTAATAAAAGAAAAAGATTAGACTATCGAGTAATGGTTACCTGGTTAGATGAATTTATTCTTATTTATAAAAAAATATTGACAAAATTGAGAGACCCGGATCCAATTATTTCAATCTAAACAATTAAAATAAAATGTTAAAATAAAAAATTTTTATAGTACATTTTGGGCTGAAATTTATAAGAAAAGTTGGACCTATTAACTAATCAACGAGCTTCCATAGCAAAAGACCATACCTAATAATACCATAGGGAAGACATAGAGCCTTGTATCTAATAGTCACCGTGCGACATGACGGTAATATCCTCATTTTATTTAAGTCATAGGTCGGGAATGTTATAGTTTGGGTCTAAAACATATGTGGCGGTAGCAAAATAGGAGCGAGGAGTTTTTTTAAGGAACTAGTTCAAGCATGTCCTTAGGCATTGATGTATTAGCTAGATTGGAAGCAATGGTGTTTTCTCGATGAAGCATGAAGAACTAGGGTATCTAAGCTATAAGTCGAGGAGTGGGTCGAAAGATTACGAAAGGTGCTTCAAGGATAAAAGATGATTAAGCTCTTTCAAGATTTAAGGGAGCCCTAAATAAGTCGAAGCTTGCATTCTTTAAGTAGGATAAAAAGTCTTGCAACTTCCTCTTACAACACCTCTATCTCTTACAAATGAGCTCGTTCTAGTTGGGCTCTTTCTCCATTTTCCATTTTCACTCATAGCCTTGTTTTATTGATTACTAGATAAAGTGTGATTTTGATAGTAGGACTTATACGTATGCATAGACAAGAAAAGAAACAAAACATTGCACATAAATAACATATTGACATAAGTGATAACTATTGAAACTGGATATAAAGTAGTCATTTATGGGAGGTGACAAAAGAGCTCATCTTTTTTTTTTTTTTTAATTCTTTCACTAACAAAATTACTTCGGTTGGTTTAAAGATGCGATTTTTCACATTAGTAACCTTTGAATTTCTTTCTTTAGTTCAAGCATCGGAGTAACCATCCAGCCTCATAAAATTTCAATTAGATAGGGTCACTCCATTGGAAAGCAAAATTAGATTTCATTCATTAATAAGATTTTAAATAAGGCTCATTAGTCCAACTTATCGGATGAGATTTCATAAGCATAATAAACCATACCATATACGGAAAGATGTCAAAGCTTTCATTAATTGAATATCCAAAATGACGAGCATGAAGGCCTAAATTAGTTCAAAGTACATCTTTCTTTTATATGAATAAAGAAAAGGTTTATATTATGGAAAATAAAATAAATTAGTTCAAAGTACATCTTTCTTTTATATGAATAAAGAAAAGGTTTATATAATGGAAAATAAAATACAAGCAAAAGAAGTAAATTGTCTAGCAGTTCAATCGGACTCTAAATATCTTCCCTTGCCTAACCATTTCAAATAGTAGATAATTGTATCTCCTCGGGTAGTTATTCATGGCCTTGTAGTCATCTTTCATTCTATCCTTACTAATGGCTAGGCTCAATTCTCGTAGAGTTGTGGCTTCTTTAGAGACCTCTTTTGCTTGGTTATCCAAGTACAACCAAGTGTTGGCCTCGTTCGTTACAAACTTGAGCCAAATTATTAGGTATGGTGGCCCAATATGAGGGCAGCTGAAGTAGCTCTCCTTTTAGATATCAGCTTTTCTTTCTTGAGTGCGATGATTTAGCTTTCCACCTCTGTCATTTGTTCCGTTGATTCTCAATGGTTGTTGCATTCAATATCTAGAGATATTTATAACTTGACATTATCTCTTCTAAGCTTTCTCACTTCGACTTCAAACTTTGTAACTCAAGCTTAGCTTGCCCATACCACAATTATAAGTTATCAAAATCAATACACTTTGAGTCTAATTTTGCTTGAACTCGAAGGTCAAGCGATTTTCATTATTCATCTTCGAAGGCTATGCTTTGCCAACTTTCTAAGTTCTATTCTAGATCCAAGCATCTTTCCTTTGTTTTTGTCTCCCTTCCTTTTCTCTTCGACCGAGTTGTAAATATATATATTAAGATGATGATAATGCAATGGAGTTAATTCTAAAAAGATCATCTGTTTTCTTTCTTTTTTTTTTTTTTCCTTAAGATCTGGATAGATAATACATTTAAAACTTATAGAGGGATTAGCTTATTTCCTTATGTAGATTGGCAAGTCCCAGTTTCAAATGGTCCTAAAGGATTTTTTATTCCAATAGGGATTGAGGTTTCTTGACTAGTTTGATGGTTATATATTGGAACTTATATATCTTTACATTGGTTTGTTTGGAGACTAAAGTCTTTTACCCTTATAGCTTGCCACGATGGATAAGTTTAGTAATGGCTATCTCATGGCCATCTATCTTACCAACCACATTCTATATGTTAACTAGTCTTCTGTTATGTAATTTAGGAACCCGTGTAAAACCTTTTTTTTTTTTTTTTTAAATTCCCTTTAAAGCTAGCCAAGCCAATCATTTTTAGGATGTATTGTTCATAGCTCAATTTTCTTGATACCATACTAGGAGCATATCTCACATATCCTATTGATCCAACTAGAGAGACGCAAAGAAAACTTCCACGAGTAAGCTAAATATGACATTTGATTCATCCAGATGACTTTTCATAGGAATTGGTATTAGGTCGAGTTAATAAGGCACTCCATTCTTGCTCGGTATGGTTCTTCCACGAGTGTTATTACAAACTTTTTCAAAGCTTTTGATCTTTCCACCGGAGAAATTGAAGATTGATCTGCGTACTTCCATATGATCGATCATCTACCTATACAATAATTGTACATAACATCTCATCCCATCTTTACCAAATCTTCGGTAATGGTTTAGTGATAGGATGGTCTCTACCGAAATAGCAGTAGTAAGATTAACCGAGTTCTTCTCTATTTCAATAAAAACATTGGCAACATCAAGATCGATTAATCTAATAAAAGATGAAAATAGAATCAAATTAAAGAAACACAAAGCTAAAGCCTAAAATTTCTTTGAACTAATAATGGTTCACTCAAAATTTGTTTGAACACATCCATTAATGCCTCATTATGACATCCCTCGGTGTTACTTTTAGCTTGTACTTGACTCAAATTTACATCCAACCAGTTTTTAACCCTTTTATCTACTTCATTACATCGATAATAAAGGTAGATTTGATATAGAGGATTCTACATTCACGATGAATCGATAGTATTCTTTCATTGTGGGAGTCATGTCTAGGCTTCCCATAGTGAAACAATGGTATAAGGTGTCTCATAAAGAGATGAGAGCCTTTAATATAGATTTCTAGACTAGTATCTATATCGGTGTAGCTAAGTTTCCATATTTGTGCTTGAACATTCATTTATCCTCAACGATCAAAAGCTCGCAAACATTCAAAAAGTTTTTTTATATCATTATTTATGTAATGGAGTCCGATTATTAGCCGATGGTTTCTCTAAAATCTCTCTCGAATGCAGTCTCTCTCTACTCGTTGAAGAGCCTCGGATTTTGTTTAGAAGATTGATGCTAGCTTAAATTATATTAGAGCTCTTTTGTCACCCATCCCGAAATATCATGCCTTAATTATTTTAGTCAAGATTTTAAAAATGTTTGACTTGCCTAGTGTATTTAACCAAAGAGAGATGATCCTACGGTCTAGTTTTAGCCATTACATGAGTAGGTAGGCTCTATTTAAGTCTAAAAAACGTACCTTCTAGCCTAATGGACGTTTAGTAGGTTCACTAGAACTATCCACAACAATATTAGCAATTGTAAAAATCATCGATTACCCATCACCAATGGTAGCTAGCCAAAAGGCTTAAGGTTTTGTTAGTGTTTAGTTGAAGTGAAACCCATCGAGGCACCACTACTAACTTCCTAGATCCCAAAACAAATGCATATGACAATTATAATTATACAATGAAATGTGTAAAGCATAATTTCATAATAAAGGCTAAGAATTAAATAACTAAGCTACAAAGAAAAGCAACACAAACAACAAACATATATACAAACCCATTTTCACTACAAAAATAGACAATCAATTAAATAAAAATTATTCACTTAAAACATATAGGCATAATAAATAATTAGAGATTTATGAATACAAACATTCAAAGCTTGACTCTAGCATGGTACGTCCTTAGTAAAGTCGCCATATTGATGTGGGTCCACGGGGGATGCGCAAGAACAAGGAGTCACAACCTAGCTAATCGGAGAGAACTAGAAAACCCAAAGCATATTGTCTCTATAGATATATTGGTAAACGATCGGTTGCATATAGAGAAGATATAACATCACCACCATCTTATCGTACCCGAGGTAGAGTCTGCATTGTTTGTACGTGAAAATAAAAAAATCCGATTTTACTATGTTACGTTTCTTTGCCTATTTGAGTGAATTTATTTTATTAGAATTGAATAGTATAGCAATTCAAGTTTTAGGTCCGGTCTAAGGCGAATATCCATACTCAAAGAGGAAAGATGAGAAAAGTTAAAATTTTGGTTAATCTTTAGTGAACACGACCTATATCGACAAGTATTAGAGTTTCTAAAGATTGATAGTCTTTTATTAACATGAGAAATGAGTCATCAACGACTTCACTCATACAAGTGGGAAGCCACTAATGAGTTCGAGTCATGGATTTAAGAAGTTACCGATAACTTTATCACATAAGTAGGAAGCTACCGATAACTTCATCACATAAGTAGGAAGCTACCGATAACTTTATTTCACTCAAACAAGAAGCAAGTAACTATTTTGGAAACCATCAAAACTTCTTCACATAAGTGAGAAGACCTCAATGACTTTGTTTCGGATAAAAAAATAATAAATAAAATAATTGGTGGCTTCATCACACAAGTGGAAAGCCACCAATAATTTCGTTTCAACAATTAAAAAAATTGAATAAACTAGTGCTAAAGTCACAAGAAACTCCATCCACATAAGTGAGAAGCTACCGAGTAGCTTTGTTTTAACAAACATATATGCACGTAAAAATTGATTAGAAGTTACAAGTAGCTTTGATCACATAAGTAGGAAGCGAGTTAGTAACTTTGTTTCGAGTGCACAAGCAATGGGAAGAAATCTTAAGCATATTCAAGTAGAATATTTAATAGCATAATCATCAATGAAACATCATTTCACATTAATTTACAATTTAAAAAAGTCTAACTAGATTCAAAATTTATCCAAGCATCGTGAGAATGATAAGACTTTCTTCTTCAATCTTAATAAAAACAGATTATTTTAGTCAATCGAGAAGGAGAAAACAATTATTTATCGATGTCAGTGAGGCTTCTTATGATGATTGAAATGTCACTAGTCAGTTATGAAATGACCAAAATGCCATTGCATATAAAATTACTAAAATGCCTTTAGAGGATAAAATAGCTATTGCCGACCATTCGTTCAACTTCTGATGGTCTTTTGGATTTATGAACCACCTGACGCTATAAAGGATATCATCACAAACTCAATGATGATGGTGGCAAACACAAACGACGTTTGATCCATAAGTTTATCTTTTAGTCTTGGCATGTGGAGTTCCACTTCCACTACCATTTGCCAACACACCACCTGCTTAATTGTAGCTTATTTTTTCACATTTTTTTTAATAGTTAAAAAAAAAAACACAATTATATATATATATAAGGGAAATATAGAGAAAAAAAGAGAGAAAATACAAAAGAGAAGAAAGTACAAAGAGTAAGTTGTCTTGATCCAGTATACAAGTTTGTAATCTTTTGTCGAAATCAGTGGCTTATTTTGCTATTAATTTGGTTGCGGATGTTTTCCTATCCTGAGGCTTCACAACCTTAAAAATTCTTGTGCTCTCTATTCTTATTTTTAATTGATTGATTGCGTTGTCAATTACCTATTTAATTATATATATAATTGTTCTGTAATTTTTTTATTTTTTATTTGATAGCTTAATAACTATTCCGAAAAGTATTACTTAGCTTTACGTGACCAATTCAATGGATGTGATTTTTCTGTAAAATTAGTATTACTCGAACACGTATAAAGTATAAACTATATATCAACTCCTTTAACATCAAAGATATATGGTTGAGGAATTGCTAAAGAATGGACAAGTCCTTTTTTGAGCAGATTTCAGTGAGAAACAATGACAAATGGAACAAATCAAATTGTCAATTTGTGCCACTGAAAGGCATCGGTTTCACCCGTTTCGTTTTGTTCTCTTATACTACATGAATTTGGTTGTTGGTTCCTTTTTCGAGCAGGTCTCTTGCATGTTGATTTTGAAAAAAGCATCTTTGCCACCAGGCAGTGTTTCTCTCTTCCCACTGCAAGCTCACCAAATTAGCTTACACGTTGAGAAGTGTCTTCATCTTCTGTTTCCATATGTCAATTAATTTGTTTTCTCTCTGTATTGATGTGACTCCTCAGAAGAGCACTTCTACAGTGCTGATTCTGGTTTTTGAGAGTGCCAGTTTTTGTCTTGAAACACCTTTGATAGTGTTGCAGCATTCAACTTTACAACACATAATTAAGGTATCCTCCAACCCCTCTTAATCTGATATCTAAAAACAATATTATATTTGAGCTTCATTTGATACAATATATAGTTGCCTAAGAACTATTCTCATCTCTTGAACAAAGTCGTCATTGATATGCGTCATTAATTGTTAGAGATTCTTATTAAACATGTTAGAGGTTTTCATCTACTTTCTTGGTGTTGCATTTTCTACCAGCGGAAAAGTGCTTTGTAGCATTAAAAATGAGTTTCAGTGTAATCTTTCTAGTGATTTTTTTTTTTTTTGTCTTGCTCTTGTTATGCCAGGAACAAAGCCGGAGCTTAACCTGACAAACTTTCTATAGCACCTTCAGTTCACACAAACCATGTTCCCTCTACCTCCATCTCAAGATGATGAATTGAAGGCTTCTCATTTTACTGCTTTGTCTTTAAGCACAGGTATCCAGGGGGCCCAGCAAAGCCATATTCCATCTCAAGTTGCAAACAAGGTGCAGAGCTCAAGCTTTCCATACACAATAAACGGTGCAAGTCCAATGAAAGTTAAGAGGAAGAGATGCCTCGATGGAGCAGCATTGACTATAGGAACTGGGTCTAGTTCAAACCCGCTCAAAATGAAAGTGGTTGATCATCCAACCGGAAGGATGAGTTGTGCTAGCTTTGGTGGTGATTATATTAGGAAGCAGCGACCTGCAATTGCTACTGTGTCTGGTTTCTGCAATACACCTTGTCAACTTGTACAAGGAGTTAGCAATGAAAATGCCAACAAAAACAGTGCTAATGCAAGAGCTGGTAGGGGTAGTGCCAGTTATGTGAATGATCCCAACAGGGCATGCCTCTATCAACAATCTGCTAGTGGTTTGAGCTGTGAAAATAATAGTAAAAGGGATGCTCATTCCAGAGCTAGTAAAACTTCTGGAAATACATCAATTTCTGATAAAATCCACCAGAGGATGATAAAAAATCGAGAATCAGCTGCCAGGTCTAGAGCAAGAAAACAAGTAAGTTATCCCATACGGGTCTTTAAGCAATTTGCTCTTCGTTATCGTATTCCTATTTACCATCTCTGTTTTTAGGCTTTGGAAGCCCAACAACAGCTGGAAAATACAGAACTTAAGAAGGAGAATGACTTCCTGAAAAGGGTTGTGAGGGTAATTAAGTTGCATTTTATTTATTTATTTATTATTATTTTTAAAGAAAATCATTTGGTTAGATCTTCCATGTTTAAGGTTTCTAAGGAATATGATATCTATATGTTTTGCAGTTTCTCTTGGCTATATTAAGAACAAAACGCATGAAGCTGCCACCACTTTCAAGGAGTTTCTCCGGGCCATTATAAATGACGCTCGGAAAAGTAATTGTCATGAACTGTGTCTGGATGTTGGTAAATTCGCTGATGAAAATAAGAACCCAATCACTATTGCTTTAAGTGGCAAGAGTCAAGGGTTTAGTCTTCAGGCTATACAGTTTAATTTTAACCTCTTGCCTCAAGACATTTCAATATTTTTCTCATCATGTGATTGGGAATGTACTGAACATGAATTGCTCTGTTTTTTATACATTTAGATGATGCTCCCCATCATTCTGTCGGCTTTCTAAGTAAATCAATTTTACGAGGCACCATAACACTGGACGGTAGTGTAGTCCATTCCTTTTAGGCTGAATGTTCAAGCTTAGTTGCGCCGAATTATTGTCTTATTTAAGTTTTATTTTTAGGTATTTTATTTTATCCTGGTGTCTTAATGATTCCTATTATATTTGGGATTTATTTTAATCCATATCTCTTTTGGACTTGTACTATGTTAATTAGTCCTTGTTGAATTTGGATTAGGCTAGTTTGTTGTTGCCAAATGGCCTAGGTTTATTGTTGTCTGCATGACTTACGGATTAAACCCTAGTTGGCCGACTTTATGCTTTATTATTTAAAGATTCTTATGTAATATGGAGAGACAATTTTTTTTTTTTTATTATTGAATAAGTTTTGTGAGAGTTTTCAACCAAATTTGCATAATCCTTGTGCTTGTTTAGGATTTCATGTTTTTAGATCTTTGAATTGATCTTTCAAGATGGTGCTGTTGATTATTATTATTAGTTAAGTTTACTAGGAGATTCTAAATCTCGTTAAAATGTTATAAGTTTCAACTAACACCTGTTTTTAGGGTTAGTTATTTCAGCTTCTTTGAATTTGTTGTGTTGAGTTTAAGACTTTATCAAACAAGGGTTGATTGGTTTTGACTTTGACCCAATCATCATAAAATCGTTGTCAACTTGGTATCAAATCGTAGTTTGATGCCATGTGTGCTTATGATAAGTTTTGTGATGATGCATTCAAAAAAGCAATCAAACTGAATGAACATGTTTGATTTGTAACGAGTGATGATGCATTCAAAAAAGCAATCAAACTGAATGAACATATCTGATTTGTAACGAGAGAATGTGCATTTGTTACAAAGAATTCAAGAGTTAAGAGTATTTGAGGAGGGAGTGAGACGCAGATGGCCGAGAGTCAGAGGGTGACGAGAAGGTCCAAGACGGGAATCCCTTCCATTCATTACAAGTCGAATCTTTTAATTTGACAGGATCCATGCAGCTAGAGCACTTAGAGAGGAGACAATCGCAACGCTATGATTTTAGTGTTAAGGTGGAAATAAAAACAAGCAAAAGCAATTCGACCACTAATGAATAAAAATTTAAAAACTATGTTTGAAATAAGCAGGATTAGACTAACGATGACCATAAAAGCATATCAGCTTGACAACTAGAAGGAAGAATTCATCAACACAAATAAATCATTTGAAGACTTTATTTGCAAAGGAATAAAATTAGATTGACAATGACTTTTACAATAAAAAGTCATTTAGGAAAGTTATAAAAATGATTTGGATGAAATTATCCAAAACAAAAGAAAATGAACAACCAAATGTTTTTAGAAAATGATCTGACAATGGTTCTAAGCTCAACTTAAGAAATTATTCAAATCAAAAGAAAAACAAACTAACAACGATTTTAAACAAATGAATGAAAACTCATCTCTTAGAAAATGATGGCATCAGGACTCGATAGCACAAGCACAAAAAGTAATCATACAAGCATCTAATATACACGCAAGGAAGGCTTCAATTATCGAACATATAGGTCAGTTTTATTATCGAGTTTCTGCCCCTTTAATGCACACTTAAATGCCAAATCAGATATAACACGCACAACATTATCATTGGCCACACATATACGTGCAACATACAAATGACCAGGAAAAAAAATTTGTATTTTAAAAAATATTTATATTTAAAATAAATCAGGTTGATAAAAAGACAATTTTGAAATAAACCATGAAATTTTCAAATTAGAACGCATCCACAATGAATGAGAATGACTTTGGAAGACACCTTGAAATAAGATAGGATTAATTTTGAAAACTTTATCCAAAAACAAACAAGATCATGTCAACAATGACTATAAAAAGAAATATGTTTATAACTTTGCTTGAACACAAACAAGAACACTTCGAAAACAAATAAGAAAATATTTAACAAATTTTTGGAAACAAACAGAATTAAACCTTAAAGGAATTTTAAGAATTTATTAAAACTATGACTAAGACGAAAAAATTTGTCAATTAATTAGAAAATCATTTGAAAATTCTATTCATAAACCAAAAAAATTAGGCCGACTACGACTTTAAAGACATCAAATTTTTTTTTTAAAAAATAAGTAGGATGAATTCAAAAATGAATTAAAAAATATTTTAAATTGAGAAAAAACAATTTAGTAACAAATTAGAAAATATTAGAAAACTCTCTTTGAAGTATACACGGTTAGGCTAGCAACAAAATTTAAAAAATATAAGAACTTGGCTAGAAAAAAAACGAAGGGATTAAAAAAAATTGAAAAATATTTAAAAACCCTATTTGCAAACTAAAGATTAGCCATCAATATCTTTTAAAAACATATCGAGCTTAGCTTGAAAAGAAGCAAAAATAATTCAGCAACAAATTAGAACCATTTTGACAACTCTATTTGAAACACACAACATTAAGCTAGTGATCATTTTGAAATAGTTTAGAACTCTTCTTGAAAGCAAACAAAAACAATTCGGTAATGATTGAAATCCTCTTTAGAAACAAATAGAATTAGGCCAAAAATGACTTTAAAATAGTTCAAAACTCTACTTGAAACAAAAATGAACAATTTAGCAATGAACTAGAAAACCTATGAAACTTTTGTTTGAACAAATAGGATTAGGCCATAAACAAAATTAAAAAAAAAAACATACAAGTACTATTTGAAGAAAAAAAGCAATTAGGCAACTAATTAGAAAATAATTAAAAATTATGTTTGGAACAAATAGGATTGGACTAACAATGACCATACAAACATATCAAAACTTTGTGTAAAACCAAATAGGAAGAATTCTTCAACAAATTGAAAAATATTCGAAAACTCTATTAACAAATGAAAATGATTAGTCCATCAACAAATTTTAAAAATATATCAAAACTCTATTTTAAAAGAAGTAAAACAATTTCTTAATGAATAAGAAAATATTTGAAAATTTTGTTTGAAACAAATAGGATTATGCAACAAAGACCATAAAACATATCAAACTCTGCTAGAAAAACAAGTAAGAAGAATTCATCAACAAATTGAAAAACATTTGAAAATTCTCTTCACAAATGAAATAATTAGTTTGATAATGACTTTTTTTTTAAAAAAAAAATCATTTAGAATGTTTCTTTGAAACGAACAAAATTGAATTTGCATAAGTTGTAAAACTATTAGGAAGAAATTATTTGAAACAAAAGAAAATAGGCCATCAAATGTTTTGAAATCAAAATTTGGCAACTTTTTGAAATGAATCAACAATGGTTCTAAGGTCAATTAAAAAATTATTCAAATCAAAAGAAAAATGAACCAATTATGGTTTTAAATCAATAAACGAGTAAAATTCACTCCAAATGGTTTCCCATTTAGGTTGACGAGGCCGTTAGTGGCCTAAAAAATCATATCTTTTCTCTTTAAGTCGATGATAAAACCCTAAACTAACCAACTCTAGTCACGACAATGGTGGAAAGACCACCAACGAGCAAGGGGACTCATGGGATCAACATGAAAGTTTCCATCTCCTTCATCGACTTCCTCTGTCGGGAATCAAACTACAATGGTGGGTTAAATGAACATTCTAGTAGATAGGATTGGCAATATAATTAAACTTCATTTCCCATAAAATAAGTTAGCATTTGAACATGGAAAACAAATCCAAGATCCGAGTACCTCTCATTTCCTATGCCAATGCCCTAACTCATTCCAATAGCAAAATCTAAAGCACGTGAACCACATTAGTTAGAGATATCCCCCTTATTCCAAGACAACATGTCATCATAGATTCAAAACTAGCATGCATATTCTCTTCTATAGAACTTGAAACAACAACGTAATTATTTCAAAATACATTGATTCTAAAATTTTCTAAAAGAAGACCAACTATCAACACTATTCAATTACATATTTAATGTCAACATAATCGATGGGAGAACCAATCATAAGCTTTTTAGATCCATACCATGTGATAGTTCATCCGGAGATAGAAATTGATTTGATACATGCTTTATCTCGTGAAGACCATAAGATTCAGAATTGTATGTATTGAACATTTAAATAAAATTTTAACTTTTAGTTTCACATAGATAGTCCTTTGGTCTCGATTTGGGTTTGTTCGCATCATCTCCCTTTACTGTTTTTACTCCTTTAAATCTAAAGCGTATAGGAGAAGAAAGGGGCGGTTTCTACATATAGATGAAAGAACTTTGGAACTATCACTTTGATGTTTATAAGAATATTTTTGAAAGTTGATGTTTCAAGTCCTTTATCAAAAAGAATTTAGGTGGGTAGCTCGAAGGAGCATGGGTTCTAGTAAAAGATAGATTATGAAAAGACTATGGCATACTACACAAACTATAGGTCGATTGAACGCATGAGTGATATCTATAGAAAGAAAACAAGACGGAGCTCCGAATGACATTATGAATTAAAAGGATAGAATGCATGAAAATAGGGGGAATCAGTTTGGCATGATTGATAAGGTGAATGATATCCGGGTTCTAGTGCAAAAGAGAGTTGATAGGCATGGTAATATTAATGTTACGGGTAAAGTTACAAGTACAAAGGCTGGAATGAATCAAAAGGCTTTAGAGATTAGGAAAAGTAGTAATCAACCTTGTTAATACCCAATTTCTCCCCCCTTATTTTCTTTTATTCTCATTTTTATTGTAATAAATAAATAAAATAATACAAAAAAAAAAAGAAAGAAAAAGAAAGAAAAGAAATCAATTCTAATAAATAATTCAAATTAGCCTAATTAAAAAAAAAGAAAAGAAAGAAAGTTTGAGAATCAAAATAAACCGAGGTCAAGGGAAAAATTAAAAAGAAAAAAAAATCCTAAAATTAAAAAAGGGATATAATTAGGGAAAAATTAAGAAAGAACTTGATTAATTATAATTTGAGTGCCATTAAAGTTCGAATGACCCAAATTACACTTCATCTAGAAAATTAAGTGAAATTAGGGACTAAAACAATATTTCATCCCAATAAACCCTAATTTGTATCTATAAAAGCCAACTTTTCTCTCAATATAAGAGAAGCCTCCATCTCTCCTAAATTTTTAGCACCTTGTTCTCCACTGCACCTGGTTTGCAAGCTTTTTCCACCCTTCAAACCCATAAACACACCATATTTTCCCATTACCCAAGTCATGTTCCTCCACCAAAACCATCATCAACCTCCTCCCCTTATTTAAGCAACCACCTCAACACCCCCTCCTCCACACACTTCCAACAACCCTCTTCCACCCCAAAAACCCATAAAAACCACCTCAAAAAGCTTTACACAAAAAATATTAAAAACAAAAAAAGAAAACAACCAAACATGTCATTACTAACACAAGAATTGTTTACCCATTTACCCAATCGAATCTTTCTCCTCGAAATCAACCACCTTTCAATCGATTTTGATCTCAATCGCCACCACCCATGGATAGCCCACCACCATATCCGCCTATCCCCACTAATAAAGGAGGAGATGATGATGGAGGATGAAGAAATCGGAGTTTGAACCATCATAACTCGACTCGTTAGAAGACCTATTCATATCTTCTAATTTTAACCATATCTCCGATAGCCACCGCCACAAACCGACCATCCAAATCACTTGAGCATTTCCCTCTAAATTCATGACCCAACATTATTGAAAAATGATTCAACTAATGATGGCTTGTTTTCAATCCATTTTGAAAAACTTAGAAAAATTAGCCGATTGGGACTAAATTAGACATCTTAACTTTCGCGAAACCTTCCTCCGGGTCTCATAAGTTTATTGGTATCCTTGGAACCCTAAATCATTATCGAAATAATCATCAAAGAGAGAAAGAGATCTTATTAAAATTTTAGAGGTCGAACCTCCCTCCTTCGATGTCGTCTATCATCGCCTCCATCACCATTGGATTTATGACAACCTTCTCTAGAAAACGGGGTGGTCCATGCACTTGAAGGACCATTAAAATTCAAATGATCAATTAGCGAGTCAACAATTTACCTTTTAGGAGCATTTTTGTCATTTCACTCATAGAGGCGGTTTAGTTATTTCACTCATAAGGGCATTTTGGTTATTTTACAACTAACCATTAGTGTTATAGTCACTACATAATAGCCTCCTTAACACCCATAATAGTTGTTTGCTCCTTGATTGATTAAAGCAACTAGTCTTCATTAAGATTGAAGAAAATAAACTAATGCGAAGAAGGAAATCTTGACTCTTGGGTAACTTATAAGTTTAAATGGATTATTTTAAATAATAAATGAGTGTGAAATGTTGTATTATGAATGGTTGTGATTATTCTAGTTTACTTTTTTTATTTAAACGAAGTCTGTCTATGGCTTTCTACTTAAGTGGTCGAACTTGTTTTGGCTCCTAGTCAATTATTACATGTTTCTTATTTGTCAAAATGAATCTATCACTAGCTTTCCACTTATGTGGAAAGAGTTGTTAGTGGCTTTTAAACTAATTTTTACCTAATTTATGAATTATCAAAAAGAAGTTATCGGTGGTTTTCCATTTGTGTGATGAAGTCGCCAATAGTTTCAAAATTGTTTTATTTATTATATGCTAGTCCGAAATGAAGTCATTAAGGGATTTCCCACTTATGTTACAAAGTCATTGGTTGTTTCCAAATTATTTATTTGCTCTTTACTAGAGTAAAATGAAGTCATCGGTGGCTTCCCACTTATGTGACAAAATTATCGATAGCCTCTTAAATCCATGACTCGAAGTCGTCGATGGCTTCCCACTTATATGAGTGAAATTGTTAGTAACTCACTATTCATGTTAATAAAAGGCTATCAATCTTTAAAAACTCACCTATTTACCGAGTATAAGTCATGTTCGCTAAAGATTAGTCGGAATTCCAATTTACCTCACTTTACCCTTTGAGTATGGCTATCGACCTCATATCGATCGAAACCCCCAAATTATTGAATTCCACCTACAAAATAAATTCATTCAAGTAGGCATATAAGCATAACATAGGAAAACCAAATTTAGATTTTCCATATAAACAATGCAACATACCTTATATAGAATGAAATGGTAATGATGTTCTATCTTCTCCATACGTAACCGATCCTTTACCTAGACATCTTTATAGACTAGTATATTTAAGCTTTTTTAGTTCTTCTCAATTAGCTAGATGGCAACTCTTGTTCCTATGTACTTCCCCTTACGAGCCCCCACATCGCTAAACCTAATGAGACTACTATTATCGATATTAAAAATACGGATATAAGAACATTCCAAAAGATAGAAATATTGGACCACATTATTATTATTACTAGTAAAAAAACATTAACAATGGATGTTGAGGTTAGTAAGGAAACAATGGATCATGCACTATGAATATGTACCAAGATAGTGAGGAGGCTTTGAATGAAAAAGATGTAGCCATTCTATTAGATAAAAATCCTTTGTAACATTGGAGATAATTGATGAAGCCATAGATATGGGAACATGTCAAAGGAAATAATTCATGGATAATGATTTTGATATTATTGTTGGAAAATGAACGAGTTAAGGATTTATGAAGGCCGAGGCAGTTTGAATCGGTATAGTGATGGCTACTATAATGAGGCTTTGAATGAAAAAAAATGTATATATAACTATAGGACATAAAAAAAAAAAAAAACCCTTTGCATCACTAGAGAAAATTGTTGAAGACTTTTTAGTTGATATAGAAATACCTACTGTACGAAAAGGATGAATATTTATTGAGGAAACATAAAAGAAACTAAAGGATTTTAAATGACATTCATTGGGGAGTTTGGACTTACAAACTAGGGATATGAATAACATCAAGAAGGTCCATAAAAAATTATAGAAAATGGAAAAAAAATAAAAAAAACTTTAGAAATTTAAATTCATAAGGAAGACACGATCAACTTATAAAGCATTGGCACTTCTCTCCCTATAGATATATAATGTTGGGTATTATTTAGCATACAAGTAACATTGGGAACTCTAATACACTTAATCATATAAGAGTTCTAAAAAATATTATAAGCCCATGTTCATGGCTATTATTGGCCCAAAGCTAGATGGTGATAGAATAGATGGTATATCTAAAGGTTTAAAATATAAATATAGCATGCAACATAATCCAAATAATACACATATTTGGATATTTTGGAATGAGGATATAATTGTGACTTATGAGGCAATACATTGGTGAGTTATTATTGTAACCATTGCAGGTAGTCGGTTTTTGAATCTTATAGTTTTTGTTATTTATGCAAGTTGCTATATAAAAGAGAATTAGGAGTTATGGGTTGAATTAGATCGGTTGTCATCGACTTGTCAAAATTCTTGGATTATGGAAGGGGACTTTAATGTTATTTTTACTACGAATGAAAAAAATAGAAGGGATGGGTTTTGTTTTGCGTGGGATGAAAACTTTTAATGATTGATGTAATAGAATAGGTATGGTAGACATGGGTTATTAAAGTAACAAGTACACTTAGCATAGCAATCAAATAGGGAAATCAAAAATTTAGGAGAGGCTAGACATAGTGTTAGCTAATTAGGTCTTACTTATCAGGCATGTCCGAATATGATTGCCGAGCACGTAACCCGAACATGCTCGGATCATTTTCCTTTGCTTTTTTGACTTCATTAACTTAGAATGGGTCACTCTATATTTTTAATTTAGCATATATGGTTAAAACGTGATAAGTTTCATGATTTTGTGAGAAGTAACTAGGGTATTAAGGTTAAAGGTCCGCTTATAGAGGTTTTGCACTAGAAGCTAAAGCATTTAACAAGCAAATTAAAGGTCGGAACTAGGAGATATTTGGGAACATTAGATGAAAAATAGAGGGTTTATAGGATGAATTTATATAGTTAGATTCAGATCTAATTCGGGGTTGGAATGATAACACGGCTAATCATCCGAAAGAGAGAAAAAAAAACAAAATTAGATTAGTTTGTAAGATGGGAAGTAGATATGTTACGACAGTAAGTAAGAGTCAAATGGGTCACATATGGGGATAAAAATATAGCTTACTTCAATACGTGTATTAAATAAATTGCAAAAAGATAATTATTAGATTATGTTAGGATGATAACACTTTTATGGAGGATATCTTTTCAATTGGTTTTGTAGCAACCAATTATTTTAAAACATTATACACGACTAGTTCTATAGTGGCTCATGAGAAGCTATTTTTAGGAATACAAAAAAGAGATTTTGGATGCTAATAAAGAGTTTTTAACAAGAATTCTTATAGATAAGAAAGCTTAGGAGGTAGTTATGGGATTGAAATCTTCTAGTGCACCAAGCTAGGATGATTTCATAGGACATTTTTATCAAGGATGTTGGGAAGTGATCCATAGTGATGTAATTGTGGTCGTATAGGACTTTCTTTTCAAAGGACGACATCTCCTAAGAGGTATGTCTTCCATACCTTTCTTCTTATTCTAAAAGTTAAAAATCTAACTAGGCTAATTAAATTACGACCTACTAGTCTATCAACTTTAGGTTGTAAAATAATTTTTAAAATTCTTACTAATATGTTGGGTATGGTTTTATCGTATTTGATAGCCTATGAGTAAGTTCGGGTTTGTAAAAGGTTGTATTATTACTGAAAACATAGCTATGGCTCAAGCAATTGGTAGTAGACTTGAATAGGAAGGGTGAGAGGGGGTAATTGGATTTTTAAGCTAGACATATCAAAGGCTTATAATGAAGTTGAATGGTCATTTTTACCGAGGATAATGAGAGAAATGGGTTTCAAGCACATGTATTGTGATTTGGTGTATAGATGTATAAGTAATATTTGGTGCACTATTTGATTATAGGGTAAGAACTTTAGGTATTTTAAACCTAGCAAAGGAGTTAGACAGGGAGATCCTCTATTCCCCTTTTTTGTTAATTTTAGAGCGAGCATATTTTTTCAATTAATTTAAATAAGCAAATAATGAGGTGTTGTATTCGGCCATATGGGGTGGGTAGAGGGACTTTATCTATTTCTCATTTGTTTTATGCAGATGATATGCTTCTATTTATAAATAGGTCGAAAAAGTCTTCATTGCATTTATGAGGAATAATCAAGAGGTATGAGGAATATTTAAGGCAACTTTTGAATATGGCTAAGAGTGGTTTCTACTCTCCAAAAACATATTTCCACATAACGATTAGCTACCATCAAACACTCGGATAAGTTATGGACATCTTGAGTTTTCCGTATAGTATTTGGGAGTTCCATTGTTTATTGCTCAAATTCATAAACTCTACTTTCACTCACTTAAAATGAAAATTAGTAATCGTTTAGGAGATTGGAAGACCAAACTCTTGTACTTTAGGGCTCATATTACTTTTCTTTATATGACTTAGTGAAAGTAGTAGAAATTTTTTAATGCCTAATGTTGTCATCTCAAAGAAGTTTAAAATGCCTAAATTCATCAAGTACACTAGTAGTAAATGCCTAAAACCCCATCTACAAGTCTACTATAGCAAAATCACAAAGATCATACATGATGAAAAGCTAAGAAAATGCCACCCACCATAAGGTTTAAGTCTTTTGAATGAGATATAATCTCAACTATTTAACTCAACTTAATGAATTGTGACAAGTGAGAGTCTTATAAATTAACCAAAGGACCTTGATTTATAATGAACATTTTAAAAATTCGAATCCATTGATTGCAATCACAAGATGCATCATTCTCAAAATTTTCTCACAAGATAATTTAGGAAGTTTCACCATGGAAAATTATGAAGTGGAAGACCCATTGATAAGCACAGAATTAAAATCTATATATATTTACTAACATAATTCTCTACCCGATAGTCAAGTCTAGCTACCGAGTTCAACATGTGATTATCCTAGTTTTGAATTTTTTGCTTATGAAAGGAACAATTAAGAACTTGTGATCATGTAAAAGAGGATAATCTAAGAAAGGTGTGAAGAAATATCTCATGCAAAGAGGAGAATCTAAGAAAAATTCAAAGAAATATGTTAAGAAAGGTATATTTTTCCATAATATTTCCAAAGTAAAGTGGACAAAGACTAAGCTAGAGTATATAATATCTTGTATCCATTCTTATCTTCCTAATTAATGGTATTCCTAAAAATAAAAATAAAAACATCTGCTAATGAGGTTGGTTAAAAAAAAGTAGTAGCGAAGGCATTATTCAAGTCGACTTCCAATTGTCTTTGCAAATTGTCAAGGCATAAAAATAATAAAAAGTAAAAAATAAAAAATCTAAGGAAAAAAAAATCAAGTACATTACTACTCAATTCCCAAAACCCCATCTACGGATCTACTATAGTAAAATGACAAAGATCAAGCATGATAAAAAGCTCTTGATCCGTTTATTTTAGGAGAGTCTAGGTGGTTTTATCCTCAACTAATATCTATGTCTTGATAGAGTTAAGATTCCAAAGTAGAAGAATTTGGTAAATGCCTTTATTCTTTAATATATATTTAATCTAGAAGTAGTCCTAAACATAACTACATTATAGGATATAAAAGAAAAAAACAACTAAATAGTCTATTAAGGTGTATGCCTAGAGATGATCCGAGATCGCTACCCAAATATATCTATAATTAATAGAAAAAGAGTTGATCTTCATGTTCATTAATACTTTTAAAGCATCTTACTTTGAGTATCTTAATAGTAATTTATCACCTAACTTTACCGATGTTATAGTCATTGTTTAGAGGGTGGAACAAGCTCAAGTTGGAAAAATTTTGAAGACTAGCTCCTAAAAAATGATTTTGAAAGCAAGGATAATGAAGTTCACTAGTTGGGGTACGGTAGTTTTCTACCTCAAGGGTTATGAAATAATCAATGGTGTTAGAGCTACTTCTATTATGACGTGACAAATTTGGGTAATCAAATGACAACCACATATGTTTCCCCTACAAGCACTTTTTCAATTGTTTTAATATGTTCAATCACCACCAAACTACCAACTTTCCTTACGAAACAACCAAGCATAGAATAAACATCTTTCAATTGTCCACAAAGACCATATTCCTAAAATAGCAGCAAGAGATACCAAGACATATTACCTCATCTTCTAGTATCATTGAGAGAGTTGTTTAAAAATCTCATGGCCATTGGAAATGTCATTCTTATTTCCATAGATCTAGTTTAGTCACCATATATATATATTGGTACCGAACTTGATGAAAATGCGACTACCATCCCGGTACAACCGAGTATAATGTCAAGAATTGTATGACTTTTTTTTTAAAAAAAATCTAATTTATGATCAAGCATGGTTGGATCTATTTTAAAGAGAATGGAAGTCCACCTAACACTAGCACTAATTTGATAGCCAACTATACGATTGCTAGCATAGGAGATGGAAAGGCTAAATTAATATTAAGAAGATCATGTGATGGTAAGGTCTTATGCTTGTGCTTTGCAAATGGTTCTTTATTTTCTATTGGATTTTTCATTTTTTAACAATTTTTTCTCGAAATATCTTGGCATATTTTGATGATACCAACTTTCTTATTTCATGGTATTATTATTAAATTAAAATCAAGAAAGATGAATTTGAAAGTATCATTTAGCATTTTATTTTATCCTCAAGAGGAAAAGATATAATGACAAATGCATTCACAAAATATTTTTAAAAAATAATTGAGTTCCAAAACATAAACATGTTATGCAATTATTAGGGGATAATCCTTACTTTTTCAAACTAGAAAACAATCTCTTCACCCCAATCAACACTCTTGAAAGGAAAGTCTTGTCTAAAGTCAAGATATTGGTAAAACAAAGAGTTTGATTCTCCAAATGATGACATACAAAGAGGTCATGAACTCAAGTTTCCAACTTTTCTTTGGTTTTCAAAACAAATAATTTTCAAAAAGAACTAGAACATATCGAAGCATAAATAAATTGGTTTTGAGATAAGAAAATCCCATATCCGGCATATCCTTTATAAATGACCACAAAAAAAATTCTTTATGGTCCTATTTTAATCCTTAATACTTTCATGTGATGATAATTCAAAACTAGGATCATCATTACATTAGAGAAAAATGTGTTTGAAATACAAAGATTAAATAGTTCTTCATGTCAATAGTAGCCAAAATTCGGATCATCATGAATTCATAAAACGAACATCAAATTTATCATATAAAAAAACACAAAATGAAGAATAAGAAAGAATAAACATGAATTTATCACCATCATTCTTGAAGAGGATTGATATCGAAGATAGAACAATGATGAAAAAAGAATTGAGATTTTCAAAAGCAATATCATCAATTGAAACAATAAAGTCTAAAAAGAGCATGTGATATGTTAAAGTGATCCTTAGTTTTTTAAATCCTTAAATACATCTTAAGCCTTTATGTATTCTTTTTTTCAAGACCCTAAAATTATACTATGTTATGTATTTTTAAAAGTCTTTTTTTTTTTCACAAACAAACTGTTTAGGCTAATGAATTTTATCACCAAAGAGAGTGGAAAAAATGTTTTTGTGCAAAAAAATATGATATATTTGCATATTGCACATCAATTATGACATCAAATTATAATTTTTCTCGAAAAAAAAGATGAGGTAAGGCAATTCTTTCAAGGTAAAAACCACATTTTGAGCCTCCTTGAAAACCCGACCTTCTATTGTGCACATCAATTATGTCACATGTCATAAATGACCATTGTCTCTATAAAGTGTATATATATATATATCTCATCCATGAGTAGTTCGTTTTTCCAATCTTGGAATCTAAAATTGAAGCTCCAAAAGTTGTTTGGATATTTGATTTATTTTATTTTTTGATCTTATCACCCATAAGCAATTCATTTTCTCCAATCTTTAAAAAAAATAATAAATCACCAAAAGTGGTTTGTATATTCATTTTTTTTTATCGTATCCTCAATGGGCAATTTGTTTTCTGATCTTGTTTTCTAAAATTGAATCACCTAAAGTAATTTGTATATTTAATTTCTTTTATTTTTTTGATTGAATCATTCATGAGCGAGTATGTTTTCTCAATCCTAAGGTTACCCTATTATAGATGACAATTTTTTTATTCATAAGGCAAAAGGTCACCATGTTATAAATGACCACTATATTTCATATTCACATCTCTTTTATACAAGTTTACTAAGTCAAGATGTAAGATTTTTTTTTTAAACATTTTTATCATATAAGCATAGTAAAAAGAAGATAGTTGTCATCACTCTATTTTTTCTATATAAACAAAACACAAAAAAAAAAAAAAAAGAAATGGGTATGGACTAACACATACACACACTAAGTCGTACATTTAGCCTAAGCAAATTAGGCATTGCGATTGGTTGTCCGGGCGTAATTCAAAATAATAATAATAAGAAACTTCTCAAGCCGATCTAGGGTGCATATTCATAATGCACACTACTCTAACTTTGGCCCACACACACACCGACAAATAAAGATAAAAAAATAGAGTAAAATATAATTTAGTCTCTCTTATTTAGAGAAATGAATTATTTAGTCTCCCCGATTTTAAAATAATCATTTAGTCCCCCATGTTGAAATTCTTGGCGGAACCATTTAATTTATAGTTAATACCAAAAATACCTCTTGAATATATAAACTCATCCCAAAAATGAAACAAACACATTTTTTCTCTCCCTCGTTATCTCCATCTCAAACATGAAACAAACATACTCTTTCATCTCTTGAAAATTCTTATGTTTAATCTTGATACTTGTTTTTGTCCTTATTTAATCTTCAAACCTCTTTTTTTCTCTCTCTCTAGTGTGCATTTAACAATCAAAAACTAAATTCTAATTCAAATCTTAGTTATTGACTATAATTAAGGTAATAAAAAAAAACATCATCAACAATACACACCAACTCATACCAAAACCCATAATAGTTTTCATCTACCCAATCAATGCTACATTTCTTTCTATTTTTGCACCAATCATCTTGTTCCCATCCTTTAAGGCTCTTTTTTCATCTCTTATCCTAGTAATTTTGTTTAAAACAAGTGCTCTTGTAGGTCGGGTAACTTCTCCACTACTTTGGCTATTCAAATCACCATCAAAAGGTATCCCTCAACCAAGCCAATGCCCATATACTCCTTCGGGACAAGCATAATACAATTTGTGCTTGCTTATTTATGACTCCAAGATCTTGACATATGCTCTTCTTTCACATTTAAAATTGTTATTTAAAAATCGACCACCATCACAGTCACTCTCAATTTCACTTTTACTTAACATTGTTAACTATGGTATATATACGAGAGAGAAGTTGAATTAAGAAAATAGAAAAAGACAGTGAAGGATTAGAGAAGAGAAGCTACAAAATTAGGAAAGAAAAGCTATAAAATAGAGGAAATAAAAGTAGACGATGAATGAGAATAGAAGAAAAGTTGCAAAATTAAGAAACGAAGCTATAAAATTAAGGAAATAGAAAAAGATAGTCAAGGAGAAGAAAAGATAAGCTACAAAATGAACAAAAAATAAAAGAGAAAGAGAGAAAGAGAAGTACAATTAGGGTTTGTCATTATAAAAGGAAGAGACGAAGAAAATCATAAATTTGTTTTATATATAACTAGAAGGGTTATTTGATAATAAAACATATTCGAGTAAAGACACCTCATCATTTTACTAACAATCAACGAAGGAAGGACAAAGTTATTAACAAAATATAAACGTAGGGGACTAAATGATTAGTTTTTGAAACCGGAAAGACTAAATAATTTATTTATCTAAACAAGAGTGACTAAATTATATTTTCCTTTAACAAAAAAAATCCTAATATCCTAAAACAAGACAAAAATAGAGGTAGAAGTGTGCCCTCCTGCACAACCATTGCAACCCCGGTGAAACTCGTTAACCTAGTCGTACGTACTAATATATTATATCCGTATATAAAGTATTAAGTGTGATTAATATTTAGAGATAGTAATATGCTTCGTGTTTATGTGAGGAGATAAAAAAAAATTATTTTGGTATGCCACAATTTTAATTTTCGATAAGATTATCTCCTAGAATATCCTTTGTTATGTGGTTATAATTTATGTGTCATTTTGTTTTATATTTATGGTGTTAAAATATCTAAGGTTTATGGAAGTAATTATAGGAATAACTTTTTGAGAATTTAACTAGCCATTATTTATTTTCCCATTATTTGATATTTTAAAACACCATGCAAGTAAAAGAACCACCCAAATAAGGTGCATGGCCAAATTTTAGGAACCAAATGAGATAAGGAAGTTGGTTGGTTTAGTTAGTTTAGTTACCTTTTAGTTTCCATCTTTAATTAGTGATGTGACATAAAATCTTCCATCATACTTTCATTTGTACTATCTTACTCAATTTTGGAAAGCTAAATATGCCAACTTGCCTCTCTTTTTATCTTCATCAAGTGACTTCTTTTTAACAAAAAATTTGAACACTTGGTATACTAATACATGAAAGAAAGAAATAGTTTAGAAAGTGTGATATAAAAAGTATGAGAAAGATGGAGACTTAGCATTTTTGGAGACCAAAACCGTAGCTTTCAAAGAGTGGAGAGAAAACATGATTGTGAGGGAAAGAAAGAGAGAAAGGAAATGAGAAAAAGGAAGGAAAGAAAGAAAGGAAGAAAAGAAGGAAAAGTCTAGGAAATTTTAAACAAGCATATATCATTGTAAGTAGGTTTCATTTAGCTTTATTTATGCCTTAAAATTCAAATTTCCACGTTCATTTTATGAGTTTTGTTTAAAGCCATATAATATGTGGTTATGGTTGTTTGTGTTGATGTTATATTTTGATTTTTTGGAGATGGATATATGATGTTTTGACGATGGATCTAGTATGATTGCTTGATGTGCATTTCATGATAAACTTATGTTGAAATGTATAAGTATGCAATATATAGGTATGATGATCGATGTTTATACATATGTGATGGGTTGGTTTGGTTATAACCATATGGGTTTGGAAGATATGTGTGAATGGGCTTGGATTAAAATAAAATTAACTTGGATTAAAACAAATGGACTTGGATTAAAATAAAATGGGCTTGGATGAAACAAGATAGGCTTGGATATCCTAAGAACACTTATTGGGCCTTGGTACTAAAATGGTCAAGTTGGATTTATGTTTATGGACCTAAAGATCTAGACTTCCAAGGTAATCCACTTCAATATAATTTAGTACATTAAGATGGAAAGAGAGGACTTAGGAACAAAAGATAAACCTTTACCCCTATTTAACCCATTCGGCCAAAAATCCTAAAATTCGGGTTTTGAATATCATTCACCCAAATTATGAATCAATGGTTTAAATATACCTAAATAAGTATAAAATAAAGTGTAGAAAGGTTAGATCATAAAAAAAAACAAAAATTTTGAATTTTACTAAGAAATGCTCGGTTTAAACCCGACTTTTAAAGATCGAGTTCTAAACACCCAACTTTATGAGTAATGATTTCTTTATACTTTAATAGGTATAAAATGAAGTATTAGAAGAAGAGGATTAAGAAAAATCAAAATTAAGACATAGATCCACTAAAATTATAAGTCGACTATTAAGGCTCAAATTAAATGCCATTAAAACTAAGACTAAAATATGAGACTTGAGTAAACCTAATGGATGGGTTATGTATTTCGTATGAGGATACCCTAAAAATATTGATGAAGTCCCAAGTGTAGATTGAATTTCTAAAATGGTATGGACATAAAGGGTTTGGTGCTTATGAGATATAAAATGTGGTTCATGATACATCACGTGCATCATATGCATGCGGGAAATGGATTGACTAGAGAAAAACAAGTGAGTAAAAAATGATGAGGTTTGGTAATTGAATTGGATTGAATTGGATATCTTTGGTCACCTACTGAAATAAATAGGTATTAGCGGTCCAACTTGTGTGCGTATTTTAAGTCTGTGTGCCTGCACTGTTAGACGATGGACTCCCATTAACGAGTGGCTACAATGAAGGATAATTTTGTTATTAGCAGAAGGTGATTTTGTTATCACTTGGATTAAAAATAGAGTAGACTCGCTAAATATCCGAGGTTACTCGAAATTAAAATTTGATGAGTCAAGGTGGGGGAGTCAAAGCATTATTGCATATCACGTACATCACCTTACTTATTGAACTTCGACTCACTCTGTATTTATTTCATGCCATAACAGGTAGAGAGAATAATAATGCCGATAATGAAGTTGTCGGTTCCTCCTGGAAAAAGGCTTATGTGTGACACGAGAATATAAGATTCACTTTTGCTTGTAATAATACCTATATTATTTTGTACTTTTGCAATGATATTCGGTACATTATGTATTTGGAATGGGATTAAATTTGAGACTTCAATCTCTAAACTGTGGTGTACCCGGCCATGCCTTTTAGGTAATTGGAAAGGGAGCTAGGGGCACCATAGAGGTGGTATCGAGCTTTGGTTTAGTTATTCGGGTAGAAACCTAAGTGTCACATGAGTCGAAGGACCGATGCGCTACTTAATAAGAAAAGTCTACTTCTTGAAATCTTATAAATGTGAGTGTTTACTCGTGTGTAAATGTGTATATTTATTGTATGGTTTATATTATATGGCCCTTTTTAGACATATGGATAATGAGAAGTATTTATATTGTAGATGTTGATTAATTTTTATGTCCCTAACATTGTTAAGACTCGTCGATAGTGGGCCACTCTTGCTACATATTGGGCTGAGCTAAACGACCTTACCATGGCCTCGGACCGGGATCCGATGGTGTATGTGATCCGAGTCCATGACTCGTTTCGGCGAATAGTGTTAGCCGATTCCTTCCTTGAACTATATCGTAATGTCAACTTTCCGAAGCTAACAATGCGTCAAACTCTTTTACCATGAGATTAACAATTACTTGATATTGTATGGAAGCGCATGATAGAGCGATATTCCTATCGCCATGTGATGCGAACCTTCCCGTCAATACAAGTTAGGAGGACCCTTATGAGGTTGATGTATAACTAAGGTTTACCCTTCCCTTTAGCTCGTGACATCACACAAATCGCATGGGTTGGCACTATAGGCCGGTGGAGAGTTGAGGTCTCCTTTCCACGTCGTGTTCGCTTTGTTGATTGGTAATTGGATGAAGTAGATGTGTGCCTAAGAAAATGTATCATACGACCTAGTGTTTTATGCACCTTTTGAGGTCTTCGTGCACCTCTTGATGTAATTGGAACTATCCCTTTTTTAAATGTAATGGTGACATGAAAATTTTTTAGGATGTAACCATGTATGTCACTATGAATATTGGGCATGTATGCTATGATTTGCTTTCTATATATTCTTGGCGATTCTCTATTGTATGATGCATGACAAGTAAGATTTTTGATACTAAAACTAACCCGAACATAATGTGACATGTACAGAGTCAAAGCATGTCAAGACGAAATTCCATACAAGTAGGAGGATAAGGGACCTCCTGTGCGAACAATGAGAATGCACAAGAAGTGTTGAATCGTCTAATAGACATAATACAACAATAGCAAAAGCAATGCAAGAACAACAATAGGCCAACGCGAGTAAATAAGATAGCTCCCGGCTATGCATCAACGACATCCCCCTCCGTCTCAATATAGAAACGACGTAGTAGAAAGATTTCAAAAGATGAATCCCCTAGAATTGATCGGGGCTGTCAACCTAATGATAGCGAGAAGAATAGATTAAGTCACCGGAAGTGATCTTTGAATACTCGTAATTCACCAATAATGATCGAGTATCATGTGCTATCTTTATGCCGACTAAAGACGTCCGCACTCGGTGGTAGTGCGTGTGTTTAATAGTAGATGTGCCTCATTTGACCTAGGAAGGATTTAAGAAAATCTTTTATAATAAATACTTTATCGTAGACGTGAAAGCTAAGAAAATCCAGGAATTCCTAGAATTGAAGTAGGATGGTATGTTCGTGGGTGAGTATATACGAAGTTTGAACATGAGTGTCGGTTTGTCCCTTTCATAGCGAGAGGATGAAAATTTGAAGAAGAACCAATTCTTAAGAGGGTTAAACCCAAGGGTTAGGAGTATGGTGCAAATGTCGGCTTCTCGGACCTTTTAAGAGATTATAGACAAGGCCATGCTCGGCGGACGAAGATTAGAAAGAGATAGCAAGGGAGATACGAGTAAAAGAAGGGAGCATTTAAATCCGAGCCTCTTCATCCGGACCAATGAGACGAGGTCCACCCGGGAAGTTCACTAGAAGTGGTGGCTCGAGCAATACAAGAGTGGCCGGACGAGTACTATTTACATTGAGATCGTTATCGAATAATAAGTCGGGACGGATAATGAATACTCAACCTCGATGCAATAAGTGTGGGAGGTTTTATACCGAAGAGTGTTGATCAAATGTGAGAACATGCTATATCCGTCACAAGCCAAAGCACGTATCATATAACCGCCCTTAAGTGTAGAAGTGAGGACCCGGATGGGTACCAACCCGGATGTATACGATGATGAAAGAAGAGGCTGATCGAAGGGATACGACGGTGATTTATGGTAATGTCTCACTCCTTGGTTCGGTTACTTACGTTTTGATTGATTCTATTCATTCATTCATATCAAAAGGATTAGTAAAAAGCCTAGGTGTCAAACCCGAGACATTAGCTATAGGGTATCTTATAGTTGTCTCTTCCGGAGAACTTATGGAGTCAACGAGTATAGTGAAAGAGTGTCCGAGTATAGATTCGGGATAAGAGCCTAAAGGGCGATTTGATAAAGCTAGATCTCTTAGATTTTGATTTGATCTTGGGAATAGATTAGTCGAAAAGGCATGGTGCCATAATAGACTATCAAGGTAAATGAGTAATTTTTGACTTACCTAGAAATCAATAGTTAGAGTTTAAAGTCGATTTGAAGTTTCGAGGCATACCGACCATCTCGGCTTTAAAGGCTCGAAAGATGCTAGGAAAAGGTCGTCCGGAATACTTAGCATATGTTATAGATCATTAGGTGGAACAAAAGTCGAAACTGGAAGAGATCGAAGTTGTACATGAATTTTTTTGATGTATTTCCCGAAAAGTCGACGAAGATGCCACTTGAGAGAGAGATAGAATTTGAGATCAACCTAGATCCCGAGACGGTCCTAATTTTGAAGACTCCCTATCGAATGGCCTCGGTCGAGTCGAAGGAGTTGAAGACACGGTTGTAAGACTTATTGGATAAGGGATTCATACGCTCTAGTTCCTCACCTTAGGGAGCTCCATTATTATTGGTAAAGAAAAAAGAAAGGAGTCGGAGACTATATATAGACTATCGGGAGTTGAGCCAAGTGACGATAAAAAATAAGTATCCATTACCCCGAATAGATGATTTGTTTGATCAATTACGAGAAGTGACGGTGTTCTCAAAAATCGATTTACAATCGGGGTATCACCAGTCGAGGGTAACGTCGAAAGATGTAAAGACGGCATTTAGAACACGATATGATGAGTTCCTAGTAATGCCGTTCGAATGGACAAATGCCCCGGTCGCTTTTATAGACTCGATAAATCGAGTCTTTAGGGAGTTTTTGGATCAATTCAGCATCGTGTTTATTAATGACATCCTAGTCTATTATGAGAGTGAATAAGAGCATAAGAGGCATTTACGAGTTACCTTACGGATGCTACTAGAGCAGACAACTACATGAAAAATTTCCGAGTGTGAGTTTTGGTTGGAACAAGTAGCATTTCTAGGCCATATGGTGACGAAGGAAGGCATAGCCGTGGACCCAAAGAAGATAGAAGCAATTCAAAATTGGCTTACTGCGAAGAATGTGTCGGAGGTGTAATGTTTCTTAGGCTCGGTCGGTTACTATCGGAGATTTATTGAAGACTTCACTAAGATAGCAAGGCCCCGACTAACCCGATGAAGAAGAGTATTAAGTTTCAATGGACGGATGTTTGTGAGAAGAGCTTTCAAGAGTTGAAGCGAAGATTAGTCACGACCTTAGTACTAGCCATTTCGTCCGAGGATGGGAACTTTGTGATGTATACCGATGCTTCCAAAAATGGGCTAGGAGCGAGTGTTAAAGCAAAACGGAAGGCTAGTGGTCTATGCTTCACGATAATTGAAAGAATACGAGCAAAATTATCTAATGCATGATCCGAAATTAGTCGTAGTCATTTTTACCTTAAAGATTTGGCGACATTATTTGTATAGAGCCAAATGTGAGATATATACGGACCATAAGATTTTACGAGTATATCTTCACGTAGAAGGAGCTAATATGAGGCAAAGGAGGTAGCTCGAGTTAGTGAAAGACTATGATTGTATCATCAACTACCATCTAAAAAAAGCCAATGTCATTGTTGATGCTTTAAGTAGAAAATCAATAGCAACGATGCAAGTCACCCCGTTATCGCTCATGAGGGATTTATAGAAGCTGGAATTAGAGATCATCCCTATGGGCTACAAGAGCATTATGTTAGCCTTGTTATTCCAACCGAACTTACAAGAAAGAATTCAAGTTAGGCAACAAACAAACGAAAGGTCGAAAGAATAGAAAAAAGTGTAGAGGTTGGGAAGGAGTCCGACTTTACGGTAGATGATAAGGGAGTGGTTAGATTCAAGGAAAGATTATGTGTTTTGTCAATAGTAGATTTGAAGGAAGAAATAATGAGAGAGGCACATGCATCCCCGTACTCGATACATCCAGGAAGTACTAAAATGTATCAAGATTTGAGATAAAATTATTAGTGTTCGAGAATGAAGAAAGACGTTGTGAACTATGTGGCGAAGTGTCGGACCTATCAATAAGTGAAGACAGAGCATCAACGACCTACGAGAATGTTAAAACCATTGGAGATTCCGGAATGGAAATGGGAGCACATCACTATGGACTTCGTCATAGGATTGCCAAGATCAAAAAAAGGCTTGGATGCCATTTTGGTGATCATGGATAGGTTAACTAAATCAGCGCACTTCCTTCCGAGTAAAGACCACATATAGCTTGAGCCGGTATGCTTAGTTGTATATCAATGAAATCGTGAGGTTATACGGGGTCCTAGTCTCAATCGTGTTAGATCGAGATCCTAGATTCACTGCAACATTCTAAAAGAGTTTGCATAAGGCTATAGGGATAAGGATAAACTTTAGCATAGCTTACCATTCGCATAATGATGGACAATCTGAATGGGTCAATTAGATACTCGAAGACATGCCGCAAGCATACATTCTTGATTGGTTCGAAAAATAAAAAAAGTACGTACACCTTACAGATTTTGCTTATAACAATAGCTATCGGTCGTCCGATGGGATGGCTCCCTATGAGGCTTTGTATGGGCGACGATGTAGATCCCTAATACATTAGGATGAAGTAGAGGAGAGAAAGCTATTGGGCCCGAATTGGTGCAACAAATGATTGAGGTGGTGGCTAAGATTTGCCAACCGATGAAGACGACCCAAAGTAGACGGAAAAGCTACGCCGACACGAGAAGAAGGGATCTAAAGTTTGAAGTGGGTGATTATGTCTTCTTAAGGTTTTCCCCGATGAAGGGTATACTGCGATTTGGGATAAAAGGCAAATTGAGTCCACACTATATTGGACCGTTTGAGATAATTGATTGTATAGGTGATAAGGCATACTACCTATGGCTACTATCGGTCTTGTCGGGAGTAAATGATGTCTTTTATTTATCCATGATAAGGAAATGTATCGGAGAGCCTAGTTAGGTTCTTGAGGCGAGTGCGATTGAACTTTACCTCGGACTTAACATACGAGAAAAGACCAATCCAGATTCTCGATCGACAAATTAAACACTTAAGGAATAAAGACATTGCCCTAGTTAAAGTTTTATGGGAGAATCATAACCTCGAAGAAATGACCCGGGAACTAGAAGAGGAAATAAAAAGAAAATACCTAGAGTTATTTGTATGAACCAATTTCGAGAATGAAATTTTCTTGAAGGAGGGGAGAAATGTAACCCCTTTGAAACTACTTAACCTAGCTATATGTACTGATATATTATATCCGTATATGAAGTATTAAGTGTGATTAATATTTAGAGATAGTAATATGCTTCGTGTTTATGTGAGGAGATAAAAAAAATTATTTCGATATGCCACAATTTTAATTTTCGGTAAGAATATCTCCTAGAATATCCTTTGTTATGTGGTTATAATTTATGTGTCGTTTTTTTTTTATATTTGTGGTGTTAAAATATATAAGGTTTATGAAAGTAATTATAGGAATACCTTTTTGAGAATTTAACTAGTTATTATTTATTTTTCCATTATTTGATATTTTAAAAGACCATGCAAGTAAAAGAACTACTCAAATAAGGTGCATGGCCAAATTTTAGGAACCAAATGAGATAGGGAAGTTGGTTGGTTTAGTTAATTTAATTACCTTTTAGTTTCCATCTTTAGCTAGTGATGTGACATAAAATCTTTCATCATACTTTTATTTGTACTATCTCACTCAATTTTGGAAAGCTAAACACGCTAACTTGCCTTTCTTTTTGTCTCCATTAATTGACTTCTTTTTACCATAAAAATTGGACACTTGGCATGATAATACATGAAATAAATAAATGGTTTAGAAAGTGTGATATAAAAAGTGTGAGAAAGATGAAAACTTAGCATTTATGGAGATGAAAACCGTAGCTTTCAAAGAGTGGAGAGAAAACGTGATTGTGAGGGAAAGAAAGCGAGAAAGGAAATGAGAAAAAGGAAGGAAGGAAAGAGAGGAAGAAAAGAAGGAAAAGTCTAGGGAATCTTAAGCAAGCATATATCATTGTAAGTAGGTTTCATTTAGCTTTATTTATGCCTTAAAATTCAAATTTCCATGTTCATTTTATAAGTTTTGTTTTAAGCCATTAGTAGTTTGTGTTCATGTTATATTTTGATGTTTTTGGGGATAGATCTATACTGTTTTGATGATAGATCTAGTATGGTTGCTTGATGTGCATTTCATGGTAAACTTATGTTGAAATGTATAAGTATGCAATAAATAGGTATGATGATGGATGTTTATGCATGTGTGATGGGTTGGTTTGGTTATAACCATATGAGTTTGGAAGATATGTGTGAAAGGGCTTGGATTAAAATAAAATGAGCTTGGATTAAAATAAAATGGACTTGGATTAAAATAAATAGACTTGGATTAAAATAAAATGGGCTTGGATTAAAACATGATGGACTTAGATTAAAACATAATGGGCTTGGATATCCTAAGAATACTTATTGGGCCTTGGTACTAAAATGGCCAAATTGGATTTATGTTTATGGACCTAAAGATCTAGACTTCTAAGGTAATCCACTTGAATATAATTTAGTACATTAAGATGGAAAGAAAGGACTTAGGAACAAAAGACAAACCTTTGCCCCTATTTGACCCATTCGACCAAAAACCCTAGAATTCGGGTTTTGAATATCATTCACCTAAATTATAAATCAATGGTTTAAATATACCTAAATAAGTATAAAATAAAGTGTAGAAAGGTTAGATCCTACAAAAAATGGAAATTTTGAATTTTACTAAGAAATACTTGGTTTACACCTAACTTTTAAAGACCGAGTTCCAAACACCCAACTTTATGAGTAATGGTTTCTTTGTACTCTAATAAGTATAAAATAAAGTATTAGAAGAAGAGGATTCAAGAAAAATCAAAATTAAGACCTAGATACACTAAAATTATAAGTCGAATATTAAGGCTCAAATTAAATGTCATTAAAACTGGGACTAAAGTATGGGACTTGAGTATACCTAATGGATGGGTTATGTATTTCATCCGAGAATACCATAAAATATTGATGAAGTCTCAAGTGTGGATTGAATTTCTAAAATGGTATGGACATAAAAGGTTTGGTGCCTATGAGATATAAAATGTGGTTCATGATACATCACATACATCATATGCATGTGGGAAATGGATTGACTTGAGAAAAACAAGTGTGTCAAAAACGATGAGGTTTGGTAACCAAATTGGATTGAATTGGATAGGTTTGGTAACCTACTTGGAATAAATGAGTATTAGCAGTCTAGCTATGTGCGTACTCTAAGCTGTGTGCCAGCACTATTAGACGATGGACTCTTGCTAACGGTGACTACAATGAGGGATAATTTCATTGTTAGCGGAAGGTGATTTGGTTATCACCTGGATTAAAATTATAGTAGACTCGTTAAATACCCGGGGTACCCGGAATTAAAATTTGATGAGTCAAGGTGGGGGAGTCGAGTATCATTGCATATCACGTGCATCACCCTACTTGCGAGCTTCGGCTCACTCTATGTTTATTTCATGCCATGATAGGTAGAGGAAATAATAATGCCGATAATGAAGTCTGTCGGTCCTCCCGGAAAAGGCTCATGTGTGACACGAGAACTATAGGATTCACTTTTGCTTGTAATAATACCTATATTATTTTGTACTTTTGCAATGATATTCAGTACATTATGTATTTGGTATGGGATTAAATTTAAGACTTCGGTCTTTAAGCTGCGATGCACCAAACCATGCCATTTAGGTAATTGGAAAGGGAGTCTGGGGTGCTATAACCATCGTCAAATAAGAATAACCTTGTGCACTAGACCAATGTGATCGAATGGAGTAGACAATTCCAAATCTAGCACACCAAGCCACTTTCAACCATCACGGACTCCTCATAGATGCTAGTGCTCTTCTTATTGCCATGTACCTCTATTGCACCCTCAATTCCTTTATTTTTCATTTAGTTAAATCCCTAATTCCTTCTTAATCTTATGTTTTAAGTCTCCACATCTTTACCCCTATGGTTTCTTGATTTTACATATAATGCCATAAATTAATTTGCATGTCGCATGAATCTACGTTGTGATTTATTTTCTCATTATTGTTGAGGTGATTAACCTAAAATTTGGATGAGTTATTAAATTTAGATCAAGTCGGGCTTAATTGAATATAATGAGATTTAGAAATCTTATTTTCTTTTAAAATATTAAAAAGGATCCGATGTCAATTTTGTATAATCTATCTTTACGTGTATTTAAAGTTAGATATGATTGGAATTTGGGGCATTTAGCTCTTTTAGCGTCTATCATGATTTTATTTTATTTTTTATTTTTTAAATTTAAATTAAAGGTGATTAATATATTATATTATTATAAGTTTCTTTTCCATATAAAAAGCTCTTGAGAAACTTTTGGTTAATTATAAAGTTAGCAATAGGCTTTTTTTTTCTTTTGGGTGAGAAAGCTAAAATAAGTTAATACAAATCAATAGACCAAGGACCTTGTAAAGACTAATCGACTATTTTATTTTTTATGTAATCATTTGTACATGATTTGTGATCCTTGCATATCTTATTTGCTTTTGTTTTGCATTTGCTATGTTTATTTGATATGATGTCAATCTAAATAAGCCTCGATGGATAATTGTAGCACCTAAGACCAATTTGGTCCTAATGATGGGACTTTTCTTCCTATTATTTTTTATTATTATAATTTTGATGTTGCCATTAACTTTGATCTTTTGGTAGATTTAACTTTAACGATATGGAGTCTTCGACCCAACTTCATTAGTTTTGAGTGATATGGGAGATTGATATAGGCTTAAGGCCCGTGAGTTTATTATTTTGAAAAGTACAATAATCAATTCACGATTCATAATAGACAAATGGACATAAAAATTAAACTTTAAATGAATTCTCATAGGTTAGAATTAAATAGTAACCTCATTACGAGGACATACTAAGTTGATTGTGGTCTTGTCTAGATGTGTAACTAACTTCTTTAGCTAGAATTCGACGACTAATTTGTTAGATTTTTATTAATTTTTATTTTTAAAAAAATTGAATGACAACTCTATATTTTGAACCATATAGAAATGCCACGAGTGAATGCCTTATGGGAAAGGCGAGTTGATCACAATTTCACGGTTAATGGAATTAATGGTCTCCGAGTTGTAGATGATTCGATATTCACTATATCACTTGGGACCATAGGCTATTCTTTTGATGTTTGGACGAGTAAGTCTTTGTTCTATCTCGTCACCATATGACGACTCTATACCAAGTTAAGAGTAATAGTACGAAAAAAATAATATGAATAGTACCTTTATGACCAGTATAACTATAAGTAGTGATATCGTGCTTTATTTACATGTAAAGATTCTATACAATATAAGAAATATCACAATACTTAACATACAAAATATCATAATGCTTATAAGATAGACAACATTACATGAAATTACAATATATATGATAAAACTAACTTGTATAACTTAATACCTTAAAAATATAATTTTACCCCTCCAAACAATTACAATTAAATGTTCAAAAGTGTAAGTGAGAGGTATTTAAGAATAATAAATGACTCCTTATAATAACTAACATTTGGATTTTATTTTTTTAATTGTCGTATTTTAAAATAATTTATATGAAAAAAATAGATTTTCTTTATTTACAATGATATGTACTAAATTAGAAAAGATATGAGATAGTGATATATAGTAAATGTAAATCATTTTATAAATAGTTTACTTATACTTTTAACATAAATAAAACTCCTTTGAGTTACCGCAAAATAAAATTAAAAAAACTAATAAATATGATAGTTTTTCGATACATTTTTATAGTTTTAAACTTCGTAGAACCGATAATCGAATAGATTATAATATATATTGCATCGATAAATATAATAATATATTTAAATGTAGGGCAATTCCAAATATCCGCGGGACATGCATGATTGATTAACTTTGATGATCAAATCCCAAAACTTTCATTCCACTTGAATTATTTATAACTTCCTTTTAACCGTTTTATTCTTTTTTGCCAAATTAACACTCAAAAATCCCATGTGGGTAAATAGCATAATTAAAGAATTCATTCAAACTCAAAAGCATCCCAACCTCGCCATAATAATATTAACATGGTCATCACCGAAATTTTGAAGATTAAAACAACATTTAATCAAAACCCGTTAATGAATATAGATAAATAAATAAATAAATAATAGAGAGATATTGAGAAAGAAAATTGCTCAAAAACCAAAACATCTATATAATCACATCATAGAATGCAATTTTTTTTCCTATTTTTTGTTTAACAACTTCACAAATCATGTCTCTTAAAATCATTTATCTTATTTCCCCGAAACGTATATTAATGTTATAGATAGCTTGTATTTCTTACTAATACACACAATTATAGGAATTAAAAAAAAATGGAAGTTCGTCGTTTGAGATCTTGATTAGGCTAGTCTCCTTCCATAAAAACTCTTTCGAAAAAAAAAATGGTAGATAAATGGATAGAACTCGATATGGATATGATACGACATAGTAGGTATGAATTGGATAAAAAAATGGCCAAATAATTCTTTATGGGTATATAAACCCGATAATCGAGCTGAATATTTTTTTTTAATGAATAAGATATAGGATTGGCTTAATGGATGGGCTACTCAATCCATTACCATGCATCCTAATTGCGAGCATGCTTGTGTATGTATAAGTGTAGATATAAAGAGACGGAATTACGCATGCAGTCCACCATTAAAGAGAATCGTGAGTAAAATTAAAAGTAAGATCCTAATGTGCAGCTACGATTTTAAAACGGACCTTTGATTTCATTGTAACATAAGCATCACTCATTTGTTGAGAGAATGTAGAGGGAGGGAGGTAGAGTGTCTACAAACTTGCTCCTTTGTTTATGGTTAGGTAAACTACTTTTTGCTGAAAAAATAGTCATAGATTATCAATATTGCACTTCTACTTCTATAGTTTAACATTTTCTATTGTCAACCCTTTTAATTTTTGAACTCGTTTCAATTGTACTATTTTCTTTCAAACAATAGTTAAAGTCAACTTAGAGAGTAAACGTAAAGTGCCGGGAAGAGTGTTTAGTTTTGTAGAATGTTTTTTCCTTAGTATTATTTTGTGATACCCTATTTTTATAAATGGAGTAAGCTACAATAGATAAGTATAAATATGTACAGGAGATAAGAACTAAGTTATGTATCTATCTTGTTGTTGAACACATGCGGGAGGCTTTAGAGAGGTTAAAGATTAAGCTAAAGTAACAACGGTAGGACTCTACATGATAGCAGGAGTCCTCATAACAGATAGCAATGGCTATACTCACGGTAGTAGCAGTAGTAGGAGTAGCAACAATACTAGAAGTCTTTGGAGAAGAGGAAGTAGAATCGTGTCT
The DNA here is from genome assembly GCA_963924115.1 of Dovyalis caffra. Taxonomy (NCBI): domain Eukaryota; kingdom Viridiplantae; phylum Streptophyta; class Magnoliopsida; order Malpighiales; family Salicaceae; genus Dovyalis; species Dovyalis caffra. The sequence continues at coordinate 1,461,939 of CAWUPB010000351.1, forward strand.
TAACACTCTCCCACAAACAAAATATGGTCTTACACCCACAAAGAGTTTGTTACGTAGACATAGGAAACAGGATGTTGATAATGGCTTGGTAAGAATGTCGACAATCGATCTTGGCTAGAGATGAAAAGGACCACGAAGACTCCCCCTCAAAACCATGTCTCTAACAAAATGAAAATCAATTTCAATGTGCTTTGTCGATGCATGGAATAATGGATTTATCGCCAAATATATAGCCCCAATATTATCGCACCGGATGATTAGTCTTGAAGGCAAGACCTTCCCAAGTTCACTAAAAGGGAAAGTGACCTAAGTCATTTTAGCAACAAGATTAGCAACAACTTTGTACTCTTCTTCGATAGAGTTTTTGGCAACAATCTTCTATTTAGATGATTTTCAAGAGATTAAATTTGGACCGATGTAGATAGCATAATCATTTGTAGACTTTCTATCATCCATAGAACCAACCCGATCGAGTTTGAAAAACCAATAAGGGTATAAGACACATGCTTATAAAGGTGTAGACTAAGAGATGTAATGTTCTTGAGATATTAGAGAATTCGTTTGATAGCAATCCAATGGACGGTGGTAGAGGCATGCATGAATTGAAATACTTTGTTTAGAGCATATATAATGTCCGGTCTAGTCGGGGTAGCATATTTTAAGACGCCAATAACTTCGTTTATATAGTGTAACATCTTCAAAAGCTACGAGTAGAATCCTTTCTCAAATTGGAAGTGGTAGGCATTGAGATAAAGACTGGTTTATAATTTTTCATGTCATGCTTTGCTAATAAATCTAGAATGCATTACTCGTTGGGATAAAAGGATACGATGTGTATTACCTCAATGCCTAGGAAGAAACTTACAGAGTCTAGATCTCTTGTGGCAAATCTAGAGTTCATAGTTTGAATAATATACTATAGAAATAATGGATGATTCCTTGTAATAATGATGTCATCTACATACACAAACAAGAAAACCCTATAACTAGTAGAATTATAAATGAAGAGTGAGTTGTCCGTCTCTAAACGAACAAATCCAAAATAAATTAAAAAGTCGGTGAGGTATGAGAACCAAGCACTAAGGGACCATTTAAACCCGTAGAGTGATTTATGTTGGTGCAAGACATGGTTAGGGTAATTACCATCCATAAAATCTATTGATTGAGTCATATACACCGATTCACTTATAGTACAATTAAGAAAGGTGTTATAGACATCCAATTATCCAATTGCCCAACCAAAAGACACAACAAGGGCCGAACACAACAAATTAATTGTTTTGGGTAAAAGAAGGACTAATGACCAAATACCCATATAGAGGAGAGTTGAAATTTTAGTTGCCATGACTTCTCATCGGGGTAAGTGTTGGCATGCTTTAGAGAAGCAAGAAGGAGCCTTAGGGACCATGAGTTGAGCAATGGCAATAGAAACATTCAGCTTAGAGGTCTTGGTCATAGAATGGGTTACCATGGAATGGGATCCAAAGGATACGATTGTAGTGGGTTGGGTCTTTAAATGGTTTAGAGCATAGTGATCTGAAATCTAGTACTAGATTCAATCCACTAGACAACGAGTGATGAAGCTACAATTAGAGAGGTAGAGGGTAGTTTGAAGTTGGAGAAGAAACGAGAGGAATTGGAGAAAGAGAGTGAGTTGGGTATGTGGCTATTAAGTGAGGAAGATAAGTGGTGTGTGATATTTTTATTTTGAGATACGGGTCGGGCTGATGATAGGCTTTAAGTGGAGTTATTATTCAAGAGCTTTGTGGATATAGTGCCAATAGGCTAGGGGATGAATGGGCTGTATGTTTATATAAGAGTTAGGTATCCTGTGGGCTGCTAGGCATAGTTGTTTGGAGTAAGCCAGTGGGCGAGAGTCAGGGCTGATTAGACTTAGCATTCTTTTTGTTATTTATTTACGTTAGGAGCTGATCGGGTGTGGCAATTCTTTTAGGATGTCTTATGGTTTGTTCTGCTAACATAGAGGGGCTTCAACTTTGGATGTCAAATGCCGGCTCGCACGATAAATGGAGTGAGAGTGAAGCTGGAAGATATGCCTTAGAGTATGAAGGAAAAGCGACTTAGACAAAAGTATTAATGGAATGTTTTGCTTCTAAGAATGGAAAAATGGTTTCAATGAAACGAACACGATGGGCAACGTAAATACAATTTATTTTTCCGTTAAAACATCGATAACCCAAATGAGCGAGACTATATCTAAGGAAAACATATGAAGTGGAGCAAAAATTCAATTTGTGTTTGTTGTAGGGGCGTACAAAGGTAAAGTAGAGACAACCAAAAATTTTTAGGAGGAATAGTCTAGAGTTTTGTGAAAAATAATTTGAAAAAGAGATTCATACATGGTGACACTTGAGGGTAGTCAATTTATGAGAAAGATAACTATTTCAAAAGCATAATGCTAGTATTTTTAAAGAACACTTGCTTCACCTAGTAAGGTGAGGTCGGTTTCCATATATGACGTGTCATTTCTCAACTATCTCATTTTGTTCATGTGTATAAGGGCATATGATATGATGGATAATGCCAATGGATTGAAAAAATTTATTTAAAATGCAAAATTTGCATAACCCCAATCAGTTTAAACTTGTTTTATCTAATAATTAAATTGATGTTTAATCATTTTTTGAAACTTAATGAAAGTGTCAAACTTATCATATTTTTCTTTCGTAATGGAAAATATATATATTTCAAACAATGATTAATAAATATGACACAATATGTATGACCTTCAATGGACATAGTAGGTAAAGGACTCCATACATCACTAAAAAATTAAATTTAAAACTCCAAAATTAGTGTTTTTGGAAAAAGATAAAGGTAAACGCATTATTATCCCCATTGGACAAGATAAACGAAGCTAGATAATTTAGAAAGAGGTAGGTAAAGAATGTCTTTTCAAAATAGAATTCGAGTACTCGTGGTAGGGATGACCCAGTCTAGATTACCAAACATTTATAGAGATAATGGAAGAGTGGACTTGTGGGCTGGATTGGACAAATGGAGAAGTTAAATTATATAGATCACCATCATTTTGGCTTAAAAGAATTGTTATCCTGTGTTCCTAATCCTTTAGACAAAAAATAGAAGGGTTAAACTCCTAAAACAAATTATTACCATGTGCTAATTTTTGAATAGAAAATAATGGTTTGGTTATTTGGAGAATATGTAGAACATTGAGAAGATGTAAATTTTTGGTTAGTGTTTTAATATGATAGGTACCAATATTATGAATTTGAAAAAACTCACCATTACCAACTTAGAGATGATTGGATCCTTGACATGGTTCATAGGTACTGAAGCTTTGCAAATCGGGGGTCACATGATGAGAGGTACTAGTATCAAAACACTAGAAAGTACGAACGGGTAGAGGATGAGATAGTAGTGAAATTTATCGAAGGCCGAGTAGGAGTAAGCTATCTTTGAGGGCTGTGGATAGTAGTGTGGTGCCAAGATGAGCAAATTTGGCACTTGGTGCACTAATCATATTAATGCCAATGTTCTATGTTGTCGGATGATACATAGTCTCCATACCTATTATTAAATCTTCCACTCCCTCGCCCTCGAAAAGACCTACCTCTCGCCACAATTGTAGGTACTAGGGTGGTTAAAAGAGGAGCCATTTGCTTTGTGAATGATGTTGGTAGTAGGTGGAATGGGTACAAAACCCAAATTTGTCATAAAGGAGTGATTAGAGAAGGTATCATAGTTTAAGAACTCATGGATGAAAAGAAAGCTTTGTAGATTAGTGAATGTGACTGGTTCGGCTCTAGTGGCAAGAGAGGTGATAATATTTTTAAAGTCTTAAAAGTCCTCGAAGACATAGAGGCTGTAGTCAATAGAGGAGAGAGGTCGACTAGCCGCAAACAGTTCATCACTATAATTTTTTACACATGTAAAAATTGAGATATAGATTTAGTGGACTTTTGGCGGAGTTTTTACAAGGCAAGATGTAATGACATGATTCAGAGTCTTGGAAGGAAAAAGTAAGAGCTTGCTCAAACACGGACAAGACTTCCTAGAGTTGGTACAATCAATAATCATATGAAGAATATCAAGAAAGGGAGAGAGAGAAGATGATAGTAGTCATGAGAAACCGATCTTGCTAAATCCAAGCAAGATGAGAGGGATTCACCTGTGAGATATTTATTTCGACCGTAGCAAAATGGCTGAGGGGTATGGTTGTGATCCATCAATAGAGCCATAGAGACCTTGGCCAATAAGGAAAGGTTTCAGTTGGACATGTCATAGGAGAAAGTTGGTATGTGTTAATTTTAGAGAAAGAAAGTGGTGAGAGTTGTTTAGCACGGTTAATGGAATACGATGGGTGGTTTGGTTTGCGGTAGTTGTAATAGCATTAGTGGGGAATGAAGTATTACTAGAGGTGGCCATCTTAGAGTTATGAGAAACATAGTAGTGGCATGTAGGGAAGAGAGGGAAAAAAATAAGTCTGTAAAGATGAGGGATGGTAGTTATGCCTTTGTGGCTCGATACCAAGTTAAAGTCACGGTAGAGAGTGAACATAAAGTGCTAGGGAGAGTGTTTAGTTTTGTACAATGTTTTTCCCTTAGTATTATTGTGTGATACCCTATTTGTATATATGGAGTAAGTTACAACGAGATAAGTATAAATATGTATAGGAGATAAGAACAAATTTATGTATCTATCTTATTGAAAATATGTAGGAGACATTGGAGAGGTTGAAGATAGAGCTAAAGTAGCGGTAGCAGGACTCCATAGCAATATGAGTCTTCATGGTAGTAATAATGGCTGCACTCATGATAGTAGCGACGAGTACTAGAAGTCTTTGGAGAAAAGTAAGTAGAAGCATGTCTTAACAATAACTAGCGACAATTCCATGTTTCCCCCTACTTTTATATCATTTTTTTGTTTTTAAATTTGGGTCTATGTTATATTATCTCAAAAGAAAAGGAAAAAAACATTTAAGCCTAAATATAAAAATATAATATTGAATGGTTGATGGATAAATTGAACGTTTTAACAAGTATGGTAACATTGGAAAACTTTAAGCCATCCAATGATGAAAATGAAGCTTACCTTTTATAATTTGTTTCTCTCCTCCATTTTTTATATATGTTAGAGAATAATATAAATTATAGTTTGGAATCTTATCTAATAGTTTAAGTTTTTGGATGAAATGATCTTTTGACAATATACATGTAATGTATATCGGCAAGTTTAATTTATCGAGTATCGGTTGTTATGCAACTTACTTGTAGCTTCATTTACCGAAACGAGCAATTTGATAGCTTAATGTGCAGCCAAGAGAAGACAAGACAACATGGTTTCTTTGACATGACAATTTCATTAGAGAATGTATTTAGAGCTTTATGGATCCCATTTTAAATCTTATGTCCGAAGTCTCGTCTACTTTAGACACTTCTTTTTGAACAAACAAAACAATTACGAGTTGATTTTACCATAAAGTATCATGAGATTACATGACTTTATTTATCAAAATACATACTTATTAAATTGCAAGATATGTTGTCAACAATAAATAGTAACGTCTACGAAGTAAACACTTTCGATTGAAGGATTAAGAATTTGTCAAGTTTTTTAGGTCGCCACAACTTTAAGGAAACGAGTAGCTCCGCATTCATTTGGTGATACTAAGCTTAACTAACAAAATCACTTGGTATGGTATGAAATAGAATGAGATCAAATCTATTGACCGGAATAGAAGGGGAAGAGATATACACTACAAAAATTTTTTGGATTAGCGATGGTCTAGACCGTCTTTAATCACATGAAAACCATCGCTAATTATATTTAGAAACGATTTTATGACGATCAAAAAACCCTAAAAAAAATGCCGGTCGGTAAATTTTACAATGGTTTTGTGATGATTTGAGACTGTCTCAAATTTCTATAATGATTTAGAGACGTTTTTAGACCATCTCTAAATTTTACGATGGACTAGAACTCGTCGTAATTTTACGATGGTTATAGTCACGTCGCGGAATAAACGAAATTAGAGACAGCTTTATTACGTCTCTAATTCCGTTGCTAATGCCCTTTTTTTAAAATCTCAATTTAAAATTAAAAAAATACCACAAAGATAAAATTTTTGCATGGTCGAAAAACCCTAAAAAAAAATGCCAATCGGTAAATTTTACAATGGTTTTATGACGATTTGAGACCATCCGAAATTTCTACAACGATTTAGAGACGGTTTTAGACCATCTCTAAATTTTGCGATGGACTATAACCGTCGTAATTTTATGATGGTTCTAGTCCATCGCAAAATAAAAAAAAGATAAAATTTTTGCATGGTCGAAAAACCCTCGAAAAAATGCCAATCGGTAAATTTTACAACGGTTTTGTGACGATTTGAGACCATCCGAAATTTCTACAACGATTTAGAGACGGTTTTAGACCATCTCTAAATTTTACGATGGACTATAACTGTCGTAATTTTATGATGGTTCTAGTCCATCGCAAAATAAACAAAATTAGAGATGGTTTATTCCGTCTCTAATTCTATTGTCGATGGCCTTTTTTTTAAATCTCAATTTAAAATTAAAAAAATATAGAAAAGATAAAATTTTAAAATTAAATAAATTTATTTAAAATGTAAATTTTTTTATTAAATTAACAAACTCATAAACATCGTAAGTTTTTTTTTGTTATAACAAGAAATAAAATATAATAAGCTAGGATTGACCGAGTAGGATCTTCACTCGGAGGTTGGGTGGAATCCTCGTTAGTGTTAGGCACGACGGATGAACTACTTGAATGCATTTGCTACATAAAAAATTACCGCATCCGTGTCTCATCGGTTATTGTTATCGACTATACTCCTTCAATCTTTTAGTTGTCTCCACCAACGATGTGATAATAGACTCTAGCCGACTATATTGATCCTTACCCTCCTTTCGCCGTGCCTCATCACCAACATTGTGACGTGAAGTTGTCAAACTAGAGGTTGTAATTTTGGAGTAGTAGTGTGATGCATATAATCCGAGTCCGTACATCCTCTTCCTCTTAATATCTCCTCCATCAACGATGGTTCTAAATATCTAATTAATGTTGATGTCCAATGATGAACTCCCCGTAATCTATCGGCTAGTAACCTCCTCCTCAATCATTCTTTCTATGGTCTCCTACATAATCATAAAATACAAAATATTAAACATTTATATATATTAAATAACGTTGAAAATTAATATTTTTGATATGATGTAAAAAACTAAAAGCTTACTTAGATAATTCTTGACCGTTAATTGACGAATACCTATTGATCATCAACCTTTTTCGATAGGTTTTTTAAAAACCTCATGCGTATCGAGTTCACGACCTAATAACTCATGTTGAAATTAGTATACGTAAATGTATGAAATATACTCAAACTTTTAATTAATTATATTGAAATCACTAAAAAATTATTATATATAAATATATTTATCATTCGTATTGCATGCTCTCTATTGCTGATTGACCCCTATATGCCTTGAACGATCGGCTCCAACGCCACCGGTCTCGCTCATACGATTTTGTGTCGCTATCTTAAATCGGGCAATGGCCTCGGGTTTTGTCCATTCCGCATGCCATACATCCCATATGTCCTGTGAGATATATTCGGCTTCGGGCCTTACTTGAGATGAAAAATAAAATTGAAATACCACTTTCAAGCTAAACATTCCATGTTGTCTTAACGAGTGGACTCGTTATTCTCCCACGTAAATGCCTTCGCAAGAAAAAGAAAAATATTAATTCGTTCACTTAATTTGATATTTCTTTATACTATGAAATAACATAATAAATTAACTAAATAAAGTAGTACCTTAAACTCTTCCCGAGTAGAAGTTTTTTATTTTCGAACTCATTTTCTTCCACATTCATTTAGAAATGTGAACATACTCGTGGAATGTCTTAGAGATATGCCAAGTGCAAACATCCGAAAGATACAACCTATGAAAGTAGCCATTAACTTAACAAATAAATGAATATATAATTATGGTAATGAAGAAAAATATTTTCATAAAATTATGCATAGAACGTACTCATCATGACCAACGAGAATGATCGAAACTCACGGATTGATCGTGGGTCCGACGAGTTTCGAAGCCGATGGATGAATCACGTTACGTGACTTTACTTGTTCAGGATCAAAATGGTTGTCTTATTGTGATGATGAAAGCACTAACGACAATAAAGGGAAATATGCTCGAGGACATTGAGAGGATAAAGGAAACGGCTCAAGCTCAAGCCACAAAGAGAATGATGGGTATATCGTAGCGGAACTAGAAGTGTGGTATGGAGGCATTTGCATGGGGGGTCCATCTAACCCAATAAGAAAGGAAAATAACATCCACGTCCATGATCGGTATTTGAATCGGTGTCTAAATCGTGACCCTCACCGTATGACATAGGCCACCGATGCCGAGTACGTCCCCTACCTCGAGGCATTTTCACCTACATGTTATTTCATTCATTAGTATTAAAAAAAAAATTAATTACATAATACTACCACATAAAATTCATATTATCATGAACAATTTCAAATATATTTAAATTTTTCTCTTCAAAATAGGGACGGTACCTTGGACATATATTGAAATAAGGTGAAAAATTACATAGAGGGACAAAACTAGACTAGCCCAATAATATGGGAGAACAAGGTTACCTAAACCCTTATTTGCTACTAGAATTATATAAAATTCTAGTCGACAATATCATGAGCATTGAATATAAAAATCAAGATTACATAATATAATAGCTAAGATCTACCATATCGCTAATTAGTGTCATGATCATCATTATCACATTCTTCATTTAAGTCTTCCTCAACATCTATTTCAAACTCAACTTCATTCTCTACATTAATTTGACTATATTCTAAATCTAGTAAGCTCTAATTGGATCATTCGGTGAGTGATCATCGTCACCATCAACTAGGATGACATTGTGTTACCATTCCATTTCGTTTTCTTGAAAGGGTTCGATAATTGTTTGGTCGACGGTAACAAACGATTCGGACACATCTATCGTCGACCTTGGTTTTACCTTACATATCGCTAACCCATCACGTTTGATGTGCTTTGATGTTGGATATGTTACATAATTTACCTAATGTGCTTGTATTGCTAGTATAAAGGGATCAAATCTATTTGACGTTCTATGACTATTAACCTCCACTAGTCCATACCGATCATGAACTCTAGTACCACTCGCCAGATGTTGTATCATACCAATCACATTTGAACAATATGGTTTTGTTGATTGGTAAGGCGAGTATATCGATCAACCTACCGTAGTAGTTAGTTTTCACCATACCGTAGCTAACTCCTTTTACACACACGCCACTACACATTATTGATCTCTCCGAACCATGAACATCGGTGTGAAACTTATACCCATTCACAATGTATCTCGGATACGACTTAGTCGTTCGTAATGGTCTTTTTGCAAGATCTTTAATGTAATGATCGATTATCATATTGGGTTATGCATTACTTGTACGTAAATATTGGATCCGGGACTTATTGTTAGTATGATGACTTAGAAAACTATTTTCATAATAATAAGATCATAAATTTATGTTACTTATATATTGACGAAACTAGGATGCAAAATCAATTTCAAGTCAAACATCTACTTCGTTCTTCGATATGTCGGGATCACTTTTATAAATTTAGGTGATAAAATATCCGAAGAACAAAAAAATACTTAATTTTGTGTTATTAAAATGATTGATAGTTAATTAATGAAGTTCGGTATTGTATTATTTTGTAGTTATATCACTTATTTTGTGTAAGGTGTGACCTCATCACGGTTCAACAAAATATAGGTATCACATGCATTCTTTTCTTCATCCGTAAAGATATGTGATCTTCCTTGACCCAGTGGTCTACCTTTGGGTTTGAATACTCCAAGCATTCCTTCAATGTCTTCATTTGGTTCTCGAGGACACTCAAAGTTTCGAGGTATTTTTCGATGCCTAGTGTGTACATGAGGCTCAAAGTAATTGGAGCAGAACATTGAGGCTTCTTCAACTAAATATGCGTTGTATATAGACCCTTCGACCTTGGCTTTATTCTTAGCATTGTTTTTTAATTTTTGAAGGTACCTACAATATGATAAATGCATTATACTTAACAAATGCTGTCAAGAGTTAATTAATAACGGATGTATAAAATAATAATTATATTTACCTTTCAAATGGATACATCCATCGATATTTTACTCGGTCCTCTTATTTTTTCCTTATACACCAAGTGTATGGGAAGATGCTATATAGAGTCGAAAAAACTAGGTGGGAATATACTTTCTAATTTGCATAAGATTATAGGTATATTTTTCTCAAGACGGGTCATATCTTCAACCTTAATGACGGTAGATGTCAATTCCTTAAAGAATAAGCTTAACTCGGTTAGTGATTGCTATAAATTTGTTGGTAACATGTCCCGAAATGTGACAGGTATTAATCTCTCGCATAAATACATGACATTCATGACTTTTCATGCCATGTAATCCGAGGTTATTCATATCAACACATCTTGCCAAGTTTGAAACATATCCGTCAAGAAATTTAAGTTGTTTAATCTATTCAAGCAATTGTATTTTTTGTTGTTTGTCTAGAGTGTAATAAGCTTTTGGGCGGTTTCTAGACTTTTCATCTATCTCTAATTCGGTCCGTCGACAATATAGCTTCAAGTCTTTTCTAGAATTTGTATTGTCTTTTGTATTTCCCGACACACTCATAATTATATTAAAAATATTATCGAAGATATTTTTTCAATGTGCATCACATCCAAATTATGATGAATTAAATTAGAACTCCAATAAGGTAGATCCCGGAATATAGTATGTTTTTTTCAACTACAATATTTGGATATATTTTTGTTATACTCTTTCGAGCTCTCTTCCGTTACTTTCAACAACCCCTAATGGTGTAATTCTTGTAAAATATATGTTCCAAAATTGATTAGAGGAGCAATGTTTGTAACAACAGAATTTTGCTTGAATGCGTTCTGTTTCGCCTAAAGGGATGGCTTTGTGGCGGAAAATTTCGGTGACAATCAAACCATGATGCTTTTCTGCAGTTACGGAGGCTAAAAGCATCGAATTTTTCATATAATATGGAAATGCTGTCTTACCCACAGTACTCCAACCCGATAACATTGAGTATGCAGGGAAATCGCTAATTTTTCACATGATTGCAGCTCTCATACAAAAATTCTCCTTATAGGACACATCATAGGTACGAGCACCTACTTTCCACAATTCAATCAACTCTTTAATTAGGGGTTGTAAGTATACGTCTAGATTGACTTTAGGATTTTAGAACCTAGGACAATTATGGTTAAAAACATATATTCTTCTTTCATACATTTTCACGGTGGTAAATTATGAAACGTTACAATTATAGGCTATGAAAAATATTGTTGTCTAGTTTGACCAAAAGGTTGAAACCCATCCATGCAAATACCTAATCCGACATTTTTAATTTCTAATGCAAATGAAAGATGTGTTTGGTTAAAATACCACCATGCATAGGAGTCTAAATAATGATGCATGACGTCCGGCTCAACTATTTATTGCACATGCCATGTCATGTCGCCGACGATGGCGGTCGATCCATACATCCTTTGTAATCGTAGGGTTAGGGGTAAATAATACATTTTTTTGTATGGAGAAAAATGTTTCTCTAACCAATCCTTAGGCTTTCAATATCGAGGATGGTCACATATTTTACAAATGATTCTTTCGCTATCTTTACCTCAATAAATCATGCAACCGTTTATGCAACTATGGATCTTTTCAACGAGTAAACCCATCATTTCTACCATTTTTTTTTATATTGTAAAAGTCTTATGGAATGCGATTATCGACAAGGATCAACTCTTTCATAAGTTGACATAAGTCATTGCAACACATCTCCGAGAAATGATGCTCGGACTTCGGATGTAACAAACGAGATGTTGTGGATAACTCGTGAATGATTTTTTGAACCGAGCCGTATTTCTCTATTCGATGCATTTAACAAATTGTAAAATGCTTGGGCATTAAGGTTTAGGTCTTCTTCGTGTTAGACAGATTAAATGATGAACCAACTGCATCCATCACCATTGTGTGATATCGATTGTCTTAAGGGTGATCAAATATTTATTCTTGTTGAATATAATTAATTGAATTGTCATCATAAATGACCGAATCATTCTCTTCATGCCGTCTCCACATATAATACTTAAACACAAAATCATATCGCATCAAATGATACTTAACGGTATTAGGTTCAAGATAAATACGATTTTGATATTTTGTAAGTTTACAAGGACATTGTATCTTATTTCCATCCATACACCGTGGATGACTAATGACAAAATTAATAAATTCATTAATCCCATGAACGAAATGTTCATTTAATAGTTCATCGACTAATCTAAAGTCAATCCATGAACGATCCGAATTTATTTTAAACTAAATTAATTGTGTAATTAATAAAAATTATAAATATTTGTAATAACTTAATAACTAAACTAACTTAGTATTAATCAATCAATCAATTATTAATCAACAATGAATTTATTGAAATATATTATTGACTTATTAACTAAATAAATTACCAAGTGATTTACTTAATTATTTATTAAATTAACTAAATAAACTTAATTACTAATTAATTTTTCAAAAACTAAATTAGATTTCGAAAACTATTTAATTTTTTAATCGGTGATTAATTTTGTAACAAGTTAATTCCTTTTTTCAATAGAATCAACAAATAAATAAACTTAATAAATAATTAAATTTTTCATAACTAAATATATTTTACAAATAATTAAAATTTGTTATAACTACTTAAGTTTGTAATTACTTAAGTGCTTCACTTAATGAACGACTAATTTATTGAAATATATTATTGACTTATTAACTAAATTAATTACCAAGTGATTTACTTAGTTATTAACTAAATTAACTAAATAAACTTAATTACTAATTAATTTTTTTTAAAAAAAAAACTAAAATAGATTTCGAAAAATATTTATTTTTTAATCACTAATTAATTATGTAACAATTTAATTCGTTTTTTTAATCTAATCAACAAATAAATATACTTAATCACTAATTATATTTTTTATAACTGAATATAATTTACAACTAATTAAAATTTATAATAACTACTTAATTTTGTAATTACTTTATTCCTTCAATTAATCAACAACTAATTAAACAAACTTTATTACTAATAAATTTTTCAATTACCAAATATTATTTAGAAAATTAATAATTTTGTAATTGCTAAAATTTTTTATAAAATTATTATCAATTTTTAAAATTAATTAATATTCCAAAAAAGCATAAATTAAACTAACTAAATTAATAATTAACAATATTTAACAATAAACTTACTTAATTAACAATTAAAATTTACCAATTAAGCTTACAAATTAATAATGAAACTAATAACAAAAAAAAAATTTATTTAACAATTAAAAAATTAAACTAACACAATTAACACACATTCATAACAATTACATTTATTTAACACTTAAACTAACTAAATTAACAATTATCAATAACAATAACACAATTAACAATTAATACTAAATTAACAATTAACACTAAATTAACCAATAACACAATTAACACTTACGCAATTAACAATTAAAACCGACCAATAAAACAATTAACACTTACACAATTAACAATTAACACTAACCAATAACACAATTAACACTAACAATTATCATTAACATTAACAATTAAATTAACAAAATAATTTAACATCTAATTATGAAAAAAAATGAAAAAAATTAAAAAATTAATTGAGGGGTTAGATGATGGAGGACTTTTCACCTACATAAGAAGGATAGGAGGTCTGCGCCGATGGAGGAGCTCACTGGAGGTGGTTTAGCTAGAATCCCGAAGGTTGAAGAAGGGGGAAGAAAGAGAGAAAAAAATGAAGGAAAAATGGAGGAGAAAAGGGAGAAATGGAGGGGAGAAAGGGAAGGACGAGAGAGAGGAGTAGATTGGAAGCAAAATGAAGAAGATCTTAGGCAAATCGGCGCTGAAAAGTGCAAGAGAAGAAGAGAGGAAAAAGAGAAAAATAGGAAAAGAAATGCGGGCAGTGGGTTAAAAAGGGGTTTGATTTTAGCGACGGAGTCCATTGCAAACGGCTAAAAAATAGTAGTTTTCTCCCAAAACGGGAGGATTTTTCCGACGGGTTAGCGACGGACTAAATTTGAATCTTTACGATGGTTTTGACTAAAAATATCATTGCAAAGTTGGTTACATTTATTTATTAGCGATGATTAACGTAGTCCGTCATAAAAAACGATTGCTAAAATTATTTTTTTTAGTCCCTCGTAAAATTTCTTTAAACCCTCACAAATTTTGTTATTTAGAGACAATTTTTAGACCGTCGCTAAATTCCCCTCACAAATCTTCATTTTTGGTGTAGTGATATATCCCAAAAGATATATATAGTTTAAGGTCTAATTGGCTCCAAATTAACTTGAAACAAAATTACAAACCAAAGCAGGAGAGGCAATATAAATAAATGTGACATTAGAAACATTTCTGATTGTATATGTCATTTCAATCCATGAAATTACAAAAGAACTTGTGTTGAGTAGTGAAAAGCTAAAGATGCATCTTTTCTAAACACGTTACGTTTCATCAACTTTCCTGGCTCTCCCTTTCAAACAAATTGGCCACAGTGCTTGTACTGTTTTGCTTGGATGCGTTTGGACAGACTTGGCTAGCTTCTCAAAGCTTGTACTCTCATACTCTGCGTATATTGCCTGTATAATTATGTCAATTAATGACTTAACTAGATGTTTAAGAAAGGTTCAAACACTTATATGCAAGTGAAAGGATTAATGCCAATAGAAAAACTACAAAAATGAAGAAGGAATTGTCCTACTGTTACTTCCAATGTTACAGAATGACTTGATTATTTGTGTTAGTGTTCAACAAAATGAAGTTATACAATCAATATATATTCTCTTCATAAGCTACAAGAATGTTGCTGACTCCTCACAAATGCAAAGCAGAAAGAGAAGGCATAGAGGCAAACCTGATTGTAATACTAGTAAATGGACTTCATAAAGCTCCTTCACTTTTGCAAAACATGCTAAATCTGTTTTCCCGTAGTTTTCCTAAATTAGATGCATATAGACATGCAAACTAGTAAATATAGTTGCATTTAATTGTTATAGATTGTAATACACATATGTAGAAAGAAGATTGAATCAAAGTTGAGTGACCAATTTATAAAATAACTACATATTTACAGATGAATTTCGTCTAAGAGGTATGTCTATTTGAACTACAAGTTGAAAAACAAACCCTTAAACCATATGTTTGAACCGCAGGTTGAGTATTCAACTGTGTCTTCAAAGTGTAGATTGATTGTGATTGTTGGTTTTTGGCAGTGTACAAAAAGACATAATCATTCCTAAATACATTGAATATTTTGGACAAATAATTGCCTTGTAGTAGCTATAAATTAAAGTATTAGAAACATTTGTAAACAGATAATCTTCATAAACTATAAATTAAAGTATTAGAAACATTTGTAAACAGATAATCTTCATCGTATTCTCTTTTCTTTGTAAGTTCTAAGAGAAATATAGAAATTTGTTATCCTAGATTTTTTGGTAGCTTTATTTAGTCTTGGAAGTGTATTTGCTTTGAATCTAATGGTAAACTACGTTTGTAATGGGGGAAAATATCACTTTAAAGATAAAGAATATTTGTTTCTTGATTCAAAGTCACATATCCATCTTCAAATCTCCATACACTAACAATTATAAAGTGATATTTTTTACTACTTGATGAATGCTCTTGTATAAGAAACAACAATTAAAGATGCCTACACAAAATATCATAAGGGCATTGTTTTGATGTTGTAAACACTCTCTCTAACAAATTGTATGAGTTTCTTATGTCCTTTGTGTTAAAAGAATTGTCTTTGAAGAATAATTTTATTAAAGACAAAATTCTGAATATTAGTCATTCACACTCAATTACTTGGTGTCCAGGCTTTAAATAGGCATTTACATAAAAAAAATATATGTTGCTACTTCCTGAAAATTCTAACTAATAAAATTTCCAAGATAGTGACACCTATACTTTGACTCAAATAAAAACTCAACTACTAGATGAAAGAAAACTGAATCAATAACGGCAACACATTATTTTAGCAATAATAAAAGGACCAAGTCAGATCACGTTGGAATTATTTCCAACACTCTCCCCTTGATTCAAATGTGGGCTTTCATTCCAATCATCGATTTGAATTTATCTTCTGGTAAGGCTTTTGTAAAGATATTAGCTGGTTACATATCAGTGTTAGTATTGCAACTCAATCTCCCCTTTGGTAACAAGTTCTCTGATGAAGTGATGCTTTGTCTCAATATGTATGGTTCTGCCTTGTTGAACTAGATTCTTAGACATTGCAATGGTTGATTTATTGTCACAAAAGATCATTATAGGTTCCTCTTGCTTATGCTTCAAATCCTTCAAGATTTTCATCAACCAAATGGCTTGACATGCTGTTGTTGAGGCAGCTATATACTCTGCTTTAGTGTTTGATAAGGCAGTAGACTCTTGCTTTTTTGATGTCTAGAAAATTGCTCATGAACTAAGACTGAAAAAGTAACTAGTTGTGCTTCTCCTATCATCTGCACAGGCTGCCCAATCGCTATCAATAAAACCAACAAGATTATATGAGTTTCCTCTATTATACCTTATGCCAAATGTTATGCCTTGAATGTATCTCAAAATTCTCTTGACTACTCCAAAGTGATGCTTGTTAGGATTGTGCATGAACCTAGAAATGAGATTGACTGTAAACATAATATCTAGTCTTGTATTGGTGAGATACATAAGTCCTCCAACTAGACTTCTAAATTGTTTCTCGTCTACCTTTTCAACCCCATCATTTAGTGAAAGCTTCTCATTAGTATTCAATGGAGTCTTGGCAGGCTTGCTATCTACCATGCTGAATTTCTTCAATAAGTTCTCAGCATATTTTTTCTGATAAATGAAAATTCCATTTGAATCTTGTAAAACTTCCAAACCCAAGAAGTAATATAAAATACCTAGATCAGACATCTCAAATGTTAGCATCATTGAATTTTTAAATTCATCCATCATATGAGAGGAATTTCCAGCATAAATGATATCATCAACATACAAACACACAGCTAAAAATTCATTCCCAACACTTTTCACATATAACATTGGTTCAGTGGGACTCCTTTAAAAACCATTTTTAGTAAAGTAAGTATTGATCTTACCATACCAGGCTCTCGGTGCTTTCTTAAGCCCATGGAGCGCCTTATGCAGCTTGTAAACTTTATATTCTAACCCTTTCACTTCAAAGCCTTGTGGTTGGTCAACAAACACATCTCCAACAAGATCACCATTAAGAAATACAGACTTCACATCTAATTGATAGATTGTCCAGCCATTTTCAGCAACCAAAGCTAAAAGAGTTCTAATAGTATCAAAATGAGCAATAGGAGCATATGCTTTTTTCCTTTACAATGACCTCTTAGTATTATACTTTGATTTGAAGACCCATTTCAGACCAATGGCTTCTTTTCCCTCTGGTAAATCCACCAATGTCCATGTCTTATTCCTCTCAATGGCTGTAATTTCTTCTTCCATTGCCTAACACCATTCTTTCTTTTTAATTGCTTTTTCAAAACAAGTCCGTTCTAAGGTAAAGCAAGCATATTCACAAGAAGCATAAATTTCATCAAGGCTTCTCATCCTCCTTCGTGTAGAGCTTGAGAGGATGAAAGAATCTCATCTGGTTCATCAAGTCTGAATGGCTCAAGAGTTGTTCTGCTCTCCATCATCTGTTTTGGCAATGTTTCCCAATTCCATGCTTCATTTTCATTAAACACAGCATCATGACCAATAGATAACTTGTTAGAATTTGGCTCATAGAGCCTATAGCCTTTAGTTTCTTCCCCGTAGCCAACAAAAATACATTTTATGCTTTTATCATCCAACTTACTTCTTACCTCAGAACACACAAAAGCATAAGCTATATAACCAACTATTCTTAAATGACTTACACCAGGTCTCCTTCATGCCAAGCTTCATATGGTGTCATTCATTGGAAATTTTTTTAGTAAGCAAACTGCGACGGCTACAACTCCAACCCAAAACTTCTTCAGAAGCCCTTTCTCCCTCAACATGCTTCTTGCAGCTTCTACAACTTTTCTACTCTTGAACTATACTACCCCATTTTGTTGAGGTGTATAGCTAGCTATGAGTTGCCTTTGAATTCCATGATCATTGTATAACATTTTGAATTCTACAGATGTGAACTCGCCTCCACAATCAGTTAGTAGTTTCATAATAGAACAACCAGTTTCCTTTTCAACAATTGCTTTAAATTGCTTAAAGAAATTAAAAGGTTAGACTTTTCTTTCAAAAAATAAACAGAGGTCATTCTCAAAAAATCATCCACAAAAAGTAAAAAATACTTACTTCTATTCAAGGAGAGTGTATTCATCGGACCACATATATCTACGAGCGCCAACATCAACTTTTTAGTGGCTCTCTAAGTTTTTCCTATTGGAAAACTTTCTCGATGTTGCTTCCTAAAATTACAAGCTTCAAATGGCTGTTTTTTTCCTTTAATCATTGGAAGACCAACTACCATATTTTCTTTGCACAACAAGGTTAGTCCATCAACATTCAAATGACCATACCTTTGATGCCACAACATCAGATCATCACCAGACGCACTAAATTCATTGATACTTAGTTTTGACAAATAAAGAGGAAACATTTTGTTTTCAGTCATCTTAACTGAATAAATCAGGTTCATGTTCCTCTTAGAAAAAATTTGGCATTCATCATTATCAAAGACTACATAGTACCCTTTCTTCATTAATTGACCCAAACTCAACAACCAAAGCACATACCTGGACCCGATCATTATTTCCCATCTTCACTTCTGTTTGAATAGAATCGTCAATCTCCATAAAGAATTTTTTATCTCCTATCATATGGTTGCTACAGCCACTATCAAGGTACCAAATATCCTCAAACTCATCAACATGGTTAGCCAAACATGAGAGAAACAAATTGTCTTCTACGGCATGTTCCTTTTCTTCACTAAAATTAGCTTGTACTTTAGTATTTTGCTAGTAATTTTTAGCTATATGCCCATATTTATTACATGCGTAACATTGAATTCCACTTTTCCTCCCATTATTTTTCTTATACCCACATCTTCTTCCTCATGATTAGTTCTTCCATAATAAGAACATGGATTTAAGTCAGTATTGTTACCTTGAGGATTGTTTCTTTGTTGATTGCTTTTAACTCTGCCTCTACCTCTCACCCCACAAATGCCACCTTGACCTCTTCCATCAAAGATCCTTTTCTCATGAAGCTGCAACTGAAAAGCTTATTATGGAGAAGCTTCAATTTTCCTACTCAACCGTTGCTCATGAGCTAATAGTGATCCCATCAATTCATGAAGGGAATAGTCTGAAAAATTCTTCGATTCTTCAATAGCAGTAACAACATGATCAAACTTAGAGGCAAGGCTCTGTAAAACCTTCTCAACTATCTTCTGATCAAACATATCTTCTCCAAAAGATCTGATTTGATTCACCACAGAAGTAACTCTAGTGAAAAAATCTTGGATGGATTCTGATGATTTCATTAGAAGATTCTCAAAATCTCTACAAAAAGTTTATAGCTTCATGGTAACCACTCTTCTTGACCCTTGATACTCTTCTTCTAGTAGGTACCAAGCTTCTTATGACATCGTAGCTCCTATAACTTGTGGAAAAATTACATCATCTAGCGCTTGCTGGATCAGAAATAGAGCCTTTACATCCGTCTTTTGTTTTTCCTTCAACTCATTACATTATCCTACAATTAGCCTCTCTGCATCTGCAAGATCACCAAGACCATTCTCAACTAGGTCTCATAAATCATAGGACATAAACAAAGTCGTCATCTTGATACGTTAGAACTGGTAATTAAGACTAGTGAAGACAAGAATATTTTGAGATGAATTTGGAACAACGCTACTTGAGGCCATATTAAAAGATGATTTTCCTTAGCACTCACAACTCTCTATGTGTTTATTCACAGCTCTCTTATCTCTGTGTTTCTCTCTATACTGGTGTTTCACTCACTCTCACACTCATGAAACCTGGCTCTAGTATCATAATGTTAAAAGAATTGTCTTTGAAGAACAATTTTATTGAAGAAAAAATTTTGAATATTTGTCATTCACACTCAATAACTTGGTGTCCAACCTTTAAATAGGCACTTACATAAAAAAAAAATAATAAAAATAAAAAACACGTTGCTACTTCCTGAAAATTCTAACTGATAAAATTTCCAAAACAGTGACTCCAATAAAAAACTCAACTATTAGATAAAAGAAGATTGAATCAATAATGATAACACATTATTTTAGCAACAATAAAAGGACCAAGTCAGACCACGTTGGAATTATTTCCAACGCTTTGAAGATTCTATTGAATTGATGAATGCATCAGAGAAAAGTACGATAATGAAGATTACTATCAAGTGCAGAATGAAAGGACTACTTCAAATAGAAAAAAAGAAAAAAGTTCAAACATATGAAGAAAACAATGATGTTTCCTATAAGATTAAATGGATGAATTACATGAAAGTTTGATCTTGAAAAGTTTGAAACCATGATACAATAACATGGTGTAAGATATGCAATTATGTGTTTAAATATTTCATTGACCATGTTATGATAGTCACAAGAAAATTTAAAACTCAACACAAGATAAATAGAAAATATCAATCACTATGAATAGTGACATTCTAAAAGAGATGGAGAATAATTGTCACAGTGATGGTAAAAATAATACTTTGTGAAGACTTCTTGGTAAGAATAATGGAATGGAAGAAACTATTCTTAATCTAATAAAACTTATATTCATAGTTTTAAATATGTGAAAGCAATGTTGTCTTGTTGGAAATTAAAATTTGATCTTATTTAAATAATGTTATGTTCTTATGATGGAGATGTTGAATCAATGTTTTCATAGCGTCAAAAGTGTTATATTATTGATTAACATTAATTTATTTGTTTTATTACATTATGAACTTTTGATATGTATTTGTTTTTTTCATGACATGAATAATTTATATGATCATAAGAATAGAAACATATGGTCTTGTTTGAAAATTAAAATTATGCTTAAATACATCTTTGAAGATGTTCATATGATTGTTTATGAGAGATAAGTTTTTGATGTATTATAAAGCCTCGAAGCATGATTGTTCAAAAGAACAAGTTTTATTGTAAATTCATATGGATTATTTGCAAGTTTCATTGCTTGTATTTAAGAATTTGACAAAAGAATTTTTTTTAGTATATATGTTGTAATGATTTTGGAAAAATATGCTAATATTGGAATGTTTAAAGTACGAAAACTCTTGATATATTTGATTTTCATTATGAACCAACTCTTGAAAGTATATATATAAGATTTTGGAAATAAAGTGAATATGACACTAAGGAATGGAATGTTACGGTCTTTATCTCGGAGATATTATAGTAATCTTATATCTAATCCGAAATGAAAGGTGGTACATGCATTCATTGTTCAATATGTCAATTTCTAATATTTTGTTAGCAAGTATAAATTGTTTTATGATAAAATTAATAATTCAATATTAGTATATCTAAAAATTGAAACTTGTATTATCATGTTCATGAATATTTTGTGATGCTTATACATAAGTGAAAGATTAAGCATTATTGCTTAGATTTGTATGTTAGTGTTGATACCCAAGATCCAACCATGTTTGGATGAGACCAAGTTAATGTATTATTGCATCATTTAATGAAGAAGTCATTCTATTAATTCTTATGTTTACATGTTGATAAATTCAGTAGAATTAGATAAAAGTCCTTATTATATGCATTTGTAATAGTGATTGATCGAAAGATATGAGACAAACACTAATACATATAAATGATATCATTAAATGTCCCAAGTCATAGCATTGTCGAGAATGGACATTGACAATATGCGGATAGACTTGTGAGTGCTATACTTGTGCTATATGATAGTAGTAGGAGATCTCACACCTATTGGCATGATGATGCCCAAACAAGCACTTAGGTGATTTATTAGAGAAAATATACTAGGCTTGACTCATCATGATAACTCATTTGGTTTTAGTCTATGGGAATCTCATACGAGATGGGTACAAATGGTCTTTAGACTTGAAGTCGTTATGGTTATCTCATTAGAGGACTTATGCACTTTGACACTCATTTTGATAGACCCATTAATGGGTTGCATATGGGTGATTCATTAGGTGCACTAGGAATCCAATAGAGATAGGTGTATAACTAAGATAGGACATGTCATTTCTTATATGCTAAAGGATTTATCACATTGCACTTCGATAAATATCTTCTTAAGAAATCCGAGGCCACAATAGGAGTACACCAATAGAGCCTAATTGGTTTACTCTAAGAGCTACGATATTTAGGAATCGAAGAAAAATTATGTGATTACAATCGAACAAGGCTAATAACCAAGTTCAAGATTACATTGTGATAAGTTGACATGAGGACTAAATTGTATGGTAACCATGCTTGTGAAAGGTAATAATGAATTAACTAATCCTCTAGAGAATTAGGTAGTCATAATGTCTTGTTAGAGGCCAATCTTGATTTATGTATCAAGAGATAAAAGAGAAGTCTTTTATTCTTGATACATTGCCAATATATCTATGAGCCTAATGAGTCACATACATAAGTTTAAATATTCACATTATAAATGAGAAGCAAATACATGGGAAAAAATTTTCAATTATAAAAGTTTTCTTTTTTGGAAAGAGTTTTCAAAATGGAAAGTTTTCTATTTTGGAAATCGATTTTCTAATTTGGAAGTTAGTTTCAAATTTGGAAATAAAGAACATAAAAGAAAAGGAGTTTCCTAATTTAGATTAAAGGGTATTTTAGAAAATTATTTCATAATGTGGACCCCACCAAAATAATCTAAGAATATTTATTTGGATAATCCAAATAAATTAATTGGGCTAAAATAGTTTTGGATCATTAGGTTTAATTAAAAGCTTTAAGATAATTTTGGTGAGAGGATAAACATCAACCTTATTGGATAAGGATGAATGTTTTAAAGATAAAAATTAACCTTATTGGATAAGGTTAAATGTTTTAAAAGATAATAATCAAGTAGTCCACATATAAAATAACTCCTTATCTTTAGAGGATAAGGAAGCAACAACCTATAGTCCTTTATGGACTCATAGCCACCCCTCTTCTTGTCCTTGGAGGATAAGGAAACTCTTCCCCTAGACATAGGAGGAGAGATGTGGCATGAAAGGTGATGATGATCAACCATAGAGTATTTCGGCCAAGTTAAATTAAAAGAGAGAATTTCAACCAAAAGAAAAAAGGAAAAAAGGGAGATTTCAGCCAGCCCCTAAATTGTCTAAGGCACACGGCCAAGAGAGAAAATAAAGGAGAAAATATTTTTCTTCAAAACCCTAGCAAGAAATACTCTTTCTTTCTCTTTTAAAGTTATCGCAAAGTTGCTTAGGATTGATTTCTAAAGTCAATACTTAATCAGAAAAGGTAGAGCTAGCACCTCATTAATTTTGAGTGCTTCTTTGTGAATACTTGGGCTAAGTGGATCATCAATAGAGACCGAACACTTGGACGACTAATCAAAGGAAAGGAATTTAGATATACGCTACAAGAGGTAATCCTTTACTTTTAGCTTATTATTCATGTATGTATGATTAGTAGATTCAACAACATGATCTTGGGTTCTTAGATGGAGGAAAATTTTTATTTATTCTACACTTTCATAGGATGCATGATCCTTCATTGTAATGATCAAAGAAAATAAACACCTTGTGTAAAATAGAAAAAGGTGGATTTCTATATGGAATTTTTCTTCTTTATGAAGATAAGCAAATCATATATCAAATAAGTATGATTACCTCATGATATAAAGGATTGGTGAAGAGAAAGAATAGGAAATTGGTGGGATGGTCAATGTCATGATTCTCAATGTCAAGTTGTTAGAATCTTTAAGAGTAATAATTATTAATGATTTGTTGTGTTAATAATGGAATACCTTCAAATAAAGCTAATATAGAAGAGAACCTAACCTAAGTTATCTTAAAGCATGTGTGTGTTTAGCTTATTATAGAGTTTTTGAGCCACAATAAACAAATTTACAACCAAGATATTTGAAGAGTGTTTTTGTGACATATATTGGACATTCTAAACATATGGATGTTAGACATTCTAAGCATATGGATTACTAGAAATTATAATGTTCTTATAGAATCAAGAGATGTTGAATTCATTGAGAAAAATCACTTAATGATTTAGAAAAAATTCTAAAACTATAATCACACAAACCCTAATATTAATCTTGATGATTCCTTTAAGAATAACAAAAAAAGCAATTAGCTCACCGAGTCATGTTAGAAGAAATCAAAGAGAAAGAATAGAAAATAATTAGATTCCAACTTTGAGTAGTTACGAGGGATAGCATATCTTGTGAAAAAGAATCAAAAAATCATGATTTTTAGATTCTCATATTGTTAAATGTTAATCTTAAAACTCCTTATGAAGTTATGGCTTCAATCACTATAACAAATTTGAAATTTAACTACAAAACGATTTCTTATGAATTCATTTTCATCCCCAAATATTAATATTCCCCGACAAGAAACTTATTTCGTCCTCAAATCATTAGAGCTCAAGTTTTTCGCTCCGCACTTGGCTTGTTATGGATGAATTATCTTATTTTGGGATGAAACTATATGTCTTAAAATATTAAGTTATTTAAGGACGAGATTGTTTTATCAATTTATCTATTTGGGATGAAAAGAAAGATGTCCAAAAATCTTAGGTATCTACATGGACGAAAAAGAAACATCGCCTATTTTTGAAATAAAACATTAACCCTCAAATTTTAGGTCAAAGACCGTACAACGCATTTAGAAAACAAAGCTTCCCACATAATCTTGCGAGAGTAAAATTCCCACAATAACCATAAAATCTTGCTAGATCTAGAGTAAAATACCCATAAAAACCATAAAATCGAGCCACTCGAATTAATACCCAAAAAATCTTATCATTGTGATTTCCACTTTTGTATTATTTCTTTTCTTTCTCATTCAATTTAGAGATATTAAGAGCGGACATTAATGGTGGATTCAATGCAGCATCATCGAAGATATTTGCTCGAGTAGTGATGTTCATCCGATTAAGTGATGGGGAAAATAGGCTCTTGTGATCGATCTTCCGACAAGAATAACGGACTTGTTACAATCTCTCAAAGGTTACCTTCTATTTCCTTTTTAATATGTCATTTGATTTGTTAATTTCTTTATTGCAATAAGTTGTTCTCTTCAACCTAAACATATAGCAATATTCGAATGGGTTTTTTTGTTGAGATGCATTCCTCTCAAATGGTTGTTTATGAATTTGAAAACATACTATTGTTGCTAATTAAAAAATCAATTTTCATTAGTTGTATAACTACTGGGATGATGATGATGATCTCTACATTAACATTTTCATAATGAAATCTTTTAGCAGATCCTAAGCATTCTTGTTTTTCAATTGTAAAGAAAGAGCTATTGATTTGATAGTGTAGAAACTCTTTTCGTTTTTGCCAAATGTGTGCAATTTCTGTAATCATGTGCTAATATTAGTCTCAAATTGTTTTATTTTTTTGGTTTTTCTTATTGTTGTATTTCAATATATACGGAATCAAGCAATAAATGCCTCAAACAACCAAATCATGCTCATACGCCGATATCGATCTCTTTTTTTTAAATTATACTCAACTAGTTGCAACTTTGAACATGCTGATTTACATGTTGATAGGTAGTGTTATCTTTGGTTTTCTCTAGCATGTCATGTTCTATGTTGTAGTTGCAAGTATAGGAACTGCTGTCATTAGCTTCAATTATGGAATCTGCCATATAGGTAGTGTTGAGAGTGAGAAATATAGTAGAGCCTCGTTGTGTGGATGGGCTAGAGTTGTCCGTGACAACATGATCGGCCATGTTGTGTGGTATAATAAATTTGTTCTTAGTCATTTTGAAACTTTTGAATTACTTGGGAACAATAATTTTGAGAGAATACATGGTTTGTTCTTGGTTTGATTCGTGGATGTGCTTGGATTTTTAGAAGTTATGAGACCGGCCTATTATTAAATCAACTTTCGTTATGAGAATCCATCTTTTGAAATTCATCTAACACATACTTATGAAAATGGGAGCTCCTTTATTCCGTTCATTTGCATAGTTGATGTTTCGTAATTTATAAAGACAAGCGACTCGACATCATGTTAAATGAAATGATAACTTTAGAATATTATGCAATGTGCTTTCGGGATGATGTGCTTTTGATGTGTTTTTTATTAACTATAATTCTCATTTATCAAAAAAAAAAAAATGGATGCGGGACTAATTAATTTATCTCTCAAAGAATGAAGGACCAAGATGAAAAAAAACATGCATGAATAGGGACTTTGAATGTGTAGCTACGAGTGAATGAATAGGAGCAATCCCACTTCTTTTAGTTTTTTTTATAATTATAGTGGATATCCGGGAACAAAATTTGAAAAGTGATCTAAACTGCAAAGTACGGAAAGAATGAAGAAATTAACCGATAAATTGAGTATGGTGGTGAGAGGTTGAAACCAAATTTGAACAAAGGATGAAAAGTGAAGCTTCCCCTCGAATTCCTTGTTCATTCTAGTGTTCTTAAAAAAAAATAAAAATAAAATAAAAAAAAAAAAGCTTCAAGCTTTAGTCTTTTCCTTCTCTATTTTATTTTTTCTTTTGGTTCCTATACTCTTTCCTTGCTACTCTCTCTTCGTTATCGAACACCTAAACCAGAGAACTCTTAAAACTCTAAAGCCTCAATTTCCAAACCAAAGACCTCTTAAAAACCTCTTCTTCTTTTTTCTCTTCCCCCTCTTCACATACTCCTCAAACCCTAAATATCTTCAATCGCCCTTATTCCTCAACCTTTCGATCCTTCTCAATTCATCCTAATCCTTCCCTATTAAAACCAAAACCACATACGCTCCCCTTGTCATCTTCTCTGTTTGTGTTGCTGCTACTCGTTGTTCTTACTTCACACCATGTAGGACGACATGGATTAAGGAGATGGAGGACGAGGCTACGGAGTTAAGAGGGACGAGAAGGACAAAACCATTTGACAAAAACACTTCGGCCAAAAATCAACAAGAAACAAATCCAACTTCATGTTTGTCCCTGAAAAAGATAGTGAATGGTACATTCACTGTCTTCAAAATGCATTGTTTCGGTGTTAAATCGATCATTTGATTTTTTAAATTGTTTGCAATTACATCCTCGCGTTCCTTGATTTTGGTTTCTATTCTCTCCTATTCCGTTCAATTGCACTCTTGTGTCTATTGATTTTGGTTTCTATTTTTTTCAATTACACCCCTACATCTTTTGATTTGGTTTCTATTCTTTTAGTTTTGTTCAATTGCGAGATCTTCACTTATTGATTTTGGTTTCGTTTTTTGTTCAGCTTACACCCCCGCATTCATTAATTTTGGTTTCTACTCTTTTAATTTTGTGCAATTGCGCCCTCGGTTGAATATTCTTAACAATTAATCATATTTTTTTATTTTTCCTTTTCCATTATTTTTGTATTTTTATCTTTTTATGATAATGTAAAATAAAAAAAAGAGAAGTTAACCTAATTTTTATGTTTTCCTTTTCTTTTTTTTAATTGTTGATTTTTTTTTTTTTGGTGAAAAATAAAGGATAAATTAAATTAAAAAGCTAAAGATTTAAATGATGATGATAATAATAATAATAATAACAATAATAATAATAATAATAATAATAATAAATGTGCACATGTAAAATAAAATTAGTAAAAATAAAATAATAATATAAATAAGGGTCGGACAAATTTGGTTATGACACATGTAGTAGTTAAAATATATTTTATGTTCAAGTAATCTATTAAATATAGTAAGCATAAATTTTCTACAAAACTAAGTGATAAATTCGATCGAGCTCTAAAACCAATCTATAATCACATTCACATTTTCTAAACTCGATTCGTATAAGATTGGATTTGATCCATTTTATTAAAAATACAGATCCAAATATACTATGATTTTATCCGAATTTGACCCATTGATGACCTCTAATTATAAGCTACCATTCCCTCTAAGAGGATTCTCCAACCCACCATTTTGTTTTGCGGATATAAGCTACTTTGATTACCATCCATTATTAAACTTTGTCATTACGACCTCTAATAAAAAGTCACATCATCACCCGTCATCAATCGTGGTTCACCATCTTGTCAAGAGGGACTAACCACATTATGTCATCTAGATGATGGAAGGAAAAACAAAAACAAAAAAAAAATAGTTGGTTTGATTCGTTAACAATTATAATGATGTTCACCGCAAAAAGTTAAGCATTTAGTGATGAAAAATTCTTTTTCTATATATATATATATCATCATTAATTTTTTTTAGCAACGGAATGGAAACAAACTCTAATTGAAAGTAAAATTCTTGTCGCTAATAATTTAGCAACAAAAGTTACCATATGTCATAAAATTAGTGACGGATAAGTTTTTCTTATAGTGAAGTGCTTCTATCGCTAATGCAATGAAATTTAGCAACGGGCATTACAATCCATCATAAAATTAGTGATGGATAAGTTGTCACTATAGTGAAGTATTTCATTCACTAATGTGATGAAATATACCAAAGAAAATTTTCATCGGTGATTTTTTGTTGTTAATCTTTCACCATTGGTCATAATATACTAACAGATTTATAATTGTTTGTCAATAGTTGATATAATTTTTTTTCGATCATTAGTTGATCTTGATCTATCACTAATGAAGGAAATATAATATTTTTGTAATTAATTATAAATGATTTAATGTTTAATTATAGTAGCAAACAACTAAAAATAAAATTATAACATGAAATATTATTACGTAAAATAAAAATAATACAAAACCAAATCAAATATATACAAATGCTCTATAGTATATAAAACTAATATAAAAAAAGAGCTAGTCCTACCGAAGGGGTACATGTGGGAGATCATCATCACCATCCTTTAACGGAACCATGTCCTTTGATGTAAAACCTATAATTATTCACAATATATCTTGGGTACGACATCAATATTCTTAAAAGACATTTTGCAAGATTTTTTATGAATTGGTTCATCATAGAGTTTGATGGTGCATAACATGCCTATAAAATTGACATCCACCACTCATTGTTTAATATGTATGGGAGGGTTCTTTAAAAACCTATTCGCTTTCATCATAATTTTTTTACTTATAATAACTATTTGACTTAATTTCTCCATAATGAATCTTCTTATAATATCCAAACATAAAACCATATTTCACCAAATGGTATTTAACCGTAGCAATTTCTTTATATATATGATTATGATACTTATGGTGATTATATAAGGACACCTTATCTTACTTTCATCCATACTTTTAAGATGACTAATAATAAATGTAATAAATTCTTCAACTCTATTCATGAAATCCTAATATATAATCCTTTTAGTAAGTCTAAAGTAGATTCATGCATGATCCGACCTTATTTTTTTATCCAAACCAACGGACAATTATTTAGTTACCATATTTCCCAATTATGCGGAGGACTAAAGAAAAGATTTTACACAACTTTTTTTTAAAATCTAATAAAATTTTGACAGATTCTCCAAATAAACTAGACATTTCTAAATTATCGAAGACTCCACATATAAAAAAACAACACATCTAAAATACACAACACAAGCACCAAACATGCATAATAGCCAAAATTGACGAAAACAATTTGAATATTTGTTTAGACCAATGTGACTTCAATTGTCATAATTTTCAAACACAAGCAGGAAAACACAACATAATACATAAAATTGACAAAAATGGTTCGAAACGGGGCTTGGATCGACGTGATTTCAAGCATTATGATTTTAGTTCAAAAACAAACAAGCGAGTATGATAGACAAAAATTGGTAAAAAATAGTCAAAATTAAGGTTTGGACCGATGCCATTCTAGGCATCGTGATTTTCAATCAAAATGACAAACATGTAAATATTGGTATAACTAGTAAAATTCACATACTCAATCACACAAACATCAAGCAAGAGTCAATCCATTAATTGACAAGTACAAATAAGCAAAATTGGACACATTTAGTCAATCACAATCAAGCAACTAAATCAATCAATTTGTGCACACTAAGACTAGTATTTGGCTCAAAGGATAATTACTTAATTATCATATTTCCTAATTATGCAGAGGACTAAAGAAAAGATTTTACACAACATTTTTAAAAAATCTAATAAAATTTTGACAGAGTCTCTCAAATAAATTGGACATTTTCAAGTTATTGGAGAATCTACATACATAAAAAATAATACATCTAAAATACACAACACATGCACCAAATAGGCATAATAGGCAACATTGACAAAAATAATTCGAATAGTTATTCGGACCAACGTGACTTCAATTTTCATGATTTTCAAACATAAGCGAGCAAACTTGACATAATACATAAAATTGGCAAAAAAAGGTCCAAAATAGGGCTTGGATCAATGTGACTTCAAGCATTATCATTTTAGTTAAAACAACAAACATACAAGCATGATAGATAAAAATTGACAAAAAAAAGTCCGAATTAGGGTTCGGATTGACAATATTTCGAGCATCGTGATTTCCAATCAAAATGACAAACATGCAAATATTGGCATAACTAGTAAAATTCACATACTCAATCACACAAACAGTATACAAGAGTCAATCCATTAATTGACGAGTACAAACAAGCAAAATTGGGCACATTTAATTAATCACAATCAAGCAACTAAATCAATTAATTTGTGTATACTAAGACTAGTATTTTGCTCAAATAATTTATTTAAATTAAAACACAATCTCTATCCTCCTAGCTCTATTGTAGAGCATTAACACTACCTTATTTCTCCTAAATTTCTAAGGATTTTTTACCCTTCGAGTTCGATACTCTACAACCCTTTAGGTTCGATATGCTACGACGTTTCATAGCACACTTCGATAATCATTGAATAAATTTAATTTCAATATTAATTTAGATTTATTCTATGGATATATAAATTAAAATCTAGAATTTTAATAACTTATCTAGCAATCAAATAATTATAGGAGTTGCTAAGATGTTATTAAAGCTTATGGTGATCAAAATTAGGGTCGGTTCGGTCTTCCTCAACCCCAATAAAGATTGATTATTCGGTTAATTGGGGAGGAAAAATTACTGCATGTTGAAAAACTAGGTGTATAAGTGTATGGTGGTGCGAGTTGAAGTGGCTAAAGTGTGGTTATGGTGATAACTAATGGTGCTTGGAGTGGCTAAAGCTACTCGCTAAATGCGGTAGAGTGGGATAGAGCTACTGTTAGTGGAGCTATAGTGGATTGGAGCTATGACTAGCTATGTTAGAAAGGGTTGGAGTTGCCATTGGAAGTGATAGAGAGAACAACAATAGGCAATTGATGACGTGGGTTGATTAGCGGCATCGTTGCTTTGGTCAAATTTGGGAGAAGTGATGGCTACTTAGAGAGAACGATAGTGGCAAGAGTAGGTGAGGAAAGATGAGAAAAATAGAGAAAAAAGAAAGGACTATTAGATTTAGTTTTGTTTTTTTAGCAATGAACACAATGTTGTTACTATTCATATGTGTTCGTCGTTGTTTAAATTTGTTAAAATTATGCCTTTTTTCCTCTTATTAATGATGGAATGATCCATCGTTGAATTTAGCTTTCTTTTTTTAGTGATGAACTTAATCCATCACTATTCATAAGTGTCCATCACTATTTGAATTTGCCAAAAAAGCACCATTTTCCTCTTATTGGTGACAGAATGATCCGTCGTTGAATTTACATTTTTTAGTGATGGATGTATTTTGTTGTTATATTAAAACTAAATAATAGGTTTAGCAATGGAATATTCTATAATCAATCGAGAGAAAAATGACACCAAAATTAATGACAAAAGTTACTATCCATGTTCAATACCATTGTAAATTAATTGGTAATCTATCACGAAATTTAATTTCAAAAATATATTGCATAATTCAACGATGGTAGTTTTCTATCGTTAAATTCTCATCATAAAATAGTTGGTATTCCATCACTAGTGACCTTAAATGTCTAAAAATTAATACAATCATTACTCATTCGATAATTCATTGTTGTGTATCGATAACTTTATGTTTATTGCTAATTTCTATCTTTATTTATTTATTTATTTATTTTTATATCCATAGTGTTTATCTAAAAGACCTATCTTTAAAGATGGTTTGCTTTCATAGTAATTTTTATTCTAAGTCAAGATTTTTTCTTTGCCGATCTTGATTTGTAGCACCATCATCTTGAAATTCATATTAATAAATATTCATTTTGCTAACATGTAGACAAGATCGATTTCTCCAAATGGTATTTAACCATATCAATCTCTTTATATCTTTGATTCCGATACTTACTATCTTTGATTGTGATACTTACGATGATTATAAGGACACCTTATCTTACTTTTATCCATACTTTCAAGATAACTAACAATAAATATAATAAATTCTTCAACTCTATTCATGAAATCTTGATTTAAAATCCTTTTGGTAAGCCTAAAGTCGATCCAAACACGATCCGACCTTATTTTTTCCTTTTACATATCCAAACAAATAGATAATTACTTAATTATCATATTTCCTAGTTATGCAAAGGACCAAAAAAAAACATTTTACATAACTTTTTTAAAAATCTAATAAAATTTTGATAGAATCTCCCAAGTAAATTAGACATTTCTCAATTATCGAAGATTTCACATACACAAAAAATAACACATGATAGAGAGAATAGTGATGGGTAATCGACGATATAGGTTGATCGGTGGCATCGCTGCTTTGGTTGAATTTGAGAGGAGCAACGGCTACTAAAGAGTACGTGAAGAAGAATGAGAAGATAGAGAAAGAAGAAGGGACTATTAGATTTAGATTTTTTTAACAATGAATGTGACTCTATTACTATTCATAAATGTTCGTCGTTGTTTAAATTTGTAAAAATTATGCCATTTTTCCCGTTATTAATGATGGAATGATATGTCGTTGAATTTAGTTTTTTTTTAGCGATGAACTTAATCCATCGCTATTCATAAGTGTCAATTATTATTCGAATTTGCGAAAATCACCTCATTTTCCTCTTATGGGTAATAGAATGATCCGTCATTGAATTTGCTCGATTTAGCGATGGATGTATTTCGTCATTATATTGTGACAAAATAAAAGGTTTAGTGATGGAATATTCTGTCACCAATAAAAGCAAAAATGGAATCAAAATTAATGAAGAAAGTTACCATCCACTCTAAATACCATTGCAAGTTAGTTGGTAATCCACTCGTGGAACTTAATGCTAAAAATATATTACACAATTCAACGATGGTAGTTTTTTATTGTTGAATTTTCATTATAAAATAGTCGGTATTCCATCACTCGGTGACCCTAAATGTCCGAAAATTGACAACAATCATTACTCATTCACTAATCCATTGTTGTGTGCCAATAACTTCATGTCCATCGCTAATTTCTATCTTTATTAGTTTTTTTTTCCTTTTTGTAATGGTTTGATATCCACGAGTGTTTATCCGAAAGACTTGTCTTTAAAGACAGTTTGCTTTTATAGTAATCTTTACTTTAAGTCAAGATTCTTTCTTTCTCGACCTTAATTTATAGCACTATCATCTTGAAATTCATAGTAAAAAATATTCATTTTACTATCAATTGAATAAGATCATATTTCACCAAATGGTATTTAACCGTATCAATCTCTTTATATCTATGATTCTGATTCTTATGAAGATTATAAGGACATCTTATCTTACTTTCATCTATACTTTCAAGATGATTAACAATAAATGTAATAAATTCTTCAATTCTATTCATGAAATCTTGATTTAAAATCCTTTAGGTAAGCCTAAAGTCAATCCATGCACGATCCGAACTTATTTTTTCCTTTAACATATCCAAACCAACATACAATTACTTAATTACCATATTTCTCAATCATGCAAAGGACTAAAGAAAAGATTTTACACAACTTACTTTAAAAAAATCTAATAAAATTTTGACGTAGTCTTCCAAGCAAATTGGACATTTCCCGATTATCAAAGACTCCATATACATTAAAAAAAAAAAAAAAAGCACATCTAATATACATAACACATAGACCAAGCATGCATAGTAGGTAAAATTGACAAAAAAATTTCGAATAGTGGTTTAGACCAACATGACTTCAATTGTCATGATTTTTAAACTAAGCAAGCAAACATAATATAATACATAAAATCGGCAAAAATGGTCCGAAATAAGGCTTGGATTGACATGATTTCAATCATTATGATTTTAGTTAAAACAATAAACAAGCATGCATGATAGATGAAAATTAGAGAAAAATAGTCCGAATTAGGGTTCGGACCGATGCTATTTCGAGTATTGTGATTTTCAATCAAAATGACACACAAGCAAATATTGGCATAACTTGAAAAATTCACATAATCAATCACATAAACATTAAACAACAATCAATCCATAAATTGACAATACAAACAAGCAAAATTAGGCATATCTAATCAATCACAATCAAGTACCTAAATCAATCAATTTATGCACATCGAGGTCGGTATTTGGCTCGGATAATTCATTTAAATTAAAACATAATCTCTATCCTTCTAGCTCTATTATACAGCATTGACACTACCTTATTTCTCTTTAATTTTAAGGATTTTTTACCCTTCAAGTTCGATAGTCTACAACCCCTCGGGTTCGATACGCTACGACGTATCTTGGCACATTTCATTAATCATTAAATAAATTTAATTTCGAGTGTTAATTTATATTTATTCTATGGATATATAAATTAAAATCTATAATTTTAATAACTTATCTAGCAATCAAATAATTATAGGAGTTGCTAAGATGTTATTAAAGCACATACCGATCAAAATTGGGGTCATTTCAGTCTTCTTCAACCCCAATAAAGATTGATTATTTAATCGATTGAGGAGGAAAAAGCGATCGCATGTTGAAAAACTTGGTGCATAGGTGTGTGGTGGTGCGATTGAAGTGGCTAAAACATGGATGCGGTGATTGCTAGTGGTGCTCGAGTAGCTAAAGTCGTTACTAGATGTAGCACGATGGGATAGAGCTGCTATTAGTGGAGATAAAATGGACTAGAGCTACAATTAGTTGTGTTAAAAGGGGATGGAGTTGCTATTGGAAGTGATAAAGAGAACAACAATGGGTAATTGATGATATGAGTTGATCGTTAGCGTCCTCGCTTTGGTTGAATTGGGAGGAGCGAGGCTACTAGAGAGCGATAGTGGCAAGAGTAGGTGAGGAAGGATGAGAAAATAGAGAGAGAAGAAAAGACTATTAGATTTAGCTTCTTTTTTTTTTTTTTAACAATGAACGCAACTCTATTACTATTCATAAGTGTTTGTCGTTGTTTAAATTTGTCAAAATTATGCCTTTTTTCCTCTTATTAATGATGGCATTATCCGTCGTTGAATTTAGCTTTCTTTTTTTAGCGATGAACTTAATCCATTACTATTCATAAGTGTCCATCACTATTTGAATTAGCCAAAATTGCTTCATTTCATCTTATTAGTGGCGAGAATGATTTGTTGCTGAATTTACCTTTTGTAGTGATGGATGTATTTTGCCATTATATTACAACTAAATAATAGGTTTAGCGATAAAATATTTTATGACCAATAAAAGAAAAAATGGCACCAAAATTAATGACAGAATTTACTATCCATGCTCAATACCGTTGCAAATTAGTTGGTAATCCACCACGAATTTAATTTCAAAAATATATTACATAATTCAACGATGGTAGTTTTCCGTCGTTAAATTTCTATTATAAAATGTCGGTATTCCATCACTAGTGACCCTAAATGTCCGAAAATTGATAACGAGTCATTATTCATTCACTAATCCATTGTTATGTACCGATAACTTCATGTTCATTGCTAATTTCTATCTCCATTCAAATTTTTTTTTTTTTTGTAACGATTGATATCCATAGTGTTTATCTAAAAGACCTATGTTTAAAGACGTTTTGCTTTCATAGTTCTTTAAGTCAAGATTCTTGCTTTCCCGACCTTGATTTGTAGCACTATCATATTTAAATTCATATTAATAAACATTCATTTTACTACCAAGTGAATAAGATCATATTTCACCAAATGGTATTTAACCGTATCAATCTCTTTTTACTTATGATTCGATACTTACGGTGATTGTAAGGATACCTTATCTTACTTTCGTCCATACTTTCAAGTTGACAAATAATAAATATAATAAATTCTTCAACTCTATTCAAGAAATCTTGATTTAAAATCCTTTTAGTAAGCCTAAAGTCGATCCAAACACGATCCGACCTTATTTTTTCCTTTTACATATCCAAATCAATAGATAATTATTAATTATCATATTTCCAAATTATGCGAGAGGACTAAAGAAAAGATTTTACATACATTTTTTTAAAAAAAAATCTAATAAAATTTTGATAGTCTCCTAAGTGAATTAGACATTTCCCAATTATCGAAGACTCCACATACATAAAAAATGACACATGACAAAGAGAACAACGATGGGCAATCGACGATATAGGTTGATCGGCGAGTGCCACTACTTTGGTTGAATTTGGGAGGAGCAATGGTCGCTAGAGAGAACGGTAGTGGCGGGAGTGAGTGAAGAAGGATGAGAAAATAGAGAAAGAAGAAAGGACTACTAGATTTAGTTTTTTTTAGCAATGAATGCGACTCTATTGTTGTTCACAAGTGTTCATTGTTGTTTAAATTTGTAAAAAATAGACCATTTTTCCTCTTATTAATGATGGAATGATCCGTCGTTGAATTTAGCTTTCTTTTTTTAACGACGAACTTAATCCGTCGCTATTCATAAGTTTCCATCACTATTTGAATTTGCTAAAATTACACCAATTTCCTCTTATTGGCTACAAAATAATCATCACTCGAATTTACCTTTTTTAATGAATGTATTTCGTCATTATATTGCAATAGAATAACGAGTTTAGCGATGAAATATTCTATCATCGATAAAAGGAAAAATGGCACCAAAATTAACGAAGAAAGTTACCATACATGTTAAATACCATTGCAAATTAGTTGGTAATCCACCACGAAATTTAATGCCAAAAATATATTATGCAATTCAATGATGGTAGTTTTACGTCGTTAAATTTCCATCATAAAATAGTTAGTATTCCATCACTAGTGATCCTAAATGTCCGAAAATTGATAACAATCATTACTCATTCACTAATCCATTATTGTATATCGATAACTTCATATTCGTGGCTAATTTCTATCTCTATGTAGTTGGTTTTTTTTTTACGGTTGATAGCCATAGTGTTTATCCGAAAGATCTATCTTTAAAAACGATTTGCTTTCATAGCAATCTTTACTTTAAGTCAAGATTGTTTCTTTGCCGACCTTGATTTTTAGCACTATCATTTTGAAATTCATATTAATAAATATTCATTTTACTACCACGTGAACAAGAAACAAAGATTATTTATTATTTGTCTCTTTTACCTTTATTATACTTTCTATCTAGTTCAAGACAAACTTTTATCAAAATTATTTGAATTTTGTACTTTTGAATTGTGTGAATTTTTTACTTTTTTATAAAATTGATAGATGAAATATTATCATAATATATTTTAACCATTCATGTAATGGTTAAAATATATTTTATATTCAAGTAATATATTAAATATAGTAAGTATAACTTTTTTTTAAAAGAAAAATAATAAATCTTATAGAGTTTTGAATCTGATTTGTATTCAGATTCACCTTTCAAAATCCGATCTGAATTCATAAGATTCATTTTAAATCATTTTATTAAAAAAATCAGATTTGGATATATTATAATTTGATATGAACGTGATCCGTTGACAACTCTAATTATAGGTTATCATTTCTCTCTAAATACTAACTTAGCTGGAAGATCTTCTAATCTACCATGTTGTTTTGCATATATTTCAGCTACTTTGATTACATCCACCATTAAATTTTATCATTACGACATTCGATAAAAAAATCACCCCATCACTCATCATCAATCGAGGTTCACCATGTCAAGAAAGACTAACGGCATTACATCATCAAGAAGACAAGGGGAAAAAAACAAACAAAAACAGTTGATTTGATTGGTTGACGATCTTAATAAGGCTGAATTCCACGTTATTTATCTGCAAGACCTGTCTTAAAAGACGGTTTGCTTTCATGCAACCTTTACTTTAAGTCAAGATTTTTTTCTTTTTCTTTTTTCTACATGATTTCGACTCGATGATGATTTTGACGATGATGGGAAAAGAGACGAAAAGTTTTACGGTAACAAATTTTTCTTTAATCAAATACTGATCGCACATTAGCGCCTACTATTCTGAATGCATCC
The DNA here is from genome assembly GCA_963924115.1 of Dovyalis caffra. Lineage (NCBI taxonomy): Eukaryota > Viridiplantae > Streptophyta > Magnoliopsida > Malpighiales > Salicaceae > Dovyalis > Dovyalis caffra. The sequence continues at coordinate 1,500,526 of CAWUPB010000351.1, forward strand.
ATCTAGATTCTAGCTAGGTAGATTCAACAGGACTGCACAAATTGAAAACGATAGTAGCCCAAAATATGAATATATGCATTATTTAAGCTCGTATACATGTATAACAGTATCTATTAGAATGAAAAAAAAAAAAAAAAAAAAAAAAAATCATGTACAGATTTTGGGGTAAATCTATATCCTTGAAGAGTAAAGGACTTCCCTATCCTTGGGAATCAAGTACTCTTACCATTCTTCTGTCATGTATAACTCAAAGACAGAGTTCTATAATTATGGTTGCTGGTGAGCTCCTTTATACAGCAAAAAACTCACTCAAGTAACCATACAAATATATCATTTTTTAGCACCAAAAAAAAAAAACATGCAAAAATTTAAGGATCACACACTGAAGAAAGGCAAAAACAGAAAAAGAACGCCTAATGAAAACTTTAGCTCTCCATTGTTGCCATGCCCACTATCTCTTTAATTCTTGTTTACAGAGAGGGCAGCAGGATATAATTCGAAGCCATTGATCTACACACTTGAGGTGAAACATATGGGAACATGGCAATTGCCTAACTTCTTCTTTATCTTTATACTTGGCTAGACAGATACAGCATTCCTGTCAAATACGAGAACACAAATATAAGGAAAAAACTTCATTGGGAAGATGAAGATCATCTATAACATGTGAATTAATACTCTGACTCTACATGTATTTGCAAACTAGAGCTTACCAGATCTTCACTTGCAATGGTTGAATTACAATCAACATTACTGTGAAACTCCGAATTGATGTCAACTGCTTTGTAACTCCAACTTGGTAGACTGGAGATTTGGTCATCGGATGCCCCTTTCTCGGCAGATCCCATGCTCATGTTGTAACCAAGGACAGTGCTAATGAGCGGCACGCAACAACATAGCAGTAGAAACAACAGAAATGGAAATGAGTAACTGAGAGCATTCCAAGCAAGTAGAGAGATGCATAGCACATGGAGTTTCGGAGCACGGTGGTAAGATCCAAAGCGAGAATCAAAGACCCAAACATTACCCATTACAAACCATATTGCAAAGAAGAGTTCGAGTGAAGTCCGGCACTTGTGCATCAAAATTGAGTACCTGCAGATACTATATATCAATCAATAGGCATACGAATGACTACTAGAATGAATATTTTTTTATCTTTCTATCATATCAGCAACATGACAACCTATCACAGAAGTTATAATCTTGAAGGCAAAAGAAGCTTCATTTCTTTTTCTTCAACTAACTAGCTCTGTAATTCAGTCATTTTTACTTAACCTTTGATGTATTTCTATCTAATGAAATAAACGTTTTATCAGCCATGAAAAACTTTTCATGGCTGTATTGTATTATTTCAAAGTATATGGGAATTCTAGATCATGCAATGATTCCCAAACTATTTTCTCATCCATTTTTTTTTTAAATGGAAAATTACTCATTTAGCAAACTGTAGATTGACCAATGATATCCTGCCTCTTAGCTAAAACTGGTACCTGATTGGGGTAGGCATCAATAATTTCTCTCGATGCTGATAAGAAAGAAGAAAAATACTCTCCCAAGATTCAACCTACTGCAGGCGAATTCAGGTTTGATGGTAGTCAGAGTACCATTAGAAAACTAAAAGGAATGCTGATTTGACTTTTGTGACATTAAGTAGTTCCACTTAAAGGCAAAATTTGAAATAAAAGGATTTGCAATGGCCAGTAATTTTTATCCAAAGGCATCAAAATCACACATAAACGACAGTTTTTGGGTCATAGTGACTAAAATAAGCAAAAGAAAACTTACTGTTTCTCCAACAGCTAAATTTCAAGAGATTAAGAAGCACCAATTAATTCGCCACCCAATACCATGAAGAAAAGTTTTATTTGCTATATTAGAAAAGTCTCTGAGTACAGCCATAAGGAAATTCTAAATGCTATAACGATTCCGAAGCTATTTGCTAAATTATATAGATAATATGCATCCTTTTCCAGTTCTTCATGCTGCTGGAAATCTATTCCTTAACCGAAATTCATTTATAGCATGCTACTCGCTTCATATTATTCAATAACGCTTGAACACCTATAAATTTTCAGCATAGATGTAATAAAACTGTAGGATGAATAGCTTTTAACGAATTACCTGGATTCCTCACTGCCCCCTTGTTGTTCCAAATCAGGTAGGGCAAAACCATTGCCTTGAGTTGCGTTAATTTGCCGGTAACGCCCATAGAGCATCAGCAGACTAAGGACACAGCCAATATTATAACCAATAATCCATATTCTCACAGGCCAAACTGGCTTCTCTGCCTTGGAAATAGCCAGGGTGAACGAGGTGATACTTATTTGAATGACCAAAGCTACAAACTCCAGCATCATCCAAGTGCTAGAATTGAAAGGATTAGACCCAAGATTAGACCTTGAGCCATTCTGGTAGTGGAATACTCTTCTCAAGAAGGTGAACCATCTTGCTCTAGAAATTCTCATCGCTGTTCTTATCAATAACGATGAAGGGGGAGTGCGAGGAGACCTGTTTCTGAGAGACACAGTTCCATGCTCTTCTCCTGCTGGAGATGCCGCAGGACTTGAACTACAGAACGAATTCATTGGAAAGGTGTACCGCGTATTCATTGGGAATGTTTTAGACAGAAACTTTCAGATACAGGCTTTCGGTTGCTCAAATAATGAGATAAGATTGGCTTATCAATAAGACTTAGTTGACAAGTAATGACATGATCTTATATGAATAATGATATGGGGTTAACTGGAATTGGAATATTACCAGCATGAATTCTATGGTACTAATATAGAAATCACAGATGTTATCTAGTATTGAGTATCAGATAAAGTAGACTACCAACAGGTTTTGATTGAAAGCTTCAGATTTCAGCAAGGCAAAAAGGCAAACACCATCAGGGTTTGGCCAAAGACTTCGTTGGCTCCGATTTCTTGAAAGTAGACAAACACTGTACTCTGAAAACCTCAAACTTGAAGAAAAAACAAACTATATATAGTTTATGCGTGTTTGATATAGCTTCTCAATTGACCAACACTGCCTGGTAACTTTACGACTTTCAAAACTTGAAGGGTTTTATGAATAAGGTTCACTACATGAACAGAAATTTACTCTAAAAAAAACCTTGGCTTTAATCAATCAAGACCACGAAAACACACACAGAAGAAAAACTGAAATGGGTATTTAAGCATGGACTGATAATCAATAGGTACCAAACACAAAGAAATGGTGTATATGGAAAGAAAGAGCAATATAGAAGAAGGAAAATAAAGAGATGGCTGTGGAGTGTGAATATGACAGGAAGGTGAAGGTTGGGTTTCAGATGGTGACCAAGAATCAACTGCAAAACCCAAAACAGCTTTGCTTTGATTCCAAGAAAATATTTTTTGGATAGAAAGCTAACTGTTGGCCTAACTTCTCTCTGGTTTTTGTTTATGAAGCAAGCAAAGCCACCTGAAATAGATCATCAACTACCTGCTTCTTCAACTACAAATATTTCCCTTTCATTTCTCTCCAACGCAAAATAATTGAACTTCAAAGAGTCGGTCTGCTACGGCTTATTTCCTTAATTTCTTATATTTAAACTTGAGCGAGTTTATTGTATTTAAATCTTGGATCAGTAATGAAGAAAATTTATTTTTATTTTTTTCTAAGTACAACAAGTCTAGTTAATATAAATCCTGTATCATTTTAGTTTCGATGGACATCTAAGTTGATTTAAAAATATCCTTGAAAAAAAATACACAAAATGAAAAATTTTATAATACATGAGGAATAACTAATGATATGTACAATAATTATTTTTATTTGGAGGAGAGAGATAAATATATAAAATTATATCTAGACCTACAAAAAATGATAAAAAGATTTTCATGTTTGCTCATTTTTTTTTTAATTTTCTCTCTCCTTTTTTCGTGTCTATCTTGTTCCTCTAAGTAAGTTCATGAAATAATTATTATACATGTCACTAGTTATTCATTGAGTATTATAAAATTTCTCACACAAAATAATTAAAGGAGTATGTTATAAATTAGTCACTTTCGTTTTCAAAAATAAACCAATCAATGTTTTTTATTTTAAAAATAATTATTTAATATTTACTTTTTTAATTTTGTTAATAATTAATCTTTTCATTAGTTTTTCATTAGATTGATGATTTTTTTTTTAAGCTACACTTCTATTGATGTTTTATTTTTCTTCTTCATCCATCTATTTTCTCTTTCCTTAATGAAAAATCAAATGAAGAGCAATTTGAGAATGAAAATCACTAATTTAAAAAAAAAAAAAACTAACGAAAGAACTAAATTATTAATAAAATTAAAAATTATAGGACTAAATGATTAGTTTTTAAAAGAAAATGGATTAATTAATCTGTTTCTCTAAACAAGAGGGACTAATTTATAATTTATTCATAATTAAGATGTCTCTTTTGGGCTTACTTAATTAGATAGATAAGAGATTATTATTGACGTGTCGTGTTGATTTTTTGTTTATGAAAGTGTTAAGGTGAGAGATTTTGAATTATGGCGGGTACAGTGACTGGGGGATTCTAAATTTATGATAGGCGGTCGGCCACCTAATCCAATTGGCGGCTCTCACCGTACAAGAGGAGCAATGGCCCATTTTTAACCCCCTTTGTTTTGTCTCTTATTTGCATTTTGTTAGGAATCCGAAAGTCCTTCTCTGTGGAAGCGTCTGCTCTTCCAAAGTTTTGCCATGATATGATGATATCAGCCTACAATCCTTTGATATTTTGGCTCCCATGACCTATTTTGTCATTTTCAACATAAAGTAAAGAAGAAACCGCAAAAGGCTTGAGTGAATGCATGAATTCCGGTATGAATAGCTTGTTTATGATATAATCCGAAGAGACTTAATCTTAATATGACAGTTCAATTAAGAATACCTTAATTATTAAAAAACTAACAAAAATAATAATAAATCAATGAGTCCATATTGGATTTCCATAAACTTATTTCTATAGGTTTAATGTTTTTCCTTTCTTTAAGATACTTGAAAAGTATGATTGATCATTTGATTGTGATTAATATCGTTCAAGGATGTTAATTATTCAGAATTATTATTTTGCCAAAACACAATTCAGAACTCAATGGGAATTGAATCCTTTTTATTTCTAAAGGAAAATTAATAAGATAATTAGATAATTTATTTTTTTAATTTGCAAGAACATTTTAAGAATAAAAAAATAATTATATATAAATTACATGATTAATTTTGATGATTGTAACTAAAATATTATCAAAATGGTGAATTATAAATTTAATGTATATATATAAATAAAATTGATTCAATTAGAAAGATAAAAACAATTTTATTATATAAAAATAAATTAGGCCATTAATATTCCTTATAAAGAAATTGGTGTTTCAGATCATTATTCTTGCCAATCTACTTCTATGAATTCGATTGACCCAACATTTAGCCATAGATTTTGGTTCGGGTTCAAGGTTTCGGGGACAATATATATGATTAGTTTTTTATTTTTTTCACGGTTGTCTAGATCAAAAGTATTCTCATTAACAAATGTTAAATATTATTCGTGGCATTGCATAAACATTAATTTAGAAAGAGCCCACTAAAGTTTGTTTATTCTTCTTTTTTTGTCCTTTTCCTAATTCTCTTTTTATTGTTACAGCTTCATGTCTCCAAAATCAATAAAGGAGACGACAACAGGGGTTATAAAGTTTATGAAACACCTTAACTTTTAGCTTGTCTCCGTTAATTCCATCAAATTTCATGACATTTTTCATCTTCTCTTTCATTCATTTCCATCCACAAACTAATGGAAATAATAATATGACATAATTTTATTAAAAACACTTATGCTGCATCATATACAATCCAAAAAAAATAGCACAATCATCACACCAAAAATCAAAGGCATTAATTTTTTTTTACAAATTCATCAAAATTATAACACTAGAATATAAAAAATTAACTTAACTAACAAACTATTGATTTATATCACTTTACATATTATTATGGATTTGAGATTGCTTTAGAATTACATAATTGTTATTGTCGTCATTGTTTCGTTATCATTACTATAGTTATTGTCGTCATCTGCTCCATTAATACTTTTTTTTATATATAATTGTTATTATTATTATAATTTTTGTTGTTTTTGCTATCATTATGATAATTGTTGTCATCTCGTCATTATTATATTATCATGATATTTTTGACATCATTACTCGTTAAATACCATCAGATTTGTTTTATATAAAATGATTTATAAATAAAATATTTTCTATTTCTAAAATTTTTTACACAATTGATGCTCGTACAATAATTTTTGTTCCCTATCTATTCAAATGCACGTCGCTAACCTTTAAATTAAAAGTCATACACATCAAAAGATACTGGAATTAAAAACCATTTAAAAACTGAATGAATTTTACTCGATGTTGGATTTCTTGGCTGACTTTTATTTGACCAGAATTTAACAACACATGTCAAGATTTGATTCACAACACTGTGGCATGGAAAGATAGGTGGCGATCGGAAGAGGATAAAATATAGTAGGTTACTTCGCAGACCGAAACTTGAATGCCCCAGGCAATATACTGAAGCCACGTGTGTCATAGTTGAATGATTGACTAGCTGATCATTTTCAGAAATATACGTGTAGATAATATACACGTGTATGATAGTAACATACGATAGGAAGATAGGAAAGTTTGACATGTTTCTCCTGATGGGATGACGTGTGAATTTAATTTGGGAAAACTTAAAGTTTGATTTTTTGTATAAAATAAATGCCGAAGAGAAAGGATGAGTCTAATCTTTGCTTACACTCAATGCTCACACGCAGCATGTATTCATTCATTCAGCTCTATAAGTTTCAACGCTTAATTTGGTGGTGATTTGTAGCGTAGAGTTTGTTTGCTTGATTTGTAGGGGTAAGGGTAGGGGTTGGGCGGTTGGGCCATCATGTGTGGTAGAGTTTGTTTCTCAGGCAGGCATCAACGTTGGCCAGCCAGCCACATTTCATGATCTCACTACTGGAGATGAAAGCTGCTGCTTTTGCATCGTCTTTTCCTCTTCTTGATTCAGATGTTTCCTGTTTTAAAGTTGGTGTGGTTACCAACGTACCACGCACTAAACTAATTAATACACATATTCCTCATATTTATTCTTCTATATTATACAATCAAATAAAGGATATTTGTTCTTATGATTAATTACATATGACTTTTTCCATTATTTTTTTCTCTTACATGACAGATGACATTTTCTGTTAAATATATATATATATATATTCAAAATAAAATGTATCTATTCTTACATTGACATGTAACTTTTTTCATTAATTTTTCTCTCACATGACATGTCATATTTTATGTAAAAAAAAAACTTGGATAAATAAATTAATCTATCTATATATAATACTATGAGTTTTCTATATATATATATATTCTAATTGTCTTATATTTGTATTTGATTTTTAAAAAAATATTCAATTTGTTCTTTTGATCAATTTTTTTCGATCATTGAATTTTTTTTTAACCGAAATACTCTTAAGTTAAACATAAAAAAATAAAAATTTTTAAAAATAGAACATACAAGTCATCCGACTTAAGCTTTTTTTTTTTTTTTTTGTATTTCAATAAAGGGTGTTTCAATTAAAAAATTATCAATTATTAGAAAAATTAATGAGAATGACAGATTGAATACTTTTTAAAAAAATTAAGAACAAATAGAATATAACTAGTTAGATATCCGCGTTGCGCTAGCGATCGGACAACCATTATATATACTTGGGTTAACAATTCGTATGGTATGATGTAAGTACAAGTTTTATTTTTGGAGATTAATGTAGATCGAATCTATATATTAAGCGAACTTGTTTAATTTAGATATATTTATTAACAAAATAATTTATAATATTAGTATAAAAATTTGTATTTGAATAATTAAGATGTTCTTTCAAAAGATTAATTAAATTATTTTGTTTAAAAATACAAATTTTAGAACATGAAAAAAAAATAACAAATAATTGGTGTCATGTATGTAGATTTAGAGTATATAGAATAAATAAAAATGACACACAAAAAAAAACTCATTGAAATCGCATGGAATATATCGAAGTGAATATATATATATATATATATATATATATATATATATATATATATATATATATATATATATATATAACCAAATAAAACCCGTAAAATTTTTAACTAATTATTAATTTTTTAAAAAGACAATTGATCAAATTATTTTTTTAATCGATTATTATTATTTTAAAAAATTAACCGAAATTATTTAAAACACACTATTAACTCTCTCTTTCATCGAATTTATATATACAACTACGCTACTCATTTAAAAATCATAAAAATAATCAATTGTATGAATTATAATAATATATTTTTTAAAAAATAAAACAATCACGTTCTTAAATTTTATTTCAAAATCAATATATAAAAAAATCAAATTTATTAACAAATAAAATTATATAAAAAATTAAAAAATTAATTTGATAAGAATTTTAATAAGAAACAAACAATTGAAAAAATAAATTTTAAGCAATAAAAATAATATAATCAAATATATGTTTAAACGAAAATTTTTAAAAATATTATATATATTCTATTGCAGTTAAATTGTCCATAAAACCATAAAAAAAAATTAATGATTTTTTTTTTGTATTTTTCCATCTAATTTCATGATAAAAAAAATATAAAAATAAATTATTACAAGAAAAAAAAAAAAAAAAAGAAGGCAAACGGGACTGCTTGTCTAGGCCTACCTGAGCCTACTACCAAGGCTGCTTCTCCAGCAGCCCAGATCTTAAAAAAAATAATAATAATAATAAAATAAAATAAAATAAAATGTTATAGTAAATAAATAGTGACAATTCTAGATCTTTTATTTTTTTTATATATATATATATATATATATATATATATATATATATATATATATATATATATATATAATTTTTTTGAATATTATATAAAAATAAATTGAACTATTTATTAAAAAAAAAAATTCTCTAATATAACCTGTGGTATTTAAAATTTTTTTTTTTTTTAAATATACTAAGCTATGGGCGCTCTTTGTTAGTATTTTGTTAAGTGCAACGGGTGGCCGTCATCACAAGTTTCAGGTTTATAAGGCTTTCACCTAGGGATTCATTAATATAGTTTGACGCTGTGGTTTCTTATCACGACTTGAATAGATGATTTTTTATTAGATTAATAGTCCTGGATGTCAATTCCTGTTTGTTTGTTTTAATAGTCTCTTTTTACTAATTTTTTCATCAATTGCATCCTTTTATATAAATGATATTTTAATTTCGTCTCTCCATCTAAATTTTTAGATAACCATGTCAATTTTTAACGACAAATCCATTGAAAGTTGTCAAGTAGCAATTTTTTTTGAAAAAAAAATCCCTAAATATCCCTCTTTTTCTTTGCCTTTGCTTTTGTTCCTATGTCATGAAAAAAATTTCATAATTTTTTTCTTAGTTTGGATTTGAAATAAATTTTCATAATAAATTTTTGAAAAATAAATTGTTCCTTCCTGTACATAAAATTTTTTCTTTCTTTGTTTGGATTTGAGAGAGAGAAAAAGAGAGATAAAATTAATTATTTATTTCTATACATAAAGGTAGAAAAAAAACGCATTTTGTGATTTTTTTTTTTAGAAAATAAAATTTTTTCAAAAAATAAAAATAAAATTACCATGTGTTAGCATCTATGAGTTTATTATCGAAAATTGACATCATTATCCGAAAATTTTGATGAAGGATGACATTTAGATGCAAATACAAGTAGAGGGATGAAATTAATGGAAAAATTAGTAAAGAGATATCATTAAGATAAACGAAATAATAGATGAACATTATGGACTAGTAAACCATATTTTATTTAAATAAATGCCAAACCCTATATATATATATATATATATATATATATATGATGTATTTTTTTTGTAATAACTAAATGTCAAAATGGCAATAAAAAACAAGCATTGTTGATTTGAATAAGGGCAAAAAACTTAATGGAGACAACTATAGCATATGAAATGTTAAAATACATTATGTCCTAGAAGAGCAAAAGGCTTTGGAGGTGATTAATCATGAGATGATTAAGCCTTAGCTTGATGATGGGAACAATAATGCCCAATATCGTCAAGATATTACTACTTATCATGCTTGGAATAAGATAGATTCCACTACAAAGGGAATACTGGTCGGTTCTATGAATGATGATCCGGTTTTCAAGTACCGAATTATTCAATCGCTTATGCCATTTAGGAAACACTAAAGGAAGAGTTTAGAGGGACCATTATCTGCAAACTAAGGTAGTGGATGATCAAGTTTGAAACTTATAAAAAGATCTCAAACAAATTCATAAAGCAACACCTAAAACACATGTAGAATATGATTACAAAATTGAAGCAAGCTAGGTATATCTTGATAGATGAACAAGCAAGTGCATGAACTTATCCAATCTCTTCCCGATAGTTTTGGAAGCATAGAAAAATGAACATAAACCACAATGAGAATATCATGACATTTGCCGATGTTGCTTGCCGATTGAGCTGGAAGATGAGTGTTTTAAGGTAGCACAACCAAATACGCGAATATATTTGGTCGAATCTAGCTTAATAAAGCTTTGAGCTTTAAATGTAAGTGGCACGATAATAAGAAAAAGAAAGAGAGAAAAAGAGATTGGACGGGGACCAAAGAAGAGACAAGACCAAGTTGACTACTACAACTATGGCAAGCTAGGTCGTTTCATCAATAAATGCACTAGCCCAAAGAAAGTATTATCTTTAAGCATCTCTTCTATTAATACTTGTGTTTCTAGTACTATAATATTCACCGAATCTCATCTTTTGTGGAATGTAGACTCAAAAGCCACGATCATATAGCTAGAGACGAGAGATGCATTTGTAGAATTTCATCAAATTCTAAGTAGGATGTGATGAATATATATGGATAACGATATGAGAGCCGAACTATTTGGACTTGGCACATACAAGTTGAACTTGCAAGAAAGAAAGACCCTATATCTATATGAAGTCCTTTCGTTCGAGAGATTCAACAAAATTTAGTCTCTATAGTTGTTTTGTTAAAATTAGGATATAATTTATACTTTTTTTTGTAGTACTTTAGACATATTTAATGATTCTATTTATTTAGAATATGATTATATCATGGATGGTTTTATGGTGTTAAACACTAAATATTCTAATATGGATAGTAATGTAGGCTTTTCTATGTTGACTACTTATAACAATGATAATCTAGAAATTAATCTACGACATACTAGATTAGGACATATTAGGCAAGACAGAATGAAGAGATTAGCTCAAAATGGTCTTTTAGGATAAATCACGAGATTGACTTGCCCACTTGTGAATATTATTTATAAGAAAAATCAATTAAAACACCATTTGGTCAAGCGCAAAGAGCAAAGTTTCTTTTGCAACTAATACATTTGGACATTTGTGGTCCCGTGAAGATAAGGACTAGACATGAAGTATCCTATTTTATTACTTTTATAGATAACTTCATTTGATTCAATGATGTTTTTTTTTATCTCCTACAAATTGAAAATAGTAGATTTCTTCATTAAATACATCAATAAGTTTAAGAATCAATTAGATAAAAGAATTAAAACTTTAAAAATTGATAAAGGTCATGAGTATCTATCATATCAATTTAAGGGTTTTTGTAATGAAAAAGGAATAACTAGGCAACTTGTGATTCGTAGCACGTTGCAACAAAATGGTGTAGTGGAGCATAGGAATTGTACATTATTAGATATGGTTAAATCCATGATGGTACATGTTAATCGTCCGATTCAATTTTGAGGAGATGCACTAATGACTAAAACTTATATACCTAATTTTGTGTCTTCTAAATCGATAACCTATACAGACTTATGAGTTATAGAAGGATCATAAGTCTAATTTTTATTATTTATGCCTCTTAGCATCTACTACACATGTTCACAATACTTTCCATAATTATGATAAATTGAGGCCTGGATAAAAGAAATATATCTTTGTAAGATACTTCAAATACTTAAAGGGCTATGTTTTCATTGGTGAGGAATCTCATAGACGAGCCACTAAAATTGAATCTCTAGATGTCAATTTTCTAGAAGATTTCTTCTCTAAAAAGAATAAGATATATAAAAACTATCTTCATTTTTTTAAGATAGAAGAAAATGATTAAATGTTATAAGTCGATCAAAAGTCAATGCACAACCAACTCGTTAGACTTTTTTCTTTCTAGTGGGAGCTTTGATAGTACAATACCACCATTTTAATTGAGTCGGAGAAATAAGGAAATTTAATTTTGATTAGTGTTAGTGATGATTCTCATTTACAATGAGTAATCAATCAAGAATTCCTTAAAAATGATTCGAAATTAAGAATAAATCTTATATGATAATCTCATAAGAAGATGAAAAGCCTAGAATAGTGAAAGAGGCACTTACATGTCTTGTTAAAGAAAAATAAAAAGTTACATTAAAAAGGGAAATAGAGCCCAAGAAATTGAACTAGGTGTGGAGTGGAGTTTGGTTGATCTTCTCGCGAGTCATAACGCAATTATAAGTATATGAAAACCTTTCTATCAAAAGGTGAGGCTTTAAGTCATGAAATGTATCCTAAAACTCCACAAGAAAAAGAAAAAAGAAAAAAGAAAAAGTTTCTAAAGTGCTATATTCAAATGTAATTGGAAGTCTTATGTATGCAATGATGTGTGCTCACTCGAATATATGTTTTGTCATTAGTTTAGTTAGCCGATCTTAGTCAAATCCTGGTCAAAAGCATTAAAAGGCTGTAAAAAAGGATCCTAAGATATCTAAAGGGCACCGTGGATTATTATTTGTGCTCGTCAAGGAAAAAATTTAAATCTAACCGAGTACTCGGATGCCGATTAGAAAAGGGATCTTAATGAATGCAAATCAACTTTTAACTATGTTTTTCTACTCAATTGTGATGATATATCTTGTAGTTGTAAGAAACAAACATGCATAGCTTTTTCCACTATAAAAGTTGAATTTATAACATGTTCGATTAGTGACAAGAAGCAATTTGGTTAAAAAGATTCGTTAAGGACTTAAAAGTTAATAATGATAGCTCGAGGCTCGTTACAATGTATTATGACAACTAGGTAGCTATTGCTTATAACAAGAATCTCAACCTTCATAATATAATTAAACATATTGACACCAAGTATAACTATTTCAGAGATATTATTAGAAAAAAGAGAAGTGTTATTACAATATATATATATATTTCAAATGATAGCAAATTCTCTCATAAAACTCATACCAAGAGATGTATATCTTGGACATGTTAAATTTTTTGGAATACATGGATTGTAAATTTGTCATCACAATAAATAGTTGAGCTTTTTATATTGTATTATTTTTTAAAATACAATTTAATGTTTCTTTATACACACACACATACATATTGTATGCATGTTACTATGATAAAACTCAATTTTGAATGTTACGGAGGTTTATATTAACTCTCTCACATGAGGAATCGCCTCTAAGTATCGTTAGAAGTAAGTAGAGATGAAATAAAACTCCTTTAGTAATATTGAGAGTGAGTAGAGTGGAGATAAGATTGAAAAAGTATCGCTTAAATGTAAAATTAAGATGAGATTGTAAACTAATGCATAATTTGCAATCGATTTAGAAACCCCAATCCAAATAACTTATGAAAGCCAAATTTAAGATCTTGGTGATACTACCTACTAAGAGAAAACACCTTGAGAACTCGAGTTAATTGCTTGTGTTTGATGACTCGAACTAAGATCTATACAGTATGTATAAGATGTGAGTACTAGGAACACTATAGCACATATTCATACCACGTGTGCTCATTTGCTCGCAAAAGATAGTAGGAGAATGAATTCATACTTCTCCACTATACGAGATTTTAGAAGAACTATAATATCCTCTAACTAATATCCTTATCACTTTTTACTATTATTCAAGATTAAGGATTTTTGTTTTCTATGTTATCTAATTACTTATGGTAATTATTAATTTAATTTATAGAACTGGTATAGAAAACCAATCAAGTTTTGAATTAAGAATTTCAAGTGAGAAAGGAAGATGTGTTTGGTATATTTATTGGTTGGTCAATCGTTTCATTTCAAAGAAACATTATTTAAAATTAGCATAGATGTATTATGGATATACAATATGAAATTATACTATATGCCAATTGATAGATTTGATATATAGCATTGTAGTTGTGATTGATTAAGAAGGAAATCTAAAAGGAACTCTAATTTTTTGTGCAATCGCTCAAAAATTAAGACAGAATGAGATATTAAAAACAAAAAATTATTTAGGTTAGTATGAGATTTATGATACATTACATCTTGTGTATCGTTTATTAAACTTAAGTGGTATCTACTATTTTATTCCTAACGGATATGTCGACATCAACCTCGTGAGAGGGATAAACAAGGAGTCACTACCTAACTAATCAAGGATAACTAGAAAACTCTAAATGTATTGGTTTGTATACATTATCTTGGTAAGAGGCCGGTTATGTATGAGAAAAATATAATATCACCATCATCCCACATAAAGTAGGCTTGATTGTTTGCCTATGAACATAAAAATTTGATTTTTACTATGTTATACTCTTATGCTAATTTAAATGAGTTTATTTTGTAAAAATGTAAAAATAAAATAGTTTAGAGGTTTGGATGTAAAACAATATAGTTTGGGGATTTGGATGTAAAAACATGATAGTTTGAGGGTTTGGATGTAAAATAGGATATTTTGGGGGTTTGGATGTAAAATAAGGTGATTTGAGTGCAAAATAGGATAATTTGGGGGTTCAAATCGATTTAAGGCCAATATCCCCTATCCAAAGGGGAAAGGTGAGGGAAGTTGAAATTTTGGCTAGTCTTTAGTGAACACGACCTATTATTAATATGTAAGTGAGTTTCTAAAGAAAGATAAATTTTTATTAATATGAGCGACGAGTCCTCGATGACTTCACTTACACAAGTGGGAAGCCATCGATGATTTCGAGTCATAAATTTAGGAAACTACCAATAACTTTGTCGCATAAATAAAAATTACTCGCCACATCATTTTTGTTCAAAAAAGGAGCGAGATAACAAGTTTAGAAGCCATCGACGACTTCGTCATACAAGTGAAAAGTCACTAGTAGGTTTGTTTTGAGAAAATAGAAAATAAGTAAAATTATTCTAAAACCATCGATAACTTTTCACATAAGTAGGAAGTCACTAATAACTTTCTTTTCAAATTTTAATTAGGCATGATAAGTTAATCAAAATACAAAAAAAAAAGCACAAATCTCACATTTAAGTATGTATGTATAAAATAGGAAAATAGGATAGTTTATCCTAAATGACCATTACGGGAATATTCGATTAAACCATATTTAAATTGATAAGTATTTAAATAAAATACAATAGTTTTATTTGCATTTTTAAGTAGTCCGAGTCACTTTTTATTCCCATTTTTAAGAAGTGAAGTGGTTTTAAAGTTTTTTGCCTAAAATGTTCTATAGTTCGGATGTTTGATTTGAAGTTAGTTTTACTATTTTCATCCTTGATGATAATTGATTATTCGGTTAATCAAGAAAGCGAGCAACTATTTTTTGTCAAAATATGGTGTAGGTCCTACCAAAGTGACTAAAAGCCTCTTTGAAGTTCATACAAATGGTTAATGTCACTATTGCTACCAAAGTTACTATAAATTTGCAAAGTCCTTATAACTTGGTAGACTTGATAGTAAAATTATCGTTATATTTTTTTCGTCAAAAAATAATCCGAATACAGACTTACAATATCATATTATTCTTGCCAAACACAATCCAATAACAAATTTTTTTTCTTAAGTGTTCTATCTTTTTACTAAGTGATTGAAAAGGAGTAGAAGCCATAAGTTTTGGCTAAACTTTAGTTGGCTCGTTGGTGTGGTATGAGGGTTGTGTCGTGGACTGTAAGAAGAGTCGTTTAGGTGCTATAAGGATGCTTGTTTAGGGGCTATAAAGGAGGGTCGTTATTTAGGGACTTATAGGGCTCGTTTAGATGCTATAAAAAAGCTATCTAGGGGCTATAGAGGTCGTTTAGATATTATAAGTAGGCTATTTAAGGGGTCTGTAAAAGGGTTGCTTTTGTGAGCTATAACGTAAGGCTAATGCGTGTTATGCTATACATGATGCTATTGTGCGGTTGGCTTGTTGGGCAATAAGGGTGCAGTTGGTAATTGGGATAGTTTGTCAAAATAAAAAAGGTGGGTTGCGGAGATGTTGTGAGGAATTTGAGAGGAGTTTATGGGTTATGTTGGTGAGTTTTGAGCGAGGAACGAGAAGGTGGATATGGAGGCTTTAGGTTGAACATGGATATGAGGAGAAAGATGAAGGGTTATGGGGTGGCTATGGTGGTTTTTGTCAAGAGAAGAAAGAAAGGAAATGAGCTGGTATAGAGGAAAGCTTCGAGTGAGGGAGAGAGAGAAATAGTATCGATTAGCTTAAAAATGATAGATGAATAGTTAAAAGTATCAAAAAATACAAAGGGGCCTTTTATAGGCATTTTTTAGGTTTTTCGATAAAAGTTTGTTTTGATTTTCAATTCTCCACAATCCCCCGATTTAGGTCTGATTTTTATTGTTTGTTTTGATAGAGCCCTTAAATCTCGGTTAATTAGGATTTTTCTTTTTAATTTTCTTTAATTATGCCCCCTCTTTATTTTAATTAAAGAATAAAGGTTTTGAATTTTTTAACTCGTACCCTCAATTGTTTCTTCTTCTTTTTTTAATTTTAAAACTTTTTTTTAATTAGCCTCATTCTAGAACTAATCTAAGCTTATTATTCCAATTGATTTTTTTCCTTTTCTTTTTCTTTTCTCTCTTTTTTTTATAGTTGGCATTTTTGTTTTGTTTAATCATTTTTTTGGTATTTTTGTAATAAAAAATAAAAAAATATGAGCAAAAATTGACTTGTTAATAGTTGTCTCCTCTTTACAATACTTAAAATGTGAAGTCATTGAAAAATATTTTCCTTTGCTTTGCATACTAAGCTTATAAAGAAATAGAAAAGGAAAGTTTTGAAAGGACGTGATGGACCATGTCAACTTGAAAGGATCCGACGGATCACGTTGACTTAGAGGGACATAAAATGCCACATTGACTTTGGAAGACACGATAACTCACATCTATTTGGAAGGATATGACAAATCATATTGACTTGACAAGGTATGATAAACCATTCTAACCTTACGAGACATACCATACCATTCTAAGTTTACAAGATGTGATAGACCATATTGATTTGGCATGAAATGACAAACCATTCGACCTCATAAGACATGACATATCACTCTAACCTTACAAAATGTGATAAACCACTCGACTTTGCAAGACATGACATACCACTTTAATCTTGTAGGATATGAAAAACCACTTTCGACGTAAAGGGACATGATAAACCATTTCGACTTTGCTACATTTGACGGATAGTTCAAATTTAGCGAGGACATGATAGACCACTTTGACTTGGCTAAGTGTGATCGACTAATCGACTTTACAAGACGTGATAAACCACTCTCACCTTATATGATATGACAGACCATTTTAAATTTTTCGGACATGATAGATCACTCTAACCTTATAAGATGTGATAGACCACTTCGACTTAGAGGAACACGATAAACCATATTGACTCGTTATATTTGGTGGACCACTCTAATTTGATAGAACATGATAGATCACTTTAAGCCTCGCTACATGTGACAAATCACTTTGACTTTATAAGATGTGACATACCACTTTGACCTTTCGGGATGTGACGGACCACTTTAAACTTACGGGATATGGTAGACCACTTCGACTTAGAGGGACGTGATAGACCATGTTGACTTTGTCATATTTGGTGGACCATTCTAATTTGATAAGATATGACGGATCATTTTGACTCGCTATGTGTGACGAGACCATTTTGACTTTGTAATACATGATAGACCATTCTAACCTTACAAGATAGACAATTTTGATCTTATAGGATATGACGGACCACTTCGACTTGGAGGGACATGATAGACCATGTCAACTCTAATATATTTGACGGACCGTTCGATTTAGCAAGATATGAAGACCACTTTGACTTTATAAGGCATATAGACCACTATGACCTTACAAGATTTGATAAATCACTTTAAATTTGTAAGACATGATAGACCGTTCTAACTTTATAGGATGTGATAGACCACTCGACTTTACAAGACATAACAAACCACTATGATTTGACGAGACGTGATAGATCACTTTGACTCTACTATGTGTGACGAGCTATTTTGACTTTTCAAGATGTGACAAACCACTCGACCTTGCAAGATGTGATAAATCACTTTGACTTTATAAGACATGATAAACCACTCGACCTTACAAGATATGATAAGCCACTTTAACTTTATAAGATATGATAGATCACCCTAACCTTATAGAATGTAACAAACCACTCAAACTTTACAAGATGTGAAAGATCACTCTAACCTTGTAGGATGTGATGGATCTCTTTTATTTGAAATAACATGACAAACCATATTGACTTTATGAGACATGACAGGGCATGTCAATTTAAAGAGATATGACGAGCCATATCGATTGAAAGGACATGACGAGGCCATATTTATTTGGAATGACATGACGGACCATGTTAACTTTATGGGATGTGATAGAGCATATCAATTTGTTAGGATGTGATAGACCATTTCAACTAAAAAGACATGATAGACCATAACTATTTAGAATAACATGCCGAGACCATGTTGACTTTATGGGATATAACGAGCACGTCAATTTGAAAGGATATGATAGACCACATCAAGTTAAAAGGAAATGATAGATCATGTCTATTAGGAATGATGTTGTAGACCATGTTGATTTTATAGGATATGACATAGCATGTCAATTTAGAATAACGTGATGGACCATATCTATTAGAATGACATGACAAACCATGTTGGTTTTACGAGATGTAACAAAACACATCGATTTAAAGGAACGTGACGGACTACATCAACTTGAAAGGACATGACAAACCACATCTATGTAGGATGGCATGAAAAACCATGTTGACTTTATAGAATATGATAGAGCACATCAATTTGGAGGGATGTAATAGACCATATTAACTTGGAATGACATGACATTCCATGTCTTTTTGAAATGACATGACATATCACATTAACTTTATAGGATGTTATAAAACATGTTAATTTAGAGGGATGTGATAGGCCACGTCGACTTAGAATGATGTAACATATCATGTTTTTTGACAAGATATGATTGACCATTATTACTTAGATTGATGTGACAAACCATGTCAATTTTGAATCATGTGACGAGACCATGCCTTTTGATAAGATATGATTAAACATTATAACTTAGACTAAAATGATAGACCACATTAGTTTTGAATGATGTGATAGGCTATACCTTTTGATAAGATATGACTAACCATTCTAATCTAACTAGCATAATAGACCATGTTAATTTCAAATGACATCACGGACTATATCTTTTGACAAGATATGATCAAGCATTCTAAATTAGATTGGCATGGAGTTTTTAGAAATGCATAGGTCGTCATTGCCAAGATATAGGTTTTCCCCCTTTGTCTTTTCATTTGTGTATCATCTTGCTTCATAGGTTCAAAGTTTTAGGTCACCTACTTTTATTGAGCTTGTCTCGTTTGTATTTCTAATTATGCCCCTGTTCTTCCGTTCATTATGATGGCTATTTGGATCACTACCTATGTCATTTGGGTGGTGTTCATTCTTCTAACTAAATAGGTAATCATTGTTCTTTTGTACTCCTCATTTGGTACAATCCCCAAATATCTAGACTTTTGTTAGCATGCATCAAGGATTTGGCCCAAAATGATTAAGGTGGTCTTTTGTCTCAACTATCTATAGTTTATTGTAAGGAAGCTTGTAAAAATTTTTATAAAAGCATACCTCTTTTAGACCAAGTCCAAATAAGATCTTTATCAAGTTATCATATATCAATTCAATGCATTATCACATTTCAAGAATGACATCAATTACAAGATCATGAATGAGTTTTAAAAATATAGTTTTTTAGAAACTAATCATACTTGTAAAAACAAAAGTTTTTTGAGAGATAAAATATCACGAATCACATTACATTAGGCAAGTCAAGAATAAAAGAAGCAAAGTCAAAGGATCACGCTAATGAATATTTTTTCATAACCTAGATTATCCTTTGTTGATCTAGATATGAGGAGAGTTGAAATGTTTGGTCTTTTAGTGCTGATATAGATTTGTGACTAGTTTAACCATAACATGTTTTTAAAGCATTGGTAATGATCATCCATAAGGTATTGTTGTTACTTATGTTGTTCATCTTCTTTCGATGTTTGTGCTTAATTATCCGAACTTGTCTTTAAGAGATTTTAAAAAAAAATTAGAAAATTATTTTCATTTTTTTTGTAACTTTAATGGATCGGGCCATTTATTTGAAAATTTTCAATCAACGTAAGTTAAATTATTCAAGAGAAATCATTGAGCTTTCATAAAAATGCTTGAATTATTTGATCAAAAGCCAAGACGCATCGTGCAAAGTCTAGATGCAATTCTCATGGTGATCTATTTTGAGGCTAAGATAAAAAAAATGGGTTTGGATCATAAAAGTTTTGGGAATGATTAGTCTCTTTAGGTAGGTGATTAACAAAAGTTTGGTCTCGCAGCATGACGTGTTTGGATGAATTTGGAGAACTAAAAGAGTTTTTGAAGAAAGTTTAGCTCAAATGAGCGATCTTACCTACAAAGAATTGATTTATTTCTTTCTTATCCCTAATTAATTAATGAAAATTAGTGATTCAATATCATGAATGATGGCTTTAATGCATAAACAAGTCAATTTTTATTTAGAAACATTTTTCTCCTTCCCATTTGAAGCTAGAATTGATCGTCGACATAAATAAGCCATTTTTAATCGAAAAAGGCTTTCACTAGCATGTAATGAAGGCTAAGGCTAAGGTTAATGATTAAAAGGATATGAAAGGCTCAAAAGGTGTTTGAGAGTGTAAAGACTTAGGATCACTTAGTTGCTCATCGAGATCATTTTAGGCATGCCACCTTGACTTTGTGGTCTCGCCAATTGATCTAATATTCTAATCTCAACTCTCCTTTCATGTTCACTCTTGTCATTTTTTGTTTTACGAATTTCTAACCCTCTCTAACTTTTAATCACGAGAGGGGTCACTTTAGATTGCACTCTCTTTTGTCTTAATGCTTTCACTTTTTTTTATTTTCTCTTTTTTCAAAGTCGTTCAAGGGTTTTATTAACAAGTTTTTGTTTTATGAATAATTATCATCATTTCTCACCTTGTTTTTCTAGGAGAACATCATTGATTATGAATGAACTTTAAAATTACTCCCAACGTGAGGGGTGATCCTAGTCTAGGTTATTATTAAAAGAAATATTCTAAGCTTAAAGTTAGACAAAAAAGGATAAGGTTTTTTTTTTTTTTTTTTTTTTTGTAGGAAAAGTATATCAAAAAGGCCTTTCTACATCTCAAATATGATCTTATTCAGTTCTATAAGCTCTAGTTTCATTTGAAAATTATGATTGACTTATAAAGAAGAAGTGATGGAAAGGTGAGATCATGATCCGAATACGTACCTCTCTCATCATTTAAGACATCAATTTTTTTTTTACTTTGTTTTATTTTATTGTATTGACATCGAATGTATTATCTTAGGCAAAACTATCTTGGAAGGATTTTTCGGGAATAGAAGAGGAATTTTTTTGGGTTTTAAAAAGAGAGGGATTATACTCTAGCATTTACATGACATGTTTTAAAAGTTTATCAATGTTGAAAAAATTTAAATTAATTTACCATTTTATTCACTTTGATTTGGATAATATAAAATAATAACGATACTTTTAGATAGATATCTCATGATTTCCAATTAATAATAAGATCATACAAAGATAATAGGAATTTTTTTTAAAGAAACAACCAATTCCATGAAAATCACAACACTTTCACAAATGAAATCCGAAAATTCTATACAAGGTAAGATTTCATGCAAAAAATCAAGACATATTCATGCTTCTCCAATAACCTTTAGGTATTTTCTCGCATTCATTCTCATACACCTTACAATCGGGGTTATGCTGACTCTCTTTTTTAGTGCAATCACTTGGTGCTTTTTTTTTTTTTTTTTGAGATATGATTATATTGAATGTCCCAAAGATAGAGTGAAAATAAGGATAAAAAATAATAGAAAAAAGAAGGCAAATATGGTAGTTTGAGAAACAAATTTGCACAATCTCATAAATTAACATCATATGAAAGCATGATAAATAAATGTGATAAGGAAATTACTTAACCTTGAAAACAAAGGTGCTTCTTCATCATGCCAGTCATTTAATTTCTTTCCTCAAATGGTCTCATAGGTAAGTTGATTGACTTCAAAGACATCCTTAAGTGTGTGAACAAAAATCACCATCATTTCTAAGCTATCAAACACTAACCTAGGCTATATGACTTCATTCTTAGCATTGGCTTTCTCTTCCCCAAAATGTTCACTATCATAACATAAGATGGTTGGCTTAAATTAGGTTTTTGTATGAAGACTTTTCTAATTTATTTTTCCCTCTTTCTAATCTTAAGGTTCCTAAAACTAGCATGATCTATACCTCTTGATGAAATTCATAAAAATCATCAATATCGTGTTCACTCTCTTTATAGAACTTATAGAAGGACTCGATATGAATAGAAGCTTAAGACTTAATTGGTTTCTTGTTAACATTGATAGTAGATATCATGTCAAACAAATAGGATGTGAAAATTTCATAACTATCCTTTTGTTATCATATCCAATAACAATACATTCACTCCACTAACAACAACATGGTTGAAAATATTGGTGTTCATATTTAGAGTGCAAGATTCATTGAGATTATACTCTTAAGAAATGAAAGTTTTCATGGAGTAGTTATCACGAAGTTATTTAACCAATAATTATGAGGTGCTTGAAAAGATCACTGAATGAAATAGGCAAATGAGGCAAGAACTCTCTGTATTTTTTATGATATGAGTTTCACTAATTGTTCAACTTGAATGACCTTCATTGGTCATTGAATGGCTAAAATTTTTAAGCTTTTTTTTATGACAAGACTCAGGTCGAGTATATTAGGATGAATAAACTTGCATATTCCCCTAAGCATAGTAATGACAATAAGGATTACACTACTCATACCTTTTTAGTTGGACATCAAAAGAGGGACTTGAGGATGCCTTTTGAGTAGTAAAACTTGACATAGTAGTGAATGCTCCAAGAATGGTAGATGACTGACCTATTTTTCAATTTAGAGGCGCTTCAATTGGCGAGAGATGATAGGAATTATAATGCTCATAGCTTTCTAGTTGGACATAAAGAGGGGTAACCTCGAAGACCCTATTTGGGCAATATAACTTGGTATAATAGTGAACACTCCGGGGTTGATAAATGACTCACCCATTATTCGATTCAAAGATGCTTCATTAGGTGTGTGGACTTGTAGACTTTGCTTAGTTAAAATAGTTAGCCTATACACTTATGCTTTCAAAGCATTTAACTCCTTTATATAGTTTTGCTCAAATTGAGTCCTTTCTTCGTTGTCCATTCTTGGTTTGGCTTGAGTTGTTAATCTCTTGGGAGGAAAATGTAATTTTGATAGGATGACTTATGCTTCTCTAAATAAACAACAAAATAAGAAAACATAATAACATCAATAATATTCGACATAAATAAAGACACTCGAGATCTGGATATGGAATAGCCTTCATGTAAGGGCTATAAGAGGATTTAGTCCTTGATTCTTTGATCCTTTTACATTAACTTAAGTTAGTTTAAAGATGAACTTAAATTTTATCAATAACCTTTGAAAAATATGATATGAAGGATTGCCATATTGTTAATTGTTTAAAAATAGAGTTATACTCTATTAGTAAGCTTTAGCTTATTTTGATCAAGTCATAGATTTTCTTTGATATCCGAACATTGCACAAATTTGGACTTAAATCTTTTTATAACCTATCTAGAAACATTCATGACCAATCGTTTTGTTAAGGTTTCAACATGTTTAACTTAGCCTATGCATTTAATTAAGAAATAATAGTTCTAAGGTCCAATTTTAGTCATTACATGATTAAGTAGGATCTATTTAAATCTCAATAGAGTCCCTTTTGGCTCAAGAGAACCGAGGCTAACCAAGTATGAAGGCCGTACCCATAGGGGCCATCGATTACCTATCATGATAGTGGTAGCTTTTCAAAAGAATTGAGATTTCAAAAGTGTTACCCGAAGTGAAGCCATCGGGGCATAAGTAATTCCTCCCTAAATCCAAAGGGTAGTATGTGAATGATAGTTAAAATTATACAATGTAGTGTATGAGGCATGACTTTATATCTAATCTCAAAACTAAGGATGAAAAATTTAAACAAATAAAATCTTCAAAGCAAAACACTATATATATAATCAAACAAACAAGTAAACGAGTTAAAAGCTAATTATTCATTCAAAATATACGAGGCATAAAAGCATAACAAACAACTAAAGATTCCCGAACACAAACATTCAAAGCTTGATCCTAACATGGCATAGTCCTTAGTGGAGTTGCTGATTTTGTCGACATCAACCTCGTAAGGAGGACGACTAAGGAGTTATCACCTAGCTAATCGGGAAGAACTAGAAAATCTTAAATGTATTGATCCGTATAGATTATCTAAGAAAGGGGTCGATTATATATGGAGAATATATTATATCATCGTTATCCCATCCTACCGAAGGTAGGGTGCATTGTTTGTCGACGAACATAAAAATTTGATTTTTACTATGTTATGCTCCTATATCTATTTAAATGATTTTATTTTATAAAAATATAAAAACAAGCTAGTTTGGCGGTTTAGATATAAAACATGGTAGTTTGGGGGTTTGGATATAAAACATGATAGTTTAGGGGGTTTGAATGTAAAAATAGGATAGTTTGCGGGTTTGGATGTAAAACAAGATGGTTCGAGGGTAAAATAGGATAGTTTGGAGGTTTGAGCCGGTCTAAGGTCAATAACCCCTATCCAAAGGGGAAAGGTAGAGGAAGTCTGAAATTTTAACTAGTCTTTAGTGAATAAGACCTATTACCGACAAGTATGTGGGTTTTTAAATATAGATAGCCTTTTATTAACATAAGCGACAATTCATCGATGACTTCATTCATACAAGTGGGAAGCTACCGATGACTTCAAGTCTTGAATTTGAGAAGCTATCGATAACTTCATCACATAAGTAAAAAGTTACAAACTACTTCATTTTTGCTTGAATGAGGAGCGAGTAACTAGTTTAGAAGCCATCGACGACTTTGTTACATAAGTGAAGTCACCAACGGCTTCGTTTTGAGAAAACAAAAAATAGGTAAAATTATTCTAAAACCATCGATGGCTTTGTCACATAAGTGAAAAATCACTTGTGGCTTTATTTGAGCATTGCAATCGAGCACTATAAGTCAATCAAAATTAAAAAAACAAGCATAAATCTCATATTTAAGTACATAAGTATAAAATAGGAAAACATGATAGTTTATCCTAAATGGCCATCATAGGAATATTTGTTTCCATCATATTTAAACCGATAAGTATTTAAATGAAATGTGATAGTTTCATTCACTTTTTAAAGTAGTTTAGTCATTTTTTATTTTCATTTTTAAGTAGTGTAGTGATTTTGGAGTTTTTTACCCAAAATGTTTTATAGTTCGGATGTTTGATTCGAAGTCGGCTTTACTATCTTCATCCCCGATGTAACTAATTATTCAGTTAGCTAGGCAAAAGAGTAACTACTTGTTGTTAAAACATGATATGGGTCTCACCAAAGTGATTGAAAGCCTCTCCAAAATCCATGCATGTGGTCAAGGTCACTGCTTGTTGTCAAAGTTACTATAAATTTGCAAAGTCCCCGTAACTTGGAAGACTTGGCAAAAAAAAATTATTGTCTGTGTTTTTCCTATCAAAAAAATAATACAAATACAATCTACAACATCATATTGTTCTTGCCAAACATAATCCAACAACAAATAATGTTTTTTAAGTGTTCTATTTATTTTTTTTAAGTGACTAAAGAGGAGTAGAAGCCATAAGTTTTGGCTAAACTTTGGCTAGCCCGTTGGTGTGGTATGAGGGTCTGTGTAGGGGTTGTATAGGGCTACAAAAGGGGCCATTTAGGTGTTATAAGAAGGTTGTTTAAGGGTTGTTATAACATCTCTAACCTTGGAACTAAATAGATTGAGGATATTACCATCATGCCCCACAATGAATGTAATACATAAGGCATCGTGTCCTTCTTGCTACATTTATTAATTATGATTTTCACTACAAAAGCCTTTCAATAGCTAATAAATACAACCTTATTTAGAAATTTTAGTCCAAAATGCATTATTAAATTTTTTCTGTTTTCACATTTTATTCTACTATAGATTGAAATGACTTAATTTGTGTTTTTTAGTTTTGTCAAATTCTTTTTCTAAAAGACAGTAATAAATCTATCTAAGTCGATACCATTTAATCATTTACCTAAATTATTCCTTCATTAATTATTATCTTTTATAAAGATAAATCATTCATTTATTCCTATTCTTTTCTTATTATTTACATTTCCATACCCACTTAATTATTCACACTATTATTAGCCGGTAGTATGTAGGTACCGAACTAAGCAAAAACTATAGCTACACATTACTATTTTATTACATGTTTAGAACGTCTAAAATTAGTTGACATGTTTACAACCTACTTTTCTTTTTCTTTTTCTTTTTTCATGATATCTAGCTTGGTACTACACTATTTATCAAAAGTGGTTTTACATATTTATAAGTCTACTCTTTCTTTATAAGCTAAACATCTAAACCCGTTTACCTAGTCATTACTTTTATCATCATATAAAACAGAGTAGCCATACCAAGTACATATAACGAATATCGAAGATTAGAAACATGACCATATGTAAGATATCTAACTTACAACTACAAGTAAGATACACCTTGTGGACGGACGGGAGAGTCCTTTCGATAACTCAGCTTCTAGGGTGAACATGGCCATTATTCTTTATTCTTCACACCTACATCGGAAAAGCTGGGTGAGCTATTGTTTAGTAAGTTAGTCATGCAAGTT
This sequence comes from Dovyalis caffra, assembly GCA_963924115.1. Classification (NCBI taxonomy): domain Eukaryota; kingdom Viridiplantae; phylum Streptophyta; class Magnoliopsida; order Malpighiales; family Salicaceae; genus Dovyalis; species Dovyalis caffra. Next base: position 1,527,754 of record CAWUPB010000351.1, read on the forward strand.
ATGCATGTATGCAAGTGAATGTACTCCAAAATCATTTTCATGTCCTTTTTGAAATCCTTTTCCTTTTTCGGATACATCCTACCGAATATATGTCATACACATATGTGTACATATTTGATCCTTTTTTTTTCCTTTATCATTTTCTTCTATCGAGACCTTTACCAATTCCCTCAATAAAGAAATATTAGGGATAATTAAACCTCCGATAACCTTTTTTCCTCTTTCCTTTGTAAAAACCATAAGAAAAAAACTTTCATGATTATGACATGTATATATTAAGTGTAAATGCACATCCTCATGAGTTACCATAATGCATGTCATAAATAAATATGCATTTATGCAATAAAATTGGATGCCTCAACATATTAAAAATACACATAACGTTCTATTACCTTTCACATTTCAAACAATCGCGTTCAATCCAATCAAATTTAACATTTACGGCAGTGTATCGCATAACATCACATTTCACATATTCGTGTAATAATAGCATAAATATATTCACACTTTGGAAATATCATTCAATCAATAAGTTATTGCACTAATTAATTCACTCATTTCACATCTTCCATAAACATAGGCAACCATGCAATAAACACATAATTGCATACATTAAACACATGTAATACATTTAATCAACCATAAAATCACTAATCTAAATAATGGTGTGGTTAACTGAATTTTTCTCTAAAATTTCATATATGGTCGAAACTTTCCTTGGCTAAGCTAGGTGATTTTTTTCATTTTAATTACTAATTCACATACTAACCCATATAATTATTCTAACTTCCTTATTTAAACCATCTAACAACATTAATGCATGAATCAAACTTCTAACTCTAATTTATTCTATTTGGACCAAATATACACCTAGCTTAAGCTAGGTGAATTTTTTAATTTTAATGTTAATTCACATGTTGAACAATCTAATTATACTTTAATAGCATGCATTCTATCAATTAAACATCAATAAATCAAATTAATCTTAAACACTAAAATTGCTCACTTTGATTAAAACTTTTCTCTTGAATTAGGCTAGGTAGTTTTGCATTTTTACTACTTGTTTACATACTTAATGAGTCTGTTTTATCATCAATTTTATCAATTTCAACACTTAAATCATTTTTCTCTATTCACATGCTCAAGAACCTTAACCCTAATTAATTTAATTTATTCAATTAAACTTAAATTAATTATGCAAACCTAATAATTCATGCAAAATTAATTACATAACATCATCAATTTACTTCACCAACATTAAATTCAATCCTAAAGTCACACGTTCATGTATGAACGCTTTCATTTCCATCAACATAAACACATTCAAACACATATACATACATCATCTTTCCATAAAAAATCATTCAAGTCAACACCAAAGTTTAAATTCTTGTGATGTAGTGAGACTAACTTACTTTTAATGCTCTAATTTAGTTTCTTTTAAGTTCAATTTTGTAAAATTTTCTACCCTCCTTCCTCCTTCAAATTTTGGCCTCCTCTCTAAATTTCCTCCCGACTATTTTTGATCTTCCAACTATGATCCAAAGCTTAATGGAGTGATGTTTGGATGTGTTTAATGTCTTAGCTTAGTTGATTTGAGATTTTGGTTTTTTTTTTTTTCATAAAGGTTTGGCTTAATTTTGGTATTTCCCCCACCATTTTCTTCTCCCCCACGAGCTAAATTTATAGGCAAAAGAGTGAACTTTTCTTGGTTTGACTCACATTTTAGCACTTCATTTGTTTCCATCTCCACTTTTTATTTTTCTTTTAATCCTAACCATCCATTTATGCCTAAAGATTTGATTTTTTTTTAATTGCATAATTACATCCATTAAATAAGGTATGAAGTGGCCAACTAGACAAGAAAATTTTGGCCAAAAATATTTATTTTGGTCTCTCATTTTGTCATATTGTTTTATTTAGTCCCTATATTTTAGTCCTTCAAATTTTCAAATGAATATTTTTGGTCCTTCCCTTAGGATTTTCAAATATTTTTAAGCCTCTTGAAATTTACTTCTAAATTTAGCAAAAACTTTTAATTTTGTACAATTAAGTTTCGAATTCTCATGTAATTAAATCCCTTTGTGTGCATAATTAATGTTACATACATTAAAAAAATAATTTCTTTTCATCATAAATTCATGCACTTTCTATAGTAATTTATTCATCAATCATATAATTTTTATGCATTTATTTAGGCACACAAAATAAGTATTTTGCATAAAAGGCACTATTCACGCATAGAGAAGCTAATAAAATATTCACCGAGCACGGAAAAATTAACGTAAGTGTATGAAATATTCTAGCATCTCTCTAGCAACTATTCTATACACATAAAATAATTTTCATATATATTTAAAATATATTATTTTATTCATTCACGGAGTTCGGGGTATTACACATGTAAAAAAGGGTCGTTTAGGGGTCGTCGTGGTCGTCGTTTAGGCGGTTGTAGGGACTGTTTGGAAGCTATAAAAAGGCTATCTAGAGGGTTGTAAAGGGTTGTTGTTTAGGAGGTTGAAGGGGCTATTTAGATGCTATAAAGAGGCTGTGTAGGGGGTTGAAAAGGGTCGCTTTAGTGAACTGTAACATAAGGCGGGTGCACACCTGTGTTACGCACGATGCTGCACGTTATCGTCGTTGTGTGAGCTGGTTGGTCGGGTAATGAGGGAGCAGCTGGTGCTTGGGGCGATTGATCGGAACAAAGGAAAGGGAGTTGTTGTGAGGCTATTGTGAGGAGTTCGTGGGTTGTGTTGGTGAGTTTCGGGTGAGAAAGAGGAAGGTGGAGATGGAGGCTTATGGTTGAAGATGGATATAGAGAGAAAGATGAAGGGTTGTGAGGTGGCTATGGTGGTTTTTGTCAAGGAAAGAAAGAAATGAAAGGGGCTGCTATAAAGCTTCGGGTGAAAAAGAGAGAGGAATAGTATCCGTCGGCTTAAAGATGGTAAATGATAGTTAATAATATCCAAAAAAAGCAAAGGGTCCTTTTTGTAGGTATTTTATTTTAGGTTTTTTGGTAAAATTTTGTTCCTCAATTCTCCACAATCTTCTCATTTAAGTCCGATTGTGGTTGTTTGTTTCAATGGGACCCTTAAATCTCGGGTAATTAGGACTTTTTTCAATTTCTTCTAATTGTGTCTCCTTTTTATTTTAATTAAAGGATAGAGGTTTTGAATTTTTTTAATTTTCCTCTCAATTGTTATTTTTTTATTTCCAAACTTTTTTTTAGTTAGCTCCCTCGTAAAACTAATCTAAGTTAATTATTCCAATTAATTTTTTTTCCTTTTTTATTTTCTCTTTTTTTATATATTTGTCCTTTTTGTTTTGTTTTATCATTTTTTAATATTTTTGTAATAAAAAATAAAATAGGAATAAAAATTGGGTGCTAACAAAAGGCATAGTAATAAACTCTTAAAATGCGTAAATGCTTGTTAGGTTGCATGATCCAATTGTTAGCATGAAGATATACCTTCTTTTTTTACTATTGATATTATAGAGAGTCTTTCATCGAGTCTAGCTTGTCATGTGCGAGTGAAAGATGCTAGAAAAAGGAATTTAGGTCGAGTCGCCTATGACGGGTTGACCGGATAACAAAATTATATATAAAAAAGGAATAAACAATTGTTATGCAATTGTTGTGGTGGTTACTTTCCTAACTTCCATATATATATATATATATATATATATATATATATATATATATATGGAAGTTATATATATATATATATATGAGAGGAAAATAGTTAAGGATAAAGTAAGAAAAAAAAATAAAAGAATAGAAAGAAAAAAAACTCTCACCAAAATCTTTGCAAAATAGGAAAAACAAAAAAAGAAGATTCTCTTGGTACTTGAATTGTGAAATTCGATATTAATTTAATATTACTATTTTGATATAGCGAAACTACTTACGGATACGTGTTGCTTTGATCCTAGATTTGTTTATTTATGTTTGTGATTTTATTACACTATTGGTGTTCTTGAGATTTAGAATTATATAATTTTAATGTCCGAAAAGAAGTTTTAACATATATATATATATATAATGAAAATACAAGAAATGCATGAAATCTATTTATAATAAAGAAGAGATATATCGAGTAAAAAGAGAGAGAGAGATATGAGAAAATTTAAAATAAATTTCTTAAGAAAATTGCATTTTTGGTTCCCAACTATAGATTTTTTTTTTCAACGCCAATCTTTATTTTATTTTTTTCTATTTCATTGTCTAAGATTAATTTTTTTCTATTTAAGTCTCTATAATTATCTAAGAGTATGAATTGTTGATGTATTTAGAGTTGATTGTCACGTTACGAGTTTTTGTCAAACATATCAACATAATTGGGTTTTAGGTGACTTCAAGCCAAAAAAAAAATTCAAAAATAAGGTAGCAAATCATTAGAAATTGAAGACTGGACACTAAAAAGTTATTCTCTCCTAATTCAACTATAGTAATTTTTGAAATTTTAATTAACACAAGTAAATAAATAAACTTGGAAAACATAAATCTCATGGATATGCTTGCTGGAGGAAACATTCTTTTTATCTATAGATGTCATGATATCATGCTGTTACGTGTCAATAACATTAACTATGGTTTAAAATTTTAAAGGATTGGCTTCGTGGTTAAGGAGGCATGTTTATTTTATGATTTCATGGTTCAAATCTTGAGGTTAACACCTGTTGAATGCATGACGCTGTTGTGCTGGACATGCCTTTAAAATCATCACAAAAACATCGTCTCGATTAGTGTGTAAGCATTACCCTTATAATCGAATAAAAAAACATTAGTTGTGCTTATGATTTATGAACAAAAACAGACCTCCTCCAACCCAAACAGGAGGAAATTACCGTCTCGCATTTGGTATCAAATTCAGAATAATGCTTTCCAAAATAATAATAATAATAATGATTTTGTCCCCTAAGAAACAATTAAGTGGTTGTTTTAAATTCAAATCTTGAAAGTGTGGATAAATTTAAGGATTAGGAAGACTACTCAGCTTTTGTTATATATCCCAAGGTGTATTAAACCTCTTGATAAACAAAAATTACTTGAGATATTTATATTAATTTATTTTACCAACTAATATGTTAATTTATGATTACTAATTAGTGATTTGTTCACATTAATTAATTTATTTTCATTCTAAATATAAAAGTTAAATGTGTTGAGAGTTATGGGTTGTGCTCCTTCTATTGTTAGTCCTAACAGTTATGGGGGGTGACCAAACTAATTTTCTTTGTAGTTTCCTTTCTTTAAATTTAAATTCGATGATATTTTAAACATAAATATTAATTACAATTTCTTAATGGAGATGATTTTCTATACAATAAAAATTATTAAAAAAAATCAAAACTTAATCAACTATCACAAATTTGATATACAATTTCAAACATAACATTTACTCTCTGTTTTTTTTTTTTTTTTTTTTTTTTTTTTTTTTTTTTGTTACTTGTAGACATTTTTTTATACTTAAATTTATTGTTAAACTTCTTTTTAAGAAAAAAAAAATAGTAAATGTTAGTTTGGTTGCTGTATAAAGTGATGAAATGAAAATATGTATAAAAGAGTTAAAATGACATTATCAGTTTTTTTTCTCAAAAATGTTGTGTATTTTTTGGGTCAAATTGCTCGGCAATTGAAACTAAGTTATTTTTTCAAATAATTTTCTTGGACACACCTTTCAGATCTACTTTGCACTTAAGTTTAATAAATTTCGTAAATGTTGCCTTCAAGATTTGAACTAAAAACGTTAATGAAAGAAATATATTTTTTTAACCATCTGTCCAACCCTTTAAAGTTTAGCTTTATCAAAATTAGCCGTTTCTGCTAACAATAGGCCCACTCGTTTAGTTGGTCTCCTCCACATATTGATTTTGTCAAGTTGGAAGTAGGGAAACCAGGTCCTACAGGCTTTGGTGGTCTCCTTAGAGATAGCGGTGGTAATTAGCTGTAGGGTTTCTATTGCCATGAAGGTGTAGGTATTAATCTGTTAGCTGAGTTATTAGCTTTATCATAAGGGATCGGTTTAGCTTGGGAGACAGGTGTGAAGCAACTAGCTATGGAATCAGATTCTTTGAAAGCAATTGGTTTTACTGAACGGGGTTGTAAGTCTAATAACTCATACTAGGCTATCATTAGTGATATTCCTTTGCTTTTGACTGATTAATGTGTAACACATTTTGCATGAAAGAAAACAATGTGTTCATTTAATGGCTAAATTGGAATCTCATCAACTTAAGTTATAGATTGTTTGGTTTGCTTCTTCTCTTGATTTGTGCATTCGTTGATTCTACTTTTAGTTGTTTAGTCTTTTCTTACACATAAATATGATGGGAGAAAAACAATAACAACAATAACCTGAAAAATATCAAACTATGCAGTGGAACAATTTTCTCTCTATTCTTGTTCAAATCTAATAAAAAAAATAAGGTAAAGCAATATAATAATACAAATAACACACCATCAATTACACATAAACACAAATCAATTTTAATATAAAAAACCTCCATTATGTGAGAAGTAAAAACCACAAGATCATAGTCCACCAAAAGCTCCATTATGAATTAAATAATCGATTAACAAAGCTCTTCTCAAGCTTTGTGTAGAGGCATACATCAACATTATCATCAAGAATAATAGTCTTGGAATAATAACCTATGAAAAAATCAATAAGAATAAATCTTCCAAAAGAGAGCTATTGTTCATGTATAAAAAACCTAATGTAGGGAGCTCCAATTGACGATTTGGTCGTTCGGATTAAAGAATCATGAGTCACAAGTATCCTTTCAAGATTTCAAATCAATTGCACCACAAATCAATACCGGATCGTTAGTTTGATGAAATTGTCATAGCTTCCCAAAAATCTAGGTTTTTTGCTTTTTCTTATTTTGCTCTCTCACATATATCCCTTATTTTCTTTGACGTTTTTATACTTACACTTCAAGCAACAACTAAGCTTTGGGCATTAATTATTAGGCTTTTTGTCAAAATTTTGATGCGTGTCAAATGCACCAAATTTTATTTACTCGCTCTTATTAAAATTTATAATAAGGGCAAGTCTAGTCGAACCCTCGAGATCGGCCAATCAATTTTGTTATGTCTAAAAACTAGGGCGTTTTGTTGTTTACAAAGCCGAATTTAAGATAACAAGTATAAAATAAAAAATAATTCAATTTAGCAAAAACTTCGGTTTAAGGGATCTCAACTTCAATTTGTAAAAGATTGTTAGACACGGGTTTGATCTTTAAACTATTCTTTATGATTTGAGTATCTTTTGTTTCTCTAAGCATAATTAATTGATATTTGAATTAAATTAATCATGATTGCATAAGTAATTATCTAAGTTGACCAATTAATTGATTGACTATTGTGATTGATAGCTAGCTAACTCTTTTAATCCGTAATTGTTAAGAAAATTAGTTTGAGAAAGAAAATAAGAGAAAACGGAAAATCTAGATTTTTGGGAAGTCGTGGCGGTTTCATTAAATTGATGTTTGAATATTGATTTGTGGTGTGATCGAACTTGATAGTATACTTGTGACTCACAATTCTTTAATTTGAATGGTCGGATCGTCAATTGGTGCTCCTTACATCGGGTTTTTGGACATGAACGAGTAACTCTATTTGGGAAGATTTATCCGTATTGATCTCTTGCATAGGTTGTTATTCCAAGACTCGTTGTTCTTGATGACAATGTTGATGTATGCCTCTAGGTAAAGCTAAAGAAGAACTTTGTGAACCCATTTATTTAATTTATAGTGGAGCTTTTGGTGGACTACGGTCCTATGGTTTTTACTCCTCATATTAGGGAGGTTTTCTATATTAAAATTGGCTTATGTTTATGTGTAATTGGTAGTGTATTATTTGAATTGTTATATTGCTTGTACGTTTTTTTTCTATTAGATTTGCACGAGCATAGGGAGAAAATTGATTCGCATTATAGCTCCATATTTTTAGGTTGTTTTTGTTATTTTTTTCTCCCATTAAAATGGTATCAAAGCCTCCTTCTTGCTTGAAGTTTTTTATTGCCTTATGTTTATTATTTTTTATTAGATTTGCGCAAAAGTAGGGAGAGAATTATTTCGTTGCATAGCGCAATATTTTTTAGGTTGTTGTTGTTATTGTTTTTCTCCCATCAAAATGGTATCGGAGCATGGTTTTTCCTTTAAGTTTTTTATTGCCTTGTGTTAAATAATGGAAACTAATACAAGCGTAATGGTTACATTGAATGATTCGAATTATCATGATTGGTAAGGAAAAATGGAAGATTTTCTTTATGTCAAATATTGTTATTTAGTGTTTTTTAAGGAGAAACCCGAGAATAAAACTAATGTCAAATGGAATATATTTCACCATCAAGTATGTTGTTACATTAGGATATGGGTGGATGATAATGTTTTGAATCACATTAGTGGAGAAACATATACACACAATTTGTGGAATAAGCTTGAGCAATTGTATGCTCAAAAGACAAGGAATAATAAATTATTTTTGATACAATAGATGATAGCTTTAAGATATCAAGATGGAACTCCTTTGTCCGATCATTTAAATATTTTTCAAAGGATTATTAATTAGTTGGCTACAATGGGTATCAAGTTTGATGATGAAATACAAGGATTATGGTTGATTGACACTTTATTGGACTCATGCGAGACGTTTTGAACATCCTTGTCTAACCTGACTCCAGATTGTAAGATTTCCATGAACATTTCTTAGACTCGTGTGTTAAACGAGGAGATGGGAAGAAAGACACAAAGATCATTCTCACACTCGATGCCTTAATTATTGGCAAAAAAATGAGAAGTTACACTTAGGCTTCGAAGAATAGAGATAAAAGCATAGGAAAATCTAATAATTTGCTAATGTTAAACGTCATTATTGTCATTAAAAGGAACATATCAAGAAGTATTGTCATTAGTTAAAGAAAGATAACACGAAGAAGAAAGGTAAATAGAAGAAAAATGAAGAAGATAGCGATTACAATCGTATTGCTACACCCTTAGAAGACTTTCTCATTGTTTTTTATGGTGATGTTATGAATCTTGTATATCATGAGACCAATTAGGTGATTGACAATGGTGCATCTATTCATACAACATCTCATGGTGATTTTTTTACATCTTACAAGTCCGGTGACTTTGGATTTGTTAAAATGGGTAATAATAGATTGGTTGAAATTATAGGCATTGGAAATGTGTGTTTAGATACTAGGAATGCATAAGGTTAGTTTTGAATAATGTCAAACATATACACGATATTCATTTGAATTTTATCTTTATAGGTAAGCTTGATGATGAAAGATATTATAACACATTCGGTGATTGTTAGTAGAAGCACACTAAAGGTTCAATGGTTATGGCTAGAGACAAGAAATATTCTTTATTATATGTTATGTAGGTCAAGTTATCTACATACAAGATTAATGCAGTAAAATGATGAGGGTATAATTGAATTGTGGCACAAGAGGCTTAGTCATATTAGTGAGAAAGGGTTAGCAATTTTTACCAAAAAGAAGCTCCTTTCAAGAATGAAAAATATACTATTGAAGAAGTTTCATCATTGGTTGTCTAGAAACAAAACATAATTGTATTTAAAACTTCATCTCCTTCAAAAAAGCTAGGTATATTTGATTTAATGCACTTTGATGTTTGTGGTCCTATGAAAACAAAAACATTTTACGACTCTCTTTATTTTGTTACCACCATAGATGTGTTAATGTAGGTGCCCTAGATCCAACCTTGTTTGGATGGGTTTGACTTATTATAATATTACATTACTTATTTTATTAATAATTTTTTTTATTAATTCTTATTGTTTATATTTATTGAATAGAATTAGATAGAAGTCCATATGATATGCATTGCATTAATGATTGATAGAAAGATGTGAGACAAACATTAATGCACTTAAATGATATCATTAAATGTCTCAAGTTGTAGCACTATTAAGAATGGATATTGATATGTAACACCTTCAACCTAGTACCTAATAGGTTGAGAATATTATCGTCGTTAACCTACATTCGAAGTGCAATGAATACAAGCTAACAAGGCATTATGACTTATTCATAATACTCCTAGGTATAAATTATGTTGCGAAAGTCTAATATATAGTGATTAGATTCTACATTTTGGTTCAAAATACACTATAAATTTTTCGCAGTTTTATTATTTTATTTGACTTCTTTGAACTAAAATAATTGAATCCATGACTTTCGTTTCTCAAATTCTTTTTCTATTAAATTATATAAATTTATTTCATTATACTCCATTACTTAGTAATTACTTGATTATTTCTTTTCGTTAATTATCATTTATTTAAATTATTATCTATTTAATTATATCGTCTTATTGTTACGGTGATGCTAACATGAAAATAATAATTTAAAGAAACTACACTAGTTACGTCTATACTCGTTATTTTACTATTGATATTTTGTTTACACATAAAAGCCAATTTAATACCAACTACTACAAAAATGGCTTAATAACTATCTAAATTCATTTCTCGCTAGTCGACCATCTATTATTTGATTGCTTTAACTATCATTTAGAAAAACACATACATAACTAAAAATAAACTAGTATACCAAGTTCTAGGACCGTCGGGTTGTGCACTAGATCCATCTTCCAACCACGGCTAACATACATGCATCGGATGATTCCCTCGATAGTCGACCTCAAAAGTGATCATTACCATCTTTACCTGTATTAGCTACACCACAAGCAAATAGGTGAGCGACGACTTTGTAAGTTGACTCATGCATGCTATGCATGTAATGAAAATGCATGTATAAATCATTTGCATGCTCATGTGAAAACCCTTTTTCATGTTATAAACACCTTTCATGATCGATCCGAAAATCCTTTTTCGTCTTTAGACATGTCCCATCATAAGTACTTCAAGGTTTCCATAATATCTTTGGCGAACCAAACCCGTCTATGGGCACACACCCTGTCGAGCCTCTAGAAATGCACATCTACACTCCACTCAACCCTATCCTTTATACCATGTACCATTACGGGCATGGAAAACCCGTGAAGTCCTCCTCATAAAAATCCTCTCAAGTCATGAAAATCACATTTTTAAAAATATTTCCAATTATTATTGAAATACCATGACATAAAAATATGCTTTCATGGCTTTAAAACATTTTTCATGAAATTAGGCATGGATATGCATTTCATTGACAATGGATAAACAATGATCACTTATGAAATGCATGCCATGAATAATCATATATTCGTGCCATAATAAGGTATAAGATTAATAACACAATTACATGAATAATATTACCTTGCATAATTAATTTCACCATCGCAATTCGTTTCCACACCAACATATACCATTCACATATCATCAAATGTAATATCCATAATTCAAACACATTAAACACCAATCAACAAGCACAATTATACACAAAATTATACAAAATAATTCAAGTCTCCACATTTTTTCCCAATTAAGCCGAATTATAGCTTAATGTTGCCTAATCATTTTCTTTCAAATTTCAACATCCATTACACATCAAATTCTTCCTAATTATATTCTAACTCAATTAACCTAACTTAATTAGGTATTATTTAATTCATTATAGGCATTATTCTTTTATTGGACCTAACTCCCAAATTTTATTAAACTAATTAATCTTTATGGTTTTATAAGAGTTTCTATTCTAATTCATTTAATGGTATATTTCTAAGCTTGACTTGGTCATTTGTCATTTTAGGTGCTAGATACCATTTCAAAACCTACACCTTAAAATCACTCATTTAGGCCGAAACTTTACTAAACATAAATCCTATTATTTTCTTCTCATTTTATCCTAGAATTTTAATACCAATTAGCTTACATACACATTAACTATAGGAATCAATTTAATTAACATTTAGGATACAAATTCATGCTCAAACCCTAATTGCGCCTCGGTGGGCCAAAATTGTGCCTTAACAAATTCAAGCAATTTTCTTCAATTTTCTTTGAATTTTTCTTTCCTATATATCAAACTATACTCATTCAAGTAAAAATTAACCAATAAATTCATAATTAAATGAATGAAACTCAATCCTTAAAAATCTAAGTTTAGGCTTAATGTACCCTAAGGACTTTCATGGATTTTTCTTCAATTAAAGTGAGGTTTTCATTCCTAAATATTAATTTATACCTAATTAAGTCATATTCAAGCACCAAAAAATCAATTACATGAAAGCCTAAGCCCTCCCCCTCCAAATTGGCAAATTAGTGAATTAGGTCGACTGGTACCTTGAAAGAACCCTAGAAATTTTTGAGTTTTAAACCTTAAATTTAAGTCCAATTAGCCTAATGTAACTTTAATTTCATTAAATTTAGGGTTATAACCATTTCTCTCAATTTTTCCTAACTAAGAACCCTAACTTTAATTTTAACAATTTGTATAATTAAATCAAATTGAAGCATCAAACATAAAATTAACATGAATTCAAGCTTTCTTATGGTGTAGGTGAAGTTAACTTACTTGATTAAGCTTCAATTTAACCTTGGAAAGCTAGGTTTCTTGAGAATTCCCTTCCTCCTTCTTAAATTTGGATTAATTCTCTAAATTTTCTCCATATAAATCTTTGCTTCCAACTTGAAATTGAAGCTTATTTCACCGATTTAAAGTGTCTAAATTTTCTCCGCCTTCACTTGTTGACAAGTTTGACACCTTGCCATAAAGTCGGCTACATCTTTCTTCATTCCCGCCCACCAATAATATTGTTGTAAATCCCGATACATTTTCGTACTCCCTAGGTGTATTGAATATGGGGTTGTGTGTGCTTCCTTTAGTATCTCATCTTTTATGTCCTCCACTACAGGAACACATAGTCTTCCTTTGAACCTAGTCATTCCTTTATCATCCATCATAAAATTAGACTCGCTCCGGCCTCTATACCTTTCTTCAATTCCTTCATCTTTTCATCCTTTTCTTGCTCAATTTGAATTCTTTCTTGCGGCATCGAGTTGGATTAATAGTGCTTGATAGCATGCTCTTGTGGCCTATAGGAACTATTTCTAGTTCCGGTGCTTGTAGGTCCTTCATTATCGATGTACGGGTCACTCGTATCTGCAGCGATTGATTTCCTACTCAAGGCATCGGCAACAACATTGGCTTTACCAGGTGGTAGTTGATTATACGGTCATAGTCCTTTACCGGCTCTAACCACCTTCTTTGTCTCATGTTCGGCTCCTTTTGTGTGAAGATGTATCGTAAGCTCTTATGATCTGTGTATATCTCACACTTTACCCCGTACAAATAATGTCTCCAGATTTTTAGGGCAAAGACTACTGCTTGCTAATTCTAGGTCATGTGTCGGGTAGTTTCGCTCGTACTCCTTTAATTGTCGTGACGCATAAGCTATTACTCTCTCATTTTGCATCAACATCGCTCCTAATCCATGTTTGGAGGCGTCCATATAAACTACGAAAGTTCCATCCTCGGACGGAATGGTTAGTACTTGGAGCCGTGACTAGCCGTCGTTTTAGCTCTTGGAAGCTCTCCTCACAAGCATCCGTCCATCTGGAATGCGGTGCTCTTTTTTATCAAGTTAGAAAGAGGCCTAGCTATCTTCGAGAAGCCTTCCATAAATCTCCGATAATAACCTACCAACCCTAAGAAGCTTCGTACCTCCATTACGCTCTTCGAGGTAGACCAATTCCGAATAGTCTCTACTTTCTTTGAGTCTACGGCGATGCCTTCCTTCGTCACCACATGGCCTAGAAAAGCCACTTGCTCTAGCTAGAATTTGCATTTCTTGAATTTGGCATACAACTGTTGCTCCCTTAGCGTATGCAAGGTGGCCCTTAAATGTTTCCTATGCTCCTTCTCATTTTGAGAGTAAACCAGAATATCATCGATGAATACGATAATAAACTTATCTAGGAACCCTTTGAAGACTCGATTCATCAAGTCCATGAAAGCGGCCGAGGCGTTCGTCGGCCCAAACGGCATCACTAAAAACTCTTAGTGATCGTATCTCGTTCGAATGCTGTCTTCTTCACGTCTTCCGGTCTTACCCTTAATTGGTGATATCCCGATTGTAAGTCTATTTTAGAGAATACCATCACCCCTTGCAATTGGTCAAATAAATCATCGATCCGGGGCAATTGGTACTTATTTTTAACGGTCACCCAGTTTAGTTCCCGGTAGTCGATACATAGCCTTAGACTTCCATCTTTCTTTTTCACGAACGATACTTGGAGCTCCCGAGGTGAGGAACTAGGACGTGTAAATCCCTTGTCCGGTAAGTCCCGTAATCGCACCTTTAACTCCTTTACCTCGGCGAGAGCCATTCTATAAGGGGTTTTCGAAATCGGAGCCGTACACGGCTCTAGTTCAATCTCAAACTCTATCTCCTTCTCCGGTGATAGTGTGGTCAAACTCTCTAGAAACGCATCTATATATTCTCATACAATCAAAAGCACTCCTATTTACATTATAGAACATACAAAAGACACCACGTCATGTGATGAGATCCCTATTAACTTATTTATCGGACACGTCGAGGAAAAAAACCCTCTAGTAACCACCGAGTCAATGCGATTTTCCATTACCGTATGGACTATTTCACGAGCAATGGGTAAGAGTAATCCCCATCCATACATCGACCGAATGAGGGATCTTCGGCTCGAGTTGGTAGAAAAGTCCGAATTAGAGTCCGATAAGAGTGTTGGTCTATCATGTCTTTCCAAACTTCGTCTAATAATCGTTGGTCTCCCGATGGGACGAGTCGACGTAGAGTTATTCGAAGGAAGTCCGAGCTAAAATACCGATTAAAGAAGGCATCGGTAAATGCGATTCATCGAAGTAGGTTGTGAAATCGGACAATATGTGCTACCGGGTCCTATTCCGGAACCATAGTGAGATTATTTAGCTTGGCTTTAAACGTAGCTAATGCTGCCCGCTGCCATCACCTTCTAGGCACGCTTGGTACTCGATACAAAGTCGACATTTACGAGTGATAGGGTTTATTGTTAATAATAATTTCAAATGAAATTTTATACACATTACACAATAAAAACATACATAGTTTAAGGGAACCGAAATTAAAATTACCCATCCGAGAGTAGACCGATCCTCGAGCTCATGTGGCACTTACGGTTCTACCCAACTCCCTAAACCATTGCTCCGATACCATACCGTAACACCCCCGCCCCGATCATATTTCTACAACCCAAGTAGAGTACTAGACGAAGCGCGTTACGCCGACATACCCTAAACTCTTAGTAGTTCTCTTATGATATTTTTAAAACTTTAACGAGCACATTACGTATATAACTCCTTAAGATAAAATTTACATCACATAATTAAATATATTAGTAAAACATTACGAGCAATATTCAATTTCTCACGAACTCCATACCTCAAATTTATAGATAAAATAAAAACTAATATATGGTGCCTCACATGAGCCGGTTAGAAGGAGCCACTCGCATCCATACCAACTTGTCCTTTTCCGTCAAGACATAAAAAAAATAACAACGAGGTGAGCCGAAGCTCGGTAAGCGAGGTGATGCACATGATATGCAATGTTGTTTTGACTTCCCACCATACTCATAAATTTTAATCTCGGGTACCACAGGTATTAGCCAATCTACTCTATTTATCATCCGGGTGGTCCGCGAGATCACCTTCTGCTACAACGGAATTATCCCCGGTTGTAACTACCGTTAACGGGAATCCATCGTCTAATAGTGCAAGCACACGGCTTGATTTCATCCAAAAGATCCTCGGATCATCTTCTGCTACAACGGAATTACCCCTCGTTGTAACTACTATTAGCGAGAATCCATCGTCTAATAGTGCGGGCACACGACCTAGAGTACTTGGACTACTAATACCCATTTATTTTTAATTCGGTTACCAAACCGTGTCATTTCATGACTCGATAATTTTTCTCAACTTATTCCACCACCAATGCACGTGATGCACATGATGACATGTTTAATCACATTCAACTAAACTCGGGTACCAACCCTTCTTTTTTAAGCCATACTCACGGTTCAACTAATACTCGGGATTCACCCGTCGCTCATATACCAATCATGGTACTCATAGCGGGAACACAATCTCCGCTCATTAATATTGTTCATTAGTTTCATTAATATTTAAAAAAAGGTCCAAGTCCATTTACTTTAATACGAGCCCATTAACTTTATCCTAGGTCCACTGACTCTATTTAATTCCATTTTATTTAGTCCAAGCTCATTTAGTTTATTCCAAACCCATTAATTTTGTCCAAGTCTCATTTTTTTGGTTTTAGGGTTTATTATCGGGCAACTCCTAATCGAGTAAATAAGTTTCTAATTTCAGAACATAATTAAATCTTACTCATTTTATTTTATATAATAGACATATTTTTTTATAACATATCTAAAAATTAGGTCTAAATACCAAGTACACAATTAATTACAAATTTTTGAAACTTAGGGAGCAATCTGTCTAGTAGTAGCTTGTCTAGAGCTATCTATACTAAATTGGGTATAACTCTTCGTACACAAATCCAATGACCAAGAAAATTTAAAGGGAGTTAGTTGAAACATAGAGGAAAAACTTTTATTCTTTAAGTTTCACCCAGAAATTGACCTAAAAGCCTTGAACATGTACCCTAAAATTCGAACAAAATTTACTCCTTATCAACACTAATTTATTAGTTCATTCCAAGTCAACTTTAAACATGGTTTAGTTCACTTAAATTTAGTCCAAGTTCAATCCAACCCATCACCACATACTTGGAAATTTTACAAATATCATAACATCATAAATCATCACAACAAGGCATCGATACATAGATTTATCCCAAGCATCAAGCATATAACCAATGAAGATTATTACAACCCATGAAATAAACACTAACAAAATAACTTAAAAAAAATAATTTAAGACATTAATCAGCCAAGAAAATGAAACCTATTTACCTCTTTTAGATTTGATTAGAATTTCTTTAGCTCTTTTTCTTTCTTTTTTCCCTTTTCTTTCTCTTTCTTTCTTTCTCTCTTTTTGCTGTTTTTCTCTCTTCAATTTGGCTTCTCTTTTTAATTCTGGATGGCTATGGTTTTTGGCCTAAAAATGGCAGCCATTTAACCCTCTATTTCCCTTATATACCCACCTTTTATCCTCTCATTTATTTATATCATAAGTGTTACAATTTAACTAGGCCAAATGTAAAGTGAAGGAAGCTTGGAAGGCAAAGCTGACATGTTTTGGAAGTCAAAGGTGATGATTTGGCTTCTAAGCATTTAATTCAAGTGCTTAGGTGGCTAAAGAAAACTTAGGATAAATAAAAACATTAATAAGCTGGGTTAATGTAATTAGACAAAATTTCTTTCATAAAAAATTCGAAAATTTCCATTTTTAAAATTCGGAATTTCTTTTTCTCCAAAATTTCAGCAGTGTTACCTCCTAATCCATCTATAATAAAATATACATAAATCTTTCTATATGTATCCAACATTTATGAACTTTTATAGAGAGCTAGTACACACATAGAAAAACAACTTTTATGCTTTACGTTTTTCTCAAAACTCAATCTAAAAGCATCAAATAAATCTCACAAGATTCGGGCAGATTCTTCTCCCAAAATTCCAGCAGAATGCATTTCGAAACAACCCTCACTATAATTGGTATAACTCTTAATATATAGGTCCAAATATTATAAAATTTTATACAAGACTATTAAACACATAGATGAACAACTTTCATTCTTTAAGGTTGACTAAAAAATTACTCTAAAGGCCTCAAATAATTCACACAAAACTCAGGTAGAATATAGTCCTTAAAACACTGATTTTGCATATTTGATTTCTTTAATAATTAAACCATTAATCTTAAGCACAATAACTTTAATTTAACATAAATCACATATTTAAAGCATTAATTTCTCATGATGAAATGATAATTATACTTACTCTTAATATACATATATATAGAATTATTCTAATACACGTCGCGTTACGGATAAGGGTTTTTACGGGGGTTACACAACATGCCTAAAATGATTTAGAGAGATCACATATCCCATAACATTTGGACATTGATAATACGACACATGAACTAGAGAATAAGATCTATTAGAGATCGATGACCTTCACTACCAAAAAACTAACATTTAACAATGGTTTAAACTCGTCTCTAAAAAAACTATCACTACATATAATTAGTGATGGTTTTGCAATGGTTTAAAACTCGTATGAAAAAGCCTTCTCACTAAATATTTTGTGATGATTAATTGTAAACCCTAAACTACCACAAAACTGTTGCTTAACGAGTGTTTAGAAGGATACAAATTTAGTGAGATTTTACAAAACTATCACTATGTAATGACAATTTAGCGACGGTTTTTAAAAATCGTTGTTAACTATGGCTAAATTTTGCATCGTATATTTTTCATCGTATCTAGCTATGGTTTTAAACCATCGCTAAGTTTTTATATCTTATATATGTTCAGTTAATTATTTCATTGTTCACATGTCGATAATAAGAAATATAAATTTCAGTTTAATTTAACAACTATAATAATGACATGAAACATTTATAAATATTATCAAATCTTTATATTATATAAAATTTAATCACATCAAATATATATTCAAACACCAACTTATATTGAAGTTTATTAATATTTTAGCAAGCAAAAAAACATAAAAGTGATAAAAATATATATATTATGATAAAGGGGATACATGTCATAACATATCATTATTTTTATTGGACATATGATGGTCGAAAAATCGATGGATGAACTATCCTTTTGCATATTTAACATATGATGCATCATCACATGCCGCACTTGAATATATTGCTTCAATCACCTTTGACTTTCTAGGAGCAATGTAATAGTACTTTCTAGTTTTTAGATCTTTTTTTCTTATCTAGAAGTATTGGCCTCCATTTCTTTTCGGTGCACCTCAATATCGATATGAAATTGCAATGTTGTTGAACTAGAAGATGTACTAACATCGAGTAATAACGAGAGGCCTATGACCCAAGTTTGTATATCCTCTTCGTTTATTGTATCCTCCTCGAACAATCTTCTTAAAAATTTCATTCATGTTGATGTCCGGCGATGAAACACCCTCCACCTCCAAACTAGCAACCTCCTCCTTAAATATTTTCTTGACGATCTCCTACATAATTGTATAAATTTTAATATTAAATAGCTATCTCAATAAGTTATATATAAGTGGCATACGTATGAAATAAACTTATAAATTACTTACCTTGAGATTTCTTACCCGTTGATTGATAAATATGTACTTATCATCAACTTTCTTCTCGTGAGTCTTCAAGAAAACTTCATTAGTATTAGGTCACGACCCAACTCCTTATGCTAAAACCAATACACTTAAATATTTACCGATATTGTAATAATTACAAACAATAAACCCTATATATATATATATATATATATATATATATATATATATATATATATATATATATATGGATTTACCATGGGTATTGCGTGCTCCCCGTGGATGATCGAACCCATCGTATGGCTAGATAGGCTAGCTTCAATACCACCTGTCTCACTCTTGTGGTTTCAAACGACCGACTCAAATCCAAGCATAAGACACAGGTTTTGCCCATTTCTTATGCCATGCATCCCATATCTCAAGTGAGCTATATGTTGGTTTGAGGTTTTTCTTTACCTAATAAAGAAAGTCAAAATATCGTTTTTGTACCAAACTCTACCATGCTTTCTTTATGCTTAGATCGATCTCCCAATCCCACATAAAGAACTTCTACAAGAATGTTAAAAATACTCATTAGTACACTTAAATGAACATTAATTTTTTTTAGTTGAAATATACCGACACGTAATAAATTAAGCTAAAAAATACCTTAAAGTCCCTCCAATAAAACTTTTTAGTTTGCTTACTAATTGACTTCCAAATCGATCTAGATAGGTCAACATGCTCATAGAATGTCTTATAGATCCGATGAGCCTAAATATCGTAAGGATACAAGCTATCAACTAAGACATGAATTAATAGTTAAATAAAAGCACAAACATAATAATACATTGAAAAAATATTTAAAAAATATGCATAATATGCATTCCTTGACATCAATGATAATAATCAAAATTCGAAGATCGTACGTAGATCCAAAAGGTGCGAGAAGGCAAGCCGGAAGGGACATTTAGTGATGAGCCATATACAAGAACTTCACAGTCATCTTTTTAGGGTGAGAGCCCTAATGACGACGAAGGTTCGGATGAGCGAGGATGTGGAGGTCCATAATAACGAAGCTCAAGTCAAGACATGTCAAACGATGATAGGTTTGACACGGTGGTTATGGAAGGGTAGTATAGAGACATATCGACGAGAAAGGGCATCCGACTTGAGACGAAAGTAGGACTACGCTCATGTCCACGAGTCACTACCATTGTTAGTATCCGAACCATGATTCTCACCATATGATATGGACCACCGCATGCAAGAACATCTCCTATCATGAGGCATAATCTATATATTATCACATTTATTAGTTAATAAAACACAACAAATATAAAAAAATTCATATTAACATAAACAAGTTAAAATGCACTTATTTTATGATCAATAAATAATTTCATAATTAAATTAAAACATGCATGTGCACACACACATATTGGTTTTGTGCACATTTTTAGGCTAATAATGTGAGCATAGCAAACCAAGCGAGCATGGAAAACCTCGCTAAAAGGGATCTAAAGTTGAAAAAATGCTTCTAAATTATCAAAATTTTACTACTTGTTTCGGTGAGCTAGAACCTTGCTAATCATTTAAATCAAGCAATCAAATTGCTTTGGAATTAGATAAAACATTAATATTAACATAACGTCCCCGTCACGAGGCATAACGTATATATTATCATATTAATTAGTTAATAAAACATAACAAATATAAAACATTGATATTAACATAAACAAGTTAAAATATGTTTATTTTATGATTAATAAATAATTTCATAATTAAATTAAAACATGGACGTGTGCATACACACACACACACACACATAATGCTTAGGAGTTTATTGAACCCAATAAACTCGTCGAAAATCAGGGCTAGGTAATAGGATTCAATGGTGAACTTGAATGATTGTGACGATGCTACAGTCCACGCTATTAATCTACTATTGAAAAAATGGTCGCGATTGCAATTATGAATTGCAACTTACTACAATAGTAAAATAACAATCATTCTACTATATAATACCAAATAGTAATAACATGATGACTTAAAATCATTATATAATAATTGTTATTTAAATGCAAGATGGTAGGTACTTTTATTTAAATGCAATTCAGATGTAAATTGATTCAGAGAGATGCAGTACTTGAGCAAGAAAGTTCGTTTGTTGTTGACGGTGGGCTTAGTACTTATGGCCATGGTTGCTCAATCTACCTCGGCTGCACGCCAAGTTGTAATTATTTCTTCTGATGCCATTCATCAGGTACTGCAACAGCTAGGAACCCAATTGCGAAGGCAAAGGCCAGCTTTGCCGACGTTTTCCAGACTCGTGCTGTAGCGGAAGGTGCGAACCAATACCTGACGCTTTTGACTTTGGTGTCTGCGTTTGATAACATAGAGAGACTAAGCATGCATCTCAACATGCCTATGCAATGAATTAAGATAATAAATGCCGGTGAGCCATTCCTCAATTTTTTATTATTGTTTTTTTTAAAAAAAAAATTCTCGAGTCGTTTGGAGTTTGAACTTTTTCTTTAAAATTAAATAAATTGAGAATATAATGTTGGTTTTGTCTGTTGTTACTTGTTTTATTAATGGAGCTGTTAATTAGCAAAGTGTATATTTAATTTCATGATGAATTTTTTTATATATATAATGGAGAAGAATTGAGAATTTTTTTTTTAACGGTTAGGATTTTCAGATTAATTTACACATCAATTGAGAATTAAATCTTAATTTATACAAAATTAAATTTTCAGATTAAATTTTTTTTAGACAATTAGAAAATTTTAAAATGCTAATCTCAAGTTTTGGATTTAAAAAAATTAAAAAAAAAAAGCAATTTTTTTTTTTTAACTACAACAATAGATTACTAATTTATTAACACCATCGTTCTGTCTCGTGTACGAAATTTTTTTTTTTTTTTTTAAAAAAAAAAAAAAAAAAAGCACACTGTTTTAGTTTACACTTGCTGGATATTCGGTAGCACCGGGTTTGTACTTTAAGGATATACCCCAAAGCCCAAAATCCTTTAACAGGGCCGATCTATGTTTATAGCGGCTGATCGTTCCGGCTCACTAAACCATCACTGGCATACCATATCTTTTTAGGTATTACGAAAATTTATCTACAAACCATATGGTGCCTTGATTAATAATTAACGAATCAAATAAACCACCCACAGAAGAGGAAAAAAAAAAAAAAAGGGAAAAAAAATCTTATCACCAAAAAAAGAACAGAAAGAAATAAAAGAAATCATATTTTTAACCTAGTTAGAAAAGAAATCTTATTTTAAGTCTTCCACTCTGAAGTCACTATTATTAATTAAAAAATGAAACAATTTGGGCATTTCTCATCAAACAATTGATCAAAGCATGCAATTAAAGGTTTCGTATCTCCTAAGTATTTGATTTGATTTTTTTTTTCCTACACTCATCTAGACACGTTGAATTGGAGATTTTTCTTTTTATTTAATTCTTGTTTATTTGTCAAAATCCCAGGATATTAATTTTAAGCTTTAATTTAATTACATGACACTATAATTTTTTACAGACTTCACAAAATCAAGTTGATATGAAGTGATTTTGCTCATAAGTGTATAATTTTTATGGAAGTCTATCTAACATGATTGACAAAATGAATTTAATTTTGGTATATATGCATAAACTTGTTAGGAAATGCCTGTTAAAAAAAAAAGATTCCAGCTACTTTATGATGGAGAATATGCAAGATAAAATCCGTAATGTTCCCGAAACTTTAATTTCTAGTAAAATTTAATTAGGGCTATTCATAGTATTAAGTCTTTGATTTTACTAGTAGCAGTTAAAACATTACTTTCTTTGAAATTGATCAGTATAATATCCAAAAACATTACTCAAATCAAACGTCTATTGGCTTCAAAGATCCTAGAAAGTTTTTTTCATTCTTTTTTGAATGTCTACAATGTGCAAGAATGTTGCATGTCTCTCTAGTTTTTTTTTTTAAAAAAAAACATTTATAGATAAAGAGATATTATCGAGTTAGTTTTTCCATCAATGAGAATTAAATTTATAACTTTTTAAGTTATAAAAATGTTGAATCATATTTATTTTTTTTATCAATTCTAATTTTTAAACTCTTTAAATCAATCAAGCAGTAGACATATCTAATGTCACATAAAAAAGATGAATTTAAAATTAGAAATGGAAACTCCGATATGATCGATCGAAACATTTATCAAATATGATAGGTCGAAACATTTATCTTACCATTACACCTACATTAATCAAGGTTTTAATGTTTGAACTGATAAAGTCAAAAAATAACGCAAAACCCCTTAATTACCATGCCTATATGATGAAATTAGAGTAGGTTGATAATTAAGGTTTTCATATCCCATAAGTAATGAATTTTTTTTTTTTCACTCAATTGGATTCTGAGTAGGCCCCAACTAGCAAACATTAAAATGGAAATACTTGTGTCGCAATTCTAAGGACACTCTATATGTAGAATATTGTCCAACAAAAGAGCATAGGAACCAAGTCATTGAATTTCTTGGACCAAAATCAAAAACTTAATCTTATACAAATAAAAGCCCAAAACATAAAGTAAATTATTAATTAGTCCGTTTAGTTTAAAAATGAATTAATTAATTCATTTTGTTTCATAAATAATTATTTAATCCTTTCATATATATATATATATATATATATATATATTAACAATTTCTAGTAAATTGTGGAGGACAATCAACCCTTACCGCTAATTATTATTCGATCATTATTATTATAGTTTTCATTAGGTCTTCCTTAACATCTATTTCAAATTCAATATCATTCTCTTTATTAATTTCATTCACTTCTAAATCTATTAATGATCTAGTTGGATTAGTCAACGAATGACTCTTGTCGTCATCAACTTGGATGACATTATGTTGAGCTTCCATATCGTTTTCCTAAAACAATCCATAATTTTTTGGACCGTAACAATCGATCCCGGCATATCCATCATCAACTTGGGTTTTACCTTATATACGAATCAACCAATCGCGTCCGATGCACTTTGATATATGATATGTTGCATAATATACCCGATGCGCTTTTGTTCCTAGGATAAAGGGATCAAATTTGTTTGACGTCTTGCTACTATTTACTTCTACTACTCCATACTAATCATAAACTCTCGTACCAATGTCGGTGTGGAATCATACCAAGCACATTTGAACAACATAGTTTTCTTAATTGGTAATACAGGATACTTAAATTTTAGTATATTAGTCAACCTACCATAATAGTCATTTTTCTCAATACCGTCATTAACTTCTTTTACGCACACTCCACTATACATTGTTACTTTATCCGAACCATGACCTTTGATATGAAACTTGTATCCATTCATAATGTATCTTTGATACGATTTAGCTATTCATAATGACCCTTTTGCAAGATTTTTATAGTAATGGTCGGTTATCGTATTGGATTGTACATTACTTACCTATAAAATCCAAATTCATTACTTATCGTGAGTATAAAATTTCATCATCTCATCTTAATAGTAAAACGAATTTGAAATTTATGATACTCACATATCGAAAAAACCATGATGCAAAATCATTTTCAAGCCGAGCATCAACCTCGTGTTTCAATATGTTAAAATTACTTTAATGAAATTGGCTCATGAAATAGCTATCGAAGGAAAAAAAAATTAAAAGATTTTTAATGTCTTTATTATATATAATTGATAATTAATGAAGTTCAGTATTGAAAATTTTGCTAATTTTAGCACTTACTCGATGTAAGGTGTCGCCTCATCACGGTTTAATAAAATATAGGTATAGGATGCAAGCTTTTTTTCACTCGTCAACATATGTGATTTTGCTTGATCAAAAGATCGACCTTTCGATTTAAAAATAACAAGCATTCCTTCAATGTTGTCACTTGATTCTTGAGTACACTTAAAGTTGTGTGGCATGTTTTGATGCTTGATATGCATATAAGGCTCAAAATAATATGAAAAGAATGTTGACAATTCTTCAACTAATTATGCATTGCATATTGACCCTTCAACTCTCGCTTTATTCTTTACGGTGTTCTTTAGTTTCCAAAGATATCCGCATTATATACATATGTTAGTTAACAAATATTTAAAAAAAAAAAATTAATCAAGGGTTCAAAATTAATATATTTACCTTTCAAACTAATACATCCATCGATATTATATTGGTTATGCTATTTTTGCTTCATATGTCAAGTGGACTAAAAAATGTTCCATTGAGTTAAAAAAACTTGATGGAAATATACGCTTAAGTTTACATAAAATTAAAGGTATCTTTATCTCCAAACGGCTTATATCTTTAACCTTATTGACGGTAGAAGTCAATTTCTTAAAGAATAAGCTCAACTCAATTAGGGTTTGCCAAACATTTTTCAATAATAGGTCATGGAATGTGACGAGTATTAACTTTTACATAAATACATAATAGTCATGACTTTTCATGCTATGCAATCCGAGGTTGTTTATCCGACACACCTAGCCGAGTACGATATATATCCATAAAAAAACTTGAGTTATTTAATCTATTCATGCAATTGTATTTTTTGTGGTTTGTCCGAGTGTAACACATTTTAGGGTATTTTTCAAAGTTTTCATCTCTTTCTATTTCTAGCCATTGATAATAAAGTTTCAAGTCTTCTCTAAAGTTTATATTGTCTTTGATTTATCTTGACACACTTGTAATCGTATTAAACATATTTTCAAAGAAATTTTTTTCAATATACATGACATCTAAATTATGCCAAATTAAATTGAAACTCAAATAAAGAAGATCCCGAATATACTCCATTTCTTCCAACTACAAACTCTAGATATGCTATTGTTACACTCTTTAAAACTCTTTCTCGTGACTTTTAACAACCACCAATATGCTATTTCATACAAAATATCCATTCCGGACATTAATAGAACAAAAGTGGCTAGCTTTTCTCTTGTCGTCCACTTTAAATTAAGCACCAAGCAAAGTCCTTCAACGGATGAAAAGAAGAAAGACATGGAAAGTGTTCCATATGCCTCGAGGGAAAAAAACGTAGTGTATAGTGTGGTATGTACACGACCATACTTAGCATATACAAGTTGGTGTTGTCGATCGATTTTTGTCAAATCCCGAAAGAAACCATTGGAATGCAATAAATGAATTATGAGGCATCTATGAGAAACTTTTAGTTTGAAGCTTTGTTTTGGGACTAAGAACCCGAGTTGGTTAGCTGGACTGATTCACATATGCCTAGAGATATAAATACTCGTAAATCTACTTTAGGTTATTTGATTTCCTTTTGGTGGAGCCGAATTTATCACTATAACGAAAGCTAGTAAATAGTTACTATGGATAAAGAAGTTCTTGGGAGAACTTGGTTTTGTACAAAAGAGATATGTGTTGTTTTGTGATAATTAAAGTGCGATTCATCTTGGTAAGAACTCCTCATTTCATTCTAGATCAAAACATATTAACGTTAGATATCATTGAATAACAAATGCTTTAGATGAAAAGTTATTAGAGCTTGAAAAGATCCATACAAACCACAATGATTTTGATATGATGACAAAGGCATCATCAAAAGAGAAACCTAAACATTTTCATTTTATTGCTGAAATGATTTATTCCTCTATGATAAGGAGATTTGTTAGGCTAAGTCACTCAATATAAGGAGAAAACCTCAATAAAAAAAGAAAAAGAAAAGATGTTAAAAATCACTTCAATATAAGTGATTAATGCAAAGGAATAAATGAGCGAGCTTAAAGGGTTACTCCAATATCTCCATTGCTCATGAGTGGTTAATACTTTTGGTGTTCTTAGTTCCACCTTGTCCTCTCGTAATTCTAAATTAAATTTAGAAATTGGGCCTAGGCCCCAAGCAAAAGGTTTCCTTTGGAGGGGCCATCACCAGCCCATTATTTTCCCTATATTTTCTAGAGCCGGTTAAACAAATGGCCCTTAATTACAGCACTCTGATCTCTCTTTTTCTCCGTCTTCTCCCTCTTGCTCTCGCTCCCTTGAATTATCAGTGAAGAAGCTTTGTTGAATCTAAAGGTAAAAGCCCTAATTTTCTGTATTCATCATATTTCGATTTTACATGTTTTTCTTTTTGATTTTGGTAATAAAAACCTAACCTATTTTCTTAGAGCGTCTAATTAGGGCTTGAAGTTAATTTTCCTTTTGGAAGGAAATCGAATTTTCTAATTTGAATCTTCAAAATTTCATTCTTTGTCTTGGTTCATGATGCGTATTCTTATTCGATCATGTAATATTCAGGTTTAGATGGTTTTTGAAGCAAATTTTGATTAATATTTGGGTTTTTTTGGATTAGGTAATTGAAAGTTTAGATAGTAATAATGACGACTGCAGCTAGACCTACGTGGGCACCTGCAAAAGGTGGTAACGAACAAGGCGGGACTCGTATTTTTGGCCCATCTCAGAAGTATTCGTCAAGGGATCTTGCTGCTCATACCACTCTAAAGCCAAGGTGGGTCTTTCTCAACTTTCTTTGATGAGGAAATTTTGATGCACTTGCTTCAACCTGCTTTCAATTGGGGTGTTGTTAGTCTTTTTATTTAGATGTTAGCAACTTATGCATATATTTTAAATATTACTTGTCACTAGATGAATCTGCTGGCTTCTTTGTACACGTGATTGTTTCTTGCTGATGCACAATTGTCGTGCTTGTAGTAGAAACATTTAGCTAGGAGACTTGCTGTGAAGTAATATAAAAAGCCTTTAAATATATCCATGTTTGAACTTTAGACCAAAATAAATTACTAGAGTACTTAAGGTGCTGTTTCTAACTACATTCTCTAATAGGAAGGTTGTGGCATGGGGTTCTCTTACTGTGCTTCCCTTTTAAAGTACCAACAGAATCTGCCTACTTTAAATTAGTTGAAGATGGTTTCAGGGGACGGGGACTGTTGCTCAGATCCAGAGAAAAGATTTAAGTTCTCTCTATCTCTCTATGAGAGAGAGGTGGAAGAAATTTAAGTAGTTTTCATTTTGCATATCTTTCCTTTTCTTTTGGGGTGAGGTGGGGGTGTTTACCAAGTTCCTTTTATGTTAGATACCTTATCTGCCTACTGTAAAATAATTGAAGATGCAATTTTGAGATTTTTGTTCAGACCTTGAGCAAAGTAAAGTACTCTGTGTGTGTGTGTGTGTGTGTGTGTGTGAGGGAGAGAGAGGGTGGGGTGGGGGCAGTTGGAGAGAGGTACATTTTTATGTTATACACTTACAACTTCAGCATTTCTGCTTCATGCTTTTTCTGTCTGCATGAACTTCTGTTTGTTAGTGATTGGCTATCTGTAAAAACTTCATTATGCTTTTTTGTATTGAATCTTCATCTGTATTTGATTGGTGTGCATATGAAGTGATTTTCTGTTATTTATTTATCATTCCATATAGATCTTTATGCTGTCTCTTTTTTTTTTTTTTTTAAACGGCCTTTTGGTCTTCCTCTTTCCACTGAAATTTGCAAACTTATTTCTGATTACTGCATGTGCGTCACAGAAAGGAAGGGCAAGACACCAAGGAGGAATTGCAGAAGAGGAATCTCCGTGAGGAGTTGGAAGAGCGTGAGCGGAGGCATTTCTCATCAAAGGATAAGTCTTACAATGGTAATATACTTCATAGAGAAGCATTTATGTGTAGCTCTGTGAATTCATCTGTAACATTTGATGGTCAAAGCTTGCTAGTTTGCATTATGAATAGACTTTATATTATTGCAGATGACAGAGATCGTAGAAAGGGTAATCAACTTCTCTTGGAAGGTGAGTTCACTAGCTCTTTTAAATCATACTTAAAATTAATAGAGTTTTTGTGTCACCTCACTAATTACATAAGCTATTTGTAGGGACAAAGAGGGACACTGAAGATCGTATCATCCCACGCAGCGTGGATGCTGATGATTCTGATGTGGAAGTTAACAACGATGATGATAGGTTGTTCCTCTTGGCATTTAAAAAATCAAAGTTTAATTTTATGATTCAATTTAATTACCCCTTGTTTGGATGGTTTATAACGTGTGCTCTGGTATTTTACTGTATAAGTGAGCAGGACTGCTGCTGCTTGTTAAATTTTCTGGAGCAGAGATCAATTGAACCTTAGTGCTACTTGCAGGCTGTGCAATATTTATGTCCAATGCAGTTGCTAACTTTTTGTGCAAAAATATAGATACATGCTTTTTATGTATCAACTTGTTGGTCTACATCGTTTATCCACCCCTTTTTTTTTTTTTCCTTGCTTTTCATGATAGTTTGGAGATGCTTTGAACCTTTATGCTTCAACTTGTTAGGGCCTCAGACCTTAGTTTATATAATTTGTTCATTGCAGAGTATGCAAGGTTTTTGGTTGCTCTTTTTTAAAGCTGCAGAACTATTTATAGCTTAGAACTTGAAGGGTTATTTTTAACTGAGATGAAGGTCTCTCTGTAATTGTTTTGCCAGTTGTTGCACTGGCACTAATGGTTTTACAAATTACAATGATGTTAGTTTTTGGATATGTTGTCATAACACTGGCTTCTCTTTTCTTTAGTGATGACGACGATGATGACGATGATGACGATGACACAGAAGCTCTCATGGCTGAGCTTGAACGAATAAAGAAGGAAAGAGCGGAGGAGAAGCTCCGACAGGTAACTTCCTTTTAGAAATAATTAAACAACTGGTCATTGTTTGAACATAAGAAAGAGCAAGGGGCACCTCTGTTAGGTAACCCGGCAGTTGGCATCATTAATAGGATGGATATTCTTTATTATTAAAGTTTGGTGATTAATTAACTCGTTCAAATAATTTTGCCTTAACATGACAGTGGCTTGGGTTTTATGAGCAAAGATCAATGTGCTTATGTTTTTGCAGGAACAACTACAAGTGGCTGAAGAGCTTAAAGTCAAGGAAGAGCAACTTCTTAGAGGAAATCCACTGCTGAATAATCCAACCACCTTTAACGTGAAAAGAAGGTTCTTGACTGAAAGATTTTACTCCTAACTCAATCCATATGCCATCTTTATCCAATGCATCCCAATTGAACATCATTCTAACTTTCATTGGCTCAGGTGGGATGATGATGTGGTCTTCAAGAACCAGGCTCGAGGTGAAACAAAGACTCCTAAGCGCTTCATCAATGACACCATAAGGAATGACTTCCACCGAAAATTTCTGCAGAAATACATGAAATAACTGTGCTATTGCGTTAATTCCGGAAACTGTTGTGGACCAAGGTTCTGATTTTGAATGATTGTATCTATTTAAAGTATTTGTATCAGTTAACTGTGAGATGTATTTTAGGTGAGAAAATTGGATAGATCCTTTGGTGCCGATTTCTATGTTGGGGGTTCTGTCAAATGAGTATGGAAAAGAAATGTTGCTCCATATGAGAGTTGGGTGTTTCTTCGTCTGTTTAGTCAATGTGCTCGCACTTATAGCAGAACCCAGAAGAAGGGTCTTGTCTTTTATTTTTTTATTTTTTTTGGATGAACTTAAATATTTTGTGATACGATAGCAAAACTACCCGAGGCTAGTGGGTGAACCAAACGGTTGATGTTGTAATACTTTTAAACGTGCTAATTCCCCTGTTCTGTGGAACGCAACAACCACTCTTGGAGAAGGCTTGAACCAGAGTTTGCTTGCACCTTCAAAGCAAAGCTTAAAACAATTCAACCTATATGCTCTGGATGTAAGCGCTGATGGAACTATCGTCTGTTTCTTGTTTTCCAATGATAAGACTTCAAGGTGACGTTGGATGATAAGCAATCACAGAGTACCAACCTGTATGGTTGCTTCCTCGAATGAGTCTCATACAAATCAATTAGAGGCATTTCAATTTGCAAATCCTTTCAGGCTTCTCTTTCACAATATTCCAGAGTATAAGATGAGGGGCACGCACGTTCTACAGACTATAACTAACAAATTAAATAAAACAAAGAATCTTACACATCAATGACTCATATACATTCAAATACGTGGGACTCAAGTTCTTACAAGAATAAATACAAGGAAATATACAATTTCAATTTTTAACGAGCAGTCAACAACCAATAAATTATAAAACAGAAGCCATTACATAAAAACAGCAAAATAAGAATAAGGAGAAAATTCTGCAATCGAATAAACACATCATGCAGGTAGAGACAGGCACTGTGAACAAATTGGAAAACGAATATGTGCTTCGCCCTAAGTAGCTCTCAACTAAAATACACAAGTTTTCACCTCGAAGTCCCATTCGGGCAGAGATTCAAACTGCATTCTGCTAATTGGTTTTCTTTGGTTCTCCGAGAACAAATTCAACGTATAAATCCTTGAGACCGATTACAACAGTTGTTATCAACGGGCCCATGATTGCTCCCTGTTGAATGATTTATCAAATACTGTTAACAGCCAACAGAAAAATAAGATATCAAATCAAGAAAAGCATGATAGCTGCATGTAACTTGTACCATGACAATTTGACATTTAAATGGTAACTATGGAACTCTACCGAAGTCCATCTGAGAAAAATACTCAGCAGAGAAAACCGAAGGCTAATAGTTATGTATAGAATGCTTACCCTAAGCAGGCAGAGGTCATCACAATACCTTAAAATTCAGAAAGGTCCCTTAAGTTTGAGCTTGCTCTAGCTCCTAACTAATCTCTAAAAAGTGCAGGCTCTCATTATCTAAGCACAACGTAGTTTCAAGGAAGGCCACCAAAACAACATGTCCAACCACTCAACAATCCCTTGAAATCACTCCAAATTATATCAATTGAGTTTTATTTGGCTCTGCAACCAAGAGAGGTAATTCAACTCCTGTTCTCTTAAAAACTATAGCTATATATATATAAAAACCCACAGCTTCTCAAGTTCAACACAAAAAACAAAGCTTTTTTGTGATAGTTTGAAACTCTTTCCAATCTCTATGGACAAGACTGGACTATCATAGCAAGAAACTGGTGACTCAACCCGAAAATTAATACAGAATACTGCACACAGAGCAGCTTCCAAACCAAATCATTGGTTTTATCAGAATGTGAAACTCAATCAATTCCTAAAATAGCCAACAACTATCATACAGGTTAAACTTTCGGTAATCTCTTTAGGCATGATGTAGCTTTAGCAGTCAGTCAAACTGCCAATCTGTTTTGAGGAAGAAGAATCAAGCACACAAGAATTGCAAAACAACAATTTAGGAGAAACCATGATGTATAGACAAAAGAAAATAAGACGTGTGAAGTTACCTCTATTGCAGATGGGAACAGTGTCATTCCACCAATGATGCTCAGCCCAGTAAGATATGCATTATAACCAGGTATATCCTCCTGAATTTCAGTTGCACCATAATCCATGAGCACAATGTGAATAATGGACAAGCTAACAGCCAGTATGTATCTACCTTCCACCACCAATTGCAGAGCAGCTGGAATTGTTGCAAACATAGGTGGAAATATGGGAAAAAGGGGGCTGATAAACGCAAGTATGGTCGTCACATACAAGAAGTGTATATTGTACAGTCTAAACAAAAGCCATGTAAGACATCCGTGGAAGAATGCAATCTCTGCTGTAGCTAGGAGAACTCCGGAAATAGCCGTATCAAGAACCTCAACACATCTAATCCTAGCTGATTTTGGAATGGGAAGCATACCCATCAATTGTTCAGTCACCCCACCAGACTCTGATGTAATTAGATAATACAAAACCCAGAAGAATATCACCGATTGAGATACAAAATTGAAAACTTCTGCTGCTCCAGAAATGACAGAGTTTCCAATGGACAGCATGAGCTTAGCGCCACCACCCAAAACAGATGCACTACTAGCAAACACACGCTGTGACACCTCCATCCCCTGAACAGCAAACCCCTTTGCCTTTTCAACCAGATCTTCTCGAGTGATTATCAATTCCCTAAAGATTGCGTCCAGTTCTGTATAAATTTCTCCCCATTCCCGATTGCGAACTTTCTTTCTTAAACTCAATATCTTCTCCGTATAGGGAGATGGGCTCATCAACGCCACTGATTGCTGAGAAGAATTAACCGGAGGAGTAATGACAAAATCCTTGATCCCAGTAACAAACTCAGTCATATTATACTGCATTGCTAAACTATCTATCTGGTCAAACACTGTTTCATAGAACGTTGTGGTGTACTTATCTACCATTCCAGAAACATCATTCTCGGCCATCCACTGCTTGATGCCCAGCTTCTCTGCATAATTACTCTCTTCCACATGTGACTTCAATGAAATGACAGCGTCTTTCCCTTCAACACCGATCTTATAAGAGAAGAATATCAATCCAGCCAAAGACCCCACAATCATGCCAACAATCAATCCAATTGCCACAATGGTTTTCAACCTCTTCAATACGCGTCTTGTGAAAAATGGGGTAATCGAACTACGCCTAAAACTATTATTCCTAAGAGTAGAGACAGCGGAAAATGTAGAATTTACAGTTTTGGTACTGCAGAAGAAGCCTGAAGCAAGAATCAAGAGTGAGCCCATGCCACCAATTCTCTCATAGGCAATCACAAAGACACCAAATGACAGCAACCACCTTAATAACTTAGAAAAACCACTTCTATGTCTCCTCAAAGTATCTCTTTTTGACTTTTTAAGAAAAACCCTTAAACAGACCTCCTTAATATCAACAAGGGTGCCTACAAAAACCGTAAAAATAGAAACAGGAACCGCGAGAACAGTCTCAGTGAGGCCTAACTGAAGAGGCTCACTCCAAAAAGCAACAAGGGTCCGTTGTATCCCTCTCAAAGGAATAGAACACAAAATAGCCCATTGAATAGGCCTCAAATACTCTTGCAAAAGCTTGCAAACAAAATAAAGAATGAAGATAGCTAGAGCAAGACCAGCATGGGCCATGGCTATGTAAAGAGCAAGGCGTACCTGGGGATCACCTGAGAAGGTAGTTTTATTATTATGATGAGGGTCGTCATTGGATGCGTTGGGGGGTGGCGCGTGGGATTGTGAGGGTGGTGGTGGGGATGGGGTGGTGGAAGGACTACGGTATGAGGCGGATCTAAACATGTCTTGCCATGGAAGGGAATCTTGTTTCGAATTTGGGTCTGTGTACGGGACTAATTCCATACTTTCTAATTTCCACGGAGTGAGAAAGAAAGACGGAGGGTGACGACCAAGTAATTTACTGCAGATACAGATTGTTTTGGATATTATTCTGCTTTATTATTAAGTTTGAGAGAGAGAGAGTCAGAGTCTAAGACAGGGTGGCCAATGGGATGTTGACAGATAGGGTACAGGATACAGTTAGTTTTGAAGTTATTAGATTCTGTGGCCTGTGGGTTGGGGGAGAGGGAAAGAGAGAGGGAAGTGTTTGTGGTGTCAGTGACTCTTTGACCAGCATTGGTTTGGTTTGATGAAAGTTTACTGGGCATCATAAAAGTCCCCAACTGTTAGGGTCAATTTCGATTAGATCCCCAACCTTTTCATCTCGATTAGATTCTTAAAATATTAAATAATCATATAAAACAGATGTGATTTCTCTTCCTCTCTTGTCGGAAAAGGGTGGGACTCTTTTATTATTATTATTATTACAGAGTTTATTTAATATTTCAATAAAATAATTAGTTATTAAACATTGTTTCACCTCATAGCAGAATGCAACGTAGCACAACACATAACAACACAGCAATATCAAAAGCAAAGCCTTGATCCTTTTTTGGTTGCTTTTAGATGATTTTAACATTTTTATATCACAACTATCCAAAAGCATTGAAAAAAACAAAATCAACTTTGTTTTTTCAATAATTTTAAGTGATTTTTTTGAAAAATTTAGGAATTTTTTTTCCATTTTTATTCTTGGTATTCAATGTTTGTATGCCATTGCTTCTAAACTTTATTTTTATTGCAACAATATCTCTAAATGTAGAGAGATGAGAGAGAAGTCAAAAGAGAGAAGAAAGTTTAGGTTTTTAGGTTTCTAGGATAGATTAGGACATATTTTAAGATTCAAAATGGATTTTTACATGTTGTTAGGATGATTCTACCAGTGTTTTTAGGTGTAAAAAGTGTAGAAATTAGGTGAATTGAGGATAAAAACGATAGTCTCTGTTCTTTTTAATGAAAAATTGATCATTGAATTTACAAGCGAAGGTGTCCAAAGTTACAGTATCACCGCTGGTGATGGTTCACAAACGACGCATCATCTGTCTCTTTATATATATAAACTTCTACGTCGCATGCGTCCGGCCTATTAACACGAACCTGGTTCTCAAAAAGCCAATACAAGCAGGCTTGGCATGCACCTCAGCCTAACTTTCTTCCGAAAAACATTTCTTTTATTTTTCCATTTCTTATTATTTTTAAATATCTATTTTCTCAAAGTAACTAAATTCTTTTTTTTTTTTTTCATACAACATCAGACAAAAATGATGATTATTTTTCAAAATCTTGACTTTTTTTGTTTTTTTTTTCAAAATTAGTATAAAAATAAATATTGTTGTACAAAATAATTATTTTTTATGCAACTTATAAATAATTATTGATTAATTGCCAAATATTTTTTATAATAATAAACATTTGATAATTGATGATTAATCAATCTAAGAAGAGTAGTTTTGAAAAATTTAATGATAATAACACTAAAATAGAGTTAATATAACACCATTTTTTTCCTTAAAACAAAAATATCAACACTAACCATAGATTAATATTTAGAATAAGAAAGTTTTCTTTTTCTTTTTTTATTATTTACTATTTTCTCAATATTTATTTTCCACAAATAATTAATGGTTATTTTTCTATTTTTCATACAACCTCACAAAAAAAAAATGATTATTATTTTCCATATTTTGACTTTTATTATTATTATTATTTTGAAAATCAATATACAAATAATTCTTATTTTAAAAAATTATTTTTATTAATGCAACTTTATAAAAAAAATAATGATTATGTAACACCCTCAACCTAGGACCTAAAAGGTTGAGAATATTATCGTTGTTAACTCCGTATTCGAAGTGTAATGAATACAAGCTAATGAGGTACTCGTGACTTAATCTTAATGTTTAAAGTGTAATCTATGCTATAGAAATCGAATACTTGCAAGGTAGGTCTTAATACTTTAGCTAAAAAGATGTTATAATTTTTTTTACGTTTTGTCGTTTTATTTACATTTTTTGAATTGGATTAACTAAATTCGTGAAAATTGATCATCCTAAGTTCTTTTCTTATTAATCCATGTAAATTTATTTAATTATTACCTATTATTATTATTATTTAATTATTTTATTCCATTGCATTATTTGTCATTTATGATAATTAGCGAACGTTTAATCACATATCTCTACCGTCCTAAGAATATTAACATGCAATAGACAATTTTAAGTAACTACACTACTATAAGTATACTCGTTATTTTACTATTGGTACTTCGGTTACATACAAAACCAATCTACTACCAACTATTACAAAATTAGCTTATTAACTATTTACATCGTGTTAAAAGTACTTCATCTACTTGTTCATTACTTTTAGTATAGCGTAAAACAGAGCAGACTAATCCTAACACATACAAGACAACAACTAGTACCATAAGCAAAATGGCATACAACAAATCCACCCGGAAACCGAACCCCTACCCAAGGTATATGCATCCGGTGAACCCCTTGGAAATCATCTCGGTGGAGAAATAAGCCATTGTACCTTAATTATCTACAACACAAAGAACTAGGTGAGCAATAGCCTAGTAAGTTAACTTATGTATGTTGTGTATATGCATGTGCAAAACACTAGTGTATGCACATCAAATCCTTTTTTCATGTCATAATACATTTCATGATCAGTCTAAAAATCTTTTTTTATTTTTGGACATATCCCATTTTAGGTGTTTTAGGGTTTCTATAATATATGTCCGGTGAACTAAACCCATCTACGGACGCACCCTGTCGAGCCTTTAAACGTGCACGTTTGCACTTGTCCAGACTCCGAACCATTACCCTTATCATATGGAAAACCCATAAAGTTCTTCCTCATAAAATCCTTAAGGTCATGAAAACCACATTCTTTAAAATATTTTTAATTACTATTGGAAAACCATGACGTAAAAATACATTTTCATGACTTTAAAATATTTTTCATGAAATTAGGCATTCATAAGCATTTCATTGATATGCATAAACATGAGGTGCATGCCATGAATAACCATGTAATTGCATTAATAATATTACCTTGCATAAACAATACCAACCATCACAATCCATGCCAATACCAACATACCATTCGAACAACATAACATCACCATCACTCACATTTCAACCAAAGACAAAATTTATAATTCAAGCACATTAAATATCATTCAAGAACACAATTTACAAAATAACATATAATTCTACATCTTTCCACATTAGGCCGAATTATGTCCTAGCATAATCTAATCATTTTTCTTCCTATTTTTAACATCTATTACATATCTAATTCTTCTCAATTATGTCCTACTTCATAAACTAACATAATTAAGTATTACTTGATTAATTACATGTACTAATTCTCATTTGGGCCTTATTGGGCCTAAATTCTAATTTTGCTAACTTAAGCTAAATTTTAGGTTTTTATGAAGTGTTTCATTCTAGTTCACTTGATTTCATAGTTCTAAACTTCAATTGGCTAATTTAAGTGTTAAAGATTAATTGAAAACCCAAACCCTAATATGTAATTATTTTCTTCTTATTTCCTTCTAAATTTTTAACACCTAGTAGGTTAGACACATATTAACACTAGGAATCAACCTAATTAATATTTATGGAACAATTGTGTGCCTAAACCCAAATTGGGCCAATATTGGGCCTAAGTCAAACCAAGTAATTGTCTTCAATTTTCTTAGGATTTTCCCTTCCTACTCATCAAATTTTACGTATTTGATTACTAATTAATCAACAAATCATGAATTGAATGGGCGAATGGAACCCTAAGTACTTTATGAATTTTTCTTCAATTAAAATGAGGTTCTTCATTCCTAAACACTAATTCATACCTAATTAAGTTATAATAAAGTCCTAAAACATTAATTATATGTAAGCATAAAAAATCCTCAAATCTTCACTTTAGGCCGAATGCTAACCCTTGAACAACCCTAGAAATTTTTAAGTTTTAAACTTCAAATTTAAGTCTAATTAACATAATTCAACCTTAATTGCATGCATTATAAGTTCAATTTCATTTTTTCCAAATTTATTCACCAAAAACCTTGACCTTAATTTTCAAAATTAAAGCTAAAATTCATAATTAAAGCATATAAGTCACAAATTAACATTAATTGAATAATCCTTGTGATGTAGGTAGAGTTAACTTATCTAATTAAAATCTAATTCAACCTTAAAAATGAGATAATTGAGCAATTTTTACTTCCCCTTTTCTTCACCAATTCGACCTAATCTTTCAAATTTCTTCTTGACAATCCTTGATCTCCTAACTTGATTTCCTTGCTTGATTAGTTTGATTTATGTTTGTGTAGAGGTAATTTTAACCGGATTTTGGGTTGAATTGCCTAAGGAAATTTTGTAAGAATTTCCCTTAGTTTTAGCTAATTTCCATGAATGTTCTCTAATTTCATGCAACCCTATTTATAGGTAAATTTTTGGTAGAATTTTGACCTCATCTCTACCATTGAATTGCTGTGTTTTGGAGTAATCTTGGCCTTTGAATTAACTCTTAATCCTAACCTTTCAAATGGACAAGTTTTTAACCTTTAATTTTTCTTTAATTCCTAACCCTCCATTTTGCATTCCTTTTAACCTTTCCTTTTTAAGTGAGTCAAATCTCATTAATTAACCCCCAATTATGTAGTAAAATTTTGGCTGGAAGGGTGGAGAAGTGTCTAAAATTTTTCTTAACTTTAGTCCCTCATTTTACTAATCTTTTCTCTAATTACTCTTCCAATCATCCTTTAAGTTTTCAATTGACCATTTAGGTCCTTCTCTCAAAGGTATCTTAACAAATTTTAAACTCCTTAGGTTCATAGATAATTTAATTTAGAAGTTCAAACTTTTAATTTTATATAATTAGGTCCTTAATTCTAAAATTTTATTCTATACTTTTCCAAAATTTAATTTCTCTTCAGAATAAATTCAAATATTGATTAAAATAATTTAATCATGATTTACATACTTTTTATACTCTCATTTAGGCCTCCAAATTAATTATTTAGTGTAAAACTTACACTATTTCCGATAAGAAATATTCCTTATATATGAAAAAAAAATTTAATTTAATAGATACTCCTACACATCCTAAATGATTTTTCTATGCCTTTAAAAAAAATTCTCATAATTTTTAAATATCTAATTTAATTATTCTACCTCTAAAATACTATTCCCACACATGAAAATCCAAGTGGGTATCAATTATTACATCATTTCCTTCTTACAAAAATTTCATCCTCGAAATTTTTAATGAAATAATTTGAGATACGGGGCTCGCATTTCTGCCTTCCTTTCCCTTGTTGCTTCTTTTACTTTGTGGTTTCTCCATAATACCTTAACTAAAAGAACTTTCTTATTTTATAATTTCTTGACCTCTAGGTATAAAACTTGCATCGCCCTTCTTCATATCTCGGATTAGCTTAGAGGTCTAGAGGTTCATTATTCAATACATGATTTGGATCTTCTACATATTTTCAAAGCATAAACACATGAAATATGTCATGGATTGATGAGAGCGACGATGGTAAACCTAATTTTTAGGCTCGATCATCAATCATTTCCAGTATTTCGTAGGGTCCTAAATACCTCAAACTCAATTTTCCTTACCTTCCAAATCTCACCACACCTTTCATAGTGGCTATCTTCAAAAATACCTTATCGTCGACTTGAAATTTCAATTATTTCCTTTTTACATCAACATAGCTCTTTTGTCAACTTTATGCTATTTTCATCCTCATCCAAACTTTCTAGATGACATCGGTTATTTGCTAGATTAATTCTAGTCCTAATAATTTTCATTTGCCTAGTTCATCCCAATGTATCGATGATTGACACTTTCTTTCATATAAAGCTTCATAAGGTGGCATATCGATGCTTGCTTGGTAACTATTATTGTAAGCGAAATTAGCTAGTGACAAATACCTCTCTAAACTTGTTAACCAATCCAAGCACACATGCTCTCAACATATCTTTCAATATTTGATTCACTCATTTCGTTTGCTTGTCCATTTATGTGTGAAAAGCGATGTTGAAGTTTAATTTGGCTCCCATCACTTCATAAGCATGATGTAAATTGAGAATCCTTGTCCAACATGATCGAGATGAGAATTCCATGCTACCTAACTATTTCTTTTAAATATAACTTTGTATACTTTTGCATGGAATATATTATTTTGATTGCTAGAAAATGAGTCAATTTAGTTAATCAGCCTACTATAACCCATATGCCATTAACTCCATGCTCGATCTAGGTAGTCCTAATATAAAATTCATCGATATGTGTTCTCACTTCCATTCGGGAATATCCAATGGCCTTAATAATCCCGACGACCTTTGGTGTTTGACTTTAACTTGCCGACATGTCTAACACTTAGCCACATAGTTTGAAATATCCCATTTCATTTCTTCCCACCAATAAGTCCTTTTGAGATCTCGGTACATCCTTATACCATCGAGGTGTATGGTATTAAGTGTGGTATGGGCTTCTTTTAAAATTTCTTTCGTAGCTCTTTTTTATCGTGAACACACAACCTATTTTGATAATGCCAAATACCTTCGTCATATAAGATAAAACTTGTTTTTTTTTCTTCTATCTCATTCTGCTAGATTTGAAGAAATTTTGAATCTTGTGGTTACTCTTCCTTAATTTTCTATTTTATATTTGGTTGTATGGTCAATGCACCCAAAAATCTTCCTTTGCTTTGACTAGTATAACTTCGCTTGAAGTTTCTCCATATCTTATGTAATTTACACTTATAAAGCTACTAAAGATTTTTGACTCAATGCATGAGCCACAATATTCACTTTTTCGAGATGGTAATGAAAAATGATATCGTGGTCATTGAGCACTTCGAGCCACCTCCTTTAATTCTTTTTGAGTAAAAATGTACTTCGAGGCTTTTGTGATCGGTGTAGATATTACATCGAACATCATATAGATAGTGCCTCTAAATCTTTAGAGCAAAGATAACTTCAACCAATTCTAGGTCATAAGTGGGATAATTTTTTTCATAATCTTTCAATTATCGAGACGCATAGGTGATCATCTTCCCA
Organism: Dovyalis caffra; assembly: GCA_963924115.1. NCBI lineage: Eukaryota > Viridiplantae > Streptophyta > Magnoliopsida > Malpighiales > Salicaceae > Dovyalis > Dovyalis caffra. The sequence continues at coordinate 1,569,154 of CAWUPB010000351.1, forward strand.
TGTTGTATCCAAACTACTCCCGCACCAATTCGAGAGGCATCGGTGTAGACTACGAAGTCTTTGTTGTCTTTAGGGAGAGCTAATATCGGAGCTATAGTAAGTCCGAATGTTAGCTCCCGGAAACTCGTTCATACCGATCATCTCATTCAAATTTGGCATTCTTCCTTGTTAATCGAGTGAGTGGTGCGAATATTTTCCAAAACTCTTCTATAAATTTCAATAATAGTCTGCCATCCTAAAGAAGCTTATTCTTCGATTGCTTCCACTCTTGCACTACTCTGTACTTTTTTAGGATCCCCCATAATCCCATCCTTAGTTATAACATAGCCAAGAAATGTCACTTGCTAAAACCAAAATGCACACTCTTTAAGCTTAGCATACAATGAATTAGCTTAAGAATTAAGGTGAAAATGGAGAGGGTTTTTGGGAGAGAAATACATGTGAAAGAGAGAGAGAGAGAGAGAGAGAGAGAGGAGAAAAAGGGAAAATGTTGGAAATAGGAGCGATGCATCGCTCCTACTTATACCAACCTCAAATTTCCCTCTTTTTTAAAAAAAATTTAGGTTATTACATTATTCCATTTCAAAACCAAGCTAAATCAAACCTAAAGACAAGTATTTCTCTTAACTATGCTACCAAATCTGATTTTCTTTTCTCTTTTCCCTTCGACAAGATCGGGTACTTTGGCAAATGTAAGAATTACTAACAAAATTTGAGGTTTGATATTTGATAATCTATCAATTTAAGATGTATAGTTTTCATAAATTTGATGATAATAACATTAAATATAACATCATTTTTCTTTTTTTTAAATCAACATTGACCATAGATTAACATGTAGAAGAAAAAAGGGTTTAAATAATAAGCATTTTATAGTTAATAATTTATCATATTTTAGTTTATATTATTTTTTGCCCGATTATGTTTTGCTTTGAAATTGATCATCATTCTTGAACATGCATTAAAAAAATTGATATTCAAAATTACATTGATTGAAATAATAATAATAAAAATTAACTATCAAGTGGAGAATGATATGGTTTTTTAATTAATAGTAATAGATTCACTTATTAAAATTAAGCACTATTCTAGCATAGATTGCTTGGGCACTCTTTTGCGTTGATTGTTGGCTTCTATATTGATTCTTTTTCATTAGATTTTTAAGTGATACAAATAATTGATTGCATGTTTTATTTTTTATTCATTAAAATCAAACATACCCATAATATATATATATAAATGCACACGATATTAAATACTACAAAATATATATTAAAATAAATAATAATAATTAGTGATGATTTATTTAATTTTATTATCTTAATTTTTTGAAATAATTAAATCATTAAATAGAATAATGCATGAGCACTATCATAATACAAGCTAAATGTGAAATTCATATGATTTTTTTTTTAGTTAAATTTAGGCCACATAGGTTAGTATTATAAATAATGATTGGATCATCCAAAGGTTAATGGCTAGTTACATGGCCGCGCTTGCAAAGAAGGATTTAATTGCTTGCATTTCTTAGATATGTAATGTAAATTGAAGTTTTTTTTCCCTTAAATATTACAAAGAAAAATAAAAGAACTCGGATAGTTCACTATCCATTTACTCTATGTCAACACTCATTATCACTATGGATCGTAACTAAAGTGGATTGTGTTACCTCTTTGCTTGGCTATCTACTATCCGATTATGATTTCCTTTTATGCTCGTTATTTGGTTTGTTGGATCTGATTCATTGATTTTCCATGCTTTTTGTTTAAAATCGAGCGTGCGGTATTAAACTTATCTTTGTTTCTTTGGGTCTTGCGGATGGTGTAGTTGGCACCCTTTTTTGACCTTATTTTCTATTTTGTCATTTCTTGTTTTGGCGCCGCTACTTTTGTGCCTTCCTAGTGTTCTTATTTTCTTTCTCCCTAAGTAGGTCTTTTATTGTTAATTTGCTTTTGCTTTTGGTAGGTTTTTATTGTCATTGTACAACGTAATGTTTTCTTTCTCCCTCTTTTAGGAGTTTTAGTTATTTTCTTTCATCTTGGTCATCCATCGTTATTCTTTGGTAGATCAAACTTTTGTTTAGAGAGAGATGATGATGTAATCTGCTCAATCAATAAATGATTACCACATGTGCAACTTGAAGGATCATGCATCCCGTGGATGTGCAAAATAAATAAATAAATAAATTCCTCCATCTAAGGGCCCAAGAAAAAGTCGTTGAATCTACTAGCCATACATGCATATATTTAAAGCAATGAATAAGAATTACCTCTTGAAGTGTAGATCTAAATTCTTTTATTAGAAAATTCATCGAAGTGTTCGACCTATTTTGATGATCCACGTAGTTCAAGTATCTATAAAGAAGCACTTAAATCGATAAGGTGCTAGCTCTACCTATTTTTTTATTTATGTAGTTTTTCCTATAGAAATCTAATTCGGGTAATTTTACGATAACCTTAAAAGAGAAGGAAAGAGTGTGGCATGCTAGGGTTTTAGAGAAAACTATTTTCTCTTTTTTTCTTCTTGTCGTATGCCTTAGTGGCCTTTTTCCAATTCTAGTTGAATTTTTTTCCCCAATCATTCCCTCTTTATGCCGCACCTTTCTTCCTATTTATAAAGGGAGATTTTTCTTATCCTCTAAGGACAAAGAGTTATTTTTACATATGGACTTTTTGATCTTGATCTTTAAAACATTCATCCTTATCCAATAAGGTTGATGCTTGTCCTCCCACCAAAATATCTTAAGGCTTTTAATTAAACCTAATGGGCCAAAACCATTTTAGCCCAGTTAATTTATTTGGACCATCCAAATAAATAATCTTAGATTATTTTAGACGGGTCCACATTAGGAATCAATTTCATATAATACCCTTTAACCTAAATTAGGAAACTCATTTTCATTTTAGGTTATTTATTTTCAAATTTGAAACTAACTTCCAAATTAGGGAATTGATTTCTAAAATAAAAACTTTCCATTTTAGAAAACTTCCTATTTAAGAAAACTTTTCATTTTGAAAACTTTTTTCAAAACAGAAAACTTTCATAATTAGAAACTTTTTCAATAATTTTTGCTTCTCATTGATGATGTGAATACTTAAAATTATGTGTGTGACTTAATAGGCTCCTAGATATATTGACAATGTATCAAGAATAAAAGACTCTTATTTTATCTTTTGATACAAAAATTAAGTTTGGCCTCTAGTAAGAAATCATTACTACCCAAGAAGGATTAATTGAGCGACACTACCTTTCATAAGCATGGTTACCATATAACTTAGATCTCATATTAACTTATCACAAGTGTGATCTCGAACTTGGTTATAAGTCTTGTTCGATTATGATCACACAAGTTTTCTTTAATTCTTAAATATCTTAGCTCTTAGAGTAAACTAACTATGCTCTATTGGTGTATTCCTACCGTGGTCACAGATTTCTCAAGTTGACATTTATCAAAGTGCAATGTGATAACTCTTTTAGCCTCGCAAGGAATGACATGTCATATCTTAGTCATACACCTATCTCCATTAGATTTCTAGTGCACCTAATAAATCATCCACGTACAGCCTTTTAATGGGCATATCAAAATGAGTGTTAAAGTCCATAAGTTCTCTAATAAGATAACTATAATAACTTCAAGTCTAAGGACCTTTTGTACCCATTTAGTATGAGATTGTCATAGATTAAAATCAAATGGGTTCTCATACCGAGTCAAGTCTAGTGATTTGTTCTCTAACATGAATCACCTAAGTGCTTGCTTTGGCATCGGCATGCCAATAGGTGTGAGATGTCCTACTACTATCATATAGCATGAACATAGCACTCACAAGTCGATTCGCATATATTCAATGTCTATTCTTGACAATGCTATGACTTGGGATATTTAATGATGTCATTTATATGCATTAGTGTTTATCTCACATTTTTCAATCAATCACTATTGCAAATGCATATAATAGGGACTTCTATCTAATTTTACTAAATTTACAAACATAAAACATTAGAATTAATATAATGAATTCTTTATTATTATTATTATTAAAATAAATAATGTAATAATACATTAACTTAAGTCCATCCAAACATGGTTGGATCTTAGACACTTATCCTAACAATCTCCCACTCGCACTAGAGTCAACCAGCCATGTCCCTTAATCCCCGACGATCGAGTGAGGGTCTCATGTTTCAGCTTATGACAAAGGCTTAATCAATAGGTCGGATATGTTATTGTCTATGTGAACCTTTTCTATCCTTATGCTACCGCGACCCTTTTATCTCAATAATTAAGTGGCGTAATACAATACATGTTTAGACCATTGATGAGACCTTAGTTTCTTAGGTTATGCTATGGATCCTTTGTTATTGGTCATCAAACTCTATGACATTAAAATAAAGGTTTCTTTGATTTTTTTATACTAAATCTTTTAGTATCATGTCATTCTAGCTACCTTAGGAGACTCCTCACATTTCAAGTGATCTATCTCTATAGATCTATACTTTTAGATTGTAGGTTACTCTCTTATATCATTATTAGAAAAAAAATTTTAGATTCCTTAATCTTTTGTTTGCAATATGATAATATTATAGTCAAGGTGTAATTTTGTGTCGAATAACCATGACTAGTAGGTTATCACTAACTTCTTATATACATAAGATTCTTCTTCTTCTTTTTTATGAATAATCAAACTCTTTGATCATTTCATAAAACGTTGACTTTTATTCCTAGAGGCATGCTTAAGTCTATTAATGTACCTTAGCGTTTTGTAAATCTTATTTGTATATTCTTGGGAACCTTCGTGGTGCGTCATCTACACATCCTTTTCATTTATCCTTTCTATGAATCAATACCTAACATTGCTATTTCAAAAGTATTAGCTTTGTCATCCCTCTTAGGGCTCACATCACTATATGTCAAGACGAGAAGATCATATCCTTTTGTCTTGCAATGAATTTCTTTTAAACTTATGAAATTTTTATGTTTTGTTTGTAAGAGAGTTACAACACTTTGTAATCATTCTAACTTAGGATTTCTTTATTAGAGTGTCAATTTATGAGTCTACTCAAATCTCATTGAGTTTAAATTTCCTCTCACTATTTCTAGCATCCATAAATTCCTTCCCAATGAATATAGTATGCCTAATAATGAACAACACTTTGTTCTGGTGATAAGATATTGACATCTTTATGTTATTTTAGATATCTCATAATTTAGCATTTTATTGATTTTAGGCTTCATTTTGTCTTTATTAAACCTTTTGACATACACTTTATAGCCTCAAATCTTAAGAAAAGATGAATTCATTTTCTTTCCTTTCCCATATCTCATATGTGATCTATTTAAATAGATTTATTTGGAATCCTATTTAGTGTAAAGGTTACAATAAGAAGTATTTATCAAAATAGGGATATTAATTTGACTCATTATGGATCGATCATGTCTAACATGTGTTGTACATAGCAAATTTCATTCTCTTTTAGGTGATCTAAGATTTTAGTATTCAATTATTTATTTTTTTGATCCAATCGAGATGCCTTAATACTCTTACTAGTTCGTCACACGACTTTTCAAGTTTACACTTTTAAAAATTTCAAATGCTTTGGACTTGTGTCTTATGACCAAAACCATGATCAACTATCATTAACCTTTTGCTTGGGTGAACATTAGCCCATATACATCTCTATGTATAAGGTTTTTATCAATTAGCAATTGTTTCTCCTTTTTAACTAAAAGGGGATCCAGGTCTCTTTGCCAAGTAAATAAGATTCCTTAGATATCATCAAATGATTATAAATATCCTTTGTATAGGTGGGTTGGATATGGGATTCTAGCTTATATGACCAATTTTGACATTGTTACTAATTAATTTTATCTAAATCATTTGGGTATTTGAGTATTTATTTTATACACTTGGGAGTTATGTTCAAAACATATAATCATTATCAAGATATTTTCATTAAAAAAATCATCTTTAAAAATAACCATTATTCTAAAAAATAAAATACTTATTCATAAATAGAAATAAAAATAAGATCCTTAGTCTCTACTAAAATAATAATAATTGAGTTTTAGCACATTCATACGTGTTAGTGCTAGCTCATAAATATTTACATCTAATGGTCCAACTCTTCATCCATTGTAGTCATACAAATCTTCTCTCTGAAGCTATCTTCCTTCCTTTTCTAAGCTTATGTACATTTTAAAAATGTAAGCACCACATCTAGTATTATATACTCATAAGGTAGAATTTAGAAATAAAAGGATTAGCATTAATAATATAAATACTTAGGATGGTGGTAGAACTCAACTTTAAGCTCTGGCCGATCTGTCGATATAGCCTATCATTTTAATGACATGCTTTTTGACGTTGGATCCCTCATCCATTCCAGTTCTAAAGAACTTCCTTGTTATCTCATAGCATTCATCTTAGTATTCTCCTCAAATAAACCTTTGAGCTTTGCTATGATATCAAAAGCCTTTAAGCTTCTATATTGGTGCCTATGCTCCAATGTCATAGCAATAAGCATGATGCTTTGAGCAATGATCTTATCATCTCTATATTTGATCCATATTTCATGAGCTTTAACTTGAACTAGAGGAGGCTCAACTAGGAGAGCTTTCTCTATCGTATAGAGAGTTTTCTCATGTTAGAGGACTATCCTTAAATTCATTTTCCTGTTGAGGAAGTTTATGTCATTAAAGGCATTACTTTCATCAATGATTGATCGTATCGATATGTTGCCAATCATACTATGCAATCTTACAGGACGGAAAAACATACGATTTGGTTAATTAAATTACATAAAATAAAAAAAGCACAAATTAAAGAAGTAAAATATATGTTCGCTCGTATTATTTTCTTCAAGTTCTATAACCTTCAATATAGTACTCAAAATATTTTTTTGATTCATTTTCTTATTAGTTTAGGATCCCATCTTCAAACATGCATTAGCCTTGAGTTATCTCAACAAGCCGTACATAAAGGATTAGGTAGGCAACTCCTTATCAATTACATATAATGTGAATACCAATCCTTGCTTTTAAGTTTATTAGACATTGAGTTATTTCAACAAACTCAATAACTCATTTAAGTTAGACCCAATGTTCGAGGACATCACATAGCCCATGATTTGTTTCCTTCAAGGAAGAAGTGATCTTAAATTAGCTCAACAAGCCAAGAACAACCAAGAAAGTTCTATCCTTATAACGTTGGAAAGCAATTAACTTAATATTTTATTTGAAGGATTTAATATGGTTGTTGTCATTCTAGCATGGATACTAAAAATAATCATATTATTTATAACATGCATACTAATATTAATCTCATAACTTACATTCATCTCATACATGACTCAAAAATAGATGAATGGTAAGGAATTTCTAGTACTAGCCCCCTCGAGCCACAAAGAGATTAGTGGGTCAATTCTTAGGTGAAAAATTATTACAAATTCTTCATGAATGTCTTCATTCTTTTGTGTCTTCTCCTTGTATCTATTCTAATTCCTATCTTCTACTTTTACATTTATTTGGAATAAGAAACCTTGAGTTACATTCGAGGGGAGTAAAATGAAAAGAGAAATATAATAGAATAATAGAAAAGGCAAGGTAGGACACATAGGTCTTATTGAACCAAAAAAATTACAAGCATTCACTCATAAAACTAGGTCGACTCACCTATACCGTTCACCCATGCTTCAATTACATTGATACATGAGATATTAATGAAACATATTTCATTCATAAAATAATTATAAATCTATGATTTTGGTCATTTTATAAATTTATCAAAATTTCTCTAAATTTTAATTTTAAAATTTTTTTGGGCCTTTGGGCCCATTTTAAGCCTCGAGAGTTCACGGGCTTTGAATCTCAAACCCTTGAGTTTGAGTGCTCATCCGTGCTTGCCCATAGCCACCAGCTGGGGCGAAAGTGCCTAGCTAGTAGCCTCCCGTGTAGCCCACGCACTCGACGACACGGCATAGTAGGCCGGCAAGCCCGCCTACTACACTTCTAAGCACGTGGGCCGGCAAGACAACATGTTTGTCCGTCGTACACCTATCGCTCAGTCGGCAAGCCACCGTTGCATGCCTAGCACGCGAGCCGGCGAGCTACTATCGCACGCCCGCCATGCTAGCCGGCATGCCTACATGTCTCATGCCTAGCACAAAGTAGTCGATAAGGTTGCCGTACACTCGAGCATTGACATCCAACATTGACCTCGCATGCCCCTAATGATTCCGACCCAAATTTCAGTTTCATATTTATATAAAATACCAAAAACACAAGATTTATAATCAAACATAGCTAATTCATACGAGTTAATCATAAAATCAAAGATTCAACGGAAGGTCTCGCTACCAATTAAAAGATCATGCATCCTATGGAGGTGGAAAATAAATAAAAAAAAATTCCTCCATCTAAGGGCCCAAGTCGTTGAATCTATTAAACATGCATGCATGAATTTAAAAGAATGAATAAGAATTATATCTTGAAGCACGGATCTAAACTCTTTTATCAAAAAAGTTATCCCGGTGTTCAACCTCTATTGATGATCCACATAGTCCAAGTATTCACAAATAAGCACTCAAAATCGATAGGGTGCTAACTTCACCTTTTTTTGATTTGTTTAGTGTTTCCTATAGAAATTTAATTTGGGTAATTTTACGAAAAACCTTAAAAGAGAACAAAAGAGTGTGGCATGCTAGGGTTTTGAAGAAAACTATTTTCTCTATTTTTTTCTTCTTGTTGTATGCCCTAGTGGCCTTTTTCAATTCTTGTCGAATTTTCTTTTTCCAATCATTCCCTCCTTATGTTGCACCTCTCCTCCTATTTATAGGGGAGAGTTTCCTTGTCCTTCGAGGGCAATGAGTTATTTTTACATTTGGACTTTTTAATCTTTATTTTTAAAACATTCATCCTTATCCAATAAGGTTGGTGTTTATCCTCTCATCAAAATATCTTAAGGCTTTTAATTAAACCTAATGGGCCAAAGCTATTTTACCCCCATTAATTTATTTGAATTATCCAAATAAATAATCTTATATTATTTTAGACGAGTCCACATTAAGAAACAATTTCTCAAAATATCATTTAACCTAAATTAGGAAACTCATTTTCATTTTAGGTTATTTATTTTCAAATTTAGAACTAACTTCCAAATTAGAAACTGATTTCTAAAATAGAAAACTATCCATTTTAGGAAACTTCCTATTTAAGGAAACTTTTCATTTTGGAAGCCCTTTTCAAAACAGAAAACTTTCATAATTGAAAACTTTTTCCAATAATTTTTGTTTCTCATTTATAATACTTAAGCTTATGCGTGTGACTCAATAAGCTTCTAGATATGTTGGCAATGTATCAAGAATAAAAGACTCATTTGTTTATCTCTTGATACATAAATAAAAATTGGCATCTAGCAAGACATCTTGACTACTCAATTTTTTAAAAGGATTAATCAATTCATTATTACCTTTCACGAGCATGGTTATCATATAATTCAATCCTCATGTCAACTTATCACAATGTGATCTCAAACTTGGTTATAAGTCTTGTTCGATTATGATCATACAATTTTTCTTCGATTTCCAAATGTCTTTGCTCTTAAGGTAAACCAACTATGCTTTATTAGTGTACTCCTACTATGGTCACGGATTTATCGAGTGAACATTTATTGAAGTGCAATATGATAACTCGTTTAACACACAAGGAATAACATGTCTTATTTTAGTCATACACCTATCTTCATTAGATTTCTAGTGCACCCAATGAATCGTCCTCGTGCAAGCTTTTAATGGTTTTATTGAAACGAGTGTCAAAGTCCATAAGTCTTCTAATAAGACAACCATGATGACTTCAAGTCTAAGGACCATTTGTACTCATCTCGTATAAGATTCTCATAGACTAAAACCAAATAGGTTCTCATGGCGAGTCACGCCTAGTGATATATTCTCTAAAATGAATCACCTAAATACTTGTTTTGGCATCACTATGCCAATAGATATGAAATCTCCTACTCGCTATCATATAGCATGAGCATAGCACTCACAAGTCTATCCGTATATAGTCAATGTCTATTCTTGACAATGCTATGACTTGGGACGTTTAATGATATCATTTATATGCAATAGTGTTTATTTTACATCTTTCGATCAACCACTATTACAAATGCATATCATAAGGACTTCTATCTAATTCTACTGAATTTACAAATATAAAACACAAGAATTAATAGAATGACATCTTTATTATTATTATTAAAATAAATAATGGAATAATACATTAACTCGAAGCTCATCCAAACACGATTGGATCTTGGACACCTACACTAACACAACCTTATATTGAAAAAAAGATAATGATGTAATCTACTTAATTAATAAATGATTGCTATGTGTGCAACTTTATCTTCAAAACCTATCACTATCCTAACATCCACCAACCCAATTCCCACTCGCCCATTCCCTCATTTCTTCAATGAAATAATATTCCCCTTCTGTTTCTCTCTCTTTCTTCTTGTTTTGATCCAAAGTGAACAAAACTATTATCAAATAACAAAGTTTTAGACCTTAATCATTATATAAGTTCTCATTAAGAACTATTGATGTTCACAATTATGGAGGAACATAATTGATACCTATTCAATGTATACTTTTATTGAATGTGTTTTTAGTTTTTTTCTTCCCTATTGTTGTTGTTGTTAATGTTGTTGTTGTTATTTTGCTATTTATCATTTGTATATGGATTTGATGCTTCTTTTTAAGTTGGTATGAAGCTTCTATGAATTGGAATTCTTGAAAATCTTATTTTCTACTCAACTAGGTTTATTGATTTATTGAGAAATTTTTTATGTTGTTATTTCTTTTTCTTTCTTTTTGTGTTACTTGACCAGTCTTAATTTCTTTTATTATCTTTTATTGATCTATTAGTTCTAATTGATGTTATTTTGATTGTTGTATCATCATGTCATCCTTCCAAGTTTGTCTCCTTTTTTTTATTAACTTTGTTTTCTTTTAAGATTGTATTATTTATTTATTTCTAGAATTTTTTTCATATATATTTATGTGTGTATGAATGGTGACCATGACTATTTTTCAACTTCTTTGTTGTTCTATTTTTAGCTCCTGAAAAGCTCTTTTACATGAGGTATGGAACTACTATATTGTTCTTTGTATTTTTTTTTTTTTTGCTCTTAATTTTTTCTTGAAATTTATTAGTTTCATGTTGTTGATGACTAATGATCATTTGTTGGTTTTATTCATCTTTTCGTTTACAAAAAAATTGAAAAACTTCTTAATTTGATTATGGTGAAGAGATTAGTTCCTATTGTGATGAGATCTTTTCCTTCGATTTGATAATTAATTGCTCTTTAGAGTTTAAACATGGAAAAGTTATATCTGGTTTCAACGAGATGATGGTTGTGATTTAAGTTTTCAATGATGTAGAAATTTTTTCAATTTCTAACTTTTCTTTTCATCTCTTCTTTTTGCTCCTTTTTTTTTTTTTTTTTTGAATTTTGCATGTGTTGTTGTTATTTCTTGCTCTTAAGAAGATAGAGGAAGCCCATTTGATTTATGGCCTTGAAAGAATGAAGGAATTCTACGGACCATAGCCATGTAAAGTAAATTGATTTCACCTTTTCAATAGCTTTTTATGCATATATTGTTTTGCTTTGTTTGAATTCTCAATAACTTGCACTACAAGCTTTTATTTGTTGCGGTTCTATTGAGAATAACTAGGATGATTGTTTTACAATCAATGTTAGTATTTTTAACTTCATCTACTGGTTGTGGTTGCTTCAATTATTATAATTTTTTGCTTCATTTTTGTTGTTCACAACTAGGTAAGTCTTCTCTAATTGTCATCAATTGTTTCACCTCCTTGAATAGATAGAGAGTGATGCAATTTCAAAGCAAATACCTAATTTTTTTGTGACTTGCCCTAAAAATTAAATGTTGCAACATTGAAATTGAAATGTCTCTTAAACTTCTAAATGCATGAAATTTAATGTATTTGTTCTAACTCTAAATCTCAAGTTTTAAGTGAATTATTTCTATTCTTGCTTTTATTTTTGCACAATTACCATAAGTTGCATGCATGGCTATGGTTACATTATCTACATTTGTTTGCTAAAACATGTGCTTGCAGCATTTAGCAAATGAGTTGTTTTTTTTTTTTCATTTGAGATGACATTGCTTTAGTGCTTTCATAAATATCTTTCTAGCATGTTATTTATCGCTACTGTTATTTAGAAGACTTTAAAAAAAAATTTAAAAATTTTGCAAAGAGAGAAAAAACTTAAGAACAATGTTTTGGAGTCGCCATATAATATTAAAGGTAACTAAAAACCTATAAAGGGCCACTGGATTCGGAGATTCTAAGGCATAAAGTTGGTTTTACATTTGAAAAAATAAGAATCACCTAAAGGCACTCTTTTTAAGAAAAGGTACCATGTTTGATTTAAACTTAAAAATATCTTTTAAGAATTATATTTGTCAAATTATTTCCTAAATCTATTTTCAAGTTTATCTCGTCATCTAAGTAAATTGATTTCTTTTTAATTTTTTGTTTGTTGCATTGTATTAAATTAACATCAAGTGCTAAGGTTAGGAGTCACGTCAATTTAGCATTGGATCAAATTACTTCACGATATAATCGGCATTTCGGGGAACAAACTAATTAGCTAAAGTTTTTTTAACTCATTTGAATTTTTTTCTAAATAATTCTCTTCCTTATATATTTTTTTTATTGAGGGTCGAGACTATCATCAATCCTTGTTTAAACATGAGACTTTGTTAGGTTGACTTAAATTTTCTAATTTTTCTAAGAAGACATGATTTTTATCATTTGTTTTTGTGAAAATAACTAAGTTTGACATGAAATCATCATTAGTGCCTGGAAACTAGGAGGCTTAATGATCTCACATCTTGCTAAATGAATAAAAAATAAATCAAATTATATATGAGATGATTATAACGAAATAAAAAACAAATGGAATCCAAATTTTGATGAAAAATTAAGGACAGCCTATATGCATTCACATTCCTTAAAGATTTCGGATTTAGGTAAAATTAGACGTTCGTCCAAAGAATTAAATTTTGACGCAGACCTCCTCCTAATAATTAAGATAATGTAGAATTAGTGAATAAATTATAAAATATATTAAATGGACTCAAAAGAAAATTACTAAATTTAAAACATAAGTTGATGCTAGATGTATGACCAAACCCTAAAAATTTCAGGTCAAAACAAGATTAAACACTTTATTTAATAATTTAATTTAACAAAACTCACATTAATAATTAATGTAAGGGTAAAATAAATAAATTATAAAGATAATAGCAAACAAATTAATAATCATGAAATTTAAAAAACAAGTTAGAAACTATCTCATGAACATATCTTAAAAATATCAGATTTTTATAAGATTAAACATTAGACTAATTAATTTCTTCTTTTAACAAATCACCCTAATAAATTAACTAACGACAGAATAAAAAAATAAATTGCAGCATTAATAGTAAACAAACTTACATAATTATAAAATTTAAATCGCAAGCAACACACTAACTCAAGAATGTACCCTAAAAATTTCAGATTTTTAATTATAAGATTTGACACTAGACTAATTAATCTCGGTTTTCAACAAATTACCTTAATAAATTAACTAATGACAGAATAAAAAAATAAATTGCAGAATTAATAGTAAACAAACTCAAATAATCATAAAATTTAAATCACAAGTTGAAAACCCACACATGAACATACCTTAAAAATTTCTAATTTTATACAATTAAGTAGGCCTATAAAATGAATAAAACTAAAATTTACCCTAGAATTAAAACTCTATCAATTTTACCCCCCAATTCCTACATAACAAGGACCTGATTGCGAAACATCGTATTATTGATTACCAAAATAAAGAGACCATACAATTTACAAGACGAAACTAAAAAACTATTTTCCTTTCCCTCCCATTTGAAAAAGCAGAAGCTTCATGTCCATGGCCGAAAGTTGCATGAAAAATATTCTCCTTTTTTTATTTTATGGTTTTTAACCCCTAAAAACTCAATACCTCCCCCACACCCCCCATCCTAACATACACATAAACTTTGAGTTACGATTGTTTCACATCCAAATCTTTCAAACTAGGATAAGTTTTTTTAAGAGAGAAAAAGGAAAGCCAGGGAAGATTCTTGACTCTTGAAGCCTTTTCCTTTGTGGCAAAAATGATGGAGAACCAACCAAGATTAACTCCAACTCTCTTCTGGCTGAAATTTTCAAGCTTCTCAATCCAAGAAAACAACTCTTTTTTTTCTCTCTCCTCCTCCTCTCCCTTTTCTTTTTTCCTTCTTTTCTTCCTCCTCCTTCCTTTTTTTTTTTTTTTTTTTAGCCTCCCCCTCCTTTTTAGAACCATCTTTCCCTTTCAATCTTAAACCCTTGATCCTCCACCCTCTCATCCTGACCCTCCCTCTCAAATCCCTAAAAATCCTCCTCTCATTAATGTCATTGCTTCCTTTCCTCCTTTGCTACCGAGAGCGTGGAGAGAATTAAGGATGTAGGACTAAAGGCATGGCCTAGTAGGGAAGGAGGAGGCGCTACCTAGAGGAGGAATTGGCGATGATTTCTATAGGCGAAACTAAAAACCACCACCACCACCACTCCCACCCCCCATAAAAACCCCAACGGCGCGACAGACAACATGTCATTCATGATGAACATTTAAGTTCATCCATGTCGTTCGCTTCTCTTTTGAATTTCATCTTTCTGTGCTTATTTTTTTCAATTACAACCCTCCAATCAAATAATTTTGATCCTTTTTGTCTTAATTTTTACTCATTGGCCCTCTTTTGCTCTCAATTGTTTTCATTAAGATTTTACTATTTCTAAATTGACCCATAAAATTTTTAAATTAATTAAAAAAAATCTGAAATTTTAATCCTTTCTTATTGTATCTTCCTTTTCTTTTTCTTGTTTCCTTTTTTAGCAATTAGGGTAAAATGAGGGATGGGAATTTAAACTAAAATTTAAGAATTAAATAAAACCACAACATAATAATAATAATGACGATGCTAAAGATAACAACAAATAATAATTTTATGGGTCAATTTAGGTTCATCCATGTCGTTCGCTTCTCTTTTGAATTTTATCTTTTTGTATTTATTTTTTCAATTACACCCCTCCAATCAAATAATTTTGATCCTTTTTGTCTTAATTTTTACTCATTGGCCTCTTTTGCTCTCAATTGTTTTCATTAAGATTTTAGTATTTCTAAATTGACCCATAAAATTTTAAAATTAATTACAAAAAATCTGAAATTTTAATCCCTTCTTATTGTATCTTCCTTTCCTTTTACATTTTTTTCTTTTTAGCAATTAGGGTAAAATGAGGAATGGGAATTTAAACTAAAATTTAAGAATTAAATGAAACCACAACATAATAATGATAATAATGCTAAAGATAATAACAAATAATAATAACAACAATGATAATAATAATAATAATATATAAAAACAAGAATAAATATTTGTGGAAAATCTAAACTAAGAAAAATAATTGTGGGATAAAATTGGATTTATGACATTATTTTCAGGGACTTCCAATTAAAATATGTTTTTCTTCTTCTATTTGTTTGGATTTTGCTTAGTTTATCCTTAATTCTTAGTTTTATTTTTATAGAATTGGAGGTATGTATTTATACCACGTGACACTCATTCAGGTTAGTAAACGGTGCACCGAATTAGAATCTTACTATTGCTTATACATATAAAAATATTTTTCTAATCATGTAAGTAATGGCACTTTAAATTCATCGTGATAAATTTAAAGCTTTAAATTCAGTGCCCCCATGTAACTGGTTTTGTTTTTATAGAATTGGATATATGTATTTATCCTATTTCTTATACCTGTGGAAATGTTTTTGTAATCATGTAACTAATGGCACTTTAAATTCATATTTAAAGCTTTAATGCATTCCAAAAAAAAAAAAAAATTATGTACACAATTTTGATTTACTTGCAACATAGTACGGACAACAAGCTAGTGTACTTTCTAATCTATGTTTTCAAGACAAGAGATTTTAAACCTTATTTATTAAAAGAGGATGGTTTTTATCATGTAAACATCTATGTCATTTTTTTTTCTATTGACTTAATTAAAATATTTGAATATTACAAGATTAAATCAAAACTACATTATCATCTTCAACCTCGAGCAACAAGTAGAGGATTAACCTACTAAAAAATGGTTAATGGATGGATCAAAATAGTTTCAAACAGAAACCATGGATTTTCATGCTTTTTTCACCCTAAAATTATAGATCATGTTCCATAAACTAAATAAAGTATAAATAAATTCGAATAAACCCTTACGCATCATGTTGATCAACCAAAACATCTTGCAAATTTAATGAAAAAGTTAAATAACCATTTAAGGTAATTTTAATCTTTAACAATCTTTCATGGTAGATCTCAAATCAATTTACATCTTTCATAACCATTTTGGTTCTCCAAAAATATTTTTTAAGCATGTCCTTTCTTTCTTTACTTGATGTCAATCAAAATTCAATTCTTTTAGTAAAACTTTGTTTGATAGAAGATAACGTATGTATATATTTGGAGAACATTCATGAATCAAATTAATGATTAAAAACACTAAGTGGTGAAAAAAATCAAAATCATGCTAGTCTTTGTGGTTTTTTTTTTTTTTAAAAGAAACTTTTATTTAGAAAATGAGGATGCCCATTATTATGAGTTAAAAATCAATATAATCAAAAATGTTTATACATATCCAGATTTCAATTTCAAATTTAAACACAAAGAATCATAGGATTATGTAAAGGCTTAATATTCCGGAAAATCACGAAGTATACACTTTTTAATGATTTTAGCTTATTCTTTAAAAATTGTATAAAAAGGTTACTAACTAAACCTTTGATGACAATACTAATACCGATATGATTTTTTGATCAAAATTTCAGTTATTGTTGACATGATAGTCCACGTAAGCATGACATGTGGACTTTAGCATGCGGCGTAGGATCCACATAAGCACCTATGTGGTATGCTAAAGTCCAAGTGTTATGCTTGCATGGATCATATATAGCTTGTTAAAGTCCATATGTCATACTTGGTCATCTGCCATGTCGGCGTTGATCGAAATTTTTATCAAAAAATTAGATCAATGCTAGTATTGTTATCGAATGCTTAGTTGGTGATCATTCTATGTAATTTTTAAAGAACAAGCTAAAATCATTAAAACATGTATAGTTCGTAATTTTCCGAAACATTAAGCTTTTTGTAAAATAATTAACTTGGTAGCCATTATTAAAAAAAAAAAAAAAGAACTAAGATTATTATTGTTTGAATGTTATTTACTTACTATAGTTTTAGACCTAGAATGGCTATTCATAGTGACTCATCTACACTATTTGGACTTTTTTCTTCCACCTCAACCATTCATCAATGGTGCGTCCTTCTCTTGGCCATCGGATTTGCCATGTTGGTGCCTTTAATTTATTTTTTGTCTTCTTACAGATAGGTTGCTGCTTGATTTTTGCCCCCTTAGCTTTTCTTTTCTTTTGCCGCTCAATGGATTTGAGAAATCTTAATTGATTCTCCTTTTAATTTTCTTCTTCGGCCCTTTTCCATTATTTTCTTTCTTTTAAAAGCATTTAATGCTCCTGCTTTTGCTTTTTTTTTTTCTCTTCTTATTTTCGTAGACGAGCCATTGCTATTCAATAGTAAACTAGAAATTAGTCCCTCTCTCTTCGAGAAATGAATTAATTAGTCCTTCTGGTTCAAAAACGAATTCTTTTTGTTTTTTTAATTTATTTTGATTTTTTGTTTTGAGAAATAGAAAAGGAATAATATTATGGTCAGCATTAGTTAAAAAAATTAAATAATTAATTTTTGAAACCAAAACGACTAATTAATTTATTTCTCAAAATGAGATGGAATAATTTATAATTTACTTTGCAATTCAAAGATTTCTTTCATCATTGTTTGCTAGTGATTTTTTTTTTATCATAAATATCATATCAGTTGCTTATATATATATAAAAAAAAGTTCATTAAAAAAAGTATACTGGGTATAAATAAAAAAAGGTACCCTATGCATGAGCTCGAAAATAGCAAGAGTGTGGCATGACAATAAATAATAATCAATTTCAAAAGTGACTACAGACAAAGCTAAAACACTTAGTGCAATTGTTGGCTTATTAAAGATATATGCAAAATGATTTTATAAATATAATATAGTGGTTGCATTTTGGTGTCCAAATTGTAAAGTGGAGAAACTTTTATGCTGTTCTTCTGAAAAATTACTTATTCGATGGTTGGATTTGTTTTTTGAAAAGATTTTTTTTTTTGCATTAAATAGTAGTTCAAATTTGTATACGATTTTATTAATTTTTTTTATTTACACTATGATAATTCATTTGACTAAATGTTTTAGCAATATAAGTATAACAAAATTATTATTATATTATTTATAAATAATTAGATATCAAAATTAAATTTATGCTTTTTTCTAATTATAAATTGACTATACATATAATAAAAAAAGAACTTAATATTTACTTTTTTTAAATGAATATTTTGAAATCAATTCTTCTCAAATAAAATAATAAAAATTATTTCTATTATTAGAAATAAACCCAACCATACCATTTTTTTTAAATAGAATTTTTTAATCTTCTCATCAATATCATAAAAAATTATTTTAAATCTTAAAATTTTTTTATAATTTTTTAAAAATTAATTGTTGTTTTATTTGTTCGATACAATCTTATAAAACTAATAATTAAATTTATGCATATTTTTTAGGATTTCGATAAATTGAAATTTACGTTTTAGATTATTATAAATTTTTATTTAAAAATCCATGTATGAAAAAAAAATCGTTTTATTTGAAGAAGGAAATCTTTTCAAAATTAGTTAAATATAAATTTTTTATTAAAAACTCATAAAGTTAGGTGAACAGTCTTTTGTCTTTATAGATCTATAGCGTAACGAATGTCATGACTATCGAGTCATAATGATCTTTTTTCAAATGATTTTATTTATTATACTTGATTTTGAGCGTAGCGTGGACATTCATTTAGTTGTGAACTAGAAATACAATAGAACTAGAGGTACAAAAGACTATGGTAAAAAGGAAAAAGATGAAAACTGAGTTTCTTTTCTTTATGCTCATAATAATAAAATTAAAATAATACTGACATGTATGCTTTTTTGCTTTCTTATTATTTCGTCAATTCAAAAGGATGAAAATTTTAAAATAATTAAAAAAATAATTTTTTTTAAAAAAGAAGTCTTTTAATAAATATATTTAACGATAATTATGTGCAATAAAAAAGGATAACATTTGATCCAAACTATTATTAATCATTTACCATATTACAAAAAAAGGGGTTGTAATATTTTTGAAGGGGTGACTAATTAGAAGTTTAAGCATTTTTTTGGTAAGAATTACTAATTTTTTTAGATAATTTTTATAAAAATTTCAATGTTTTACAGTGTCGAATAAGTTGCCCTTTTCAATTTCTACTAATATAATAAAACAACAGGTATCAATAATAAATACAATTGATGAACGATTGCATATTTATGACGTTATAACTAATATTATTACCATCGAAAGTAAATAATGGTTAATTGTAGTATTTGGGTGTGAAAAATGAAAACTGAAATTCAGTCCAAAATAGAAGTAATATTAAGACATATATAGTTGATCACATACATCGTTTTTTTTTTCCCATAATTTATCAATATTTATTTTTTAAGAGACAAACATTATAATAAGAAGAAGAAAAAAATGGTAGAGACCATTAAAATAAGTACCTTTAATCTCAATAAGCAAGTACACATAGTAGAACCTCAATGATGAGGCTTAATTCTACCACTTGACACAGGCAACTTGGTTCAAAACTCATAAGATTAATGAATGGTATAATAATAACAACAGAAATAATGAATGATAATAAAATCAAATCTATGAGTAATTCATCATTAAAAGGAGCATTCATAACAAAAAAAGAAAAAATGAATAAAAAAGGGGGAAAATGGTGGACTTGGATCTCAAAATGTTCCCTCTATTAGTATATGTATATTATGGAAAACGTAACACATTTTGAGTAAAATATAAAAAAGGCAGTAGGTGTGATGGATGGATTCAATTCAAAGATGACATAGATTGATCCTCCTGCGAAGGCAAAAATAAGCAATGAAGCGGTATCCTAGAGCCATGAGTATTAGCACCCAAACTTCTTGGAAGCCACCGTTCAAGTTCACCGTGTCAAATGAAGGCGAACTCTGAAGAGGCCGACACCCTCCTTTGCTTTCGCACTCATATAATTCATCACCATCATATTGTACTTTTAACAAAAGCCTAAACCCATAGAACATGAAAGACAAGTACTTCAACCACTGCATGAATTTTGGTATGTGCTGCAAGGAGAAAACACAACCTTTAGTTACTTCTACGTACTCCTGCCTAGGAATATATATCAATTAATATTCTTGGACGTTAATGCTACTACAATAGTATAGTTCTGATGCATTTGCTTCTTCATTCACGTACCTGGACGTAGTAACCTCCAGTAAGAAGAAACAGCATTAATATCAAAGAAGCAAACATCCCAGCTCTTTTTATACTCAAACTTGCAGCTCCAAACAGTTCTCCTACTCCCTTTTTATCACAAAGAAATACATTAATCAATTGGTACTCATATATATATATATATATATATATATATATACATATGGACTTTAAACTCACATATACCGCGCGCATATACAAGTCAGTTAGTTTTAACTTACTTGGCTTGTGATGGCTATCAACAGCATGACAAACAACGTCAAGAAGAAGCAAGGGACTGTTCTCTTGAACCCTGCCATGAAGTACACTATGACCATGAAAAATGTTGGATAGAATACATGAGCCAACATGTCGCTCAGAGTGCTGCATACATAGTATACACTTAATCTGTACATGTCTGCTTTCCTTTCTTTCACCAAATAGATCTTCTCGAATGGAAAGACATATACTGCTCCAAATATGGATGATGATGTCCAGAAAATGCAGATGTAGAACATTAGACCAACCTGTAGTAACATGTACAGCAGTCCATTTTAGATATACAGGGCTGAACTAGCTTTCGTGTTTAAGTTGATTCTATTTGTAGTTGCATAAAATGTGTCATGGAAATTAACTAACCTGGTCCCTTAGTTGAGCCTCACTTCCAGTTTTTGATTTCCACCAAAGAAGGCCTAACAAAACTGCTACTCCTAGTGCTTGAACGAGTCTCAGCTTATCGAAATAATCTCTGCGCCTCTCTCTAAATGTTCTCTTGTACAATATGGTGAACTGCTCCCACCAACTAAGTGTCCAATCCTTTTTAACTTGAATCGCCAATTGAAGAGGCTCAGGTACCTTTTTTCTTTGGTGATTCTCTTCCTTTTCTTTTGGCTCCAGCTGAGTTTTGTATTTTAGTTGAAGGTACTAAATGCAACATATACAGTAGAAGCCAATCATGGAGGTTAATTGCATGTATAAGAAATGAAAAATGGTCAGAGAGAACAGAGAAATTAAGGGTTTTTACTTTGATGACTGCCTTTTCAGAATCAAGGACTCCGTGCGGTGCTGATAGATCTTCAGGCAGACTTATGTCATTCACTTGTCCGGTTGCTAAATCCAGCAAGAACTCTGCAGGATTCATCGCTATCTCTGGAATGAATCTCAAACTAGAAAAATATTCCATAGATTCTCTAGCCTTCCCGTAGTATACAGGGTAGCCTTCTGATATCAGCAAAAGCTTGTCAAACATGTGGAA
This sequence comes from Dovyalis caffra, assembly GCA_963924115.1. NCBI lineage: Eukaryota > Viridiplantae > Streptophyta > Magnoliopsida > Malpighiales > Salicaceae > Dovyalis > Dovyalis caffra. The sequence continues at coordinate 1,590,978 of CAWUPB010000351.1, forward strand.
CATTCTGCTCGAAGGCTGGTGGATTGTAGTAATTATTGTCCTTCCTGCCTGTAGACCATCAAACATGTTCTTTGCAAGACCTTTTCTCATACCTTAAAAAGAGTTTTGCTAAATGTACATAACGCATCTACTTTGATACCTTTGCTAGTCCTTGAAGGACTTGGAGGAGCCTATTGGCTGATGTGGAATCAAGGCCTGAAGTTGGTTCATCGAGTAACAGTAATGAAGGATCGACAAGGATTTCATAACCAATGCTGGTTCTTTTTCTTTCTCCTCCTGATATTCCTTTAACAAATCCCCCTCCAATTCTCGAGTGACGACATCTGTGATCATGCAAGAAGCTTCTTATACAATCATTTAGAGTACACAACTACCAATTGTCCTGATTATAAGTGAGTATTACACCTTACCTTTCAAGGCCTAGCTCCTTTATAATCATCTCAACTCTGGCATACTTCTGTTGCCGGTTCATGTTTCCTGGAAGTCTTAAGAATGCAGCGAAGACTAAAGTTTCTTCCACTGTGAGTTGTGGGAATAGCACATCATCTTGAGTCACAAATCCAATCCTGAGCACGAAAAAATTTAAGAGAGAACATTGACACATAATAATTATTTGTAACAAGTATTCGATCACCTAGCTATGAAGGAGACAAAAGCTTTCTTTAAAGCTGGCTAACCTTCTCTTAATGGCTGCATTATAAGGAATATCATCATATGTTATTCTTCCTTTAACATTTTCACTCAATCTTCCTCCTATTATCTTTAACAAGGTTGTTTTACCACTACCAGAAGGACCCATTAAAGCAAGGATTTCACCAGGGCAGACACTTCCTGTTATGCCCTTCAGAATTTGCTTGCAGTTATCTTGTTCCAAATTGAGCTGTGAGGCTACCTTTGAAACCACTGCCTTCACTGGGTTGGCAGAGGAAGCCTTGCTATTCCTCACCTCATACTCCACATCTTCAAACTGCAATGCATAGATGTTGACAACAATGACGCAGTTTATGTGTATATAGTTAGTTATCTTGCCATATCGACTAGGTACGACTTAGAATTGTTGTTAATAAGAATCTGATCATACGTTTTAACTTTCAATTAAGACAAACAGAAACAAATAAGAGAAAGATCGAAAAGATTGATCATTAATCACCTTGAGAAATATTGGAAGAGGGCAATCTTTATTCATATTCAAGCTATGTTCTTCAATATCAATCTCAGAATACCTATTTCTAAGGTAGGCTTGAGACATGAAGTCTATGCTGTGGCCAAAGCCATTGCTCCCTGCAATTTGCATAGACCCCATTGTTGGAGGGGACAGTGACATGTTCTCAATTTCTTCTTCCTGTCTTTTGGTTTCCATATTCATAGTTAGATACTAATGCAAAAACTAGGAGCACTATATCTATTTCTAATTATACCTGGTGAATCAAAATCTGCAATGTTAAGTGAATCAACTGTAATAAACCAAAAGCTTGCCTATATAGTGAGGAAAGGTTTTGTTTGGTTGGCCACATGCTTTCAATGCCTAAACTCAAGACTAGAAAGTAGAAGAAAACTCTTTTTTAAGTTCCTATATGCCTTTCCAACCATTTTGCCTACCTCTCTTTCCTCTCCTTAATTTTTGTTTTGATATTAGCAGTTCCAAGAACATGTAACAATGTCTTTATATGTATGATGTTTGTGAATTTTTAACCATAGGAACCTAGCTAGCTAGAACAAGAAAAAATAAAAGAAATTTGAGTGATGCATCTCTAGTTATTACTAGCATAATTAACCCGTACGTTGATACCCGTAACCTTATAAAATCAATTTTAATATTTTAATGAATTTTGAAAATTTAGGTGAAAAAAAAATCAAAATCAATCAGTATTAATTCTTGATTTTTTAATTTACTACATATTTTATCGTATTTAATATCATTTGTATTTTTATTTTGAATTTAAATATATTTTATGGATATATTGATTTTGATAAATAAAAAAAGAATGCAATTAATTTTTTATATCATTTAAAAATCTAATTAGAAGCATCAATAATCGAAAGAAGATAAAAATTGACATCGAAATGACACTAGAGCAATCTGGATTAAAAGGGTATTTAATTTTAGTTAATGAGTCTATAATTATTGATTAAAAAAAACCCTATTATTCTCTATATGACTGTTCTTTTTTTTTTTCCCTCATTGATATAATTTTAAACATCAATTTCTATTATTTGAAATGTAATTATAAATTTGTATATAGAAAGACAATAAGATCAAAAAATGAATTATTTAATGTGTCTATGCTATTTTAAAAGAATAAAAAATCACATTTTTTAAGACATGTTGAAGAATTATCATCAATTTTGAAACGAGACATAATCCATTAAAAATTAATATAAAATAAAATATGATAAATTATTAACCATTAATTTTTTATTCAAAATATTTTCTTTTATAATTGTCAATCTATCCATAGCACTTGCCAGGTGGCATGTTGGATTGGATGCTCGCCAGTTTAGGTTGTATTTGTTTCAGAGAAAATAAGTTTCAGGAATTTTTTTTATTTTCTCTTATTTTCTGATATTTGTTTCACGTTTAGAAAAAAAAAAATCAACAGAATTTGATTTCTAGTTCTACAAAAATTAATAGACTATTTTTGAAAAAGTGATTTCCGAGCTAAAAAAGAAGAAAACATTTTTCTCTCTTCTCTCACGAGTTGTCTCGCTCTCGCATTACTCACCTCTCTCTCGGTATATTTTAATAATTTTTTCTTTGTCTCCTTTTTTATTTAAAATATATCAAATTAATTTTTAATTATTTCTTATTAATTATTTTTAATTATTTAATTATTTTTTCTCTATTTCTACTAACATTTGATTTTTTTTAAATACATTAAATATTCTTTAAAACCATTTTTACACCTTAAAATTATTTTTATAATAAATATTTCAATAGTTTATCTCTATTTCTTTTATCATTTTCTCATATACTACCTAAACTACACATAAATGATTGAAAATGATTATTAAACAATCATTTATGAAAAAATTGAAACTAATTAATTTATTAATAAACGCATTATTAGTAATCACATTTTTTAAGACATGTTGAAGAATTATTATCAATTTTGAAACGAGACATAATTCATTAAAAATTAATATAAAATAAAATATGATAAATTATTTACTAATTTTTTATTCGAAATATTTTTTCTTATAAATGTCAATCTATCCATGGTGCTAAGATATATATATATATATGGGCGAAAGTGCTTGCCAGGTGGCATGTTGGATTGGATGCTCGCAGCCTAGGCTGTGTTTGTTTTGAAAAAAATAAATTTTAAAAACTTGTTTCTTCCATTTTCTGATATTTATTTTGCGTTTAGGAAAAAAAAAAAAGTCAACAGAATTTGATTTCTTGTCAACGAAAATTAATAGACTATTTTTGGAGAAGTGACTTCGAGCTTAAAAAGAAGAAAATATTTTCTTTCTCTCGCAATCTGTCTCACTCTCGCATTACTAACATCTCTCTCGATATATTTTAAAAATTTTTCCTCTCGTCTTCTTTTTCATTTAAAATATACCAAATTAATTTTTAATTATTTCTTATCAATTATTTTTAATTATTTAATTTCTTTTCTCTATTTCTACTAACGTTTGATTTTTTATTTATAAATACATTAAATATTCATAAAACCCATTTTTACACCTTAAAATTATTTTTTATAATAAATATTTCAATAATTTATGTCTATTTCTTTTACCATTATCCTAAACTACACATAAATGGTTGGAAATGATTATTACACAATCATTTGTGAAAAATTTGAAACTAATTAATTCATTACTAAATACATTATTTTCCCAACACTATACGTTTGTAGCTAAATCAATAATTTTTGACTAATTTTAATCGAGTGTAAACTTTTGCTGATAATTGTAATCAATAATTAGTTACAAATTATTCCAACATTAATCTTTTCATGCCAAATGAATAATTATTTACAAATAATTACTAATAATTTGTAAAATTATTTTTTAAACTAAATTATCAGTTCAATTTCTAAAAAGAAAAAGAAAAAAAATGCTTAATTGAGTTACTAAGATAACAATGCTAGGATTACTTAGAAATATTTTTTTATTAGATGTGAATATTGACTTGATTTTGTTCTAAGTAGTTTTAATAAATTTGTTTGATAGTTAAAAATATATTTTTTATTTTATTGATTTTTTTGAATTTAAATCTTAGAGTTAGTATTTATAAAAATTTATTAATTTTTTCTAAATGCATCTTATTGATTTTTAAAATATATTTTTAAAATCTTTTGAAAAAAGATTTAGTTTCAATTGTAACTTGATTTTAAAATATTTCCTACATCTAAATGGAAAAAAAAATTATGGTCCAAATGATATTTCAATACCATGGGTCTTTATCTCGATATATTCTTTATTATAACTAATGCTTTCTGCTTCAATACACTAACATATCGGTAACTCATATGTTCTATTTTTGTAGCTTTTTGTACATCGACTATTATGGATGTGGAATCTTTTAACAATTTTTATATTATGAGATTGTGAATATATCTTGTTAAAATTTCCTTAAAATTCGTTGATAGAAAAAGCAAAGCTTGTTTTTATATTTTAATTTTTCGTATCAAACAAATGTTGGAATATATTTTTCAACGAGCTTTTTAATGTAATTGTCAAACGTCGGAAAATATTTTTTTGAAAAATAATTTTTTTAAAAATATTTTCTTCAAAATTACTTTTCTTATTGAAAATTATTTTTCGTCAAACAAACAGAAGTCGTTGATGTTGACGACTTTCGTTACTAAATAACCGAGTCGGTTGGTTTTGGCCCTTTTTACCTTGTTTCTACACCCAAAAACCACAATGTGTATTCCAGAACCACCAATCTTTGGACCCCTATTTATAATTTCATTGAAATCAACCAATTGAAGTTACATAATCCTCCTTAAATTTATTGAGAGAGTAACCCTAAAGTTTCAATCACTAATCAACTAATGAGATTTTTTTTAGTACCTAAACTCTTAAAATAATTTGATGAGTTCATATTTTCTGCTTTCAATTAAAAGGTCCAAACAATACCATACTAAGTACTATTGAATTATGGATGTGAGTTTTACACAATTATGAAAATAAATCTATTAATTATATAAGTGGAACTTTCAATTAAAATATGTCAATTAATGTATGCTTTTAGGGCACATGTTAGAAACATTCATAATCAAAATAAAAATTCATTTAAGTTGCGGAGTTCATTAAAAAATATAAAAACAAAATCATTATTTATAAAAAGAAAACTATACTATTTTTTAATAAAAAAAATAGATCATTCTATGTAAATTAATTTACTCACACTAAATTTATAAGTTCATTTTTTTATCTAATAGAAACTAAACATGAAACTCATTAATTAAAAGACAAAAAAAAAAACTCAAATGTATGTGAATTGCTTCAAATGCATATTTTAAATTTAGAATTTTAATTTTACGATATTTTTTTTATTTGTTTAGTGAAATGTTACATAACGTCTTTCTTTCTTTCGCATCAACATTAATTGGTTTTTATTTATCCTTTTAATAGAAATAATAGATATGAAATTAGATTAAAGAAAAAAATGAGGCAGACAAATTATAGAACTTAAATCACCATTCAGATTTTGACTGAACCCCCTCATTCGGTCATTCCATTGCCCCTTACATATATATATATATATATATATATATATATATATATTAAAAATATATATATTTTACCAAACACAACCCCACCAACCTTTTCTTTATCCAAACCCTCCGTCAAAACAATACTTCCAACTCTATGAAACAAAGAAGTACTGACTCTCGAATTTCAATTAAAAAAAAAAATTGGATTCTTCCTCAAACACCAAAGCCAGAAAAAATAAAAATAAAAAAAGCACCGAATGATGGAAGTATCAGAATCTGGTCATGATATGATGTTAAGTTCACTCAGAACCGCCGGCGTTTGGATCCCGGAAAACGTTGCATCGATCCGAGACTTCACTCCGACAATCTTCGTCTCCGTCTGCGCTCAGTGTGTTAATCTGATAGATCAAACGGCGTCGCTGCCTACTACTCTGCCGGATGCCACGATCGATAAGTTGAAGACGTGTACGGACATCGCTTTAGCTATTAAGCGACTTGGTTTTATTGGAGACATGACCTATATTAAGGTAATCTCATCAGTAACTGTTTGGTTATGTTATGTCGATACCAAGATGGAATTTTTTTTTTTTAAATTTTGTTTCTCTGGCTGTTTAAGTAGGCTGTAATGTAATCCCACCATCTTCTTCAGATTCAGTATTAGCCCAACTAATAATTTCATCTTCCAGTTTATAAGTTGTTAGACACAACATAAAAATTATGCAGATGACCTTTATTATTTATTAGACAATTCAGCATCCAAGTGAAGTAACAAATCTTATTAGTTTTTTTTTAAGTTTTTTCTGTTTGTATATGAGTTAGCATGTGATTTAGAACATTGGGTGTGTCAGTTTTTGGATTCCTCTTCTCTCTAATATGTGTAATAGAGTTACTAAAGTTAATATGGAATTCTCAAAACCTATCTTGTACTTACTTTTGTGTCCATGGATCTTTTCCTGTGCTAATTCATCGAGGATTAATGCATCACATGATGGTTTAGTTTATTCTATATATGTGTAAACTTTCGGACGCATCCAATAAGCTTTCAGACATTTATCCAATCATAGTGAAATTCTGGGGTCATCTTGGTTTTGGGGCTTTTCTATTATTCCATCCATATGTTTGATTTTGGCTGCTTTTCTTATTGTTTTGAAATTATGCTTAAAACAGATTAACTGTGTTGCTTGCGGCAGCTCCTGTATCCTTCCGAAGAGGACCTGCATAAAATGACTAGATTCTTGGTGGAGAGACTTTCTGGGTCATCTGGACGTGTTAAAATAGCTGAGGTAAAGGATGTGAATGCTAAAGGGAAAACAAAGGAGGATGGCTCTAATAATGATGAAAGGATGGATCTTAATCATCAGAGAGAAAAATTGGAAGATCTTAGTCTCCATAATGTAGCACCAGAGTTTTCTGATTCTGAGGCTGAAGACGCATCCTTTATTGGCTCGAGCAGACAAAATATCATCAAGACCAAATTACCTGCTTCTGTTAATGGAGAACTTTTGGATGAAGAAGGGAAATCAGGAAGACATCCGCTTGGAAATGAAGAAACAGCTGCTGAGGGAGATGATAAGGATGTTCAGAAACTGATTTTTATTAAAGAGCAGCCATCCAAGGTAGATGCTTATTTGAGATGATTTGGATTTGGACTGAGTAATCAAACATGAATTTCAACCAAGAAACAAAATTGATTCCAACCGGACTGAGAAACAAAACTTGCAGAGAAAAAAAAAATTACTATCATTGTTGTGAAATCAGTTCTGAAATGAAAAAGGTTCGATGATATTTTTGCTTATATTTGTTCTTTTACCCAGATAATATATGAGAAAGAAGAATTAAGAAATCAAGAAAAAGTGCTCTTGGAGGAGGTTACTGCAAAGACATCAGAATTACAGCATCTAGAAGAAGAGCTTGAATTGTTAAAGGTAGCTGCAGGAATGGCTTTTGATGATCGAAATTCTGTTGATCTCTGCCTTGAGCAGCTTAAAGAGCAAGTGGACTCCAAAAGGTGCAGTATTACAGAATTGAAGTCACAGTGGTAAGATATGGTTCTGTTCTATTAAGTCTTCATTTTCATTAATACTGCATCTTGCTCTGAAAAAAATCTTTTAATCAGGTGCTTGGGTACATCTAAGATATTGTAAATTGGAGATTTTTTATTTTTATTTTTTAAAGCAGTGTAATACTGTGCTGACCTGAGATTGAAGTCTTGATTTTTCTGGTGTTTCTGATCAATCCCAGGGATTCTTTCAGAAAGCCTCTGGAAGAGAAAAAGAGAAACCTAGAGGAGTCACTTTATGCAAACATACCAGATTCACAAGAAAAGCTTCAAAAGTTGAGAGAACTTGAGCAGGAAAGGCAGTTGGTGTTGTCTGAAATTACAAAGAGGTGTGCTCATAAAGTTAAATTGTAATGAGAAAATTAAATATCTTTACATGTTCTTATGGCAGATTTCTTGTAATTTTATAGGGAGGAGGAACATTCTAAACTTTCTGCTGATCTTGAGCAGCAGCCCAAACTGCCATCAAGAACATCCTACATTGAGCGGATACAGGAGATTACAAAAAATAGTCGGAAACAGGATGCTGATATAAAGAGGATCTTAAAAGAAACTAGGGAGCTTCAGTTGGAGAGTAACTCTATCCAAGAATGCCTTCATCGAACATATGCTGTTCTAGATGAAATAGTGTGCAGGTACGAATTTTTTTTTCCTCATCCCCTTCAAATTTGGTCTTCCCTGATGTTTACAAGAATAAAAATGTATATTTGCTTGATTTACTAAAACGAAGCACCTTTCCACAGGGAAGCAAAGAGAGACCCAGTGGGACGGAAGGCTTATAGGCTCCTCACTAGCATGCACGACTGCTTCGAGCAAATTTCTGAGAAAATACTTACCGCTGATAGAACACGCAGAGAAATGTCTGAACATGAAAAGAAGCTAGCAGCCATGGCGTCCCGAAGTTTAAATGTGGACAAACTACAAGCAGACCTTGATGCCATTGTGAAGGAAAATGAGTGCCTAGAGCAACGCCTTGCAGAAAACCCATGAGTCATTCTTGTTGTGATACAGACTATAATAGCTTGTTTGCAGTCATTTCGTTCATGTTTGTTTAAACATAGTAATCTCCATTCTATTGATTCTATCTAGTGATAGATTGAAAATATACCTGGATTGGGTTGAGGAATCGAAAGTTAATCCTTTCCAGCCTCCGTCATTGCGCTGTTATTAAACCAAGCCAGGAAACAATTATGGCAATGCCAAAGGACATCTACTTCTGCAGTTGCCCTTTGGCACTCGCCTTCTTGCCATGGATAAGAACACCTCTAAGTGACGATTTGCTATTCATTGACCAACATGTTTATTGAATTGTTTGAAGCAGAGAGAAGCATCTAGTAGCTGCCTAGAATTCGGGTTTTAAGCTACGTTCCATATCGAAGCCAAATCTTAACCGTGCAAAGAATCATTTATAGCGGATCCAAATCTTGACTGGTCCGGATGAAGTTTGGGGCGCACGGATTGCTTTCCTTGCATGTTTCCAGATGTAGGAACAAGAGGGCATTACGAAATGTGTGAAGGTGACAATTGTAGCTGTAGAGACAAAACAACGTTGCAGTTTGTTGGCTGACGCTTCCAAATTTGAATACGTGGGATGGAGGCTTGTCACTTTCGTTAGATATGGAATGATGCATTGGTCTTTTCCCATACCTACGCAAATAATCATACATAAGCAATGAAATGAATAAAGAAAGGAGACATGTTGCTTGTTGGGCACTTGGGCCTACAAGGAGATTGAGGGATAAAATCTCACCTTTTTTTTTTTTCTCCTTTTTTCGAGTAGGATATACATCGATTATTTTGTATCTTCAAACCTACTAAAATAACAAATAAATAACAGGACAGGACATTTTCCCTTTTTTATGGAGTCCTTCCAATATTATTTTCTGTTAGGATTGGCATAAATAATAAGTTAATAATAATCCACATTGAATTGAAAGGCAAGAGATTATCACAAAAAGGCGAGAGATTTGGGAATGAGCTTAGAGAGTGCCAATCGGCGACCAAAGCACATGCTAATGTTGATGTTGCGAAAATGATGTTTTCGTAACTTGTCAGGAAAACTACACCAACTAAGACTAAAATTTGGATCTGCTCCACATTTTACTCAACCAGAATCCTAACAACTCCAAACTGTGACAAACACCATATTACTGTAGCCTCGTATCATATAGTATTATTACGACTTAACACACCTAAATCTATTTACTTTTTTTTTTCATTTCTAAAAAATAACCAGTTTCTCTGTAAACATTGGACTCTCTTCATCTCTCTTTTTTTTTTTTTCCATATATATCCATTAACTTTGTTATTATCTTTCCGTTTCTCCTCTATACTTGAGCCAAATTAAGCATTTTGATAAGGAGTTTAATGCATTCGCGTTAATATGTGAACAAAGTTATTTGATTCTTATGGGGTGGCTTGATTCATTGTTGGGCAATCATGCAAGGAAGTTCATTAAGAGGAAAGACAGTGATGCAGGAGAAGCAGGTTTTGATTTACATAACGAATCTTCTTTATATATATAATCATTACACAAGCTAGCCTCGTTTTATTCTCTCACGTTGTATGAGTTTTCTTTACCATTCTGTTTCTGTAATGATAGATTAGCATTTAGTACTCATAATGTGATTGTTTTAATTCTTTAGGTACGTACTGCAGGTTTGTTAGTGGTGGGATTCATAGATCCTACATTTATAGTATGGTTTTGTTCCAGTTTAGACGATTGCAGGATTCATGACCATAAATGCATGCATCTCCTGTTTCTTTCATCAGTGGGTTTTGTTCTCCCTCTGAAGCATTCAGTAATGTATTGACTTACTCGATCTGTTAGTGGTTTCCATAATTTAATATCTCATTTTTTTGTCAAACTACTGCTGCTTTTATTAGTTATGCAGCTTTAGCATTGATGTCCAGGTGCTTCCTGTGATATTGACAAGTTTTTCGGTTTCCGAAACTGCGACAATAGTTTCCCTTCTGTGCGAATCTATGATCTCTTGTCTTTTCTTCTCTCTGTTTCGATAACTAACATAGGTTGCAGATATTCAGTTCGATTCCTCTATTGGGATAGAATGTTCCATGTTTTGTTATGTGATTGCATTTCACTGAAAGCTGGTTTATTCATTTTGGGCTTTATATGTTGATCAAATTGCACTGTATATGCTGTAGATGCTTTAGAATTTAGCACTGGAAAAGCACAAAAAAGGAACAGGAACAGTATTTGCAGACTTTGTTTATACAACCAATTGTTTACATTTCAAGGAATCAAGAAGTGTCTCAGAACTTAGTTACACTTGTTCATGACTTTGTGCCTCTTGCTTTTGGATTTCTTACTTCTTGTGCTCGAATTATCAGGTCGAGCATTGGAAGAACTTAGAGGTTCTCTTTACAATGATATTCGGACTTCGGAAGGAGCCAAGCGCCAACAGCTGCGATTATGTGGACCAATTGTGGCAATGACCTTCAATTTCTTCGCCTCAGTGGGGGTTATTATGGCAAACAAATTAGTTAGTGTCTTTCCTTACTTTCTTATATGTGGATATGATAGTTTGTTTGTGTTAGCAAATTTATCACCATGCATCGGTTATTGAGCTACTGCTTGATTTAAAGAAAATTCAGGTTTATTGTCATATGAGGCAGTTTTTTCAGGTAGCATGCTTAGGTTCCTGTTGGCGTTAAAGGAACTAGTCCCAACTGCTACTTGTTTCTGAAACTTTAGTCCTGCTGCTGTTGTGTTTATGTATCCTTGTATTTGGCTATATGTTCTTTCCCTTTCTTGTCCTTTTATTGAAGCAATATGATCCCAAAGATGGGAAAATTTGTTAGGATGAACTGTTCCCAGAGAAATCTCATATTGGGTTTTTGATTACCTACAGGTGATGAAGAATGTTGGGTTTAATTTCCCAATCTTCCTCACATTAATCCACTATTCCACTTCATGGATTCTACTTGGCCTTCTTAGAGCACTGTCATTGCTTCCAGTCTCCCCTCCCTCTAAAGCTACTCCTTTTGCTCCTCTCTTCTTATTGGGCGTTGTCATGTCCTTTGCCTCTGGTCTTGCCAATGCCAGTCTAAATCATAACAGGTTTGTGTGTAGGCTTCAAAAATCTTTCTTATAAAGTAACTTGTGGCCAAGTCAAATTTCCTTAACTCTTCAGTTCATTTGCAGTGTTGGTTTCTATCAGATGGCTAAAATTGCAGTCACTCCTTCCATTGTTCTTGCAGAGTTCATTCTCTCTAGGAAAACAATTTCCTACAAGAAGGTCAGCATTTTGAACTTTAATTCCCATAGACTTTTTTCTGCGAAATTCTTTTCAAAAATACAGGTAGTTGAATGAACATGGCCAGTAATGGCTTCTCAATGACCGAGATAATTCTGCAGGTTTTGGCTTTGGTTATTGTCTCAGGAGGTGTGACAGTTGCAACAGTGAAAGATTTGGAGTTCAATTTCTTTGGTGCTTGCATTGCAATTGCATGGATAGTTCCAAGCGCAATAAATAAAATTCTCTGGTCGAATCTACAACAACAAGCCAACTGGACTGCTCTGGCGTAAGTTAAACGAAATCTTGATTTGCTTTTGCAATCTAGATTAAGTAATTAGTCTCATTTAATAAGAGTGATTTTCCTTAAATTTGCAGGTTGATGTGGAAGACAACGCCTGTAACGATTTTTTTCTTACTAGCCTTGATGCCATGGTTGGATCCACCAGGGGTTTTATCATTCAAGTGGGATCTCTACAGCTCATCTGCTATTTTTTTGACAGCTCTCTTTGGTTTTCTCCTACAATGGTCTGGGGCTTTGGCACTTGGGTGAGGTTCTAATCACTCACGGGCTCATGGTTTAGGGTTTATAGTTGGTTGTGTTTCTTAGTTTGAGTAATTTTTATAATCAGGCGTCATTCTTTTCTTTCAGGGCAACATCTGCAACATCGCATGTGGTTCTCGGACAGTTCAAGTCTTGTGTGATCCTACTCGGAGGTTATCTAATTTTTGGTTCAGATCCTGGGTGGGTGAGCATCTGCGGAGCTCTCACAGCTCTCTCTGGAATGTCAGTTTACACATCACTGAACTTGCAGGAATCGCATGAAAAATTGAATTTCCAGCTTCAGACACAAACGTTGCCTTTATCAAAACCCAAGACACAAACTGAAACTTCTACCGGAGACGAACAACCTAGTTGAAGCTGGCACGGCAAATGCTATCTGATTCGTTGTCTTGGTACAAAACCTTTAACAATGTCTTGGTGCCCGTCTTCAACCTCAGGAATTTTGAATCTGACTAGCAGAATACAATGTATAGAAAAGATTAGTTGCTTTTGAATTTACTAAACTAAAATATGCATTTTGCAAGACACAGACCAGAATTTAGGATCGGTTGCCAAATTTACTTAGCTTCAAATTCGTGGGGACGCACAGGCCGTCCTAGCGAACAAAGATCAATGGATGCGAAGAGAGTTTAAGCCCCAACCTGGTACAGCTAAGAAATCAGCGACAGCATCTGTATGCAGGTCAATTTCAGAGTTTCTTGCAATGGTTTTAACCCCTGGTAAGTTTAGTTTGTTAAAGTACGAGTCTGGAGCAAATCTGCTATTCTGGAGCTCTTTAACAATCAAAGGAAATTTAATGGAACAGCTTCAAACAGACGATGCAAAGAACCAGCAGATTCACCGGGCTATCTGTTTTAAACATTACATGTTCTGCATTCTTCTGCTATCTGTTTTAAACATTACATCCTCTGCATTCTTCTTAACTACAGACACATGTCCGCTTGCCTACATAACTGAGTTGACAACAGCCTCTAAAAGAAAAATGAAGAGCCCATTCCAGTGCTCTAATCAAAGTTCTATACTTCGCCATCAAAATTTAATTTACAGGTGAGACAACTGAAAGAAAAAATTGGTAAATCCCACCTACTCTCAACCGCGTGTATCATCTCACGGAATTAACAAGGCTTCAAAAAAACAACAAAAGTCCACCCCAAGCAGGAAAGATGCTAAAAAGATGGGGGGAAACAAGCACAAAGCAAGCAGGGCAACAAAAAAAACACGGACCAATTTTTGCTTAAAAGGGTCAGAGTTCTATATCCCCTACCCATATATCATGTTAACCTAAACCTCCCAGCTGCATTTATATTTACACTTCCAAGCACTCTGAAGGCTTCCCTTGTCTCAGGCTTTAAGTTGAGGCCATTGATAGAGGTTTCATATTCTTAGTAGTTAGAGTTCCAGTTGATCTGTGTAAGTTGAGGCTGCTGATAAGGACCACATGGGGGTATCACAGGTTCAACAGTTGCAGGCATGGCCTGAGACTGTTGCACGAGTTGATTAACAGTTGAAGGTGCAGCCATTGTTTGCAATGGTGGATAGATTCCAGGATAGGCACCATGACCAGCCTGTTGAGGAGAGAAGGCGAGGTGCTGTCCCTGAGGGTGAAGGTGGTATAGAGAACTGAGTTGCAAGCTGGATATATCTTGCCCAGGTGGAGGAATCCAAGATGAAACTTCAGTCTGCATCGCCATGACCAAATGAAAGAAAACCATTAATCAAAAATTAAAAGTACTAACGGAGAGTTAGATCTTAAAAAAAAAAAAAAAAGGTTATGGAGAGAATAATGCAATAGACACCCTAAGATTGATAGCTTTAATGCACTGATTTGGCACTTGAAAACAACCAATCATTCAAGTATATGGCAGAGAGCAAATAGAACATATGGGTTTCTCCTCATATTCCTGCAATGAAAACTAAAAGCTATGAAAAGGAAAAGTTAAAACCAACCAGTGGTCCGGGGGTGTAAATGTTTCTTTCCTTCAACTGAGATGCTGATAGATCATCGTTACCAGCAGAGCTTCCAGAGGTTACACCTGGACCAGGATTGAAGTCCATAGGGGAAGAGCCATACGATCCATACAAAGTTGGGAGTGCAATCGGAGTTGGGTTTCCAGCACTAGTTCCTGGCTTAAATTGTGGAAGAGGGAACTTAACACCAGCAGCAGTAGGTGCTGGTGTAAGATATGCATTGCCAGTCGATGGCTGTTGAGGGAGCCCATTGTGGCTCAAGAATTGATGCATTGGTGGCAAAAAAAATGGATTGAAGTAATGTCCATACTGAAGATAGTTAGGAGGGTATGAAGGCCTGAAAAGAAGTGGGTGTGCAGAACCAGCAACAGAGTTCTGCATCGGTTGACTCAGACTTGGAGTAGATGAAGCTATAGAATTGTCACTCTGCAATTTGACAAAGAACAGAACAATTGGTTTAATAACAGAAAAGGCAGAGGAAAGACACACACAAGAACCATCATCTCACGCAAAATGGCACAGAAATAGATAGTAAACACCATACATCCTTAAAAGGAGCCTTTTTTCCCCCTTTATTAGTAGGCTCAAGGAAAGATTCTGGAATCTCTGCTGATACCATTATATGCATCTCTCATGAAGTTAAAAGATAACAAAATTGTTGTGAAGAAAGGAGAAAGCAAGCTTAACCCTCAAGGGTTATTACACACATGGACCTCCAAAAAAAGGTTTTTGTGTATGTGTACTGTGTAAAGCAGAATAAAAATTGCACAAGCTTTCTCCAATCTTTAATAGCTTGTTTCCAAGGGAAAAAGAAGTACCCCAAGAGGATATGGCATATTGCATAAAGCTAATCCATTGTTCACCCAAGAATATAGCAAGGTTTGGTGTCTATAGGTCAACACTGACAGAGATTCGACAATCTATAACTTTCATATGCAAAATTAGTGCCAGCATGATATTCCCACATTGATAAAGAATATTATTGACGATAGAAATTTTACTCTTTAACAGTTATAATGGCCAGAGCTTGATAAATAAATGAAAAAGAGCAAGAGAAGCAAAAGCTTACAACAAAGCCTGAAAGTTGAGAAACATCCTGTGCCTGAGTCTCATGTCCTGGGAATGGTACAAGGTGAGTGGTCTGCATGGGTGGCATAATCCCAATACCATAGTTTGGAGCAATTTGAACAGTGGAGCACTGATTGCCTTCTGGAAGTAACATTCCATCCTGCTTTGACTGATCAGCTTTTGAATCTGCACTAGGTGCAACATTGCCCTCTGGCATTGCTACTTTTTCAAGCACAGATTGAGGAGACTCTGGTTGATCTGAATGGTCAATTTGCATAGGTGATGATCCACTATCATTGCTGCACGTCAATAAAGAATATATATATATATATATATATCACCATGACTTAAAACTTCGAAATATTTCGTGTGATACAAAAGATCCAAAAATTCCAGAGGTACAATAAAAGGCAAATAAAAGGCTAAAGGCTTGTTGCAGGCACAAAAACTCGGGAGATAATAGGGCAAGTGAGCACACATGTAGCATAACCACATAACCTGACTATCCCTACCCAATCCCTGGAAAAGCCTCCATGTTTACAATCCAACAAAAATAATGAAGCATGCCCCTGGAAAATCTCAATTTTGCTATCCCACAAAATGATTCAAACAAAGACATTTACAAAATCAATAATTTCAGACATGTATTTACATGGCAATCCATAAGAGAGCAAATTATTATAATGTTCACCAACCTAGAAGGTTTTATGGCAGTTTCAT
The DNA here is from genome assembly GCA_963924115.1 of Dovyalis caffra. Taxonomy (NCBI): domain Eukaryota; kingdom Viridiplantae; phylum Streptophyta; class Magnoliopsida; order Malpighiales; family Salicaceae; genus Dovyalis; species Dovyalis caffra. The sequence continues at coordinate 1,607,289 of CAWUPB010000351.1, forward strand.
CAGTAGGAACTGCCAGTTCAACAGCATTCATAGAGTTAATGTCACCATCAACACCATTGCTACATTTTGTTCCTGGTACAGAATTAGCATCAAAGCTTCCAAAAGTCAAACCACCAATGCCATATTCCTTTCCTGGTCCAGAATTTGTATCAAAGCTTCCAAATGTCAAACCACTTTTTAAAGCTTCTGGAACTTTAAAGTGATTTGGAAATTTAACATGTCCATTAGTGATGGTTGGTTCGGGCAGTGACTGAGAACTGACTTTAACTTGAGCTTCCTCAGACAAGACTGCCGCTTAAAAAATAAAAGCATGTTTAGAATCCAGAAGTAAAAGGATAAAAATATGAAACTTGTAACAAGCGGAATAACAGTACTTTTTAAAGAAAAGGCCAATTCTTCTGATGAATGTCTATCGTTACTAGAAGACCTGACAACCAAAGAATCATCATATGTAGACAAAGTCGAGGGCTGCAGAGATTCAGACAGCTGATTCTTTCCAGCTGCCTTTGATTTGCTTGGTACAACTTTTTTCTTTCCTTGAATATGATTCTGTTCAGCAGCATTCCACTGGCTAGCCACTTCACGTTTAATTGTACCAACAGCACCAGGATTTCTAGTCATAGATGGGGCCAATATGGGGTCTGGAGAAGAAGATACAGAACCAGATACAGATGCTGGAATGGTAGAAGTTGTGGGACCATTGGAAACCTTAGATAGCATTACAGAGACAGAAATTTGTGTAGGTGCTGAAGGACTTGCTGCAGGTAGTGGGGAAGATGCATCTGACTTCTTCACAGCAAGAGCTGAACTACCTGCAGCAGCAGCAGCAGGCAGCTGTGGACTATGTCCAAGAATAGAACTCCCATTGGATAAAGTTGGGGGGCCATTGGGTGTGGCAGTTAAATCTCTGTGACAGTTGAACAAATAAATTAGCTAGAATGGGAAAACAGTTCTACATGAGTGCCATATGCGATAGCACAATGAATGTATGTTAATGTAGTTACTTTGTCGTAGGAATCGCTGCATTATAATTTGTTTTCTGTATAGAGTGTGAAGAGTTCAAAGCATTTCTGTCTGTTATGTGATCAACTCCATTTTCCCTTCGAGTAGCCACATTCCTCCCACCAGCAGCACCTGACAAGCAGTTCAGGAAGCAATTCATCAAGTACCAAGTAACAGTCCACAATCACAGCTGACAACCTCTCAATTTCTAACCCAACACTTCCTCTTTTAACTTTATTAGCATGGAAACCATAATCCTAGATAAGATGGCCACATCTACTATACAAAGTTTCAATATCTAATCAAAAACAGAAATAAAACCAAAATCTGATACAATTTTCATATTTGAAGCTGTAATGCTCAGACATATAGAAAATTAAAGGGACTACATACATCTTGACTCAATGATATTCTGTTACAGTGCATTAAAATAGGAACAATCACTGTTTACTTACTTTCAACTCATTAAAACATATTAGAAATCAGAGTAATATATATATATATATATATAAAAAGATGTTAAGGAAAAGAAAAAACATGTCCAGGTATTTTTCTAAACTGGGTTTGGTACATATATCACATCCAAAAATGACAATGTCCTCGATCATAATAGAATTCTTACCAGAATAGTTTCCTCGACCACCCCTAGTCCCTCTGCCTGGAGTCTGCAATGTCAGCAATGATACAAGCATTGAATTACGAAATGGTATAGCTAACAAAACCAAACAGGCACACTCAAGAAAGAAAACAAAAGCACTTGCAAATTTCTGAAAGATCAATATATCTTACCCCCTTTCTCCGATCACGTTTCCTCTTGACTTCATGAAATGTATCTGCCAGCCAACAATTATTATTAAATTGAAACAATTCATTAGGGTATGATTGTCAAGAATAATATCATTTAGTAAGAGTGACATAGATTGAACATTAAAAGTGTCCACTCAACTTGCAAGGATTGTGCAGATTAGAAAAATTGTGCAAGTAATCAAAAGCTAAATAAATGTTGTGAAAATTAAATTCACTAAAACTCCATTGAGTAACTATAAAGAGGAAAAGAGTGGACACAAATCAACACTCAAATATTGGGTTTTTGCTTATTGTTACTCAGGAACTGAGTTGCTCATAAAAAAGAAAAAAAGATCAACAGGTGCTGCTCATAAAAAAAGAAAAAAAGATCGATAGGGGCTTTCTCAATTAGGATTATTTAGTCTGACTTTTTAATTGTTCTATGTCCCTCCACAATCTTTCAAGCAACAAATCAAAAAGTAAATAAAACTAGAACTTTAAATTAGGCATGCATTAACCTAAAGAATTTTTCTCCCCAACCCAGAAAACCTCTTCCTTGCAAAACCATAATCCAAAAATAAATACTTTGCTCAAAATTTCCCCTTTCTTCTCCTCCATTTACTATCAAGAAAATAAATAAACAGCAACAGAGACCAAAAAGAAAACCCTAAAAGGAATGTCCAGATAATAATAAGAGCTAATTTAGCTTGTTCAAAAAGTCTGGATGGTTTTGAAAACAACACTAGCATCGATGCACACTCTTAAAACAAGAAAACCCAGAAAACAAATAATGCCAAGTTCACAGCTTTATTAATCCAATAATCAAAATAACACATATACAAGACCCAAAGCTCTCTCCTTTCCATAATTCACAGTAATTACGAAAATTCACAGACCAAAACAGATCATAAAACAAGGAAAACACAACGAAAACAGAAAACGCAAACAGCAGCCATTCAAACCTAATGCACGAACAAAGAAAAATACAAAAACAAAACACTAATGAATGCTCGCAGAAATATACCTAAATAAAGGAGCTTTTGTGCAGTGTCATCAGGATCCATAGAACAGTCTTGAAGAACAGAGTAAACATCCTCATCACTGTGTTGTTTTCCTGTGATTTCTCTAATGCTTTGTATGGTTTTCTTCATATTATCTGGGATCGTTCCGAAGCCGCCGCCACCTCCACCACCCCGGCCTCCGCCGCCGCCACTATTGCTCATGTCGTTGTGTGTAGTTTTTGTTTTCTTCTATGTTGTTATTGTTTTGCTCTTCTTGTTTTATTTTTATTTTCTTGGGATAAACCTTGTTTTATTATTTTATTTCCTTAGGAGAGAAAGATAGTGAAAACCAAAGAGGGGGGGGGGGTGTGGGGGGAAGGAAAGACAGAGAGAGGAAATTTGAGCTAAGAAAATGGATAAATGAGTAGTTGGAGCCCAACCCAAAGGGGTGGCTTATACACGAAAGAAGAGGGGAGGGCAGAGGCTTAAGCTTGGAGACAGAGAGCACGGAGTCATATGGAATATTTGGGGATATTTTTTTTGTTTTTTGTGTTACTTTTTGAGAGAGGGAGGGCGAGAGAGGAGGGCGAAACTAGAAAGAAAGAAAGAAAGAAAAAGGGTGAGAGAAAGGTTGCGTAGGAGGAATGAGAGTTGGGTTGGATTGTTAGGGAGCAGCTTACATATACGGTGTTATTGTACTTTAATTTTGAGCATGTCAGCCAACTTATGTGCTTTAATTTTGAGCATTTCAGCCATCACTTTTTTGTTCCAATTCCTTTCTCTTCTTATAATGGCCCTCCAATCCATTATAAATTTATGTACATTAGATGTGTGCCATATGTATGTATTTAAGTGACCACTCATGTCTATAAATTCAAACCTTCAGAGTTGGCATGTCCAAACTTTAAAGAGAATAGCTGATTTAAATATTTTTTGAAAAGGGATGGCACTATAAATTTACCATTTTTTTAAAAAAAAAAATTTTGTAAAGGAATGGCACTATAAATTTACCATTACAAATGTGTGTATGTGTGTGTGGTGGTGGGGGTTTTTAGTTTTTATAAACTATAGAATCACAAACGACCATAAGGCCAAATGTTTTAATTTAACAAAATAAGAAAACTACCTATTTAATGTATAATTTTTTTATTTTACTACCTCATTTTTTATCCAATCGATCAACTGAGGGGCGAGGAGATAGATATGAGTCTTCGAAGCTTGTATGAGATTGACCAAAGCATTCCTAGCTCTTTTTAAGCTCCATTTGTTTTGTAAAATAACTTCCAATAAGAAAAGCAATTATAGAGAAGCTACTTTTCGCAAAGTTGTTTTTAAAAATATATATATATATATTTTGACGTTTGGCAATTACATGAAAAAACTACTAAAAAATATATTTTAGCGTTTGTTTGATATAGAAAACTCGAAATGAAAAACGGATCGTGCTTTTTATATTAGCGAGTTTTGAAGGAGATTCAATAAAGTATATACAAAAAGATCTCACATTCATAATAGTCCATATACAAAAATCTATCAAAACAAAGCATATGCGTTACTAGTATGTTGATGTACCAAAACAGAAAGCATCATTTATAATCGGGAATATATCAAGACAGAGACCCATGACGTTGAAATATCATTTGGACCATAATTTTTTTTCCCTCATTCGGATGTAAGAAATATTTTAAAATCAATTTATAGTTGAAACTAAATCTTTTTTCAAAAGATTTTTAAAATCAATAAATGTATTTATATATTGACTCTAAATTTAAATTTAAAAAATAAAATATTCATTTTTTAACCATCAAACCAATTCATCAAAACTACTTGTAACAAAATCAAGTCAATATTCATATTCAATAAAAATATTTCTTAGTAATCCTAGCATTGTTATGCTAGTAAATCAATTAAGAATTCTTTTTCTTTTTTCTTTTTTCTTTTTTGAAAATTGAATTGATAATTTAGTCTAAAAAATAGTTTTATAAATTATTAGTTATCATTTATAGATAATTATTCATTTGGTTTTAAAAGGTTAATTGGAATAATTTGTAACTAATTATTGACTATAATTACCAACAAAATTTTACAATTGATTAAAATTAGTCACAAATTATTGATTTAGTTGCAAATAAAAAATAATATATTTTTTAATGAATTGATTAGTTTCAAATTTTTTCATAAATGATTGCAATCTTCCGATAATCATTTCCAATAATTTAAGTGTATTTTAGGTAGTGTTTGAGATAATGGTAAAAAAAATAGAGATAATTATTGAAATATTTATCATAAAAATAATTTTAAGGTATAAAAATGGTTTCTAATAATATTTAATGTATTAATAAATCAAAAAATCAAATGTTAGTAGAAATAGAGAAAAATAATTAAATAATTAATAATAATTGATAAGAAATAATTAAAAATTAATTTGATATATTTTAAATAAAAAAGGAGACGAGAGAAAAAAATTTTTAAAATTGTTAAAATATATCGAAAGAGAGGTGAGTAATGCGAGAACGAGACAAGTTGTGAAAGAGAGAGATTTTTTTTTCTTTTTTAGCTTGAAAGTCACTTTCTCGTAAATTGTTTATTAATTTTCATTGACTAGAAATCAAATTTTGTTGAACTTTTTTTTCCTAAATGTGAAATAAATTTAAAAAAATGGGGAAAAATAAAAAAAAGTTCTTGAAACTTATTTTCTCCTAAACAAATACAGACCTTAATAGTATTAGTAATTTTTTTTAACTTAGGGAATTCCTAGCTAGGTGTTTCCTTAACCATAAATTAATTCTATGAAACCAAGGTTAATAGTTGGTTAAATATAATGAAAAACAAAGGATAACATACTTAAGCTAATTGGATCGATTATATGTAATCTATCTTTATGATAGATCACTAATTTGGTTCACTTTGATTAGTAATTTTTGCCTTAAAAATTCACATGCTTAATACATTATGTAATTATTATTCTTAGAAAAAAATAAAATTATATGGATAAGTGTATTTAAAATTTTCAATACAAAAACGAAACCTAAACTATTGTTACTTAATCTACTTTTCGTTATATGTTATATCAACAATTATATTTCAAACCCATGAAATATTTTTCAAGTTACAAAACCTCGTATGTTCTATTTTTGAAGTTTTTATATTTTATATATATATATATATATATATATATATATATATATATATATATATATTAGTTAGAGACATTTTCGGTCAAAAAATTTACTCATAGTCAAAAAAATTGATTAGAATGATAGATTGAAGGCTTAAATGTTATTCGGAGATATAATAGATACAATTAGAAATATAGAGATAAATTAAAGGTTTAGACTATTATATAAGAACAGATTTAACTATTTATCCAAAAAAAATTGTTATTGAACTAAGAAAAATTGGTAACTTCCTCTCTCTAATTTAAGATTAGGATAGAACATCAAATTTATTCAATCTCAAATCTATACCCTAGTCAAATTCAACACTATTAAATCCACACCCACACCATTGTTAAATCTACATGTAACAGTCACATCAAATACTTAACACATCCAAAGTCTTTTCGGCCATAATTTTTTTAGTTTTAATTGTTTTGCCCAAAAGGTTTTTATTAAAGAATTTAAAAATTAGTCGCTTGTCGATTGAGAATAGAAGGTATTTTTATAAAATTAGGTATAAATGTATATTAACTTACGCTTGAAAAGCATGAAAATTGATGTCTTTTTAGATGAAAAGTTACTTATTTTTTTATTTTAAATAACCTTAAAGAACTCTAAGGTGTATTTTGAATATCGAAATAAAAAGTTTAGAATGAAAATACATTAATTGAAATAAAAATTAGAAAATCATAATGGTATTTTCATTCTAATATTGTATTATGAAATAGTAATAAAGAAGCATAAAAAAATTTAAAAATTTATGATTTTTAAGATGAATAAAAATAATGATTAAAAAATAATAATTTCATCAACTAAAATGGTAGTAAAAATGATAGAGGTTATTGTGGTAGTAGTGGATGAGGAGGAGGAGGAGGAGAGAGGTATGAGTAGTAGTAATGGTAATAATATATATTTTTTAAAAAATTAATATCACCACCATAGAAGATGGAAGTGGAGTTTTTTTCAATCACCACCGCTAATGGTGAAGGTGGTGGTGGTATTAGTGATAGAGGTGGAGATACTAGCAAAAGTAGTTGATGTACAATAAATAAAAATAATACATCACTATTTTGAAAGGAAAAAAAATCTTATTCTCATTTCTTGTTTTTATTCACATTTGTGTCTATGATAATAAAACTATATTTAATTTTCATTCTCATTTTTAATTTTCATTGTCACTTCATTTTTTTTTTTAACCAAACACTTACTAAATGAAAATAAAACTTTTATTCTCATTTTGATAATTTCATTCACTATTACCAAACAACATCTAAAAGGTAAAATATGGCAAACCTCCTCTCAATATTGTTGATCAAAATGAAAATAATTCTTGAAGAAATATGTTATAGAGATGCACATAAGTTTTATTTATGATTTTACTTAAATGCTCTTAACAACTTGACCTCATTTTGTTTAATATGTATATTAAAAGAATAGAAAAGTAAATTAATTTGTTTTAAAATTATAAAAATGACATGGCCTTCTTGAAAAAAATAAAATACTTCAAAATAATTAACAATATTTACTTCATAAGTCTACTTTAAAGAGAGAGACAAACACAAAAAAAAAAAGATTAAAAAAAAAATCACATCCGAACCCACTAAAAATGATTAAAAAAAAAACCCTAAACTAAAATGTTTTGGTTATCTCTCTCTTATTTATCTCTTATCATTGTATTTATCTTGGTCCACTTTGAGAAGAAATAGAGAAAAAAAATTACATGTAAATCCATGAAAAGTAAAACGAATATTTCCACATAAACTTTTTTTTTTAATTCTTTCTCCTTTTTATGTCTATCTCTCTTATAAAAATAAATATTGTTAATTACTTTTTTAGTATTTTAAAATTCCTCTTCCTTTTCCTCCTCTGTCTTTCTTTTCGTTCTTTTTCTTTTTTTCTTTTTTTTTTTTAACTTTTGCATCAAAGCAAAGATCCTAACACCATTTTTACACATTATATCTCTTAATCTATCAAATTTTCAATAACTACCAAAATCTCATCTATTAATAACTCCAAATCTCGCTACCATCAATAACTCAAGGTTAACCTCTTTAATCTCCTCCTCGACCTCCTTATGTTATTCCAATATCATAAGGAATATCGATTCATAAATCAACTCTTTTTGATTATTCGTAGTTGTTGGTTCTTTCTTTAGAGGCATTAGAACTATTTTCACTCCCTCAAATTTAAATGAGTAAGTATTCTTAAATCTATCATGTAATAAGGTCTTTTCAATAAAATATGGCATGTATCCATTAGAATTATGTCACACCACACCGTTTCTTCATACCTTCCACCTATCAAAAATTGCACGAGGCATCTTTTTTTCATTTTGATGTAATCGCCCTTTCATAATTAAGTCATGTGGTATAGATTATGATGATTGACCATGATTAAGTTAAGTCTTTTCACCATTGTCGAAGATATGATGGTCTCTCAACTTCGTCTATCAATAACTACACACCTTTTCATGCGATGAAACCTTTTTATATAACTATTTCTCAATTTACCTTTGTACTTTATTAAATCTAAATTAGAAAATCGACTTCTATTTTAGGAAACTAATTTCTAAATTAGGAAATTGATTTCCATTTTAAAAAGCTGATTTTCAAAATAAGATACTTTTTCTAAATTCTTTGTTTTTCCTTTTTTGTGTGAATATTTAAACTTATGCATGTGACTCAATAGGCTTCTAGATATATTAGCAATGTATCGAGAAGGAAAAAACATTTCTTTTATCTTTCAATATATAAATCAAGATTGACCTCTAGTAAGGCATCATGGCTATCTAATTATCTAAAAGGATTACTTAATCCATAATAACTTTTCATGAGTATTGTTTCTATACAATTCAATCCTCATATCCATTTATCATAGTGTGATTTTAAAACTTGGTTTGTTATCTCGTTTGATTATGATCACATAAGTTTTCTTCGATCTCTAAATGTCTTAGCTCTCAAGCAAACCAATCATGATCTATTGTTATACTTTCATTGTGGCCACAGATTTTTGAGCAAACATTCATGGAAGTGCAATGTGATAACTCCTTTAGCATATAAGGAATGACATGTCTTATCTTAGTTATCCACCTATCTCCATTAGATTCTTGATACACCTAACGAATTATCTACATGTAGCTTTTTCCTAATCTCATTGAAATGAATGTCAAAGTACTCCAATCCTCTATTGAAATAATCGTGATGACTTTAAGTCAAATGACTACTTGTACCTATCTCGTATGAGATTTTCATATACCATACCAAATGGATTCTCATAGCAAGTCACGTCTAGTGATATGTTCTCTAACATTATTCACTTGTGTGCTTGCTTTGACATCACTATGTCGGTAATTATGAAATCTCCTACTACTTATTTATAGCAAAAGCATAACACTAACAAGCCTTACTATATATTATAAATGTTCAATCTTGACAATGCTATAACTTAAGACGTTTAATGATATCATTTAGCTATATTGATGTTTATCTCATATTTATTGATTAATCATCAAGGTAATACATGTCATATAGACTTCTATATAATTCTATAAAATTATAAATAATAAAAATTAATAAAAAGACTTCTTTATTAATATTGAAAATGCAATGATATAATATTTCAAACCATCCAAACAGAGTTGGATCTTAAGCACCTATATTAACAATCGATCCCTTATCTAGATATCTATGCTCGACTAGTTTGCATTAGGGTTTTCTAGTTCTCCCCGATAGTTATGTGGCGACTCTTTTTCTTGTGCTCCCTACGAGCACCTATTGACACTCCGTATTATATTTCGCACCCTTAAAAGACTTCATGTTCACACCTTCGGTGTTGGTTATATGATGATTCAGGAGAATATTAGTGTTTATATTGGTCTTATTTTGATCAAAACTTATCCAATCCTATTTGATTAAGAATAATAATTTTCTCTTAAAAGAAACATAATTGTCAATGCTATGTCCATTAACAGACTTCATAATATTCATGTTTTTCTTTAGGTTTGTACCAAAGAGGATAAAGTGATTGCATATGGTTTCGAGAGATTGAGAAAATTTATCCAATACTAATAAGACGCTGGAATATTTCTCCCAAGAAAAATGAGAGAGGCGGTAATTGCTCTTGATTTCTTTTGAAGTGTCCGTTATTCTAGCCATTTTGATTATATTTTAGTTGTATGATGCTATTAGCTTATGAAGAACGATTGATTTTGAGAGAAAATGTTTGATTGGTAAACTTGAGTTGGTGGTGAGGAAAATATATTGGCTACTATTATTGGGGTCAAAGTGCATGAAAAGGCTTGAGCATTGTTGGTGTTTCCTTACCGGCTATAGTATCTTTAGTGGTTCTAATAGTTTCAAGGTCGATATTGGTTTGTCTCTACTTAATTTACCTCATTGCTTTCTTTTTTATGTTATTAACCCCTTTTCTTTTAGAACTATCGAAATCTTATTAGTCTTAATTGCTATCCTCTTGATAATAATGACAATATTAGTAAAATTAGAAGACAAATTTTCAATCAAAAATTCAAAGTGAATAGCCTTGAAGGTGTTGAAAAAAATAGAGATTAGCTTATGTTCTATCAATGGTGAGTTGACTTATGTTGCCACCTCACACCTTTTTCTAGACATATTCCTTAATGATCTCTTTTAGACCTTTTTTCCATACTCTAAAGATTAGAATGACCGAGTGCAACCTTTATATTAAACTTGTATTGTTTTATAAAAGCAATGTAAGATCTTTCCATCTTTTAATCTTATTGTTATCGAGATACATGTACCGACTTAGAACCGAACAATTCAATCTCTTATGGAAAAAATAAATGAGTAATTTTTTATCATGAACCACCTCGACCATTTTGTAGCGATACACATATAAATGCATCATTAGATATTAGGTAACCATGTACTTAACAAACTTCAATGCCTTAAACTTCTTTGGTGTCACTACATCAAGTATGAGACATATCTCAACAGTACCTTACTAGATCAAATATATAAATGACTTCAATTTCTCTTGGATGTTTTTTAATGCCAAACAGACTTATTAAAACTTGACCCTTCCACCAAACTAGTCTTTTGGGTATCCTCGATTATGAGGCCTATAAGAGGTAGGACCTAAGTGGACATAAAAAATTATGTTGTGAAAAATTAGGTTTATTAAGGAAAAGTCGATGCCTCTTAATTAGCAAACGAAATTGGAGATGGCTATGCCTTTACTTGTATTGTTAAGGAAAATGAGGATGACACCCCACTTAGGTTTGCCTTATACTTGACATTCTTTTCTTTAATAGTAATGTTTGCAATGCTCATTCTAGCAAGCTCACGAGTCAAGCAATTTCCCCTCATATCATCGATGTCCTTTTGATGGTTTTGTTCTAATTGGGCTCTCTCTTCATTCTCTATCTTGTATTGTTATAGTTTGATATGATATGTTCTAGAAGGAAGTTGAGTCTTTTCATGATGATTTATATTTCTTGTTTTTGTTTTTAAATAAGCATTATATTATATAATTTGCATCTTATAAGGATTCAAACCTAGTTAACAAGATCTAGTTTTTGTAAGGTCCGGCATAGCTTGTTTAATCCTAATAGTTTTTCGCATTCTCGGACTATCCAAATTATCAATAGGGTAACACAGTCTCTATTCTTATACAATGAGAGGTATAAAAATATATTCCATAATCTTTTTTGGTAGAGAATAAGTTTCAATCTTAACGAAAGTTCGGATGAACATCGGTGGACATGTGACACACTTACCTCCGAATCTTCTTATATAAGCCTAAAAATGGATAGAGCTTGGGTCCAAAGCATTATTTCTTGGCTTTTGGTGTGGTGTATGATAACTCATAAACACAAACATGCAAATCACATCTAATAAATGAATAAAATTTAAATAACTTGTAATAAACTATTTAAAAAGTAAAATGAAAAATAAATAAAAGAAATAACTCTTGAAAATAAATAAGTATGGGCCTAACTCTAAGTCCCCGTGAAGTCACCATGTTGTCACTACCGACATATGAGACCTTAAAAAAAAAAAAAAAAAAAAAAAAGAGTCAACAAGGAGGAGTCGCCACCTAGTATTTTAAGGAAAGTAAAAAACAAAAATACCGACCCTATAAAAGTTTTTGGTAAGGAGTTGATTATATTTATAGAAAGCTAAAAAACACACCATTTCTAGATAAAATTATGAAATTTAGTAGACAATTACAAGATAAATGCATTTAAAATTTTGGCTTAAAATCACATAAAAATCTTTCCCAATCAATTAATAAAATGAACGTCCCCCGCCTCTAAAAAAAATTTGATTTTATTCTTATTATTTGGAATTAAAGGGTTAGTTATTAGAAAATTAGGGGTCAAGCTCATTGGTCTTATTTATCATAGATATTGGATAGTGTGGAACGGGGCTTGGTAAGACTTTGGGCCTTAAGCCTCCAAAGCTCTATCGTAGTGGTTTTTGATGTATATCTTCTAACAAAAACCATTAGAGATTCAATCGTAAGGAACATTAAAGGAAACATAGTTCTTAAATCAAGTCCTAAATTTGGTATTTTAAAATTAACACTACCCTTTGAGAACATTAGAAAAAAATATAGATCATATATTTTCTTATGCTTACCACTATCTTAATAAATAAATAAATAACCAAGACCATAGTGGACAAAGAAAAATGCTAAAATCTTTAAGAGTTATGCATCTAATCCTTTATTAGGTAAAATTCTAAAAAGGCTTTTATGGTGAATGAGTATTAGTGCTTGAGCTAGCCATTAGAGGAATTGGAATGCTCCTTCCCATAAAATTATCATAACCTTATTACCATTTCGGTGGTTGAATTATATGACTACCGCATTACTCTTTAACTACACATGCATTCTCATCAATCATTATGCATCCTAATTAATTTTTGTATGCAACTCCTAATCTCTAATGTCACTAAATTTCTATAAGATACAATACATATCAATCAAAAATTAATATGTTTTCTTTACATTTGAGAATTGATATTTCTTGGTTAACTTGTGAGATGTATGGAAAATAGTGAAGAGCAAACATACTTTTTATGTACAATAAGAAGTTCGTAGTTTCTAATTAATATGCAAATTATTTAGAATAATACTAGTTGGATACTCGCACTATATTGTGGTTGGACAACCATTATATACGTAAAATCAACAACTCGTATAGCATAATGCAAATAGGAGTCTTATTTCTAGTGATTAATGTAAACTAAATCTATTTGTTGAGCGAAATCATTTGATTTATATGCATTTATTAACAAAATTATCAATAAAATTCACATAAAAAGCTATATTTCAATAATCGGGAGTTTTTTTTCAAAACAATAATTCAATTATTTTATTTGAAAAATATTGATTTTAGACGTAAAAAAGAATAAAAAATAAATAATTGATGTTATGTGTGCGACATACGGTTAACTTTCAACAAAATAAATGATTCAAATATATATAACAAAACCGGGGACCCAAAATTATGGAATTCATCTAAGCTGTCTTGTACAAAAAGAGCTTACCGATAAAAAAATAATTTTCAAATAGCGTCGTGATAAGAATTTTCAATTTTACCAACAATATCTTTAAGTCTTGCCAAATAGCCGACTATTTACATTTACATTAAAGAGTAGCGAGTATTAAACTATATCATATTATGTATGGTAAAAAACTTAAATTTCTTAACCAATATTTTATGCAAGTTATGAACTTACTCCGTATTACTAAACACCACAAATGAAATCTAACAAACTACACAATTTCCTTCTAAAGAACATCCTTTTAAGAGCTTTCTTAGATTATTAATTGAGCCAAAACTCAAATCAAATAGATATAAATATGTAAAAATAAATGTTATACTATTATAGATGCATATAATTTAGTTTTAGTATTTGTATTAAAATACAAAACCTTGAATTTAGAACAAAGAACCTATGTAATTCATATGTATACACATTAGGATATGAATCTCAAATGTTTAATGCAGCTATCCTATAGAGCTAACACTAAAACAAAATAGTCATCAATATATAAAAAGAAAGACAACAATACAATAAAAAACATTCATTTCATCTAAACAACAAAGCTAGAGAATAGGAAGAAATTTTTTTTTTTACGAGCTATAACCAAAAGATACGATGGACCAAAATCAAAACATACCGTAATAAGATTCTAAAAAAGTTATATAAAAACAATCATCCGAAAGAAAAATAGATTCGAAGCTTAACCTTTTTTTATGCATATAAGAACACATTTTTAACAAAAAGAAAAAAAAAGAAAAAAAATATACGAAAACAAAGTATTTATTTGGTAAAAAATAAGCTATAACATTTACCTTCCCGATGTTTCATAAAATAATTATAGAAAATACCAAACATAAAATAATTATAAAAAATACCAACATTTTAATATTAATATTTTACACTAACCAATAGTGCATAGGAATTACATTTTACTTACAAAGAGAAAATATGATGGGGAAATTGCTAGCTATAAATAATTCTTTTTATTGAGAAAATATAAACTTTGATCAAACATAAGGATTACATTTTCATTGCTACGATGGCATGTGAATCACATGAATATTCAATTGATTATTATAATCATGTTAATTACATGATTAGAAAATTGTGTGCAAAAAGTATGTGAGGATAAAAGATGATGTATCTAATTTTTGTAATAATCATATGAATTAAAATATCTCAATTTAATTTATCAAAAGTGTTTAGGTTGCTTTTTTTTTCATTAAATTACTTTACTATGATCATATATACTTTTCTTTAAATTACTTTATTCATATTCTATTTTTAGTTAAGATATTGGAAGAAACTAAGAGTCTTTTTAATTGACATTCTTGAATATGCAAGTAGAATCGTTAATTCAAATAAAGAATTAAATTTTTATTTTCAATCAATTAAACTATATTATTTTTATTCAAATGTGAACAATGATGTTTCAAAAGCATGAAGCGAAGAAAATCATGAGGTATGAAAAGGACGACGAGACATACTATATAGCTTATAATCTAGTTTGATAGTCACGAGTGTGGAAGATAAGGTAGTAAATTGTTATTATTTAACACCTATTTATTACAATAAAATCTCATCTAGTTGCAATCACCTATATCATTTATCAAACTTTCCATCATGTAAAACTAAAACTGAATGACCGAGCATTCACATCAAAGTTAAAGGAAAACATTAGCAAGCATTTGAACACTGCTAGCCAAGAGGAATTAATATTATCGGCATATCATCATACATTATTCTTAAATGCTACCATAAAGTCTATCATAGCATGCTTCGTTAGACATAACTCGTAAATGAAATAGTAGGTATAAAGTAAAATTTTTAATGTTCAAATTAGTTAAACTACGGCACATATATTTCACGATAAAGGCGAGCCACACAATAGACACGAGTCTTCATTAGGACGAGATGCTTTGCGCTAGTGTCAAGTTACCTTCGCGAAAGGAATTCAGCTTGCTATCTATACAATCATATTGAACAACATCACATGAGTTATCTACAAAGGCAAAGTTCGTCCGATTGAAGGCTTGGGCTTCCGCCTTGTATCAATATACGACGAGACTCTCCATATAACTCTCGTGCTAAAAAATGGAACCATAGCATTATTCAAATATATAGCTTAGAATTGCAGAAATAGGACCCCAACTATGTGCCGGTAAAAATGCATAAAGTTGTTTCCACGATATGTAGAAATCACCTATCACAAACACCAAATCAAACCCATATACGAGAAAATCGACAATAGAATAAAGCAAGTAAAACACCAAGTATGTACATAGCAAGATGGTGACACCAATGCTTGTGCCATAACCTATAATTAATTTCAAATAATTCATGTGCCAATAGTGGTAAAAAAAGAAGAAGGAAAAATCATTAAAAAAGAGAGCTTTGGTCTATGCTTTGGCTAGATTCGAGGCAATTTCAAAGTGTGTTAAGTAAGACCCAAAAAGAAAAGAAAAGCTATTAACAATCGAAGGATAAACTGAATATTAAAATTCATATATTGATGATAAATTCCAACAAAATTCAAGGAAAAAATCTTAATTTTGAACCTATTTTCTCCTTAAGAAATTGAGAGAACTTGGTACAATGAAAGAACTTGCATAAAAGCAATTGCCTCTAAGAAAACATCAAATGAAGTACGGAGGAAAATGCCAAGAACAATGATCAAAGAGGTTGTTTGGCAAGCTAGCGATCTTGGTCAATGAAGGATGACTTTGAAAATTGATTGAGTTGTTTTACATTAAGCTTCTTTTCCCATGGCACATGCTTTGAAGTATTTGATCCCGATCCTTTGCAATTAACTTCTGCATAGGTTAAATTACCTCTTGAAAAACAAGAAAATCAAAGTGAAAATCAAGAAAAGAACGTAAAATAAGAAACAATAAAAGGGTTTCAAATTTTGCGTAACTTACTCATGCCCCTCATTCTTCCAAGCATGCCACCCTCTAGGCTCAACCACTTCGGATAAATATGTATGATGATATATTACTATTGAATATGGTTTAAAGGGCCTCTCAAGGTAAGATTGAACACTCTTAATCCCCAAAACAATGCAACGATAAAACACAAAACCATTTGCATCATTAGGAAACTCCTTTGCTTGAGTCGTTATAAAACACAACCATATATTTCATAAGTGATCTTACCTAAATGGTATATCATCAAGGTTGTCTCTCAATTGTTTTGCCCATATTCATAGGCCAAAAATCCTTCATTAATCGGCTAGTTAATGGTCTAGAATCAAATAAATAACAACCTAATATTTGGATCACATGAAGGATTTCATCAACGAAATTGCAAATTTATAACTAAATTAGAACTTGAAAGCATAACATCCCGAATATGGTCACCAATAAAAAAAATGAATGTAATCAAATTGTAGCGAGTACCTAACATAACACGAGTCTTGAAAGAGTTCTAGACAATCCTAAAAGCCATGCATAAAAAAAATGAAATAAAATTATGTGGGTAGCACCCCACGGTACCAACAAATCTGAGATGTATAACAACCAATACCAAAATACATAGTTAATGCTTTAAATCACTTTTTTTCTTTTTGGTATGATTGATTTGGTAAAGTAAGAAGCGACCTAAGGCATGATTCTTTGATCCATCTCTTAGAAATAATATTTTGACTCTTTTTTTCCTTCTCATGAATATCTCATAAACGAAACGAGTAGACTATAATCATTAACAAAACATATAAAAAAAAATCGATTATATCAAAGTGAGAGAGATAAAGATAAAGTGGTTACCAATTGTAAGGTGTTTTTGTTGATATACTCATCGGAGGGCCATGAATGGTGAGATATTTTATAATACACCAAGAGTAACTAGTGACATGTACGGTAGTTACTCCATGAGCTCATTTTGAAGAGAGAGATAGACACAAAAAAAGAAAGAGAGAAAATAAAAAACTTTGAACGGACGTGGAAATCTTCTTATAACTTTTGGTGGACACGAATGTAATTTTATTATTTTTTTCGTATCTATCTCTCTCCTCAAAGTGGATCTATGGAGTAACTATTGTACATACCACTAGTTACTCCCGGTGTATTATAAAATTTCTCAATGAATGATTTCTATAGTGAAAAAATTGCTACTCACCAACAATAAAAATGCAAGAATAGGAAAAAACTTCTTTCTAACTCCAAAAAATTATAATACGCAAAATTCGAGTAAAAAAATAAAAATAAAAACTTCACATCAAACAAAACTTGCCTTTTCTTCTAAGATCTCAACAACAATCTCTTTCTAAAAAGAACCGAGGCTCATTGAGATGAAGCGGAGGTCACCAAATGGGAACTCAGAAGGATTTTGATTAGCGAATACCTATGAATAATTGTTGTATGATCGACATGAGTAATTTTTTTTTTTTGGGTTGCGGACATATGCGAAAGGGAGAACATATGAGAAAAGAGAGTTCTTCTTTGAACTATAGATGCGTGAGAGATGCGGACATATGAGAAATAGAGAACATATGAGAAAGAGAACGTTTTTCTTTGAACTATAGATGCATGAGAGATGCGAGCATATGAGAAAGAGAGAGTCTTTTTTTGAACTGCAGATGGGTGAGAGAGAGAGAGAGAGAGAGAGAGAGAGAGAGAGAGAACAATTGAAGATTGTTGGAGACAAGGTCTAAGACGTGACAATGATTTAATGGTTGTTCGGATTACATTATCTCTTTTTAGCTAATAGAACTTGCAAAACAAAAGAATAATATAACTCGTCCAAGAAAGAAGCAAAAATTACACAAAAATCGAGCTTCTATGAATAGTGTCAATGGGTTAGTGGCTATAGTAAATGAACAGGAATATGTTCGAGTTCTTTAAGTTTTTTTTTTTTTTAATTATCTCTATGTATTTATAATTTCATTTCGACCAATGATATTTTGTAACGAGAATAAGGATATATTTAGTATAGTAAGACGTATGTACGTATATTAAAATAATAATAATAATAAAAAGAAAAGAAAAAGAAAGCAAAATAATAATAATAATAATAAAGCAAATGGGCTCTCCGATGGAAAAATTGCCTAGCCTAGGCCTGGCCTTTCTACCCACCGATACCACATTTCAAATTTTCCAACCCATTAACAGTCAAATCCCCCGGGCCGACAACGCCTTTCATTTTTATTGACTAGTAGAGCCACCGCCATACGTGGTAAAGTCGGTTGGACACATCAGTCTATTTGTAGTTCTTTGGATGGCAAAGTTGTCCTTTCAAATGAAAATAGATCAAATCACCACACAATACAGATCTCCTCCTGCTTCTATATATGCAAACCCTACCCCTCTCTATTTTTTTCGCTGAATCAATCGAACCAATTTTTCTCGAAAAACATTCAACCAAACAATCTAATGGGTTCCAGATCTAAGATCGACAATCCCCACTCTGGTGATGGAGCCAGCCCCGGGTTCGTATTTCTTTTTTGTATTGATATTTCCTGATTTGGCTTTGTTTTGTTTGGTTTCGGAGAAAATTGGAAGAAAAGGGGAATCAAATTGATTTGAAAATTTTGAATTTATTTCGTACGCAGGAAAATTTTTATTGGAGGATTGGCCAAAGACACCACATATGGTGAGTTATCATTTTTATTATTCAAGTTAGACTGTTGAATTGATTAATTTGTAATTTTTGAAAGGGTATTGGCAATATATATTTTTTTATTTGGTTGTTGAATTATAATACTGGTGGATATAGATTGATGGGATTGGGATTTTCTGATGGGTATTAAATTATTGTTGAGTTTAGGGTTTTTTGATATTTACGGAGTCATTAATGGATTAATGAAAGAATGATACTTGAATAGATTATTGCAATATACTGGTTATTATTATTATTTAGGTTATTGAAAATATAAAACTTGTTAATATAGATTTCATGGAATTGAGGTATTGTTGCGTACTAGTTTGTTGTGGGTTTTTGCCTAACATGCTCTTAATTGCAGCCACATTTAACAAGCACTTTGGTAAATATGGGGAGATAACTGATTCAGTTATTATGAAGGATCGGTACACAGGTCAACCTAGGGGTTTTGGGTTTATAACCTATGCTGATCCTTTTGTTGTTGACAAGGTTATTGAAGACACTCATATAATCAATGGAAAACAGGTATACTATTCCCCTATAAGTTTCCATCATTGTTGTGTTTGGATTTTGTCTTAGAATGGTTTAAAAATATCTTTCTTTTTTAAGTTATTTCTTGTGTGAATGCACTTATTTGTACTTTTGATTAATTCATCATGATGGGATTAAGTAAATATGGTTTGGTCTAGGTGTTCAAGTTCAGTTGTTGCATTTTAGTCATCTCATGTTAGTGAAGTTGATATCACAATCACTTTTGAGACTAACAAAGGATAATGGAGCAGGTTGAGATTAAAAGGACTATTCCTAAAGGTTCTGGGCAGTCGAAGGATTTTAAAACAAAGAAGATATTTGTTGGCGGGATTCCATCAGCTGTGACTGAAGGTATGTCCTGCTAAGTTCTGCTGATTTGTTTTCTGGCAGGGTAATAGCTTTCCTTTTGTGTTACCATTTTAGTTCATGCAGTACTTCTTTAGACCTTTGGTAATTGGGATGTTTAATTTTTTTCAGATGAGTTCCAGAATTTTTTTTCCAAATATGGGAAAGTAATGGAACACCAGATTATACGTGATCATGAAACCAATCGTTCCCGTGGATTTGGATTTATAATTTTTGATAGTGAAGAAGTTGTTGATGAAATGTTATCCAATGGAAATATGATTGATATGGCTGGTGCCCAGGTAAGTTTGTTTCAATGGTTTCCAAGAAAGAAGAATGTAAAAGATCCTTGTTCATGGTGCAGCATGAATTATTGCATTTGTTTTCTTCTCATATGTGGGTTATTTTTCCCTTTATGGATATAGTTAAGTTTTAGAGTATTTCTTGTTATAATACAGCAGTGAAGATTGTTACAGATGTAGATATCAGGAAAGGGGTCAAAATAGTTTCTGCTGTAGAACCTAGGTTAACTAAGTTGCTTTGTTGTAGGTGGAGATCAAGAAAGCTGAACCAAAGAAAGCCTCAAACCCACCTTCTGCTCCTGCATATGGTAGCAACCCTAGGGGTCGTTCTTTTAATAATGATAATTATGGTGGATTTGGTGGTATGTATGAGGGGTTTGGGCCTGGCCCTTATAGGACACCTGGTCTGTCTAGTAGACTCAGTAGTGCATATGGTTATGGTAGTGGTGCTGGGGACTTTGGTGGTGGTTATGGAAATTTTGGAGGGAATAGCTTAGGAGCTTACAGGGGTGAAGCAGCCTCCCTTGGTTATTCGGGTCGCTATGGGCCTTATGGAGGTGGATTTGGTGGGGGTTATGGTGCTAGTGGCTTAGGAGGTTATGGTCGAGCAAGTGAGGGATATGGAAGTTATGCAGCTGCTGGTTATGCCAGTGGTTATGAATCTAGTCCAGGCACTAGTTATGGAGGAGCAGGTGGCCTGTATGGAAGGGGAGGCTATACTGGCGGTAGTCGTTACCATCCTTATGCAAGGTAGAAAGAGCATTTTCATGCAGTTTCTTAAGCTTTGCCTAGAAGTTTCAGACAGGGAACTCTAGTTTAAAGCCTTGTGAATGGATAGGCACTTTCCACACGTACTAGAAGTCTACAATCACAGCAAGTGAGCAAAGCTTTTAAGGATCAGAAGACATATTTAATTAGAGACTATCTTTTCTATTGTATGGCTTAGTCAGACTAGTTTTTGCTTCACTTAAGTTATTGGTTGTCTTGGGTTACTTATTGTAGTTGTTTCAGTGTGTGTAGACTATATAGCATCTTGATTTGGAGTATGTGGCCATGTCATGTCTGTTAGTTTGATCTAGATTAGATGTATTTATTTTTTTTGGCTCTCATTTTGCATCTGATTATCAGCCAAACTTCTATAACATAACATTTATCCGTAGCTTGTTTCTGGAGATGCCTCTATGGTTAGTCCCTGTTTGGCATGACGAGTTGGGGGACTAAGAAATCTGTGTGATGCCAATGAGGGAAACACACAAGATGTTCAATTCTTTTGTGATCAAGAATTGACCAGGTTTCTACCTAAAAGAGGGTGTTTTGTCCTGGTTTAGTTACGAATTAATGTCGGACTAGCTTGGTAAGAAAGCTCACAAGCGGCCGAATGATATTTTTGCCAAGTGGCGGTCAATATGAGGTCACATGTTCCTCTATTTTCAGAATAATTAGCATGCTTGTTGATTTGGTCTCTGGCAATTTTATCTCTGGAAAACATCTAGTTTTTGACATAGGTTTATGGTCAGCTTGAGATGAGATCTAATTATTATTATTATTATTATTTTTTATCCTCCGAAAGGGAGTCACCCCGTGTTAGATTGCTTTTTCAGTGTTATTAAATAAATAAATATATAATATATAAAGGGCCTTGGCTGTCTTAAGATATTGTTGCTTTATATAACCGTTAACTATTTTTAAGTTGCATCTCTGCTGCAGTTGTTAGTGTGGTGGATTTACTGATGTTTGTTCTAGATCCAAATTCCAGTGGTGTTATAGGGAGACAAACCTATTTTGTAGCATGATTGTTCTGTAGCTTAACAATCCCCTCAAAACATGTGATGATGTAAAGGAAAGTAAAGATAAAGTATGTACACCTGTACTGGTTCCAACGTGGTTTTGGCAATATTTGCTGATAAGATATCATTGTGCATTGATTTGTTTTTTTGTTGCTTTGTATTTTTTTTTAATTGGGAAATGTTAGTGGCTGCCTCTTCAGCTGCCAGCTATAATTGCGTTGTATAGTATGCCACGTTGCAAGTAAAATATTGAGAAAAGAAAGGTTTTGAATTGTGTGAAGCATTTACTGTCATAGGAATTGATAGAAAATCTGTATGCTTGAGAAGCCACATAAAGGTTTTGAATTGTGTAAAGCATTTACTGTCATAGGAATTGATAGAAAATCTGTATGCTTGAGAAGCCACATAAACGAGCCAAGGCACTACTTTAGCTTCCAATTGCAAATGGTTTTTCGGTTTGGTTTTATATTAGTTTAGTTTGGTTTTTGGTTAACTAAACTTTAATCATTCTGAACTTTTAAAATCTTAAAATCATAACCCTAAATCGAATGATTTGAATGTTTTGGTTTCATAAATTTCGGTTTTGAATTAAAAACTGAATTTTTAAGTTTCTAAGGACACATTTTAATTTTAAACTATTATTCAGGAGGACTTCTGCGAGTAGAAATATACTAAGAAAATACTTGAAGGGTGAATGCAGCGCCAAGTTTTATAGATTCGTTCTTTCATTTTTTTTTTTTTTTAGATGCATGCATAAAAGGATGCACGCTGGGCTCTCTTTTTTCTTTTTGCGATGTGGGATATCTGAGCTTGTGCTCGTGTATTTGTATTTCATATCGAAAAAAGATAAGTGAGAAGATGAGTAAAAAAGGCTATAAAAGAAGCCTAGCACAAGTTGTTCAACATGTATCGCACGTGGAAAAATTACAAACTGGGGGAATAGAGCTTGGGCCATAAAAAAGCCCAGTAGTGCATTTGCTAATAAATCCAAGGGGAGTGTGAGATTAAGGCTATAGAAGATGTCTAGTTGTAGGGATGAGCAAATTTCGATTAAAACCGAAAAATTGAATCGAACCGAATCAAAATATTTATTTTGGTTCGGTTTTTCATTTAAATTTACTTATAAAAAAACCGAATCGAAATTATATAGATTTTTGGTTTTGGTTTTTAAAAAGTTTAAATCGATGTCAATCGAAAACCAAAATTTTTATCTAATTTAATTTTATTTAAATTAAAATGAACTTAAAATTTTTTATTAAAAAAAATTAACTCTAGTTTTTTGTTGATCTTCTTGGACCTAGACCTCAACCCATAAGAGGTCTTGAATTTGCAAGCCCAAGGAGCCAGCTTGTCTGGTCATAATCTAAGAAAATGTGTAAGTCAGCCTTTATTTATAAGCAAACCACCATCATTCAAAACCTTAACTTGTCAATGTGGGATAATGGAACATTGTCGAGTTCACTAACTCACAATCGTACATCGGAAGTGAGCGACTTTTCAAGTTTTTGAAAGTCTATAAAAAGGATGTGGGTGGAGCAAGGATGAGCTGTGGTGTATTGCGTTTCTCTCTCTTGTAGTCTTGGTTGGCGAGTGTGAGCTAGCTACGGAACATTAATATTTGATGAATTCGGTTAATATCGAAAAATCAAAATTTAAAATCGAATTATTTTGAAATCGAAATCTAATAACTGAATTATAATTTGGTTTGGTTCGGTTGTCATTTTATTGTGTTTCGTTAATCGAAAATCGAATCGAAATTGTTAAAAACCAAACTCGAAAAACCATTTGCTCACTCTTATCTAATTGCACTTGTTGTATTCAACTGTTCTACTAGAAAACAAGCTTTGGAAACTAGCTTTGTTGTGCTTTTTATCCCCCATTGAAAACAAATCAAGTGGGAGAATAGGACTAAGAATATAAATTAAGGTCAATTTTGTGTGTTAATTATTGATCGAAATACTTGGCATGATAAGTATGGTGGTAGTTTGGTTTTTTTTTTTTTTGGAAACTGATTTTGAAATTTTAAAAATCAAATAGAATTTATAAACCAAAATTATTTTAGTTAGTTTTTTTTTTTTTTGAATTTTGCATTAAAAGCTGTATTAAATTTTTTATTTTAGTTCGATTCGATTTGATTTTTAAGATTTTTTTTTGAATAAAATTGAATTATGCTCACTTCTATTTCTAGATATCGTATTATGGCTTTTATAAAGTAATAGTTTTTTCCTCGTGTTATACTTGCGAGTCGGACAGAACATGTAAAATTATTATAAAAATAATTTTACTTTGATAGTATGTGTTATATTATAAGTCTACGAAAATATATCAATTAAAAGTGAAAGAAAAAAAATATTTTTTAATTATGTGTTTAACTAATTATTCATTATATTTTTCACAATTTTTTGCTAAAAAGAACACGATTTACTCTTCTATATTTGGGTAAGCAAAACTTTACGTATATAAGCAAAAATCAATGGATTCTTAACTAAAAACTTGTTCTTATATTTTTTTTTCAAAAAACCCTAAGCTAAAAAAATACTTTTAATCTTTAGATTATATATATAACTATGCATATAAATTATATCAATTATTTTTAAGAACAAATAACAATGTTCTAAAAATTTATTAAAAAATCTATACATAGATCTCTCACTCCTCTTTCATCTCTCTTTGTTTTTCTCCCTTTTTAGTAGCTAGGGACCAAATTATAATACAAATAAAGTTATGAATTGAATTTTTTTTTTTTGAAAAATGAGGAACAAAAGAACAATATAAGTAAAATTTTACGTCTAAAATACTTGAAAAGTCTCAAAATTACCAAAAAAAAAAAAAAATCATTCAATACACAGTAAAAAGGATTGAATAGTGTTGTGGGTTAAACAAATACTTGAAAAAACACTTCAAATAATGAATATCTCATTAACTTAAAATCACAAAAATACCATCAAATAAATAATATTATGTGAGTTTATGAATAGTGTAAAAATAGTGAAAATCTCAACTCTTCGAGAGTTATTTGTAATTACACCTTTTATAGAATCCCATCGATCGCTCTTCTTGCTTTTTGCACGTGTATTAAAGTTGAATAAGCGGACTAGAAAAAAAGTTTTTCAATATTACTAGATTTCTTTCATCCTTGCATTGGTTTCAAAATCACAAACATGAGTGTTTTGTAGAGTTGAGTGAGTTTTTTTAAGTTGAGGGGTAGTTTTAAGGACTATGAATTTTAGTTGGGTGCCTCATTTGGTGCAATTTCAAAAGAGGATTTCGGTAACTAATTGAATTCAAGTTTTTTAGAACACAAGATCCGACCCAATCTTAAAAAAATTGCAATCACTTCTTCCCAAATCAAACCTTTGATGCTCCAAACATGTTGATTAAAAAATTGTTAAAGAGCGGTTTAAGGTTTTTTTTTTTTAGTCATGTATTTGTGGAGATAAGGTTCTTATGTAATAGCATTGAATGGGAAGAAACTCTACACGTGACTATCACCCGAGTTAGAAACACAATCATAGAATGATCCTTTGAACATCACCAAAATCGCAAGAATTTTTTTATTATTATAAAAATAGTCAAAACAACAAAAATCACAATCGAGTTTATTATAATAAGTGTCGGCAACTAATTTTTACATCATTTATTTTTATAAATTCTTCAAAAATACACAAAGAAGTAAAAAAAAAAAAAAATACAAAAAAAGAAAAAAAGAAAAAAGAAGAGGGAATTATGAAATTGGCATTAGGAGTCTAATTAAAAGATCCGAGAAATTAAGACCAAAAGAAGTCCAATTGGAAGGTATAATTGAAAGAGTTTAAAACACGAGAATTTAATTGAAGGCAAAGAGAAGCACAATCGAAAAAATTAAGGAGAAAAAGGGTCTCGAGTAACTTCAATTAGCGAGCATGATTGAAAGAAAATAAAAAAGTTATATCCTAAAATTGGATGGGTGGAAAAAACGGGGACCAAAGTTGATCTTTTCTTGATTATTTTTCCTATAAATACATTACACGTTCGACCATTTGGAAAAAAAGGCCATAGATTCCAAAAAATAAACCTATTGTTCATCCCTAAAAATAAAGCCGTAAAACGAGTGCCTTAGGACTTGAAATATCCACAAGTCAACCCATATACCTTTTGAAGTTCCTCCCTTAAATCAATCATCCATACTTCGATTGAAATTGCCCCCATCCACCACTTTCAATAGATAGCTTCAACTAGTGTCAATTAAAAAAAAGAGTGATGACAATGATTTCATCATCGTCATCATGCAAACCTTCTACGACCCCTAATCTCTTTTATGTGTGTTGAGTTTGTGAGGAGAAAAAGAGAGAAGTATTTGATGGTTTTGCATGATTCGATCTTAGGGTTTAGTTTGTCGATTGAGGATTTGATGCAAAACGAGGACTAAATTGATAAAGGAAATATAACTTAGGTTTTTTGGTTTGAGGGAAAGAAGGAGAGATTGAGGGGTTTCTATGAGTGATAGGCTTAGAATGAAAGTGGTGGCGTATGGTTTTCCTATTTGAGGAAAGTGAAGAGATCGATTGATCTCGGTGAAGGAGGCAACGAGACTTGGGTTGAATAAGAAACACGAGGAGAAAGATGAAGGGCTTGAGGTCATTTGCTTTGATGATTTGAGGCTAGTTTCGAGGAATGAATCAAATGATTAAAGGGTTGGCCAAAAGGAAGAGAAGTGGGTTGAGCTTAGCCTAGCTCGTGCAAGAAGGATGGCCTAGGCTTGGGCTAACTTCGTGTGAAAAGAGGAGAGTGGATTGAGTTTAGCTTAGCCCAAGATCAAAGGGAGAAGCGAGGCTACCTAACGTACCCGCACTCGAAAGCCCACTAGGCCTAAAGGTCCAATAACCCCTATTTTCCCCATTTTTTAATTGATTCTCTAGGTAAATTAAATCTGAAATTTTTATACATGTCTCTTATTTTCATGCCTAATCTAGATTCAATCTTTTGGAATTTTTGGTTTCTTTTTGCCAATTTATTTTTATTTATTTAGTTAAATGCTTAGCCTTTAATTTCTTTCGGTAATTAAATTTCATGTCTAGTTTAATGTTTAGTATTAATTAAATCTAAAATTTGTGGTTAGATTTTATACTCTTATAAACTAGTGTAGGTGCCCAAGATCCAATCATGTTGGATAGGTTTGAGTCATTGTACTATTGCATTATTTATTTTATTAATAATAAAGAAATCTTTCTATTAATTCTTATATTTTATGTTAATTAATTTAGTGGAATTAGATAGAAATCTTTTTATGATATGCATTTGTAATAGTGATTGATCAAAAGATGTGAGACAAATACTAATATACATAAATGATATTATTAAATTTTCTAAGTCGTAGCATTGTCAAGAATGGACATTGGCTAGATACGGTTAGACTTGTGAGTGTTATGCTCATGTTATATGATAGCGATGAAGAGATCTCACACGTATTGGCATGGTGATGCTAAAGTAAGCACTTAGATGATCTATGTTAGAGAACATATCAATGGACTTGACTCACCACGAGAATCCATTTGGTTTAGTCTATGAGAATCTCATACGAGATGGGTACAACTGGTCCTTAGACTTGAAGTCATCATGGTTATCTCATTGGAGGATTTGTGTAGTATGGCACTCGTTTCAATAGATCTAGTAAAGGGTTGCACGTGAGTGATTCGTTGGGTGCAATAGGAATCTAATGGAGGTAGGTGGATAACTAAGATAGGACATGTAATTTCTTTTATGCTAAAGGAGTTATCACATTGCACTTTGATGAATGTCCGTTCAAGAAATCTATGGTCATAGTAGGAGTACACCAATAGAACAATGTTTACTCTATGAGTTAAGACATTTGGGAATCGAAGAAAACTTGTGTGGTCATAATCAAACAAGACTAATAACCAAGTTCGAGATCATATTGTGATAAGTTGACATGAGGACTGAATTGTATCATAATGAAAGTAATTATGGGTTAATTAATCTTCATAGAGAATCGGGTAGTCATGATACCTTGCTAGATGCCAATCTTGACTTATATATCAAGAGATAAAAGAGGTGTTTTTTATTCTTGATACATTGCCAATATATTTAAGAGTCTATTGAGTCATATGCATAAGTTTAAGCATTCACATGATTAAAAAGAAGCAAAGATTTTGAAAAAGGTTGTCGAAATGGAAATTTTCCTAAAATGAAAATTTTTTTAAAATGAAAAAGTTTCCTATTTTAGAAATCGGTTTTCTAATTTGGAAGTTAGTTCCAAATTTAGAAGTAAATAAACTAAAATGAAAATGAGTTTCCTAATTTAGGTTTAAGGATATTTTGAAAAATGATTTCCTAATGTGGGCCTCACAAAATTATCTAACTTAATTTATTTAGATAGTCTAAATTAATTAATTGGACCAAAATGGTTTTGGGCCAATAGGTTTAATTAAAAGCCTAAAAAATATTTTGATAGTAGGATAAACATGAACCTTATTAGATAAAGATAAATATTTTATAGATAAAGATCAAATGCCCAAAAGTTAAATAACTCCTAATCCTTGGAGGATTAGGAAGCAACAACCAAGAGTCCAATAAGGACTAGTTGCTACCCCTTCTCATTGTCCTTAGAGGGCAAGAAAACTTTTCCCTTATAAATAGGAGAAGAGGTACGACAAAAGACTAAGAAATAAAAGAGAGAGAAAATTCGATAAAAATAAAAAAAGAGATGAAAAATTCCACACACAAAATTAATAGGGACACACGGCTCAAAATAAAAGCTAAGAGAAAATTATTTTCTCCCTAACCCTAACACACTACCTCCTCTCTCTCTCTCTCTTTTTGAGTTGTCACAAAAATTACCCCGATTAGATTTCTATAGGAAACACTTAATAAGTCGGAAAAGGTGGAGCTAGCACCTTATCAATTTTGAGTGCTTCTTTTGTGGGTGCTTGGACTGCGTGGATTATCGATAGAGGTCGGATGCTTGGATGACTCTTTTCTATAAAGGTTTATATCTACGTTACAAGAGGTAAATTCTCTATTTATTGCTTTAATTCATGAATAAATGGTTAGTTGATTCGACGACATGATCTTGAGCTCTTTAGATGAAGAAACTTTTTGTTTTATTTTGCACCTTCATAGGATGCATGATCCTTCAATAGGAACTATTAATTTAATTTTTAGGTTTTGTTTCATATTTAATATGGATTGAATAAAATTTAATTAAATTAGGTAATTAATGGGTGAACGAATCGTCGAGTTTTCTCGCTTTTTAAGGACCGATGACAATTCTCCCTTAATTTTGAAAAAAAAAAAGAAAAATGACGAGAAAAATGATAAAGAAAAAATGATTAAAAAAGAAAAGAAAAGGAAAGAACAAAAAAATATAGAGAAATGTTAGATGAAAATTATCAATTTTTTTTTCCTAATAGAAATTGATGTTAATTCGAATCAATCATATTTTTATAATTAGGTTATTCTCTCGACATACCGATTATGTCGAGACTTAAACCGAATCCAATGTTGAATTGATAAGATTTTCAAGCAACGTGGTCTAACCACATTTTGAAGTCAAAATTTAGTATTAAAAGAACTAAGAAACTTAAAAATGGTACTAGTTCGGAGATTTTAGGATAAGGAGAGATCATATTTTTGAAAAAATATCAATCACCTAAAGGCATCTTTTTCGAGATATCACGTCTAGTTTAATTCTAAAAGTTCATCGCCTAAAAATTTATATTTTTGCCCAATTATTTCTCAAGTCAAAATTTCAAGTTTATTACCTTAGTCAAATTTTTTTTTTTTGAAAACGCCTTAAATATCGAGTAGAGAAAGATTTAAGTTATAGTTGTGCCATGCATTTCCATTTAAGCTATGGTCGTGACACATATTTCCATTTAAGTCATGGCTATGCATTCATTTTCAATTGAGCCATGGCTATGCTAAGCATTTTCCATACAAGCGAGTGGTTGTGCCATGCATTTCCATTAAAGTCGAGGTCGTGCCATTCATTTCCAATCAAATTTGTGGTCGTGCTACTCATTTTCGAGTCTTATTTGTGGTTGCATCGCATTTGTTCTCTATCGAGTCTACTAGTCCATTGTTTTTGCATAAAATTTTTTTTTTATAACAAGTTTATTGTGCAAAGTCGAAGAAAAATATTTTTCAATGACTTTGTATCATAAGTATTGTACATTGGAGACAACTCGTTAGCACCTTAATTTTACCCTATTTATTTTTACAAATTCTTCAAAAAAAAAAAAAAAAAAAGAAGAAGAAAAATACAAAAAAAAAAAAAATCAAAAAAGAAAAAGAAGAGGGAATTATGAAATTGGCATTAAAGGCAAAGAGGAGGGGTATAATTGAAAAGGGTATAAAACATGAGAATTTAATTAAAGGCAAAGGGAGCATAATCGAAAAAATTAAAGAGAAAAAGAGGCTTGAATAATTTGAATTAGGGGGCGAGATTGAAAGAAAATAAAAAATAATGTACACTAAAATTAAAATGGAAGGTAGAACTAGGGACCAAAATTGATTTTTTGTTGATTATTTTTCCTATATATACCTCACATGTTTAGCCAATTGGAAAAAAGGTCACGGATTAAAAGAAAAAGCTATTGTTCATCCAAAAAATAAAATTGCCCAAATAAGTGCCTTAGGACCTAGACTATCCGCAAGTCAACTCCGTATACTTACCGAAGTTCCTTGCTTAAATCGGTTATCCCGTAACCGAAATTGCCTCCATCCACCACCATCAATAAATAGCCAACCACTAGATCCACCACTCCCGATTGGTTAGGGAAGAAAAAGATGCTAGAAGAGGTCGAAATTGAGGAGAGAAGGCTAATGACCCAATTTGGTTTTGTATCGCAAAGATCACCCTTTTCCAACTAAACCAATAGCCCTACAACCATAAAAGTGCCCTTCATCCTTTTAAAATATATTCCCCTTAAAAATTACTATAAAATCTCATCGAAATTGACTAATTCGAAGAGAAAATGAACCAACCAACCCATTTACCCGTTTATGCCATACCGATAGAGTCTCTCCGACCGGACAAATAAGACCTCCTAACCATTGTAGAAATGTTCCTCATGTTTTTTTGAGCAGCTTGGTATCCTTCCAATGCTTTGCCACGGCCGAATTTTCATCGAGAAAGAGAGAGATATGGCCAAAACCGTCGACGTTGATCCCCCTCCTCCATCAATAAGTGATGGCTATCACCACCACAAAACTATCGGTGAGGATCTCCTCCAGCATGTGGATTGGTCGACACACTTGAAGGATATTGGATAGTGATTGAAGCAAGCGACAACAAGGTTAAGGGTTTTGAGGGGGGTAGTTTAGTAATTTTGACAACCGGAGGCATTTTAGTAATTTTCATATGCAAGGACGTTTTGGTTATTTCATAATTAATTAAGGCATTTTTATCAATTTAAGCAGCATTTTAGGAGAATTTTGGCCACTCTTTAGTGACCATTTGGTTTGTTTCTCTTACTTTTATTTTATTATTTCATTATGTTATTTTGTTAACAATTTTTAATTTTATTAGTGTTAGAAGACCTAGAAATATTTAGATTGTGAATTTTATTTGGTTGCGTTGTCGGACTAATGAGTCTCCTATTTATTAGGGAGGGACGATGGTCTTGATATATTTTATCCAATTGCTAAAAAAATGAATAAAAATGGATTTTTTTTTCTTATTAGATTAATTAGAAAAATTTAAGTCAACCTAACAAGTCTCCTATTTGAATTAGGACCGATGTTGGCCTCAACGCATAATAAAAAATAAAAAAAATGGAAATAAAATGAAGAGAATTAGCTAGGATAAGTTCAAAATCAAAATAAAACACCTTTAGGTTCAACTAAGAAAAATAACAAGAAAAGAAAGGAAGCAAATTTACCGAGTCTCCTATCTAATAAGCAAGTACATTATTAATTCGGATCAATCACCTCGGTAATTGGATTTTTCGATATACCAATTATGTCGAGACTTAAACTAGATTCGATGTTGAACCGACAAGATTTCAACGATGGAGTCCGATAATCGATTCGGTAGAATACCACAAATAAAAATTTAAAAATTAATTTGAGTTAGGTAATGAACTTGAAATTTTGACTTGAAAAATAATTTGGTAAAAATATAAACTTTTAGCATGATTAAATCAAATATGGTACCTTTCTTGAAAATGGTGCCTTTGGGTGATTAATATCTTCCCAAATGCATAACCGACTCCATACCCTAGAATTTCTAAATCGATGCCGTTTTTAGGTTTCCTAGTTTATTTAATACTAGGTGGCAACTTCAAAATATGGTTTAACTCACATCCCCACTAAATAAACCAAATAAAACATTTTGAATAGATTTTTTTTGGAAGTCCCCTAAATGTTGAGTAGTGAAAAAATGATGACTCCACTAGAGATTTAGAGTTAGGCCATAGGTTTAGTCCTTTTAATTTATCTAACTTATTTATTTTTACCATTTATTTTTTAATTCATTTATTTTTTTTGATTAATTTCAAGTTATTTATTTTATACAATTTATTTCGTATATTCTAATTCTTGTATATATTTCAAGACATTTAATTCTTGTAATTTATTTTCTTTGCATTTTAATTGTTATACATATTTATTGTGAAGCAAGTTAGGTATATTTGGTTTGAATTGTTGAAAACACCACAAGAACATCTTACATAAGCTTTGGACATCGAGCTAAACAAAACCTACTCGGATTTAGATCTAGAGATTTAGAGGCGAGTATAACGAAAATCGACCGATGCTCATCCGGACTCTCATTTGGAACGAAACTCATCCTATGCATAAAAAATTATAGAATGACCTTTTCATACCTCCTTGTGCATAAGGTGTAATATCCGTGACAAAAAATCCTCATGGAAATGTAAATGTATTGTATGGGTATTTTGTAAATTAATAAAAATATGTATTTATTGAATGAGTGAGTAAAGTTTAAAACTCAATTGAGAATAAAAAAAAACATCGGTAACATTAATGGAATGGGTTTATGGAATGAGGGAAGCTTGAGTTAAACATTGGTACCCTTAATTGATATGGATATGCATTCCCAAATGGGTGCAATTGTAAAACATAAGGGTATAATCGTAAAGATTAATTATCATGGTCCTCAATGAAAATAATTAAGAAACCTTAGGGACTTGAATTAACTTTAGGATCGGCTTAGATGAGGGCCAAATTGATGGAAAATGTGAAGTTATTGGCTGAAATTATATGATCAAATTGCAAGAATTAGATGTTTGATGACTAAGATGTAAAGCACTTATAATGTGAGGGACCTATTAGTTGAACTTATGGGAAAAAAGTTAGAAAATTAGGAATTCCAGATTCAAGAGAAGAGAGAGAGAGATGAGATGGAAGGGGAAAGAAAAAGCGAGAAATAAGAGAGGAAAAACTAAAGCAAAAGAGAGAGAGACTCCATCCATCTAAAACCACGACTCCTAATCACTCTAACTAGTTTAGAAACACTCTAAATTAGTTTCTAACCCATCTTAGAGGATCAAGCAAGGAGAGGAGAGAATTATCTACTCGGTCAAATTTTCTTGAAAGGAAGGAGAAGGAAGGAACGAAGGAGAAAAAGAGAGAAGAAGGCTAAATTCTAAGTGAAGTAAGTGTAATTCCTCACTTATACCATAAGAATTTGATTAGTTTGAATATAAAGCTTGCTTGATCGAGGTTTGATGAACATGATGTTGAGAATGATATATGATGAATATTTGTAATGAATTGATGATGTATTTATGTTAATGATATGTTAATTGAGTTGTTTGGATGATTAAATTGAATGAGGTTGTATGTATTAATGTTGTCCTTGTTTTAAGAACAAGGTGGATAAACAACCTTAAGTATCTATTAATTATTAGTTATATTATCTAGGCCTATTAAATGTTTGATGAAATGAGGTAGAGGCATTCATAAAGCTAAACTAAAAAGATGAAAGTTGTCCTTCACTTAGCCTAAATTCGGCTAAGTATGGAAAATAAGGACAAAGAGGCAAATGTTAAATGAGAGTTTTAGAGGTATGAATGACATGAATATGATCATTTACATATAAAAGAATATTTACGATGCTTATTATGATTGGCCATGACATGATGTTGCCCATGTTCATTGTTTATGTCACTACCCGACGTCGGACGAGACTCCCATAAAAAAAAAATCTATCCGGTGATATCACTAGTTTCGGATCTTTATTTTATCTTTAAGACTATTTGCGAGTTTGGAGTCGCCACCTAGTATCGAAGGAACTAGGAACCTAAAATTGGCACTCGGTTCGTAGATTCTATGGTAAGGAGTCGGTTACGCTTATGGGAAGATAGTTAATCACCCAAAAGTGCCCTTTTCTAAGAAAGGTACCACATGTAGCTTAGTCCTAAATTATCTCCTAAAGTATTTTATTTTTGCCAAATTATTTTTCAGTTCTTGAGACTCCAATTTTTCAAGTCAAATTAAGTTTTTTATTTTTGAGCGTGGCATCGTATTGAAACGATCGTCGGACCCCTTTCATCGAGAGACACATCGGTTCAAACATCGGATCCACCTTTTTGAGTCTCGACACAACCGGTGTGCCGGAGAACACTTGTTTATTAGAAAAAAAAACTTTTTTTTTTTTGACTAACAACGATCCCTATCGGATAGGAGACTTTGTTAAAAAGTTTTATGATTTTTTTTTGTTATTTTTTCTTTTATTTTATTATTATATTTTATTTATTTATTTATTTCTTTTTAAGAAGGGTTATCATCGATCCCTAAAACTTAGGAGACTTGACAATCTTCTACTTATTACTTACCGAACCTAATTAATAAACAAATAAATTAAAGCTACATGAATTAAATAAAAGAAATCAAATACCGAAATTTAAATTAGTAACATGCATACATAAAATAAATTCCAGATTAAAAATTACATTAATTAAAATAATAAAAACAATTCAATAGCTAATTTTAATACAAAATAACAAAATCCCAACAAAAAAATTCACTCTTTTTTCTTACTTTTTTTTTTTTTTTTTTTTTTTTTTTTTTGGCTATCCAGCCCGAATTTCTCTTCTTTTTCTTTTATTTATGGACTCGGACTGGAATTTCAGTCCAGATCCATTAACCCGTGGGTTGGGCCAGCCTAACCCACAACATTTAAAACCAAAAAAAAACCCAAAAACCAAACCCAAAACCCATTTAAGCATAACTTAAGATCAAAACCCCTTTTTTTTTTTTTTTTTTTCAATTTCCCTTTTCTCCTCTCTCTTTCCCGTTTCTCTTTCTTCTCCTTCTTCCCTTCTCTCTACCCGATCGCCATGGACGAACCAGGTTCGTCCCTTTTTTTTTTTTTCGTTTTCTTCTCTTTCTCCTTTCCCGCACCCCTCTCTTCTTTCTTTTCCTTCCCTTTCTCCTTTCTCTCCCTTTCCCGTCTCTTTTTTTTTGTAACATGTTAGCTGCTTGCCATGGACGAACCAATGGAGGTTCGTCCATGGCAGCTTGATTTTCCCTTTTCTTTCTTTCTTCTCCCCTTTCTTTCCTTCTTTCCCTCGCTCAAACAAAAACCCCCAAATCAATTTCTAAAAATTTTCTCCAATTCGACCGAATCCTAATTTTTCAATTCTTCAAATTTTCATGCGATATTGCTTTGATTAGAGTGAAATCAAGTTAATTCGACCCTTTAGGACTCAATTTTATCAAAACCCCCAAATCTATTCTTCAAATTTTTACAATTTCGAAAAAAATCCCAAATTTAAATCGGACTTAAATTGAAACAAAAAAACGAAATTGAAGAGAAATTAGAGGGATTACCTAAAAGAATTGGTTGGAATGGATGAGGATCGCCTTCGATTCGAGTAAATTTAATTTCCCCTTTTTTTTTTTTTATTTTCTCTCTTTTTTCCTTTATTGTCGATTTGCCTCTTTTTTTTTTTTATCGCTAACTCTCTCCTAATTTTTGCAGGCTTCACTCTTAATTTTCTTGGATATCGGACTAAAGAAAAAAAATCCCCCTCCCCTTTCTTTTTTCTTTTTTCCTCTTTTTTTTTTTTTTTTCGTCGCCCTCGTATGTATATATATATGTGAATGTGGCTTGGTTGGTTCCCCCACTATGATGGCGGGGGATTTTCTCGCAGTTTTCCGGAGTGGGCGTGTCCGACCATTTTTTGGTCCTAAGGGATGGCTATGGCGAGTGGCCGGTAAGGGGAAGGTAGTGCGATTGCTGCAATTTGCAGCATGGTGAGGTTGCAGGAATTGGGGGATTGCCCCGGAGATTGCTAGATATGGGGGAAGTTGTCCGGAGGGACTGTGGGAGTTGTGTGGCTGAAGCAGTGAGGTCGTTGGAAGCACTCGTGGAGGTTGTATGGTGATTCAACTGCTGGAATATGCAAGCAGTAGGGTGGCCGACGGTGCAGAGGGTGCCGAAATTGTTGACTTGAGAGGAGTCAGGTACTGCAAGTTGAAAATTTTTTTGTTTTGTTTTGTATTTTTGTATCTTATTTTATTTTTTGTAATTTGGTTCTGAATTATAAATAAATAAATAAAAGAAAAATTATATATATATATATATATATATATATATATATATATATATATGTATGTATGTATGTATGTATGTATGTATGTATATATATATGTATGTATGTATATATATATATATGTATGTATGTATATATGTATGTATGTATTTTTTGTCTTGATTTTATACAAAGCAAGCCTAAATTTAAACAATGAAAATAAAATAAAGAACACAAAAATAATACACAAAAGGTAAAATTTTAGGGTATGACGAGTTGCCCCCTCTTTGCAATGCTTACGATGCAAACATTAACCGAAACATAAATTTCAAGTTGAGTTTGTTTAGTGAGCTTGCAAAGAAGAAAATATGAGAAAAATAAATTAAAATCTACTAAAATGACTTAGTTAGAGACGAAATGTCATGTAGAAATGCAATGAATTATGAAAACAGAGTGCAATGACCTTGTTGTTAAGGGCGACCTACTCGAAAATTAAACATGCGATATTATCAAATGGTAATCTGCCTTGAAAATTAAACGTGCAACATAAATGAATTAACCATGCAAGTACTCGAAAGCTTAAAATATGCAAAACACGACCAACTTGGAGGGCTGGTCAATCCCGAAAAATAAATATGCGTTACATGGTTAATTTAGAGGGCGACCAACCCCGAAAAATTAAATATGCATAACACGAATCGAATTGGAGGGTGGCCACTACGAAAAAATAAATATGCGTTACATGGTCAACTTGGAGGGCGACCAACCCCGAAAACTTAAATATGCATAACACAATCAAATCGGAGGGCGGCCGACCTCGAAAAATTAAATATGCATTACATGGTCAACTTGGAGGGCGACCAACCCCGGAAAATTAAATATGCGAGTATACGACCAAATTGGAGGGCGGCCAGCCACGAAAAATTAAATATGCATTACATGGAGGGCGACCAACCCCGAAAAATTAAATATGCATTACATGGTCAACTTGGAGGGCGACCAACCCCGAAAATTTAAATATGCGAGTACACGACCAAATTGGAGGGCGGCCAGCCACGAAAAATTAAATATGCATTACATGGTCAACTTGGAGGGCGACCAACCCCGAAAAATTAAATATGCAAGTATACGACCAAATTGGAGGGCGGCCAACCCCGAAAAATTAAATATGCATTACATGGTCAACTTGGAGGGCGACCAACCCCGAAAAATTGAATATGCATTACATGGTCAACTTGGAGGGCGACCAACCCCGAAAATTTAAATATGCAGTACACGACCAAATTGGAGGGCGACGACCACGAAAAATTAAATATGCATTACATGGTCAATTTGGAGGGCGACCAACCCCGAAAAATTAAATATGCATTACATGGTCAACTTGGAGGGCGACCAACCCCGAAAATTTAAATATGCAGTACACGACCAAATTGGAGGGCGGCCACCTCGAAAAATTAAATATGCATTACATGGTCAACTTGGAGGGCGACCAACCCCGAAAAATTAAATATGCATTACATGGTCAACTTGGAGGACGACCAACCCCGAAAATTTAAATATGCAAGTACACAACCAAATTGGAGGGCGGCCGACTCGAAAAATTAAATATGCATTACATGGTCAACTTGGAGGGCGACCAACCCCGAAAAATTAAATATGCATTACATGGTCAACTTGGAGGGCGACCAACCCCGAAAATTTAAAAATGCAAGTACACGACCAAATTGGAGGGCGGCCGACCTCGAAAAATTAAATATGCATTACATGGTCAACTTGGAGGGCGACCAACCCCGAAAAATTAAATATGCATTACATGGTCAACTTGGAGGGCGACCAACCCTAAAAATTTAAATATGCAGTACACGACCAAATTGGAGGGCGGCCGACCACGAAAAATTAAATATGCATTACATGGTCAACTTGGAGGGCGACCAACCCCGAAAATTTAAATATGCGAGTACACGACCAAATTGGAGGGCGGCCACTACGAAAAATTAAATATGCATTACATGGTCAACTTGGAGGGCGACCAACCCCGAAAATTTAAATATGCGATACACGACCAAATTGGAGGGCGGCCAGCCACGAAAAATTAAATATGCATTACATGGTCAACTTGGAGGGCGACCAACCCCGAAAAATTGAATATGCATTACATGGTCAACTTGGAGGGCGACCAACCCCGAAAATTTAAATATGCGAGTACACGACCAAATTGGAGGGCGGCCAGCCTCGAAAAATTAAATATGCATTACATGGTTAACTTGGAGGGCGACCAACCCCGAAAATTTAAATATGCAAGTACACAACCAAATTGGAGGGCGGCCAGCCTCGAAAAATTAAATATGCATTACATGGTCAATGCGATGAATCGCCGGCGCTTTACCCGTCGTGATGACTTGAGTTGACGGACCTTACCTAAAGTGGAACCGGTCATTGGATGTTGGGTTATACGCTCGGGGGTGGTCCGTTTTGAGACGACCATGCCCGAGAGGATTTGAGAGAAACTTTGAATTTTCGTGTCCTTGGTAATTCGTTACCTAGGATTTATCTCAATTTTTCTTCTTTTTCTTTAGGGCGCAGAGTACTCGAAACAAAACTTAATATAATGATTAGTTGGGGTACCTGTAAAAGCCATAGGCCACTCCGACTCAAATCCCCATTTTAACTTTTCTTTGTCTGGCTATTCGGGTTTTCGGTGCTTGTTAGTCATCCGTCATCCGAGTCTTATGACCTTGCCCCTCGACCGAGTCTTGCCTTTCTTATGAACTTGGTCTCATCCATTGTTCGGTTACCCATGGGACGAGCCGATCATTTCTATTGTATCGATGATTGTGGCTATTCCCGGTATGATCGATCGTCGAGTGATTTCTCACATTGGATAATGTTGTATTAGGTTCATTTCTTCTCTTTGGTGTCTTTCTTGATAACTTGAGATACCATGTAACTCTCGAAGTGTTTAACAACTTTGCATTTCATGAACTCGCTTCTTTCGTGGAGAAAGCTATGTAGATCTTATTCGGGGATTTTGATTCTAAGGTTCAAACAAAAACCCACCAACTCTCATAGACTTGTCATGCAAACGTTACGGTATGGCTAGTATGTGGCTTTTGCATTTATGTTTGGACGTGACATTGAAACAATGATCAAATTATGGGTTTGATGGTAGAAAATGTTGCTTGCCCCCAAGTATTGTCCTTTGGCACCAACCATGATTTGGCAAAGCTTATGTCTCGATTTTGACTATCCATTTTCAATAAAATTCAATTATAGGTGCTCGAGAATTTGCTACTTATCCGATTGGTAAATCATCTCAAGTTATAAGGGACTTTTACTAGTACGTAATGCGAGCTAAGGCGTGGTTTCTGAAAAGATGGTCAAATAGGCTCAAACGGTGTTTCAAGGTTCTATTGACATCGGACCACTTTTTTTTTTTTTTTTTTGAGTTAAATGTTATTAGAGGCATGTTCGATTGTGGTTACGTCCTCTTAACTCATGCTTCTCTCTCTCTTTTTTCGGGGATTGGTATTTGTAAGGCAAATCACTCTCTTCTTTCATGGTATGAATCATGGTGGTTTGGTTCTTTCTTTTCCTTTTTTGTGTTAGTACATTTTAGAAAGATCATGATTTCCTTTCTCTCACATTCCAAATTTTGGTAGTGACTTCCTCTTTTTTTTTTTTTTTTTTTTTTTTTTTTTTTTTAGCATTGAGTTTTTTTATGAAGACGAGTAATTTGGGTGACATGCCTCTTAAGTCATTGTTCCGAACCATCGATTTGCCCCAAATGTGAGGGGTGATCCGAGCTTGGGTTTCATGAAAGGAATAAAAGCTGAAAATTGGTCTTTCAAATGGTAAATTTTGAATTTGAGTATGATAAACTTCCAACGAAGGCCTTTCCTCATTCAATCAATAATAGTACCTAACCCGACAAGTTTCATTTTCATTAGCCCCTTTTTATTAGAATAATATTTAGATAGAACCCGCAAATTAAAACACGTGCTACATCATGGTCATGGGTGGTGCCACGGGAGCAATTCGGGACGGGGCCAAATGAACAAGATTTAGGTTCAATTGTGCTTCGGTTTCATGTTTGTTTATTTCTCCCCTTTTTACACGTAACCTTTGCATGACGAGTCCGGAGTGTTGACAAGACATATTTGTTCCTCTTCATCGGGCTTGTCGCTTCATTCGTCCGTTATCGTAGACAAAAGTAGTGTCGAGCGATTATTCCCGAATTAAAATCTTGGTTGCTTAGTCTAGTCAAGAATAATTTTCATCACATGCAAAATGGTCCGACCAACTTCAAAGGCACATAGAAACCACAAGTTCCCTTCGATTCATCGGCACCCTTTTTTTTTTTTTTGAGGTTAGATTTAGTCGGCTATCTATTAAATAGAATACTGCCTAAACATCTTAATTAACTTATATGCCATTCATAAATAATATTAATAGAGATCATGAAAGGATATGAGGTTTTTTTTTTTTTTTTTTGAGGTCGTAGGTCGAAGACATACGGAGACAAAAGAAAATAAAATGCAAAGCACATGTTTGGCTCCGAATTTTATTCTTTATTTCGAAAGAAGAAAATGTCATTTCTCAAGCATAGTATTTCTTTACCGCATCGAGTTTACAGGTTTGACTATATCATCCCCATCCATACTAGTCAAAAGAAGTGCACCTCCCGAGAATACCTTCCTTACTACATACGGGCCTTCATAGTTGGGTGACCACTTGCTTCGTTCTCTCCGGGTATTGATAGGACTTTTCAAAGCACCAAATCTCCCTCACAAAATTCTCTTGGTCGAACCTTTTTGTTGTATGCATTGGCCACTCTCTTCGATACATTCGTGCATGACAAATAGCCGTCAACCTCTTTTCACCGATCATGTTCAACTCGTTCGTATCTAATTCGAGCCCATTCGCTTCTTCCAACTCGTGTTTCCATGAGTATCCTAAGAGAAGGGATTTCTACTTCCAAAGGCGTCACTGCCTCCATCCCGTAAACCAAGGAATATGGGGTGGCTCCCGTAGACGTTCTTACGGTAGTACGATATGCATGCGGAGCATATGTGAGCATTTCATGCCGGTCTCTATATGTAACCACCATTTTCTACACGATCTTCTTGATATTCTTGTTTGCGGCTTCGACCGCCCCATTCATCTTAGGTCGATATGGTGTTGAGTTCAAGTGCTTAATTTTCCATCGTTTGCACAATTCCGCTATCATCTTTCCATTGAAATTCGAGCATTGTCGGTAACTAAAGTGCTTGGCAAGCCGTATCGACAAACCAAGTTTTTCTCTATGAACCGCTGGACCACTTTCCGAGTGACATGAGCGTAAGAAGCGACTTTGACCCATTTAGTGAAATAGTCAATTGCCACCAAGATGAAACGACGACCATTGCTTGCTTTTGGATTAATAGGGCCAATGACATCTAATCCCCACATGGCAAAAGGCCAAGGGGACACCATATTGTTCGAGTGGAGCGGGAGGAGCATTGATCCGATCTCCGTAAACTTGACATTTATGACATTTGCGGACATACTCTATACAATCTCTTTCCATCGTTAACCAAAAATATCCACATCGTTGCATTTGACGAGTCATAATGTGGCCATTTGCATGGGTTGCACAAATTCCTTCATGGACCTCCTTAATCATCTTCTTAGCCTCTACGGTATTTAAACATCGAAGAAGTGTTCCGTCAAAACTCCGTTTGTACAAAACCTCACCATCCAAGTAAAAATCCATGGATAATCTTCTCAAAGCCTTCGATCTATCTTGGATATGCACGAGGGATACTCTCGATTCTTTATGAACATCCGGATGTCATGGTACCATGGCTTGCCATCTATTTCTTCTTCAATAGCACAACGATGAAGTTCGGTGAATTTCGGTTTCAATACAAATGGGCCGTATCCCGACCCCCATATCAAGTCGAGTCATCGAAGCTAGTGTTGCTAGTGCATCGGCAAATTGATTTTTATCTCTCCCTAAATGAGCAAACTCAATTTCATCAAACTCTTCGGCTAGTTTGGTCGGATAAGCTCGATAAGGTTTCAACTTCTCATCTTTGGTTTGCCATTCTCCTTTGACTTGGTAAATTATCGGCATCGAGTCACCGTATACTTTAAGATTTGTGATCCCTCCGTCTATAGCCGCCTCTAAACCATGTATGCAAGCTTCATACTCGGCTATGTTGTTGGTGCGGTCAAACCGAAGTCGGATGGCTATCGGATATCGCTTACTATCCGGAGAGACTAGTATCGCTCCTATACCATTGCACGATACATTCATCGCCCCATCGAAATACATAGTCTATTTTTCAACATCGGACTCCACTGCTTCAATTTCGGATGCCATGATGTTCTCATCGGGAAAATCAAAGTTCAATGGTTCATAATCATCAAGCTGCATTGTACGCAAATGGTACGCGATTGCGCTCCCTTTCACCGACTTTCCGGTCATGTATACGATATCATATTACGCCAATAAAACTTGCCATCTTGCAATTACGCTTGACAAATATGGCTTCTCGAAGATATACTTGAGGGGATCTGTTTTCGATATCGGCCATGTCGTATAGTACAACATATACTTGTCT
The DNA here is from genome assembly GCA_963924115.1 of Dovyalis caffra. Lineage (NCBI taxonomy): Eukaryota > Viridiplantae > Streptophyta > Magnoliopsida > Malpighiales > Salicaceae > Dovyalis > Dovyalis caffra. The sequence goes on from CAWUPB010000351.1 coordinate 1,650,437, forward strand.
AAGCCGTCGGGTGCTCCATATTAGGCCACAACATAACTTTTCTAAGGGATCGTATCGAGACTCACAATCATTGAATTTCTTACTCAAAAAGTAAATGGCTTGCTCCTTTCTTCCGGTATCATTATGTTGCCCCGAACACAACCCATTGCTGACTCGGTGACCGTCGGATACGGAATCAAAGGTCGACCGAGCACGGGTGGGACAAGAAGAGGACTTTGTAGATACTCTTTGATCTTGTCAAAGGCCGACCGGCATGCATCGTCCCAAATTCTCGGATTGTTCTTTCTCAAAAGCCGAAAGATGGGTTCACATGTAACTATGAGTCGTGAGATGAATCGGGCTATGTAGTTCAAGCGGCCTAGAAAACCTCGGACTTCCCTCTCACTATTGGGTGCCGGCATTGCTCGGATGGCTTTAGTTTTGTCGGGATCCACCTCTATCCCTCTATTGCTCACCACAAATCCCGGTAGTTTTCTCGATTTAACCCCAAATGTGCACTTGGCTGGATTCAACTTCAATCGGTACTTTCTCAACCGCTCAAACAGACTTTCTCAACGTCCGTATATGATCCCCTTCGAGGCTTTGTCTTAGCGATCATGTCGTCCACGTACACCTCTATTTCCTTATGCATCATGTCATGAAAAAGGGTAACCATAGCCCGTTGATAAGTTGCTCCGACATTTTTCAAACCAAATGGCATGACTTTGTAACAAAAGGTTCCCACTGGGGTGATAAAAGCGAGTCTTCTCCATGTCCTCCTCTGCCATTTTGATCCGATTGTATCCCGAGAAACCATCCATGAAGGAGTAAGTGGAGTTCTTTGCGGCATTGTCTACAAGCATGTCAATGTGGGGCAATGGGAAATCATCTTTGGGACTAGCCTTGTTTAAGTTTCGAAAATCAACACACATCCCGATCTTTCCATTTTTCTTGTTGACTACCACGATGTTTGACACCCAAGTTGGATATTTAATCACCGGAGGAATCCGACTTCAAATTGCTTGATGACTTCTTCTTTGACCTTCATAAGAACATCCGGCCTCATTCTCCTCAACTTTTGTTTTTCTGGTTTATGATCAAGGAATAAAGGGATTTTATGTACCACTATACCGAGCATCTAAACCGAGGCATATCCTCATACGACCAAGCAAACACATCCATGTACTCCTATAGTAAGGCAATCAAACCCTCTCTTTCTTGTTACGATATCATGGTTTCGATCTGCAGTTCTTTTTACTATCCTCGGTGCCCACGTTTATGTTTTCTAGCTCTTCTTGATGAGGTTTTATGGCCCGTTCGGATAACTCGACTAGCTTAGTAAATTCATCCACATCCTTGTCCTCAAATTCTTCTTCATCCATGGCAATCAAATTCTCCTCAAATTTAGGCCAAACATGTTCGATGCAATTATTTTGGAATTTTAGAAGATGCTCATTTTCTATATCCACGAAAATTAGAAAATGTGAAAATAAAAGGAATGGAAAAGAAAAAGAAAAATGGCACGGTGTTTAAGAGAGTTCATGATCTCATATTAATATCATAGATAAATGCTCCACATAAGTCTTTCTTGGTATCTTGAGCTAGAATACCAAAAGATTAAGATGTTCAAAATGAAAAGAAGCGAGTAAATTACTCAATAGTATAGGTAGGCGGAATCTCCTCTTCCTTCCAATTATTGAGCCCCTCCCCGACGCTCCTTCCTTGATCGGCGAGTCAATAGGCGGCATTTCCTCTTGAGTGTTGACGATTAGTTGTGGCGGCATCACGGACCGAGGAACAACCACTATCGATTCGGGATTGCCGACTTCTTCATTCCTTGACTCCCCCTCCGGGTGATTGATGGACAAATCCACCACTTGTTGCCCCCAAGTTCACTACTTCATGATTCGATTGATGACACAAGCGGCGGTAGGGGAAAGTAACTCGAATGTGAGGAATCATAATCCTTTCTTCATTAGGCTCTCGACCTTTGATTCTAGCCAATCGTTTTTCTTTCTTTTGCTCGATAACCCTCGGATAATCCTTCCTAGTAGGTTTGAATCCCAAACCAAAACGGTAATCCGAATTGGCTTGCGTCAACACATTCACGGCTCCCAACATTCCGACATTGCAATCACGGTTCCATGGGAGTCCATATTTCATCAAGTATTTTGTTGCCATCATTGTAGCCACGGACACTTCGGCCTTCTTCGAAAGGTATTCTCCGGCACCGGTTCCGCATTGACGATTTCAAATGCATGTAGATTACCATCTCGACTTCCTTCACTCTCAATATAAGGCACCGACACATTTTTTAGCGAGAGGTAGTGCCTCTTCACGCCATCACGGTGACTAGCTTGCCATTAGCCATATATTTCAATCTTTGGTGAAGTGATGAAGTCACGGCCCAGTGAGTGAATCCGGGGTCTTCCCGAAGCATGCTATAGGATGGCTGAATATCGATGACCTGTAAAGTAACTAGGAGCTGATTGGGCTCGATATCCAAGTTGATATCGATGTCTCCTATCACCTGTCTTGGAGATCCATCATAAGCTCTAGCCATCATGCTACTAGGACGCATATGAGATGCATCAGCTGGTAATCGATCCAAAACCAACTTGGGTAAAACATTCAAAGCGAGACCCATTATCGATTAGAACTTTGGCAATCACATGTTCTTTGCATTTGATCTGTGATGTGTAGCGGCTTGTTATGGCTCGTGCCTTCGGGACCCGATTCATCATCGGAGAAAGACAAATAGTTGGTAGCTCGAATTCTACCCACCAAATTTTCCATGGCATCGGCGGTGACCTCTTGAGGGACATATGCTTCATTTAAAACTCTTTGCAACACTTTTCGATGCAATTCCGAACTCATGATTAATGACGAGCGGGGAGATCTTGGTAGGTGTTTTCCTTAGTTGATCCACCACGCTATAGTCACCATTTTTCATCACCTTGAGAAATTCAATTGCCTCTTCATCATCTATAGGCTTGTTTAATTCTCCAACCTTCGTGAGGTCTGCTACTTCCTTGCCTTTTGCCTTTCCGGATGCTTCCAACTCTTTAGGTGTATAACAATGTCCACTCCTAGTAAGGCCCGTTACATCACTACCCGTTGACATATTCATGATCGGATAGTTATGATTAAGCGTATTGTAAGGTGGGGCTAAACGGATCTTCGGCATTGTCAAAATCATCCTCGGAGGCCCATTGCTCGTTGGTTGGTAGCGGCACAAATCATCATAATTGGTTCCCTGTGGTGAAACCATGCCTACAAATTGCTCTCTATGTGCCTCCTCTACTCGTAGAGTCCCCAGCATCATCATAGTCTCTACCTCCTTATGAAACTCTTCACATTTATCGATATCATGCCCTTTCACTCGATGATACCGACAATGCGGGTCCCAATCATCTCCGATTTGACGGTTAAGCGGCTTTCTAAGGCAATCGGCTTGGGATAGCATTGTGTATAACCGATCCATAGATACCTTCACCTTCTTCTCCTCTTGATCGAACTTCTTCCCTTCCGGTGTTATCATACCGACATTACTCCCCCGTAGCATGACTTGGGAGTGGATTAGTATTGATATTCGGAGGGCTTGAATCATCAAAACTTATCCATTTATGTTTGATAAGCTCCCTCACTTTTCTCTTAAAAGCCAAACAATCCTCGATGGAGTGCCCATTGATACCATTATGGTATTCACATTGTTCATTGCTTTTGTACCATGAGGGAAATGGAGGTCGCACGAGCTCTGCGGGAATAGGGACTACTTGCCCTATATTAACCAATCGTTGAAACAACTCTTTTAGAGAGAAGGGCGGGGGTGGTAAAGGTTCATAGTCTTCTCTATTGTAGTTGTAATTACGGTTGGGTCGATTGCGTGGTATTTGGTGGAAATTCGAAGGACCACGAGGTGGTCTTGCTGAACGTGGAAATTGGTTGTTTTGGTAAGTGGGTATAGTGGGATGATATTGGGGTGGCAAATTTGGTGGTAAGGTGGGTAGTTTTGACTTGGTGTTGGTGGTCTTATTTGGGTGGAGGGAAAGGTGGCGGCTATGGTATGTGTTGGATATTGTGGTTGGGGGTAAGGCGATGGTTGTGTTTGGTAATGACTTTGATTGGTGTATTGTCTTGAGTTGTTCCAATAGCTTGAGGGTCCGTAGGTTGCCACTTGATTGACTTCCCCTTCCCTTCTCTTGGTTCCCATGCTTACCTTCTTTTACGCTCCCCAGAGATCTTTCCGGCCTTGATGGCTAGCTCTACTCTTTCTGCAATGACCACTATATCCGTGAAGTTTGTTGAAGCATTTCCAATCAAATACTCAAAGTAGGGTGCTTTGAAAGTATTCGAGAATATGGAGATTAATTCGGGCTCGGGTAGTGGCGGGTGAATGCGAGCGGCCACTTCACGCCACCTTTGTGCATACTCCTTGATCGTCTCTTTAGCCCCCTTTTCCATACCTTGTAAGTCTGACTCGGTTCGGAGCTACCTCCATGTTAAACTTGTATTGCTTAAGGAAAGCATACGCAAATCTTTCCACCTTCTAATCTTAGATCCTTCCGGCCTCGTATACCGGCTCGGTCTTGACCCACCTAAACTCTCATGGAAGAAGTGTATTAGCAATTTTTCATCATGTACAACCTACTGCCATTTTGCTACGGTAAACCCTCGAGTGGGTCGTGGGACATTGAGTTCCGGTGTACTTGGCAAAATTCGGGACCTTGAATTTTCTTGGAATTACCACGTCGGGTACTAGGCACATTTCGAAGCCTTGGTCGGGTCATAGATGTCTCCTCCCTCAACGGCTCTCGGACGTTCTTCTAGAGCCATTAACTTGTCTATACTTGGACCTTCAGCTTGCCTTATAATCATGAGTTTCCTCCCTTATAGGATCCATTGCGGGTAGGGGTGGCCTTTGTGGCACTCGTGGATCCGCCGGATATGCTCCAGTAGCATGTGAAGTTTCGGCATAGAAAGCATCTTGGTTGGTTGCATGTGTGTTGGATGGCCCAACTTGACCGAGCAATGGAATTGCGGGTGATATCTCGGGTTGTGTACGTTCCCGATTCAAGATACCTCCCCTACTTACTGCCTCTTGAAATAAGATCCTCGATTGCGCCATTTCCTCCTTCGGGAATTCAACATCTTGCTTGACGCAGCCTGCTCTTGTCTTGCCACTTTCTTCGTTCTCCATTTGGCGGGCCACGAACCTAGTGTTGTGGACGCGTGGAGGGGATTGAGCTTTGGTGGAGCGGCCTATGTTTCACGATCACGAAAACAACTAAAAGAATATATGTACGGTGAATATACGGTATGTACATGCATGATTTGAACTGGGTTAGATACCTTTTTGTGTTCGCTGCACATTAAATCATGACGAGTTTGTATTAAAGACGGGCCGGATCAAAGCTCGGTATTCGGCGAAGGCAATAGAGACCCCACGAGATACTTTGGGCGACTTGGGAGATATATCTCCCCCTTATTTTGATTGCGGCATACACACTCAGTTGATCTCGTGATATGATGACACGCGTGAAAGGCCATGCTCAAGAAAACTAAAAATATCGACTTCTAATGGATTCTTAATCGCGACATAAAGATAGTTTTCACTACAAAACAAAAGGTCACAAAAGTAATGTTATTACATAGGGTATTTTCAATACATTGAAATTCGAACTTCTAGCACGTCCTAAACGTGACTTAGAGCCATTTTCCAAAAAGGAAATTACAAACATGAAAATCCCTATTACAAAACCTATTCTAGATTCGGCCATAGCATCGAAACCCTCGTAGGCGATCATGCCATTCACGAAGCCTTCGGAGTTGCTCAAAAAGAGCTGAACTTGCTCGTCTCTCGGATGTATGCCATCGGCTAAATCCTCCATGGTGTGTCGCATGTGTAGGGCATAATTCTTAGCATTACGGGCTTGCGAGTGGTATTCCATGGTCCTACTTCCCCATTCGGCTACTTCCCTCCTCGGGACATCTCTTTCCCTTTCAACAACCATTTTCTCATCATGAAGATTAGTTAACTCATCCATCGAGAAGCTGTGAGTTTGGTTGCATTCTCATGTTTTTCATTGAGCGATCGATGATCCTTCTTTATCTGTCTTACTAACCCCTTTGATCGTTGAAGTTGATCACGAAGCTCCTTGTTTTCTTTTTCTAAAGCACTCGTTGCGTGGTCTTTCAAGTCAAGAGTTTCTTCCAACTTTCTTTTCTTTTGAGTTAGTTCGGTCACTTGAGTATTCGGGACTTCATTAAATACTTCATGTTGGGCATTTATCTCTTGGCGGATGTCCTCCATCGTCTCACTCCTCGGTCGAGAGGGACCCTCGAATGGTGGCACACGATATCCTTTTCCCCTAGTGCTTTGCCATTTAGGATACCACGGCGTGGTTCTTCCGTCTACTCTTCTTTCGGGAGTGACTATCCCTCTATTTCTCCACGCGACCTTTGCTTTTTCCAAAAGTTTCCTTGAGACTTTCAAATCTTCATAACACTCGACCAAATCCATGGTTCTCGGTATAAACTGTTCAAAACCCAATCTGTCTCGGGAACATATTCGGGCAATAGGCGATACAACAACGTGCTCCGATTAACGGTATCCAAGGATAATCTCCACGATAAGCCAAGTAAGACCGAGAAAAAAGCATATTGTGCCCTCCAGGTGAAATTCGACTTCTCTAAACTCCGGAACATACCCGTCCATCTTGTTTTTCCCAACTCATTGAGGGGGTGTCTAGCAAAGTTCTCTAGTTTGGAATGTAAGTGCCATGGCGTGCGAAAGATACCCGAGGCCTTACCGGTCACTATGTGGCTAACCGTCCAAACAAACGGTAGTGGGACACGGCACCTCAAATGTCCCTCCCCTTTCCTTCGATAAAAATTCAAAGATGAGAGTGTTTACTGCTAGGATTGTAGCGGTAGGGTTGATTTTGAGGGATACTACACTTTTGAACACATTTACCGCTTCGAAGTCGATCATACCTTCGGTGACGGTAATAGTACCAACCCATATATGCCCGATGCCGGTATTCGAGTACGAGGCTATTGTCCTTGTCATGTAGGTGTTTTGTGAATTCTGTTTGGAGGAGATTCCAAAACCATCCATGCGTTTGACCCCTACTGCGTCCTTTGCTTATCGGCAATGGTCGAGTTTATTCCGATTAACCATGTGAAGTGTGCTTAGAGCTTGTTCGGGAGAGTCTGTAGAAATAGATCGCCTTTGATTCGGGAAATGCTAGCAAAGCCTCATACTCTTCTAGTGTGGGCGACATATCCACACTCCCAAAAGTGAAACAGCGGTGATTACGGATCCCAATGCCCTATCATGGCTTGGAAGCACGAGATACGAACCTTGATCTTAAGCGAGTGAGCTATATCACCATACATCTTTTGGAAGTCAAACCTATCGGTAGAAGTAAGCATTTCCCAGCAATTAAGTAGTGGTCCCATATTGGGTAGCTTGTCGGAGAGTTTTGCTTTCTCGGGCGGTTTCGACACAAAGCTCGGGGGCAAACAATCTCCCTCGTCAATTTGGGCCCGCTCCGATCGACCCTAAAATCCTCGATGTCATTTACGGTTTCTTTTGTCATGATTTAACGTGAAGGACCACTGCGAGAATCGAGGGTTAGTATTTACATCATTGAAAAATGATTCGTGTCTTAATCGAGTCAACCACTAGTGGATAGGATCTAGCTCGTGTACAGTTTGGCGAAGGCTGGTCTAATCCTGAATCTTTTCAAGCTCTTGAGCTGTCTAAATTACCGGTGGGGTAATCCGGCCTACGACCTTATGTGTTAGGAGGTAGGGGAAGGTTATTCCACCATTTCCTATACATAGGGCGAGTTCCGGTCCAAACAAGAGTCGGAAGAGCATCGGTAGACTTTCGTCATACTTGCCTCCAAATCTCTCTATCTAAATCATAACGGGGTTTAGCTCGGGTCCAGAGCTTTTGTAGGTTTCATTCGTGGCGTGTGTGCAACGGTTCAAAAAAAAAAAAAAACATATAACCCGAGTTCAAAATGCATTAAGCATGTATAAAATTAAAAGGAAATAAATTGCAAAAATTTAAAGACAATAAAATAATACAAGAAAATAAATGACTTGAAAAATAAAGGAGACATAAAGAAATAAACGGCAAAAGTAAATAAAGAAAATAAATTTGCAAGGACTAAACTTATGGCACGACATATCTCCCAGGTGGAGTCGCCATTACGTCACTACCCGAGCGTCGGACGAGACTCCCATAAAAAAAAAATCTATCCGGTGATATCACTAGTTTCGGATCTTTATTTTATCTTTAAGACTATTTGCGAGTTTGGAGTCGCCACCTAGTATTGAAGGAACTAGGAACCTAAAATTGGCATTGGTTCGGAGATTACTATGGTAAGGAGTCGGTTACGCTTATGGGAAGATAATTAATCACCCAAAAGTGCCATTTTCTAAGAAAGGTACCACATGTAGCTTAGTCCTAAATTATCTCCTAAAGTATTTTATTTTTGCCAAATTATTTTTCAGTTCTTGAGACTCCAATTTTTCAAGTCAAATTAAGTTTTTTATTTTTGAGCGTGGCATCGTATTGAAACGATCGTCGGACCCCTTTCATCGAGAGACACGTCGGTTCAAACATCGGATCCACCTTTTTGAGTCTCGACACAACAGGTGTGTCGGAGAACACTTGTTTATTAGAAAAAAAAACTTTTTTTTTTTTGACTAACAACGATCCCTATCGGATAGGAGACTTTGTTAAAAAGTTTTATGATTTTTTTTTGTTATTTTTTTCTTTTATTTTATTATTATATTTTATTTATTTATTTATTTCTTTTTAAGAAGGGTTATCATCGGTCCCTAAAACTTAGGAGACTTGACAATCTTCTACTTATTACTTACTGAACCTAATTAATAAACAAATAAATTAAAGCTACATGAATTAAATAAAAGAAATCAAATGCGAAATTTAAATTAGTAACGAGACATACATAAAATAAATTCCAGATTAAAAATTACATTAATTAAAATAATAAAAACAATTCAATAGCTAATTTTAATACGAAATAACAAAATCCCAACAAAAAAATTCACTCTTTTTTCTTACTCTTTTTTTTTTTTTTTTGGGTCATCCGGCCGAATTTCTCTTCTTTTTCTTTTATTTGCGAATTGGATGAAATTTCGGTCCAGTCCATTAACCCGTGGGTTGGGCATGACCCGACATTTAAAACCAAAAAAAAACCCAAAAACCAAACCCAAAACCCATTTAAGCATAACTTAAGATCAAAACCCCTTTTTCTTTTTTTTTTCAATTTCCCTTTTCTCCTCTCTCTTTCCCGTTTCTCTTTCTTCTCATTCTTTCCTTCTCTCTACCCGATTGCCATGGACGAACCGGGTTCGTCCCTTTTTTTTTCGTTTTCTTCTCTTTCTCCTTTCCCGCACCCTCTCTTCTTTCTTTTCCTTCCCTTTCTCCTTTCTCTCCCTTTCCGTCTCTCTTTTTTTTGTAACATGTTGCTTGCTTGCCATGGACGAACCGGTGGAGGTTCGTCCATGGCGGCTTGATCCCTTTTCTTTCTTTCTTCTCCCCTTTCTTTCCTTCTTTCCACTTGCTCAAACAAAAACCCCCAAATCAATTTCTAAAAATTTTCTCCAATTCGATCGAACCCTAATTTTTCAATTCTTCAAATTTTCATGCGATATTGCTTTGATTAGAGTGAAATCAAGTTAATTCGACCCTTTAGGACTCAATTTTATCAAAACCCCCAAATCTATTCTTCAAATTTTTACAATTTCGAAAAAAATCCTAAATTTAAATCGGACTTAAATTGAAACAAAAAAACGAAATTGAAGAGAAATTAGAGGGATTACCTAAAAGAATTGGTTGGAATGGATGAGGACTGCCTTCGATTCGGGTAAATTTAATTTCTCCTTTTTTTTTTTTCTCTCTCTTTTTTCCTTTCTTGTCGATTTGCCTCTTTTTTTTTTTTATCGCTAACTCTCTCCTAGTTTTTACGAGGCTTCACTCTTAATTTTCTTGGATATCGGACTAAAGAAAAAAAATCCCTCCTCCCCTATCTTTTTTCTTTTTTCCTCTTTTTTTTTTTTTTCTTTGCTGCCCTTGTATGTATATATATATGTGAATGTGGCTTGGTTGGTTCCCCCACTATGATGGCGGGGGATTTTACGTAGGTTTTACGGAGTGGGCGTGTCGACCATTTTTTGGTCCTAAGGGATGGCTATGGCGGAGGTCGGTAAGGGGAAGGTAGTGCGATTCTTGCAATTTGCAACATGGTGAGGTTGCGGGAATTGAGGGATTGCCTCGAGATTGCTAGATATGGGGGAAGTTGTACGGAGGGACTTGTGGGAGTTGTGTGGGCTGAAGCAGTGAGGCTCGTTGGAAGCACTTGTGGAGGTTGTATGGTGATTCGAGTTGCTTAGAATATGCGGCGAGTAGGGTGGTCTGGCGAGTAGAGGGTGCCGAAATTGTTGACTTGAGAGGAGTTGGGCGACTGCAAGTTGAAAATTTTTTTGTTTTGTTTTGTATTTTTGTATTTTATTTTATTTTTTGTAATTTGGTTCTGAATTATAAATAAATAAATAAAAGAAAAATTATATATATATATATATATATATATATATATGTATGTATGTATATATATATGTATGTATGTATGTATGTATCTATGTATGTATATATGTATGTATGTATGTATATATGTATGTATATATGTATATATGTATTTTTTGTCTTGATTTTATACAAAGCAAGCCTAAATTTAAAAAATGAAAATAAAATAAAGAACACAAAAATAATACACAAAAGGTAAAATTTTAGGGTATGACGGTTTATTCATGGTGCATCCATGTGATGCATGCGTATTCGAGTATGTGGTATAATTAGCATGATTTTTATAATCTATTATATTGAACTTTCTAGTAATTATTGTATAATATTATTTTGTTTAAGAACAAGATGATGGTTTCGAGTTTGGTAGGAAAAATAATGAATCGAGCAAGAAAACCCAAAACCTAATGAGGAAAGAGAGAAATTTTAAAGAGGCTTAGAGGAGTCATACAAACATGTGAAATAATAAAAAGAAGTTAGCTACTCGGTCATGTGACTTAAAGGAGGAAACCATGTGGAGTTTCAAGTATAACAAGCCATACGGGCGAAGCATTCCACATGGCCGTGTGGGTGATTGAACCTAGCAAAACTCAAGGAAAGAAGAAGACCATACAGGCAGTAGGCTAAAAACATGGTTTGTAATGTAAAGTCACACGTCCGTGTCTCTAAGGCAAAGAAGGTATACACGGGTAGAAGCTTGGCAACACGGAGTGAAGAACAAAGTTACACAATAGTGTGCCCTAGTTAGTAAGTTATGTAGCACTTAATTTCCAAGGCTCCAAACCGTGTGATATCAAGCAATAAACCATGTGACTTTATGTATCAAGTTGTATGGCCATGTGATGTTGACACATACATGATATAACCATAGTTTTAGGTATAAATAGCAAAGCTAGGGTATTATTTAGACACTCTCCTCTCTCACTTTCCTCTCTTCTAACTCTTTTACGGCCACCATTAGTAGAAATTCTTTGTATAATATATTATGAATAACTAAACTTCATTCTTAGTTGAATTAAGTTGAAGCTTTTGGCTAATCACCGTAAGATTATTGGTTTTATTTCTAAACTTATCTCTATTAGGTATTTTCTATTTTTTTTATGTGATTCATTTATAATTGTATGATTAAATTAATTAAAGTACACACTAGTTGTTTATTCATATTACTTATCGCTAGCTAAGTATTTAAGTTCGTGTAATTTTTTGTCTAAACTTACCTATGGTAGTAATTAGAGGTTGATGATTATATGATGTTTTCATTCAATTTCTTAGAAAACATAAAATTAGGTTACATCTTCTCTCACATTTAGGAAGGTGGCTTAGCTTCACCTATCTTTCTCATCTTAATTTTGTTATTGGATTAAATCTATCTAACACTTAGTAAGTTGTTCAATAACTACAAAATTAATTGGGCATCATATATTCAGTTAATGACTAGGTGAGAAAAGATTGGGGTCAATATACATGTTGTTGTCTTACGATGAATATTCATGTTTAGGATGAGTTAATTATTTAATCAATGATCAACGACCAAACAAAAAGTGGATACCGAAGTTTGACCAAGGCCTTTCTCATATTGTTATCTTTTACAATTTTATATTATTTTCAAGCGTCTCAAACACACAAAACCCCTTTTACACTACAAGAATGATCAAACAACCAAAATAATTGACTCGCTTTTCTTTTCCTATGGGTTCAAACCTTACTTACCCTAATTACATAATTGTGATTAAAAGGTTTGTAAGAACACATATAAGTAACTAATTGGTTGGTGGTACGACACACTATTAGTGACTTGTTATGAATGTTACATGTTTTTAATGATTTAAAGGTATGTATGTGAGGGTTATGTTTATGGAATTGAATTTCATTAAATGTATATGCACATCATAATCATGAAAGAAGATTTCAAGTTCATGATTTGATGAAAGGAAAAGGAAACAAGAAAAAAATCTTTCAAAGGAAATGACTTGGTACCTTCGAGGATATGGGAGAGGATGAATCACCCACTCTTGAGGAAAAGAGCATGCTAAAGGAATGATATGGTGTATACTTTTAGTATGCAAAACATGTCAAGGGAATGATCTAGTGTATACTTTGACATGTAAGGACATACTAAGAAAATGATCCGGTGTATACTCTTAGTGTGTAAAAGGAAATGAGGACATGCCAAGGTAATGATCCGATGTATATTCTTAGCATGTCAAGGAAAAAGATTGCACACTAAAGGAATGATCTGATATATACTCTTAATGTGTAAAGGAAAATGCCATGGGATGGTACCAAGTGCTTTTGTTATGTTTTTTCACAGATTTCATGTTTTTATAAAGGAAAAGAATTTCAAAGGCATGAAAATGTTTTTGTGAAAGTTGCATCATGAGCATTCTTCCATAAAGGTAATCATATGCATTACATGAGTTATACTTACCGAGCATTCTCTTACTCACCATTTGTTTCTTATGGTGTAAGAAATGATAAAGATAAATGAAGGGTCACTCGTCAAAACAAGTGATGGGCTTACCCATTTTATGTGTTTTGGCTTTGGGTCGTTGAGTATGGGAATCATGTATGGCTTAGTTTGATTTTGGTGTATAGCAAGATAAGCATTTTGGGATGTATGTAAATGAATTAAGAAAATGTAAATGGAAAGGTTAGTTTCAATGTTAACTATAGTTAAGTTAGCCTTGTTAGCCATAGAAATTAGATGCTCTAAATGACTAATATGGTTAGGATGATATAATTGATAAGAATATGAAAATGATTGCATTTCAAGATAAAAAGTAAGGAACTAGGTAGGAATATGAAAGTTAAGACTAAAAGAGAACATAATGGTTAAATTATTATGAATTTTAAATAAAATTAGTAATAGGCTTAATCGAACTTAAAGGTATGGAGGAAAAATTTATATCCAAATTATGTAAAGGTGGACCTAATATCCTATACTCCGTAGGGACCTAAAGTATGATAAATGCCCACTTTCACAAATACATTAGTAAGGACAAAGGAGGAGGCTTCTTGGTTTACATTCATTGCACTTTCAATGTAGGTTAATGCTGGTAATATCCATGAACTATCTAGGTCCTAGGTCATGGGTGTTAGAGAGCAGATATCATGAAAGATCATGTATGCTATAAAGGTACAGAATAAAATAAAAATTTTTCTCCATCTAAAGATCCCAAGATCATGCTCGTTGAATCAACTAACCATATATACATTAATTAAAGCATAAATAAAGGATTACCTTTTGTAGCGTAGCTTTTAACCTTAGCGAGAAAATGAGTCGTCTAAGCCTCCGACCTTTATTGATAATCCACGTAGTCCAAGCACTCACATAAAAAACACTCAAAATTAGTAAAGTGCTAGCTCCACATTTTTAACTTTTTTTAGTGTTTTTCATTTTAGAAATCTATTCGGAGATATTGTGAGATAACCCTAAGAGAGAGCAGAGAAGTGGCACATGCTAGGGTAAGGAGAAAACTATTTTTCTCATTTTTTCGTTCGTTGTGTAGCCCTATTTTCTTACCCTCTTTGTTGCACATCCCCTTCTATTTATAGGGGGAGAGGCTTCCTTATCCCCTAAGGAGAAGGAAACTAGAAAGGGAGGCGAGCTTGTCCCGTGTGGATTTTAAGTTGTTGCTTCCTAATCTTTCAAGGATTAAGAGTTATTAGGCATGTGAACTTTTTTTTTTTTTTTTTGATCTTATCCTTTTAAACATTTATCCTTATCAAATAAGGTTTAAGTTTATCCTCCTATAAAAATATCTTACGAGCTTTTTAATTAAACCTATTGGTCTAAATTCCTTTAACCTAATTAATTACTAATTAATTTAGACTATCCAAATAACTTAGGTAAGATATTTTTAGAAGGCTCACATTAGGAAACAATTTTTCAAATTACCTTTAAAGTGAAATTAGGAAACTAATTTTATTTTTAGGTAATTTACTCCTAAATTTGGAACTAACTTTCAAATAACGAAACTAATTTCTAATATAGAAAACTTTTTATTTTTAAAAAATTTTCATTTTAGGAAACTTTCAATATTGGAAACTCGTTTTCCAACATCTTTGCTTTTCTTTTATTATGTGAATGCTTAGACTTATGCATGTGACTCTATAGGCTCCTAGATATAGGGCAATGTATCAAGAAAAAAAGATACCTCTTTTATCTCTAGAAACATAAATCAAGATTTGCCTCTAGCAAGACATTATGACTACCCAATTCTCTAGGAGGATCAATTAATCCGTAATTACCTTTCACGAGTATGATTACCATATAATTCAGCCCTTATGTTAATTTATCATAGTGTGATCTCAAACTTAGTTATTCGATCCGTTCGATTATAATTACACAAGTTTTCTTCAATTCCTAAATGTTTTATCTCTTAGAGTAAACCAACTATGCTCTATTGGTGTACTTATACTATGGCCATAGCTTTTCTTGAGCCGACATTAATCAAAGTGCAATGTGATAACTCCTTTAGCATATAAGGAATGATATGTCCTATCTTAGTCATCCACCTTTCTTAATTAGATTCCTAGTGAATCTAATGAATTACCTATGTGCAACCCTTTACCGGGTTCATCAAAATGAGAATGAAAATACATAAATCCTCTAATGAGATAATCATAATGAATTCAAGTGTAAAGATCAGTTGTACTCATATCATATGAGATTCCCATAGGCTAAACCAAATGGGTTCTCATGACGAGTTAAGTCTAATGATATGTTCTCAAACATTAATCACCTAAGTATATGCTTTGGCATCATCATGTCAATAGATGTGAGATCTCCTATTACTATCATATAGCGTGAATATAACACTCATAAGTCTAACCGCATATAGTCAATGTCTATTCCCGACAATGCGACGACTTAGAACTTTTAATGATATCATTTATTTGCATTAATGTTTGTCTCACATGTTTCAATTAATCACTAATGTAAATGCATTACATATATAATTCTATCTAATTTTATTCAATAAATAAATATAAAAAATAAAAATTAATAGAAAGACTTCTTTTATTACTAATAAAATAAATAACGTAATGATACAATAACTCAAACCTATCCAAACATGGTTGGATCTTGGGCACTTACACTAACAATCCTCCATTTGCTGTAGAGCTAACCAGCCATATCCTTTAATCTCGATGATTGAGTAAGGGTCCCATGTTTCAGCTATGAAAAAGGCTTAGTCAAGGAGTTAGTTATATTATAATTAGTGTGGACCTTTTCTATCTTTATGTAGTCATGACTAATAATCTCCCTAATCGGATGGTAGCATCATAGTAAATGCTTAGACTATTGATGAGACCTTGGTTCCTTATCCCGTGTCTGTAGCTTTGTTACTATCGTAGTATAATAATATTAGATCAATAATACTAAGAACCACTTTAGTTGGCCATCAAGCCATGTGACATTGGAAGAAATCCTTTCTTTGATTATTTGATACTAAAACTTTTAGTATCATATCAATGTATCTATCTTGGGAGACCCCTCATAGTTATCTATCTCTATTGATCATGACTCTTAGAATGTAGGCTATCCTTTCATGTGATACTTGGAGAAATTTTTTTTGGATATCTCAATCTTTTATACATTACAATATGATAATGTTTAAAGTCGAGAAGTAGTTTGTTTAATTGTAGAATAACCATGACTTGTAGGCTTCCACTAACATTTTTAGTACACAAGGTTTATCTTTGTTTTTGTGAAAAAATCAAATTCTTTGACTATTTCACCAAAATATCGACTTTAATTCCTAGAGGTAGCTCAAGTCCATAAATGGATCTTTGCATTTTGCAAACCTTATTTGCATGTTCTTTAGAATCATCATGGTGTGTCATCTACACATCCTTTTCATTTGTCATATCTAGGAGTCAATGTCTAACATTATCATTTCTTAAGTGTTAGCTTCATCATCCTTTTTAGGGTACACATCACCATGTGTTGAGACAATAAGATCATATCCATTTATCCTTTAATGAACTCCTTTTAAACTTATGAAGTTCTTGTATTTTTACTTGTAGGGGTAGTTATAATAATTTGTAACCTATATACTTGGGGTTTCATTAATGAAGTGTCATCTTGTGAGTCTACTAGAATCTCATTGAGTTCTAATTTCCTCCTATTATTTCTATCATCCATAAGTTTTGTCGCTAATTGGCTAAAATCCGTTACTAAAGCCGCTTAGCAATGACCAATACACCCATCACTAAATTGCTTATTGCTAAAATTGGTAATGGAAAAATCCTTTCTGTAGCTATATCTATGATGGAATTTCCATCACTAAAATTTATACATCCATAGCTATTTCGATCGTGAGACCCATCGTGAATGACGTTGCTAATTCGTTGCTAATTCCATCGCTGAATAATGATTGATATGTCATTGCTAATATTTGAATATAAGTGCGAGTCATCGTTAAACTATCTTTACTTTGTTGGTAATTATTGTCATTATTCATCGGTATTTCATCGCTATAGGCAATGATTTTTTTTGAAAATGCATTGCTATTCCATTGCTAATTAATTTTGGAATAAAAATAAATATTTTTTTACATTTTATTTCTTTATTTGTTTTTAAATTATTAATATTGTATGTAATAATTGATAATTACAAGCAATAATGTATAAATTAAATATAAATTGATATTAATATTAACAATAACATTCAATAATACGTTTGATAAAAAAACAAAGTCACAAAATTTATTATCACTCATCCTATTTATCTAATCCCTAATCCTCCTCCCGATATTATATGAGGGCTCGATAGGAGGCCGGACTCGGAGGAATGGTGATCTCCCGACCGATCATCTTTTTCATCGCTTCCTTCATCACCTTGTAGTCCCTCCGAAGCTTGTCATTAGCAAGATTGATGGTGTAATGCGACGATGTAGAGAAAGAGCTGCTGCCACTTGACTAGGATAGGTAATGCGTTGCTCGCGTGTGCCTACACCATATAGCGTTTTCGTTTTCTCCTTGACGACCTCGAGGTATATGACATTCTTATCAACTTATGGCTCTAGGATTCCTTCGCTCGCTGTATCGCAACTCGCCTCATAGATGAGTCGTTCCACATGCTTCTGCATAATCAAAATAATGACATCATCATTATAAGATTAAAATAAATTTTAGATTATCTTTTCATATTTAAAATTTGAAATTAAAAAACACTTACCATTTTTTGCTAGGGTGTAGATCGATAAAAGAACCATCTCGTCACTTGTGAGTTGTCTAAAATAACTTAAAATTTGTTGGTTCATAGTCCAATCTTGCCTCCCGAAAAAAATGCATTACAAATAATTTGAGAAGAAAATTTAAATTTTCTAAAACATGTAATTAATAATAAAAAATGTGTAATTTACCAAACAACGAGCGTACTCTTATACGGATATGGAGCCCTCTATATGCTTGGAAGGACCCACATCGCGCCGATGGCTTTGAACAAGCCATGTGATCGAGTCTCACAAAATCGAGTATTACCACGCATCGCGGACATCTTGATTGATAAAAACAAGTCTCGATCACTTGTAAATGAAGTGACCATAACCTTTATTTGCCACAACCTCCCATGTCGCTCTAACAAAGGCCTCGATGGCCAAATCCTAGTCAAAATATTTCAACCAAAAAAAAAAAAATTTATATTAACAAATTTATTTAATGAAAATTTTTTATTTTAATTATAAAGAAAATTGATAATGCATTATCCTAAGTTCACTAAAGTAGAATTATTTAGTGACGTCGGAGATAGACTTTTAAGTTTATCCACTAACATCTAATTGCTTCTTAAAAATCATAGTTATTCTCGTGGCATAATCTCTACTTGACATAAAATTAGAGATATTAAGAAAGACAAAAATTATTGAAATGATATAATAAAGTAAAAAAATATTTATATACCATCCCTAAGTAATATAAATACGTCATCGATTGGAGGAGCTCTATGAACTATCCGGTAAGCGAGGTACATCGGTGGATAGGCTACTCTTGGAGGTCAATGACGAAACCTCCGGTGTCAATATAGGAACATATGTCGCTAGTACGAGATGGGCATCTCGATTTGTTGGGGTAGATGTGCTAGCTCCATGGCTATGAGTGCAACAAGATCTACGTAAAAGGCTTATAGTTAGAGATCCATGATCGATAGTGGTAGGGGATCCTAGTGGACTACCACCGATCGATGATGCTTATCCACGATTATTGAAACATGATCCTGTATTAACTATGAGGGACGATACAATCCGTGAGTCATTGCTTTATGATCTAAGGTTAAGTAAATAAACAAAATATAACAAATATATTATTATAATAAATTAATCAGGAAATAAAAATACTTCATTTGCTACTAATACAAAATAATCAAAATACATAACAAATATTTGGAAGATGTATAAAAGCCGATACTATTTATCGCATATAATAAAATAATAAAGAAAAACATTACAACTTTTGTTACTAATATAGAAAATAAAATATATATTTAATTAGAACTATCTTAATCATTATTTAAGTTATCATCTTCGTCATCCGACTGATTTTCACACTCATTATCATCTTCGTCAACTACTCCTACTTTTATATCTACAAATGATCCATTTGGATCATTAAACAAAGTAACATCTTCAGACTTTCTTTATCAATCCATGTTGGATTTCTAGATCATCTTACTAAAATAGTTTTAATTTTATTGGATGACAACTAATGAATTAGGCAAGTCAAATACGGATCTAGCTTTGACCTTACACATAGCCCGCCAATCTCGGTTCTCGTGCCTCAAGTTAGGGTACTCGACATAATACACCCGAGCTAATTATGATGCTAGGACAAATGATTTGTAATTATTCAAGCTTCTTTTGCAATTAACATCAACAAGTTTTTACTACGGATGAACCTTTATTCTTTTCGATGTTGGATCAAACCAATCACATTTAAATAATATTATTCTCTTGATTGGTAATGTAGGATACTCTAGTGTTAAAAGTTTCATCAGGATCCTATAATAGTCACTCTTAGCTGTATCATAATTACTTCCTTTAATACAAACCCCACTATTGAAAGACTCTATTTTTAAAGATCCTTCCTTATGTAAATCTTTCAAGAACTTGTCTTTCATGAAAATTGCTTGTGCAATTTATGTTTGTAAATTAAACATAAAATCTCCATCTAGTTTAGTTACCTTTTAATTAATTTTATCAACATACTAAATACAAATAAAATGTTATTACTCACATATTGACTAAACTAGGATGCAAACTCATTTTTAGTTAGAGCATCGCTCTCATTTTTGGATATGAAGGGATTGTTCGATCACATTTCGGTAAGAAATCCACTAGGGAGAATTAACAACAAACATGAGTCAATCTCTACTATGATTACTAATATTATTATATGTAATAAAATATGTATGATATAGGATTTGAATTTTCATAAACTCACTTAATGTAAGATTTTACTTTACGAGTTCAACAATATATATTGATGGGCTACTTTGTTGTCAAGTTGTGTTAATTTTAGTATTATGTGTTGACCAATTGGTCGACCTTATTGTTTGACTATGGATAACATTTCTTTAATATGGTCACTTTCTTCTCCACCGCACTCAATATTACATGACACTTTTTGATGCCTAGTATGCAAATGAGGCTCGAAATAACACAAGCAAAACAAAGAGGCTTCTTCCACCAAATATAAATTGTATATTGATCATTCCACTTTAGTCTTCTTCTTAACATTACTTTTTAGCTTCCATAGATACCTATAATATAAATTATTTTAATTTTTGATAATTGTAAATTTATTTAATTTTACATTTAAATTCAATTTCAATACTTTTCAAATGGATATATCCATCAATATTGCACGAGTCTCGCAATAGATGTCTCGTATAGTAGATGGATTGCAAGATGTTCCATGGAGTCAAAAAAGTTAAGTGGGAATATACGCTTTAGTTTGCACAAAATGATGAGTATCTCATCATTATGTCGTAGCATATCTTTTTCCCTTATCACCTGTAGAAGTTAATTACTTAAAGAACAAAGTCAACTCTATAAGTGCTTGCCAAACATTTCTCGATAAAAACTTTCGAAATGCAATTAGAAGTAGCCTCTGCATGAAGATGTGACGAGTCATGACTTTTCATCCTATAAAGTTTCTCATGCCGCATATCAACATATCTAGCTAGATTAGATAAATATTCATTCGAAAACCTAAGTTGTTTGATCCATTCAAGCAATTTTGCTTTTTATTGTTCGGATACGGTAAATGTAGCTTTAGAATACTTCATAGAAACATCATCTTTTGCTAATTTTGGCCTTTTATAGAAAAATTTTAGGTCTTTCCTAGAGTTGGCATTATCTTTAGTCTTACTTGGAACATTCATGATTATGTTAAAAACATTGTCAAATATATTTTTCTTAATATGCATGACATCTAAATTATGCTTGAATGAGATTTATACTTCAATAATGCAAATCCTAAAAAATACTATGTTTTCTCCATCCACACATCCGAGAGATTCTACCATTATGATCATCTTCACCATCTTTGGTCACTTTCAACAACCCACACTGTTCCACCGGATATAATATCTTAACTCCGGATCGAATTGAAGGAGTGCCGGATCTAATAATCGGTTTTGCAATGAATGCTTTCTTATTTCTTCTATATGGATGATCATAAGGAAGGAACTTTTGACGATTGTCAAACCACGAGATCTTCCTTCCATTAGGAAAGGAGAAAGCATCCGAATTTTTTATACGTAAGCACAAGCTTGTTTTCCTATAGTACTCAAACCAAACAGCGATTGAATATGTAGGAAAGTCACCTATAGTCCCTATAACTCGTAGCTCTTAATAAAAAATTCTACTTACGATAGACATCGTAGGTCACCACACCTACATCCCATAATTGAATAAGCTCGGATATGAAAGATTATAAGTAAATGTCTAACTTATATTTTAGTTTTGTTAGAATGAAAAAATCATTGTTAGGAACATATATTTTTCCTTCATACACATTCAGTGGTGGCAAGTTGTATGGAGTCACAATGACTAGTCATGAGGAATATTGTCACTTGATTGACCAAATGGTTGAAACCCATCGATGCACACTCCTAATCCGACGTTCTTTATTTTAGGTGCAAAAGAAAGATTAATTTGATTGAAACTTTACCAAGCAATAGATTGGAGGGATGACACATTCCTCATGCATAATCTATCTCATGTTCGATGTGCCACATCATGTGCTCAGCTGTGGCGTTCGATACATACAATCACTGCAGATGCAAGGTTAGGGGAAAGTAATACATTTCTTTTATTAGAATAGGTTTTGCCCTAATCGATCCTCGATGGGAACTTCAATATCAAGGATGTTGACGTAACTTGTATTTATCTAATTCACTCGTCTTCCTTCTAACAGATTATACAACCGTTCTAACAATAATGGATTTTTTCCATTGGTAAACCCATCCCCCGAACTAGCTTCTTAGGTTCATAAAAGTTTTTTTTATCATACGAATCATCGGTCGACATCAACTCTTTCATCAGCTCACATAATTGATCGAAACATTTCTTTGGAAAATGATATTCGACTTTTAGATTCAACATTCGAGTAACTACCGACAATTGTGAGTGCTCATCACAACTAGGTCAAATCTCTATACGTGATGCATTTAGTATATCATAAAAGTATTGGGAGTTAGGATTTGGAACCTCCTTCTTGTTAGACGAATTAAAGGATGGACCGACCGCATCCATTACTATAGTTTGATATGGATTTTAGGGTTCTTTGAACTACCTTCACTTACACAATAATTTTCGAAACATTAATGACTCCTAGAATCAGCGAAATGCCATGTAAGACTCAAATTCTCCAAGATGTATCACTAATCATAATATCTCAAGCACAAAAGCCTTACGACACAAATAATATTTTACCGTTTCAACCTTCTTATACTTTTTGTTCCAACACTTACCGAAATTACAAGGAAAAATAATTTTGGTTTTCGTCCATACATTCAAGATGGTTAACAACAAAAGCTAAAAACTATTTTACCCCTTTGACAAAGTCATCATTTAACAACCCGACAACTAACCTATCATTCATCCATTCTCGATCGGATCTAATTTTTTTAATTACCGCAAAAATTACATAAAAAATACAACAAATTATTTATCAACATTCCTAAGAATTTTAAATAAAATTAAGTATATATAGTGGTTGTGTAATTAACGGTACTTGTTAGGAATTTGTTTTCAAGAATTTGACTCTATATTTAATTGATTTTATAAAGAATGATTACATCTTCTTTCTCTTTCTTTTTATCCTTAAATATTTAATTTTAAAATATCGAATGATTGATTGTGTAATTTATTTATTTTATTTATTTATTTTACATGTTTTACCCTAACTTGCTAGTAGTACACCTATTTTCACTTTATTTCAATCAAGTTCTTGAATTTTTTTAAAATTTTTATATATTTTTTTTATTTATTATACCATTTAAAATTTTCATTAAATTTTATTTTCCGTAATAAAAGAACTATAAAAAAATAATATTATATTTTATAATTAAAAAAATTTATTAAAATTCCTCATTTAATTTCATAATAAATTCAACTAAACATAATTAAATTAATCCTAAATAAAATTTTTATTAAATTTTAAATATGTTTCAATCGATTTAATATTTGTACATCAAAATTATGTTTTTTTGTTTGATTAAATCTCTAGTTATAAAATTCGATTAAAGAACGATTACAATTTTTTATTTTTTGAAAATTATGAATGGAGAATTCAATATTTGTTGATAGAAAAAAATTGTAAAAAAAGATAAATGATGGATTGTTTATGTTTATTTGATTTTGTTCATGTTGAGCAATAATGTTGGTTTATCCTTTAGTTTGTTAAAAAAATTATTTTTCTTTCATATTTATTTGTTAAAAACTTAAATAATTTAAAGAAAGAAAAACGATGAATTCTTTGTTTAATTGAAGGTTGATCACTTTTAATAATTAAACTATAATAATTTCTTCTACCATTTATATTCGAACCGACCATAAATCAAATTAATTTAATTAAATTAATGCTAACTAATTACATTAATTCAAATTTAAATATTTTTTAAATTTAAAAAAACAAAAAAATTAAAAATGTTAATCTAACAACTAATAAAAAAACATAAAAAATTAACAATCAATTAAAAAAATTTTAACCAACCAATTAATAAAAATTAAGACACCCTTTACTCGCTAGACAATTTTCTTATGCAATGGGCTCACAGGCACCATGGATGTAAGGTGTGCTTATTATGGACATCATTGGCGAGGAGACCACCAAAATGAATTCAAGATGTGCTTGATGCCGGGTTTGGTAATTCCCGTATAATTCGAGTTTTAAAATCCATAAAATATACGAGCACCCAACGTCCAATGACTCACTTATGAGTATATTATAGCAAGATGGTTGCACTTCTTCCATGAAAGCCTAAGTGGATCTACTCCGAATTGGTTCATATGACTAGACGATGCTAAGATAAAGAAATAGAATGATCTAGTCAATGCCTTCATCTAGCAATACAAACCTAACATAAAGGTTGCTCTAAATTGGTCAAACTTATATAAAATGGAAAAAGATCCAAAAAAAAAAAAAAAAAACCATCAAGGAGTATGCCTAAAGGTGGCATGAGATGACAACCCAAATTCATCTATAAGTACTCGAACAAAAGTGGATCACTATTTTTTCAAATACTTTCAAGACACCACATTTTGAGTATTTGATTGCGAACTTCTCTAGTTTTACCGACATTATTATCATAACTAAGAAGATAGAATAAGCAATCAAAGTTAGAAAGATTCCTAATAGTTTTGAGAAGAAAAATGATATTATCGAAGGGATGGTGAAATGTATAAGGTTAGGATTGAATCCTCTTAACCTAGAAATAAATAAAGTAATCGGGGAAGACATGTCAACCATAAAAATCCTAGCAAACATCAAAAGCCTTACATTTACATAATACATGTCGAACCTAAGAACCGTAATAGTCAATACTTTCCCAAACTCAAATACAACCATATGAAACAAACCAAACCTACTCGTCATATCTACCAAATCAGCCAAATCAATCCTATTTGCCTAATTAAACTTACTAAACAACTAATTCTCTTAAAATGCCTCAATAATTCAAGACCATGAATACCTACCTTCCTTAGCTTTTTCATTAGGTGAAATGTTTGATTGTTTAGTAATTATCGAGCAGATCACCCCAATCCAACTTAGCCAAATGAAACCCCATTATCCTTTATAGTAAAAACCAAATAAGACATGTGAATATCATTCATATGTCATTGCGCATAATATCGATGATTATCCTACTTTCAAGAAGAAGCTATTTGGATTCGATCAAGCAATGTTGGATGAGTTTAGATAGTGGTTTGAATGTTTCTAATGTGAACATGAACCCATTTCCCAACCATATCGTTATCAATGCGGTGGATAAAGATACTAAGTGAGATTGAAAAATTACAATAAAAATGCATGCTCATAATTTTCACTATAGTTTTTAATTTTATCAAAATTTGAACTTTATTTATAAAAAAATTTTTTTTGCTATAAATGGATTGAGTCACATCTTTGAATGAAGAAGTAGCTTTTACTCATCTCCTACAGTTTCATATTGTTTGATCTAAAATCAAGAGATGTTTAATTGAAAGTATACTTTGGCATTACATCTTTTTTCATCAAGAAAATATAATGGCAAATTCATTCAAAAATATTCAAAAGATTTATCAAATTTCAGAGCATGATAGATAGATGTTAGAGGTAATCCTTCATTTTATTAGAACTAAAGATACATTTTCTTTTCCAAACAACCTTTCGAGTAAATAGTAAGGGGAAATCCCTTCTTCTATTAAAACTTAAAAAAAATAAATTCCTTTTTTCCTTTCTCATATAAACTCTTGAAGGAAAATTTTGTTTAGGAAAGACTAAATGTTTGGTATCCTAAATAATGATTAACAACACATCTTCAAGTCATGATCCTAAATTATATTCATCATTTCTCTTCTTTGGTTAACCTAAGGGTTTTTTCAAATCAATTATTATTTTTCGAATGATATTATCGTTTATCATCATAGGTAAATTAGTATTTAAGAAAAAGAAAAACCATCTTTCATATATTCTACAAAAGTTTTATCTCATATCATCCCGCTTTGAGCCTTGATAATCTTCTTTCATGACAACCTAGGCTAGGTCACCCCTCACATTAGAGGGCGAGTATGAAGTTTATAAATGATCAATAAAACTCTTAAAAAAATTCTATCTAAAGAACCCCATCAATGATTCCAAAAACAAGAGGGAATGAAAAAAAGAAAGAGAAAATGAAGAAGGAAAGAAACAAAAAAGAAGAAAACATCCCTAATGTAAAATTATAAGTCAATATGGAAGTCAAAATTCAGCCAAACAGTACAATGAGAGTCAATGCTAAAAAATAAAGTCAACAATTAAAATGACAAAGTCACTATAGAAAGCCTAAAATAAAACAAATTATCATGAATTTCAAGATGACACCAAAGCCCAACTAATAGCTAAAGTGACAAAGTCTAGGTGATATTGTCTAAAGTGACTTCTATGGACAACAAAGTGATCCTATGTCATAAGGACATTAAACGCTTTTTGAGCCTTCATGTGTTCGTTTTTTTATAAGCCCAAGCCGTAGCTTATATTACATGCTTTTACAAGCCCTTTCTAATCAAAGATAATTTATTTATACCGTTGAATTCTAATATAAAAAAAATAAAAAGAATGATTGAAAAACGAAGAAAACATGACTAGTTGATGTGTTGTTTATCTTTTTTTTTTACATCAAATCATAAGTTTTCATCAACAAACATAGGGGCAAGAAAAATAAATAGAATCAAGATATTGTTAGGCAAAATTATTATTTAGAACTCAATTTTTTTCAAAAACATACCTTCTGCTCAAATCTTTTCATTCATCAAAATGAACTTATCATTTGACAATTTACCTTTAATAGCATCAAAAACTAGTTTTTATACAAAACTTGCATGATCCAAATACTTTTATCAGTTTAGCCTAACAACCTTCTTGAGGAAATTGCATCATAACATTTAACTATCATGTTTTGACTCTTGTTTAATCAACTTGAACATCCTTATAAATGAAAGTACTTTCATTGAAATATCTCTTCATTTCTTTTAAATAATCTAAATTATATTTAAGAGAATCATTCAAGTTCATACTTAATCAATAGAAACCAAATGTCTATGATCTTCATTAAAAGATGACAAATATTTTGAATATTAATTTATAAATGATGATGCAAGCATCAAAAGATAAAATTTAGGTACAAATGTGGTTTTTCCAAGAGAGCAACAAATGTTTGATCGTGACTAGTACTTGGGGCCTCTCATGACCCAATCTGAATGATAATCTATAAAATTAAAAATATTTGGGTGTAAGATCAATTACCTAAAAACTCTAATTGAGTTAAAAAACTAGCCAAACAATGACACTATCAAGCCGACTAGATAAATGAAAGCTCGAATAGTAAACATTTGAGCATTAATCAAAGCAGTACGAAGCTATCAAGCTATGGGGAAAAGATTAGTCTTAAGAGAGGATAACGATTCACCAAGAGTTTGGCAAACAATTGAAGTGGTTAAGAATAATTAAACAAGGGGTAGATCATAACGGATGGATGGTTATCACTTTTAAAGCTTCATAAAAGTCTAATCTACCTCGAGTTGGTTGGAAAAAAGTGAAAAACCTAAGTTTGCAAAGAATGACGATCCAAGCATAGGAAGGAAAGAAATTTCAACGAGTACTACAATATATGGTTCAATACAAAACTTTAGATGGCCAAAAATGAAACACCGAATAGAGAGTTAAATGCTAATATAGTAAGGTGACCTATGTTTCTCAAATGTAAGAAACTAACCATTATAATAAACCTTATTGATGTATTTTAGGAACACCATCTCAAATGAAAATAAAAAATCCTTATTCAAGTGTAAAATTCAAAATTCACAAGATAATAAGGGGCTCACTTCCCCAAATCATTCTTTTAGGCAAGCTTGCTTAGCGATCATTTTTCTATTTCGGGTAGAACTACTTAACCTAGTACATCCTTTTAGGTAAGGTTGCCTAACGATAATTCTCATTTCATATTGGCCAACATAACTTAGTTTGTCAATTTAGGTAAGGTTGTTTAGCGATAATTCTTTATTTAAGCAAGACTACCTAACTTAGTTCATCATTTTAAGAAAGGTTGCCTAGCAATAATTTTAATTTCAAGTAGGACTACCTAACTTGGTTCTTTTTTTAGGCAAGGTTGTACAAGGATCACTTTTTATTTCAAGCAATGCCGCCTAACTTAGTTCTTGATTTTAGAAAAAGGTTGTTTAGTAATCACTTTTCATTTTAGGTAAGGTTGCCTAACTAAGTTCGTCATTTTATGTAAAGTTGCTTAGTGATAATTCTCATATTAGGAGAGGTTGCCTAACTTAGTTTGTTGTTTTAGGCAAGGTTTCAAAGCGAAACTTCTCATATTTAGGCGACGTTGCCTAACTTAATTTGTTATTTTAGGCAAGGTTGCTTAGCAATAATTCTTAAGTCGGACAAGGTCGCCTAACTTAATTCGTCGTTTAGGCAAGGTTGCACAACGATAATTTTATTTAGGCAGTGGTCACCTAACTTCATTTTTCATTCTAGACAAGGTTGCCTAAAGATAATTATCCATTTTAGGCAAGATTTCCTAACTTAGTTTGTCATTTTAGGTAAGGTTTCCTAGTAATAATTCTCATTTCGAGCAGTAACTATCTAACTTAGTTCGTCATTTTAGGTAATGTTGTCTCGGTGATCGCTTTTCATTTCAAGCATAACTCGCCTAACTTAGTTTGTCATTTTAGATAAAATTGTTTAATGATCACTTTTCATCTCGGACATGTGGTCGCCCAACCGAGTTTATTATTTTAGATAGGGTTGCTTAGCAATCATCGGATTTTACTTTATAGGACGTACCATCTTTCATAACAAGGCCATTACATTTACTTTTTTGGACGAGTCACCCTTCACAATAAGACCATTGTATTTTATTTTTTAAGATAGACTATCCTTTATAATAAGATCATCGTATTTTACTTTTCGGGATAGGCCATCCTTTAAAACAAGACCATTGCATTTTACTTTTTAAGGGAGACTATCTTTCATAATAAGACTATCATATTTTACTTTTCGGGTAGGCCGTCTTTCATAATAAAGCATCATATTTAACATTTTTTAGGTAGGTCACCCTTCATAAAAAGATCATCGTAATTTACTTTTTAGGATAGGTTGTTTTCACAATAAGATCATCACATTTTACTTTTTAAGACAGTGCTACCATTTACAATAAGGCCATCGCATGTTACTTTTCGGGAAGGGTCCTTTAAAACAATCAAACCCTTCGTTTTCACCATTTAATTTACATATTTTTTACAAGCTCAATCTGTAAAGCCAATCTAAAGTTATATTTCGGTTGGCATTTGCATTGTAAGCATTGTAAAGAAAGGATAACTTTCATAACCTAAAATTTAGGTTATATTTGTTTTTGTTTTTATTTTTTACTATTTTCATACTCTATTTAGTTTATAAGTTTAATTTTAGAAATTTACAATTTTATTTCACAAGGAAAAGAAAAAAAAAAGAAAAAATCAATTTTTTTGTTACTTATTTTTCAATCTTTGTTTTCATCAATATAATTTGTCTTATCTATTTTTTTTAATTATTTATCCCATTTTTATTCTTATTTATCTTATTTTATATTTTTATTTATTTTACCCTTTTATTAGTTTTTTTTTTCTCGTTTAGTGGTATAATTGAATGAAAGTTAAATGTAACTAGAAGCATTTAAGGACATAATTGAAATAATTCAAAATTATGGAATTGAAATTGACAGATATAGGGATCCAATTAAAAAAACTAAAAGTATAAGGGACTATAATGACATGCCTAAATGGTACAATTGGAAAAAAAAATCTATAGGGACCTAATTGATAAAGGATGCGAACGATATGACCAATTTACAATCACCCGAATGATATATCGTCTCGCATCCTTCCAGACTTTCCCATGGCACGTCTTCCCTATACTACACCTTCCTCTCGGCACTATTCATTTTCATTAATGAAGAAAATAGGTTAGAGGGAAAAACTAGCTAAGCCTACACTTGCTACTGCACGCAATCGCAACATTGCACACATAAAACATGCAAAACACATACATAAAGCAAATGTTTTAGCTATATTCATATAGAGCCAAAACTAACGACAAGCCTAGATTAGTTGTCCGTTGTAAGGGAGTTTGGGTTTAAGAGAATTGACCGTAGGGGTGAGCGAGATGGAGCTTTTAGATATAAATAAGGTTTCTAAAAAAGAGAAATTGTGAGAAATTTTAAAGATAATTTAGAGGCAATAGGGTAGAGAAAGGAATTGTGAGGGAAAAGCTAAGGTTCCTACTATTGATTCTTGTTGTAAAAGGAGTTTGAAACCTTTTTTAATTTTGGGCATAAGAAGTAGAAGGAATTTCAAGAGTTGGATTGTAAAGAAGGCTTAAGGTTCTTACTAGAAGAAAGAGAATTTAGGGTTTCGAGTAGAGCAAACAAGCTTTTATTGTTTCTAGGCTTTTGAAAGAACACATTCTCACCTCTTGAAGTAGGAATCACCCACTACTAGTCATTCCCCTCAAGTTAGAGTCCATTAATTGACCACCCGTGTAAGAATTTGTTAGTTCCTTTATTACAATTCATCGATTTATAACTTCAATTAGTGCCAATTAAAAAAAAAGAGTGATGATAGTGATTTCATCATCGTCATTATGCAAACCTCCTATGTCTTTTATGTGTGTTGAGATTGTGAGGAGAAAGAGAGAGAAGTGTTTGAAAATTTTACATGATTCAATCTTAAGGTTTAGTTTATCAATTATAGGTTTGGTGTAAAATGAGGACCGAGTTGAAAAGGAGATACAACTTAGGTTTTTTTTATTTTTTATTTTTTGAGGGAAAGATGGGCTAGGCTTGGGCCAGCCCATGTGAAAAGATGAGGGTGGCTTGAGTTTAGCCCAGCCCAAGATTGAAAAGAGAAGTAGACTTATAGAGTAGCCTTTCTCTACAAGCTCGCCTAATAGGCCTAAACCCCACTAGGCCCAAAAGCCTAATAACCCTTATTTTTCTCACTTTTTTAACCGATTCCCCAAGTAAATTAAGTTTGAAATTTTTATACATGCCTCTTATTTTCATGCCTACTCTAGATTCAATCTTTTGGAATTTTTGGTTTTCTTTCGTCAATTTATTTTGATTATTTTTTTAGTTTAATGCT
Organism: Dovyalis caffra; assembly: GCA_963924115.1. Lineage (NCBI taxonomy): Eukaryota > Viridiplantae > Streptophyta > Magnoliopsida > Malpighiales > Salicaceae > Dovyalis > Dovyalis caffra. Next base: position 1,681,418 of record CAWUPB010000351.1, read on the forward strand.
TAGCCTTCAAATTCTTTGGGTAATTAAACTTCATATCTAGTTTAATATTTAGTATTAATTAAATATGAAATTTGTGGTTAGATTTTAGACTCCTATAGACTTGTAGAAATTATTAATTTAATGTTTAGATTTTTTTTAATATTTAATATGGCTTGAATAACATTTAATTAAATTAGGTAATTAATAGGTGTATCACGAGTCGAGTCTCTCATTTTTGTAGGGATTAATGACGATTCTCTATCAACTTTGAAAAAAATAAAAAATAAAAAGAAAATGAGAAAAAAAATAAAACAATGATAAAAACATGAAAAGAAAAGGAAAAGAATAAAAAAATATTGAAAATTTTTAGATGAAAAATAATAAGTATCAAATCTAATAAGGAATGATGTTAATCCAAATCAATCATATTTTAATAATTATATCATTCTCCGACATACCGATTATGTTGAGATTGAAATTAGATTCGATATTGAATTTATGAGACTCCTAATGACGGGGTCCGATGATCAATTCAATATGATGTCATAAATAAATAAAAATTACTTTGACTTAGGTAATAAACTTGAAATTTTGACTTGAGAAATATTTTAGCAAAAATAAAAAATTTTAGAAGATAAGCATAATTAAGTCCTTACTCTAGAATCTCCGAATCGGTTCCATTTTTAGGTTTTTTGTTCTTTTAATACCAGGTGGTGACTTAAAAATATGATAGAACTCTTATCCCTAGTAAATAAACAAAACAAACAATTTCTAACATAATTTTTTAAAAGTCCCGTAAGTGTCGGATAGCAAAAAATTTAATCAATGACCATGCCATGCATTTCCATTTAAGCTATGGTCGTGCCATGCATTTCGGTTTAATTCATGATTGTGCCACATATTTCTAGTTAAATTGTGGCCGTGCCATGCAATTTTCAATAAAGTCACGGTTGTGCCATGCTTTTCTAGTCAAAGTCATAATTGTGCCACACATTTTTTTATTATTTAAATGTAAGTATATAAATCAAAATGTAACGAGCTGGAGAACTAACAAGAGTAGCATATACGGGATGTACAAAAAATTAGGAATGGGCTCCTAAAGAACAAAGCAAAAGAGATAGAACTAGAGGGTTGTTCGAGGAATCCGACATATGAGATTCTAGAAAAAACCAAACCGTGATCATGTACTAGCTAACTCGGAACCATGTATAAAGGCTTAACAAAGCATATAAAAAACTTTCGCCGATAAGCCCAAACGGATATAACGGAATCGAAGCATAACCGAAGCTAACCGAGGTAACAACCAAGGCTAGGCTTAGGGCGGCGAAGTGGGAGCCGTCAACCAACATTCAAGACACTATGATCCTTCTCATGAAGAAAAGAACTTGAAACTTTCGGAAGAGTCGGTCGATTAGGTAGTGAGTGCCATCGAAGAATCTCTTGTTCCTCTCTTCCCAAATAAGGTAAACCGTAATGCTCGGTGAGACTCCACACATTCTAGCTTCCAAATTATTCCTCCGAGAGAAAGGCCTCGGATGGCACTTCATAGGGTAGACATACTTCTCCGGATGCGCAGCCGGTGTCTAACCGTAGCCCACGAGCTCGATGTCCGGGCGTATTCAAAGAACAGTGGCTATGAGATTCGGGGCTAGCCGACATAGGGCACGAGTGACATCATTTGGAATAAAGCGAAGACGATCTATAGTTTTTAGTTTCCCTTTAATTGCTAACCGGAGAAGAAAAGCATGCCTCGGCAAAGCCCATTGTTCCCACTCCCTTGTTCCAATTAACCGACATACCCATCGGGCGAAGATCCCGATAAGCATTGCGGATGAATTTGGCTTGGCCCTAAGTTTCAATTCTTGCCTCAACTAGAGTGCTAGCCCCAAATTTTTCAATTAACCGATCACGGGTAGAGAGAATCGCCTTCCACATAGGGAGGCGATCCTGCGCACTAGGCAAGGAAGCACCGATTGAGTGTAGGCAAATGCCGGAGCGCCGGACCCCTTCTTCTTTCGGGTAGCACACCTTTTTCCAAGCTACCGGGGTAGAATGACTCCTTTTTATATCTTCGGTCCAAAAGAAGTTTCTACAAAGGTTGGTGATGCGGGAAAGAACCACTACGGAAGGGGAAAAATGGCCAACTAGAACCGAGTGATGCTTGCCAAGCATCGAACGCAAAAGTTCCAACCGACCAGCGTAAGATAGATGCTTCCCTATTCATGATTGGACTATCGATTTCAAGCTCTGTAAAAGAGGAAAGAACGGCTAGCCAATAGACGGTGGGGACCGAGTGGACCCCAAGGTATCGAAAGGGAAAGGTGCCTTTCGCAAACCCACTATCCTAAAGAAGAGCTCGCTCAGTCGCCGACAATGCCTCTAAAATAAATTGACAATTTGGTCGAATTTATAGTTAGGCCGCAGGTATTGCCAAAAGTGTATAGCCGGTGCGATAGGCACTAAACCGAGGGCTCGTCGTCTTGACAAAGCGAGCATAATATCATCCACAAACGTAATGCGACTAAATTTTTGGAACTCACACTACGAGTGAAATCGAAGTCGGTTCGTCAAAAGCGATCGAAACATGGGAGAGAAGTATTCCATGCACGCTATGAAGAGGTAGGGGAGAGAGGGCCCCTTGTTAAATCCCACCTTTGCCTTGGAAGAAGCCAAACAGGTTGCCATTCATTGAAACGAGTATGAGGGAGATTCCACACAAGCCATGACCAAGTGGACAAATACAGCAGGAAGCCAAGCTATAAGAGAAAGGCTCGTAGGAAAGACCATTGCACCGAATCACAAGCTTTCTTGAAGTCCACCTTCAAAAGGCATCGCGACGAGGGGCGCTTTCGGCCATATTGATGGAGCAATTCCCGGAGAAGATGGATATTGTCCGACATTTTTCTTTCACCTAAGAAAGCATTCTTCATAGGATCGATAACTTCAACCAAAGCTCTCGCTAACCTAGAAGAGAGAATTTTCAAGATCACCTTGTACACAACATTACAACATGAGATAGACCTAAAATCCGAAGGAGAAAAGGCATTAACGAGACTTGGGAATGAGGGCAATAACGGAATGGTTGACTTGTTTAAGCGGACGCCCCGAAGAAAAGAAGTCCTTCATAGCAACACATAAATCAGCCCCCACAACATCCCGGGCTTGCTTAAAAAACGGGGAGGAGTAACCGTCCGGACCCGGGACTTTGTCATTGTCAATCCCAAACAGAGTCTCATAGATTAGCTCACCGAAAACCGAGGCTAAGAGGAAGCCGTGAGAGCCGGAATCAAGGCAAGACTCGTTGGAAATAACATCACTATCAAGGGATGGGGTAGCTCGAGCGATACTCAACAGACTTTTGATAGTAGTCAACAAAGATGTGACCCACTGTAGAAAGAGAAGTTGTAGGTTGTCACTCGGCGTCTTTTATTACAAGCAATAGAGTTTCTCTTGTGATTTTGGTTCATGAGGGAGTGGTAAAACCGACCGCCCTCGTCACTCTCTTCTAGGAACTTGCATTTGAGCTTTTGGTTGAAAAATATTTTTTCGACGGACTTGAGGTTGACTAAACCTAGCTTCTATCGTCGCTCCTACTCTAGAAGGATGAGGTTATCCATGTCGGACCGTAAGGCTTGTCGAAGGTGAACAAGATCAACAATCGCTCCGGCCACTCGCTTAGAAATGTGGTTATAGTGGAGCTTGTTGAGTTCCATCAAAGGCCTTTTTAGAGCCTTTAGTTTTTGATATAAACTAAACATAGGAGCGCCTGCGGTGTCACGGAACCAATGACGATTAACCAGCTAGAGAAAGTTATCATTGGTGAGCCCACATGTTGAAAAAATTGAAAGGTTTTCGATCAAAGGGAGGTTGGTCGCCTATCCGAATCCAAGCTTGAGCATGATCGGAGAAGCCACCCGGGACCGAAATGGACAGAGACCGGGAGAGAAGACATAGACTATAGGGGGTTAGCTAGGACTCGTCAATCTTAGTCAAGACACTCCCACTATTCCAAGTAAATTGGTCGCCCATGTACGTGAGGTCCTTAAGGCCAAGATCCAAGCACATGAGCGGAAGTCCGATGTCTCATAAGTAGACCTTGTCGCACCATTGTGCTTATCTTCCTATGAGAGGATGGATTTGAAGTCCCCAAGCACGAGTCACCGACTTTTGGGATTCCATTTACGAAGGTCCTCCCAAAGCTTCCCTCGTTGAGTGATTATATTAAAGCCATATACAAAAGTGGCATGGAACGACGACCGGTGAATGAGGCTACGAATGCGGACGTGCAGCCCTTTGGCAATAACATCAAGAGGATCAATCAATATTGTATCCGGGTTCCAAAAGAGGACAATTCGTGCTTTGGAGGCATCGGAGGCATTGGAGACAACCCGCCACCGCTCGAGTCGAAACTTATGCTCGTTGAGCTAGCTTAACGAGGCGAGCTTGGTTTCGACCAAAGCGCAAACAACTAACTTCTTCATTCGCAAGAGGCCTCGTAACCTTATGCTTGTTTTAGGGGACTATTTAGGCCCCTAACATTCCAACAAAGCATAATCATGGAACAGTTCGAGGAGGTCAAAACCCCCTTAGCACTTTGTTTGGACTTCCTAATCTTTTGCTACTCCGGCAACTCTTGGGCGTGCACTCTGTAAGACCTGTTGCCTAGGGTGCTGCTCGGCATAATTGAAACCGCCAAATCCGACCGAGTCCCTATATTGGCACCCGGATCCTCCTTAATCGGAGCCGAGCCTCACAAGCCATCTCAACGTTGAGAGCCTACCTTGCTATCCCCGGGCTCGGCCGATCCGTCGAGGCTTGCCGACATTACGCTAGCGAGTTTTCATTATGTCCCCCTACCTCGAGCGAAGCTCCAAACCGGAAGGCCCTACCTCAACTACCTTACCCTTATCCGGCCGAGCAGCATTCTAGAGGCCTAGACATGATCGAGTGTCCTAAGCCGCACATGAGTAGGCCGCCCCAACCGAGAAGGCGAAAGCCGCCGCGACCGATGCTTACGATTAGAGCGAGATTTTATGTTAGCTCTTTCAATAACCGTTACCCACTCCCCGACAGCGCCATCGCCTCGAAACCATAGGGTCAAACCGAATAGCCTCTTATGAAACACCGGCATAACTAGCGAGCACGGCCGAGCCCACCCTCTTAGCAACATTAATCTTGGCTGGAGAGTGACTCGTAGTCCCATTAGCTCCGACATCCTTGCTCGAACTAACCGCTGGTGTTTGCCTCCCCAAGCGACAATAGAATGTTTCGAAACCCGATAAGTCTTGCAATGCGTAGGTAAGGTTTCATACACAACCTCGCTGGAGGAGGGTGGTTGGGCAACCCAATGTTGATGATTTTTGAAAGCTCCTCCATTATGTTGAGTTCCACCAAAACCCTAGTGTAGGAAATCCTTTCCATAGAGGCTATGAGCTAATCACAATGGATAGGTTTGCCCAGTGGACTTGCAACTTTCGAAAGACACAAGGGAGACCAAGTGGTTAAGGGGAGATTAGGAAATTTCACCCAACCGGCACCAACGACATCTCCTTATTCGAAAAATCAAAGGAGTCGGGCATGGACCTAAGCAATAAGTGGTCGTCCAAAGATCAAGTATGAGCCTCCGTTTAGCACCGATAACTTATCTTTTTCGAAGGAAAATTTATAAACAAGCCAACCGAGTCATGAATAGATAGATTAGCTTTGCATTTTCATGTACTATCAATAATCTCGTTGAGGGCTCAAAAACCCAAAGATTTCCACATTTCACATGTTGGGTCATCGCTAAGCAAGACACGAGCTTTACTTTTAATTATGGCGATAAAATGAGTGAGCTTAGGGCACAATTCAGCATTACGATTAGTAGCAAATAGGTCTCACCATTTGGCATTAGGGAGTTGAGATGTACCTAGGCCAGCTGGAGTTTGAGGGTTAGGGCGGCTTCTAGTCGGAGGTCTAGCCAAGCCCGATGGAGAGGAAGCAACCTTCACCCGACCCTCTATTGGTCACACTCGTCGGTGATAGGTCCATCATTCCGAGGGGGAAGAGGTCGAAGATGAGCGAGTGGGAGTGTTTGTCTCGGTAACCATTTAGGCGAGAAATTTGGAGGTTAAAAATTTTTGACGCGAACCTAAATTTTCACTCAAATCCGAAATTTTAGATTTTGAGAATTTTGGGCGAGAACCCAAATTTTCATTCGAGCTTTGGGCGGGAATCAAAATTTTCATTCAGCTACGAATCTATAGAGCTCTCTTCCTCGTTTGAATTTGATTCGTCTTCATCAAAACCCGAATCTTCTTCACTAGAGTCATCTTCTATAGCCACATTCACGAGTGGAGTAGTTTTGGCAATTAAGTTGGACCCAACGACCATAGAAGTGGCAGATTTGAGTCGTGGAGTAGTGTCCGAAACGAGAGGGCACTGGAAGAGGGTTATTCGGAACAGTCAGAGCAATAACCGGTGCAGCTAGTGGTTCCTTCATCGTAGATACCGATTTCTTCTTCTTTTTGGCCATGGCCCGAGAAATAGAAGGCGAGAGAGACACCAAGTTGGGGAAAGAGAAAAAAGAGAAGGAAGGAGAAAGGAATGGGGAGAGAGAAATCGAGGGGAGGGGGAAAACGAAAGGAGAAAGAGGGGAAGGTGAGCGATAATATAAAGGGGGAGGGGGAAGGCTGGAGAGGGAGCGAGAAGGTTATAGGGCGTAAAGGTCGCTGAAGGCGCCGACCGGAGCTGGAGGAAAGATCTCCATAGGACGAGAGCATCTCTCTCTTCTTTCTCTCTCGTGGGGCGTGCACCGAGAGCCGCCACACATTTTTATTCATATCTATGGTTACGCTGCACATGCGCTCCATAGAGTTCACTATTCCGTTATTTTTGCATAAAATTTTTATTTTTTTGTTTCTTTCTAAGCTTGCAATGCAAAACCAAAGAAAAATGTTTTTCGGTGACTTTGCATCATAAGTATTGTAAATAAGGAGCAAGTGTCAGCAACCAATTTTTTATCCTATTTATTTTTATAAATTCTTCAAAAATATAAAAAAGGAAAATACAAAAAAAAAAAAAAGAAGAAGAGGGAATTATGAAGTTGGAATTATGAAGTTGGAATTAAAAGATTTGAGAAATTAAGACCAATAGAAATCTAATTGGGGGATATAATTGAAATGGTTTAAAACTTGATAATTCAATTAAAGGTAAAGAGGAGCACGATAAAAGAAATGAAGGAGAACAAAGGGCCTAAATAATTTGAATTAGGGGCATGATCAAAAGAAAATAAAAAAGATATACACTAAAATTGAAACAGGTAAAAGAATTAGTGACCAAAGTTGATCTTTTCCTAATTATTTTTCCCATAAATACCTTACATGTTCAACTATTTGGAAAAAAAGGTTACAGATTCCAAAACAAAAACCTATTGTTGATCCCAAAAAATAAAATTATCCATACGAGTGACTTAGTATCCAAATTATCCACGGATCAACCCGTATACGTGTCGAAGTTCATCCCTCAAATCAATTATCCTCCAACCAAAATTACCTCCATCCACCACCATTAATAGATATCCCACCACTAGATCCATCATTTTTTACCGGTCGGGGAAGAAGAAGATGCTGGAAAAGGTCAAAATCGATGAGAGAAGGCCAATGATGCAACCTAATTTTGAACTCGTATATATCACCATTTTTCGACCAAATCAACAACCCCCACCACCATAGAAGTGTCCCTCATCCTCCTATAAGTTTTTCTCCCTATAAATCATGATGAAATCTCACTAAAATTGGTTGATTCGAAGAGAAGATGAGCCAATTGACCCATTTATCCCATACTTAGTCAAATCTTCTCGATCAAGCCAAATTAGACCTCCTAACCATCGTAGAAATGCTCCTCATTGTCCTTTTAGCGGCTTGTTATCATCTATATGCCTCGTTGTGGCTAGAATCTTCATCTAAAAAAGAGGAAGAGATGATTTGAACCGTTGATGTTGATCTCCCTCCTCCATAAATGTCAACTACTGTCACCACCATGAATGATCGGTGAGTACTTCCTTGAGCATGTAGATCAATCAACATGCATGAAGCACATTGAATGGTAATCGGAGTAAGCGGCAGTAACGCTCGTGGGTTTTGAGGGGCATTTTGGTAATTTAGACATATAAGGGCATTTTGGTAATTTTTATATACATGGCCATTTTGGTCATTTTACAACTTGCTAGGGCATTTTTGTCATTTGAAGCAGCATTCCAAGAGGGCTTTGGTCACTCTTTAGTGACCACTTTGTTTATTTCTCTTACTTTTTTTAATTACTTCATTATGTTATTTTTAATAACGTTTAATTTTGTTGGTGTTAAAAAATCTAAAAATATTTAGTTTGTGAAATTTATTTTAATGTATGGATTTATTTTGCTTGTGATGTCACACCAATGAGTTTCTTATTTATTAGAGACAAATGAGGATTTCAATATATTTTATCTAATTGCAAAAAAAAAAAAAAAAGAATAATAAGGATGCTTTTCTTTCTTATTAGATTCATTAGAAAAATTTAAGTTGACCTACCGAGTCTCTTATTTGAATAGGAACTAATGTTGGCCTTGAACCACAGTAAAAAATAAACCATAAAAAATAAAATAAAAGAAAGATAATTAGTTCGGATAAGTGCAAAATCAAAATAAAACACCTTTAGTTCAATAAAGGAAAATAACAAAAAAGGAAAGGAAGAATTTTAAGCAAATTTAATGAATTTCCCATCCAATAGGGAAGGACATTATTAATTCAAATCAGTCACCTATGTAATTAGCTCGTTCTTCGACATACAAATTATGTCAAAACTTAAACTCGGATCCGATGCGAATTGACGAGACTCTCGACGAAAAGGTCCAACGATCAATTCAATATGATGCTACAAAGAAAAAAATAAATTTGACTTAGGTTATAAAATTGAAATTTTTACTTGAGAAATAATTTGGGAAAAATAGAAATTTTTAGAAGTAAAATTTTAGGATTAAACCGAAGTGGCACCTTATCTCAAAAAGAGTGCTTTTGAGTGATTGAAATCTTTTTAAAAATTCAACCAATTCATTATCCTAGAATCTCTAAATTAGTATCATTTTTAGGTATTCTAGTTTCTTAAATACTAGGTGATCACTCTAAAATATGATTTAACTCACATCCCTAGTAAATAACCAAATAAACAATTTTTAATAGATTTTTTGAAAGTCTCCTAAATGTCGAGCAACGACAATAAGAATGTGAATATTAACTCAAACCACTAAAGATCCAAGTTTTCTTCAAATTTATAGAAAAAAATGAATTTTAACCAAGTAAAGTATAACAAATAAATGCCAACAAAAATCAAGATAGATCCATTCAGCTTTTTAGCCTCCCCTCCTTTTTTTTCTTTCAAGGGTGTGTTTGTCAAGAAAGATGGAGCGAAGGATGGATGAGGAATGAAAAGTAAAGATTAAGTGCTCATTTTGTTTGACTAGAAAAATGAGAAATAAAAATAAAAATAAAGTGTTTATCCTTCATAAAAGTATGTTATTTAGCATGGATAAATTTATTTGGATGGTATAAAATTTTAATATTTTTCTCTATTGAAATAAAAAAAAATTATGATTATTGAATAGTCTTAAGATAGTGAAATAGAAAAAATGAAATGTGAAAAAAAATTATAAATATAACATGAATAATAACATAATATAAGAGTAAAGCAACTATTTGTAAGAAGGCTAAAAAGGTCTAACTATCCTTGAATTTTAAATCATTTGAGGTTGAGTCCTAGAATTTTTATTGGTTTTAGAGACTCCTAAGCTTTTAAATTTTTGAGATTTAATCCACTCAACAATTTTTAGTTGTCATCTTTTCCTCTTATATATATATATATATATATAATTCTTAGTATTTTGAGTTGACATTTTACGCACACGTTGGAAAAAAAATCAATTTATTTTGTAGAAAATTTCTAGAATTTTTCAAAATTAAAATTATATATGTATACTTTTTGAACATTCAAAAAATAAAAAAAACAAGCAAATAGAAAATAATTTTGAAATGATTACTAATTTTTTGAGTAGGCCTAAATAAATTTCCCTAAAAAAAATTTTATCATAAAATTATTGATATGATTATTATTTTTTGAGAAAAATAACAAAAACTTGAAAGATTGGTTAAATTTGAAAAAAAAAAAAAGTTGAGATTTTTGAAACCAATAAAAAATCTTGAAAGACTCAATCTCAAATGACTTAAAATTCAATTACAATTAGATATTTTTTATCCTTTTGTTTTTTCACCTTTGCAGCCTAAAGGCACACGCGAGACAAAACCTTATGTTTAGTCCATTAAACCAAATACAAGTGAGTCCTACCTCCAACGTTTTGTCTTTAACTATCTTATCATCATAGTCCCATTCTCTCGTAGTCAATCTCTCTACCAAACACTACCTAAAAGAACACACCATTTATTTTGAGGTGATTCAAATAAAAATTACTAAAAACATTTAATTTGTTATGAAATAATGAATGTCCATGACCATTTTATATTCTCACTACTCATGTGATTCAATTCATAATTTAATATGAGAAATTTAAAGAGTAATGCAATTAATTCAATTATTTATGCATCTTTTAATGATTCATAGTCCTTCCTAATTATCTCATTAAACTTAAAGCCTATAAATATGCTTGATTATTCATTAGTTTTTGGATAAGTGTTTTATAGAGATTGAGAGAAATATTTGAAGTGGTTATCTCTTGTATTCACTTTATTTCATAGTAAATTTATTTTCCTAATCATCTTTCTCTTCAATTCTATTATTGTTATCATTTTTTTAATAACATGTTATTAGCTTAAAGCTCTAACCAATCAAGATAATAGACCATGAGGTATGTATCCACCAAAAGACTTAATTATTTGTTTCAATCATTAGATTATTTCTTTACACATGTACTCCACTAAAATATCTAAATGATTTAAATCATTAAGAGGTATATATATAATTTATCATGTACTTTGAATCTAATAATACATAGAGTATATATTTGAAAAACTTAAATTATTTAATATATAGATTCCAATGAGCTAGTGTATATTATTTGAAAATTTTAAATTTGATTATTATGTTTCTTCTTATTTCTTAACATTAATTATTATATCTTAGATTATAGAATTTTGATTATATCAAATCTTACAAATCTTGATTTTGTGGCTCTTGACATTATGGGCAAGAATTATTGTTCATAAGCGCTTGATACTAAAAAAACATTCTCTACTTTTGATGGCTCGAATATGCTCTTATAGCAACAATATTAAGAAATTATTTTTAATCAATATTTCAAATTGATTTCATGCTTGCTTATGACTAAACAAAATAATAAGCTATTGATGAAAAGTCATGAACTCACCTAACTAGGTATGCTCCATTCCCTAAAGTGATGTGATAATTTATAACAATTTTGGGCATGGACATTGATATAGCTATAGTAATGGTAAAAATAATTATTTTTAAAATCATTATGACCATAATAATATATCTCACCACTAGAAGTGGATAAACTATATAAAAAAAGAATAAAAAGCAATTAAGTTGGCATTTTGAAAATATATGTTATAGATATGGTATGACGGAACATTAGTCACGTACTCGTCGTATGCCAAAGCACCTTATTGAGCCTTATGAAGCCTCGTTGAAAAAGAGAGAGTAAAATATAGATACTAATTTTATATATTAAAATGATGATAATTGAAATTAATAACTTGTTAGATTTTTTATTTATAAATAAAATATTTTTATATTTTCTCATATTTTCTATTGTATAGTAATAATTACAAAATTAGTCTCGCTATTTATAAAAATATATTTATTTTATTTTAATTTTTAATTTTGTATTAATATTATATTTGATAATATCAATTTAATACAAAGCTTTAGAAGAATAACTTATTAATACTTGAAGAGAAATTTTGAAGGCTTTAGAAGAGTAAATATATTAATACTTGAAAAAAGAAAATTTTAAAAGCTTCGAATGGAAAATATATTATTACCTAAAATGATAATTTTATTATAAATGATGCATTATTTTCTCTAAAATCTCATAGAAATTTATTGAGTTTTCGTTTAAATGGATATCATATCAAGACAACAAATATGAAAAATATGAAATACTTATATATATTATAATTATTATATCGGATAGAAAATATGTATTGAAAAAATTACTCGTTTTCTCTTCTAGTCTTTATTAAAAACATTTGAATGATTGAAATAAAAGATATAGTCAACCAAAAATTTACTAATTTATATACTTTTATTATATGACTTAACTAGTTAGGTTATCTTATCTTCATGATGTGAAAAATTAGTAAAAAATCTTATAAATATCTATTGAAGAGTTAGAAGATTCTTCTTATTTTCAAGGCAAACTGATTATTAAGCTATTGCTAAGTAAAATTAAGATTGAATCTTTAGTATTTTTGGAACGTTTTCAAGGAGATATATGTGGACCAATTCATCCACCATATGAGCCACTTAAATATTTTTTGGTTTTAATAGATACACTATAAGATAGTCAAATGTATGCTCATTATCTACTCGAAACCTGGTGTGTTCAAGGTTGCTAGCTTAAATAATTTCTAAATTATGCTATCAAAATAATTTTCCTTAATAATATTGATAAATTTATCTCTCAAGCATTAAATGATTATTGATTAGCTATTAGAATAAAAGTTGAACAGCTTTGTTACTCATATTCATACTCGTAAAGGTTTAGTAGAAGTATTTATCAAAAGGCTCCAATCGATAACTAAATCATTATTTATAAAAATAAAACTACTTGTTTATGTTTAAGGATATACAATTTTACATACAACAACACTTATTCGTATCGAGCTCATAAGTTATCGAAATTCCCCTTCTTTTAATTGGTTTTTAGTCATCAACTAAATATTTTTCATCTAATAATTTTTAGACATGCAGTATATATCCCTAATGTTCATCCATAACAAAATAAAATGGGTCCTTAAAGATGATTGAGAATATATGTTAGATTTGAATCGCTTCAATAATTAAACATCTTAAACCATGAATATAAGATATTTTTATAGTCTAATTTACCACTATTAATTTGGTGAAACCGTTTTTCCAATATTAAGGAGAGAGAATAAGCATAATAAGCAATTGGAAATATTGAAAAAAGAGATGCAAATATTTACAAAATGATCCAAGATATTTCTAGTAACGAGCTTCCAAAAGAAGTCCAAATGCTTGAAAAAAATCAAGAGACTTTGATAAATTAAGTCCATACGAGGAGTAAATAGGATCGAAAAAAATATTTATTGATAATATTTTTGCATATAACGTTGAAATTGATATTTTGAATGAAAATAAGGATCCCGAGCTTAAATTTATTGAAGAATGTTGACATAAAAATGATTGGCCTAAATGAAAAGAACAACTAAGGAAAAATTATATTCTCTTACAAACGAGTAGATTTTGAACTCATAGTCAAAATACTTGAAAGATATTAAACTAGTGGGATACGAATGGGTATTTATGCAAAAATAAAATAAGAAAGATGAGATTATAAGATATAAAGCAAGACTTGTAACATAATATTTTTTGCAAGGACTCGACATTGACTATGAGGAGATATATTCATCTATAATGGATGCAATTACATTTCGTTATCTCATTAGCCAAAAAAATATATGTAAAACTTCATATGTATACATTTAACCGATGTAATCATAACTTATTTGATATGTTGAAAATGATATCTATTTGAAAGTCTTAAAAGAATTTAAAATGCTTGAAGCATGTAATACATATTTTTAAAAAATATATTCAATTAAATTATAGAGATCTCTATAAGGATTATTTTAGTGTTTGTTGTATTACTTTAGTTTTTAGAAATTTGATTTATGCTATACTTTTTATATTTCATTTTTCAATATTTACTCTTTATTACTAATCTGGATGGATGTAGTATAACCGCCTTAATGAATATTTGTTAAAGTTTCATGTATTTTTGTAACGAAATTCAAAAAGGGATTTCGATAATTACTATATATGTTGATAATTTAAATATTATTAGAACTCCTAAAGAGATTTCAAATGTCATAAGTTATCTAAAAAGAGAATTTGATATGAAATACCATAGGAAAAAAACCTCATCTTGACGTGTAGTTTAAGCACTTAAAGAATGAGATTTTTATTCGTTACTCAACTTATATAAAAAAATAAAAATATTCTACAATGATTCTATATACAGCTCATCCATTGATTAGCCCAATAATAATTCGTTCACTTGATATCTAAAAAGATCTTTTTTTGATCTCGAGAAGATAAAAAAGAATTACTTGGTCCTAAAGTACAATATCTTAGTGCAATTGGTACATTGATATATCTTGCTAATAATATTCGACCTAATATAGTCTTTTTTCATAAATTTATTAGCAAGATATAGTTCCACTCCAATATAGAGATATTAAAAATTAAACATTTCTTATATTATCTCCAAGAAAAAATAGATATCTTATTTATTTTACTAAAATAAATCAAAGTCGAGTTTAATTGTTTATGGAGATGTATGTTATTTATCTAATCTATACAAAGCTTGATCACAAATGAGTTATATATTTACACATGGTAATATAGCTATATCATGATGCTTTATGAAGATAAGTATAGCTGCTATATATTCAAATCATGCATAAATACCAATTCATGAGGCAAGTCGAGAATGCGTTTGGCTAAAATCAATGACTTATCATAACCAAGAGACATGTAATTTATTTACTAGTAAACAAGTTCCAACAATATCATATGAAGATAATATTGCTTACATAATTTGATTGAGGGAAGATTACATCAAAGTGACAATCGAGTGAACTTATTTACTAAGACATTACCGTTAGTATAGGTGTCAAAGATCCAAACTTCTTTTATTAATAAAATAAAGAATGTAATATTATAATAAATCAAATCATCCAACCTTGGTTGGATGATTTGATTTATTGTAATATTACATTCTTTATTTTATTAATAAAAGAAGTCTTTTTATTAATTCTTGTTGTTTATATTTATGAATAGAATTAGATAGAAGTCCATATGATATTCATTACATTAATGATTGATTGAAAGATGTGAGACAAACATTAACGTACTAAAATGATATCATTAAATGTAAGAAGTCATAGCATTATCAAAAATGGACATTGACTATATGTAGTAAGACTTATGAGTGCTATGCTCACACAATAAGATAGCAATAGGAGATCTCCATCTATTCGCATGGTGATACTCTCCAACAATAATTCACACTTTGAAAACTTGGGATACAGACTTATGATTTCTCAATGTCTATAATACTCACTTTAGATGATTTTTATACTCCCTCTTATTCTTAAAATATATCAAAATGTGATCAATGAATACTATCATAAACTTATCAAGGAAATGATAAAACATCATGTTCATTAAGTCCATAAAAGTTGTCGGACTATTAGTAAGGTAAAAAGACATCACCAAAAATTCATGATGGCTATACCACATCCTAAAAGTAATTTTAGAAATGTCCTCTCTCTTCATCCTTAACTAATGATACTTAAACCTCAATTCAATTTTGAACAAACATTTTGCACCCTACAACCGGTCAAACCAGCCATCAATCCTTGGTAATGGATATGTATTCTTCATAGTCACTTAATTTAGCTAGCGATAATCAATACATAACCTCAAAATCCTATCATTTTTCCTAATAAACAAAACTCGCACCCGACGAAGAAACACTAGGTCGAATAAAACCCTTATCCAACAAGTCTTAAAGCTGAATCTCCAACTCCTTTAACTTAGGTGGTGCCATTTGATATAAAGGTATAGAGATAGTGTAACCCCCGTAAAAACCCTTATCCGTAACGCGACGTGTATTAGAGTAATTCTATATATATGTATATTAAGAGTAAGTGTAATTATCATTTCATCATGAGAAATTAATTCTTGAAATATGTGATTTATGTTAAATTAAAGTTATTGTGCTTAAGATTAATGGTTTAATTATTAAAGAAATTAAATATGCAAAATCGGTGTTTTAAGGACTATATTCTACCCAAGTTTTGTGTGAATTATTTGAGGCCTTTAGAGTAATTTTTTGGGTCAACCTTAAAGAATAAAAGTTGTTCATCTATGTTTTTAATAGGCCTTTATAAAATTGTATAATATTCGGACCTATAAATTAAGAGTTATACCAATTATAGTGAGGGTTGTTTTGAAATGCATTCTGCTGGAATTTTGGGAGAAGAATCTGCCCGAATCTTGTGAGATTTATTTGATACTGGTAGATTGATTTTTGAGAAAACCGTAAAGAATAAAAGTTGTTTGTCTATGTGTTTACTATCTCTCTATAAAATTTCATAAAGTTTTAATACATATAGAAAGAGTTATGCACATTTTAGTATAGATGGGTTAGGAGGAAACATTGCTGGAATTTTGGGGGAAAAGAAATTTTGAATTTTTAAAAATGGAAATTTCCGAATTTTTATGAAAGAAAGTAGTTTTAGTTACTTGAATTAAGTTAATTAATGATTTTAATTAGTCTAAATTTTATATAGACACCTAAGCAAATGCAATAAATGAATTTAATGCCAACTCATTCATTATGGATTCCAAAGCAGCCAGACTTTCCTCATGACTCACCCATAACCTTTACACCTTATCCCACTAATTTCTAACACTTGTAGCTGAATGAAAGTAAGTATATATATATATATATATATATATATATATATATATAGCAAGTGTTAAAATAGGAGAAAAACTTTGGTAAACCGTAGGTACCATAAATTGAGAGAGAAAGGGCAAGAAAGAAAAGAGAGGAAGAAAAATGTGAGGAGAGAAAGGAAAGGAAAGAAAAAGAGGAAGGGAAAAAGGAAAGAAAAGAGCTAAGGAAACTATAATCAAACCTAAAAGAAGTAAGTAGGTTTCATTTTTTTGGCTGATTAATGTCTTAAATTATTTTTTTTAAAGTTATTTTGTTAGTGTTTATTTCATGGGTTGTAATAATTTTCAATGGTCATATGCTTGATGCTTGGAATAAATCTATGTATGGATGCCTTGTTGTGATGATTTATGATGTTATAATTTTTTGAAAATTTCCAAGTATGTGGTGATGGTTTGGATTGAACTTGGACTAAATTTAAGTGAACTAAACATATTTAAAATTAGCTTGGAATGAACTAATAAATTAGTGTTAATAAGGAGTAAACTCTGTCCGAATTTTGGGGTATCTATTCAAGGATTTTAGATCAATTTCTAGGTGAAACTTAAAGCATAAAAGTTGTTCATCTATGTTTTAACTAACTTCTTTTAAATTTCTTGGTCATTGGATTAGTGTACAAAGAGTTACACCCGATTTAGTATGGATAGCTCTAGATAAACTACTATTAGGCGGATTGCTCCCTAAGTTTCAAAAATTTGTAATTAATTGTGTACTTGGTATTTAGACTTAATTTTTGGATATATCATAAATAAATAGGTCTAGTATCTAAAATAAAATGAGTAAGATTTAATTATGTTCTGAAATTAGAAAATTATTTACTTGATTAGGAGTTGCCTGGTAATAAACCCTAAAACCAAAAAAATTAGACTTTGACAAAATTAATAGGTTTGGAATAAACTAAATGAGCTTGGACTAAATAAAATGGAATTAAATAGAGTCAATGGACCTAGGATAAAGTTAATGGGCTTGGATTAAATTAAATGGACTTGGACCTTCTTTTAAATATTAATGAACCTAATGAACAATATTAATGAGCCGAGATTGTGTTCCCGCTTGTAGGTATCATGATTGGTATGTGAGCAATGGATAAATTTCGAGTGTGGGTTGGACCGTGAGTATGGCATGAGAATAAAGGGTTGGTATCCGAATTTGGTTGAATGTGATTAAATATGTCATCACGTGCATCATGTGTATAGTGGGTGATTTAAGACAAGTCAATTGATTGAGAAATGGTTTATACATCTAGGTTTGATAACCTAATTGGAATAAATGGGTATTGGTAGTCCGAGTACTCTAGGTTGTGTGCTCGCACTTATTAGACGATGGATTTTCGCTAATAGTAGTTACAACGAGGGATAATTCCGTTGTAGCGAGAAGATGATCCGATGATCATCCGGATGAAATCAAGTTGTGTGCTTGCACCTTGTTAGACGATGGATTCCCGCTAACGGTAGTTACAACGAGGGATAATTCCATTATAGCAGAAGGTGATATGCGGACCACCCGAATGATAAATAGAGTAGACTAGCTAATACCCGGGGTACCCGAGATTAAAATTTATGAGTATGGTGGGAAGTCAAAACAACATTGCATATCACGTGCATCACCCCGCTTACCGAGCTTCGACTCACCATGTTGTTATTTTTTTTTATGTCTTGATAGAAAAAGGACAAGTTGGTACAAATGCGGTCGGCTCCTCCTAGCTGGCTCATGTGAGGCACCATATATTAGTTTTTATTTTGTACGTAAATTTGGGGTATGGAGTTCGTGAGAAATTGAATATTGCTCGTAATGTTTTATTAATGTATTTAATTATGTTATGTAAATTTTATCTTAAGGAGTTATATACGTAATGTCTTGTTAAAGTCCTAAGAATATCATAAGAAAACTACTTAGAGTTTAGGGTATGTCGGTGTAACGCGCTTCGTCCGAGTATCCTACTTGGGTAGTAGAAATACGGCCGGGGCGGAGGTGTTACGGTATGTTATCGGAGCAATGGTTTAGGGAGTTGGGTATAACCGTAAGTGCCACGTGAGCACGAGTATCGGTTTGCTCCTGGATGGGTAATTTTAATTTACGGTTCTCTTAAACTATGTATGTTTTTATTGTGTAATGTGTATAAAACTTCGTTTAAAATTATTACTAACAATAAACCCTATCACTTGTAAATGTCGACTTTGTATCAAGTACCAAGCGTGCCTAGAAGGCGATGGTAGCGGGCGAGTGTTAGTTGCGTTTAGGGCCGAGCTAAATAATCTCACTATGGTTCCGAACAGGACATGGTGGCATATATTATGCGATTTCATGACCTACTTCGGCGAATCGTATTCACCGATGCCTCATTTAACCGGTATTTTAGCTCGAACTTTCTTCGAATAACTTTACGTCGGACTCTTCCACCGAGAGACCAACGATTGTTAGACGAAGTTTGGGAAGACATGATAGACCAACACTCTTATCGGGCTCTAATTCGGACCTTTCTACCAACCCAAGCTAGATGATCCTTCATTCGGGCGATGTACGGATGGGGACTACCATTACCCATTGCTCGTGAGATAGTCCATGCGACAATGGAAAACCGCATTGATCTGGTGGTTATTAGAGGGTTCTTTTCCTCGACATGTTCGATAAATAAGTTAATAGGAATCTCACCACATGTCGTGGTGTCTTTTGTATGTTCTATAATATAAATAGGAGTGCTTTTGATTGTAAATATAGCACGAAAACCTAATAAATATGTGTATGAAATGCTTACTATGTATAAAAATGTATAATTTTATACGAGCATAAATGATTAGCATTAAATACTAAAATCCATACTAAACTAATGTGAACTTATATGTACATAAAGATAAACTATGTCGCCAAGAAAGAATCCTGTACGAGCGGAGGTGAAGGGACCTCCAACGATAATAGCTCGAACCGGCGAGAAATGTTGAATCAAATGATGGAAATAATGCAACGGCGAGCAACAAACTCTATAGCAACAACAACAAGTTCACGCGGAACAAATGAGGCGAGCTTTTAGCTATACAACAACAACCTCCACCCCGACATAAGAATGATACGGTAGATAGGTTCCGCAAGATGAACCCTCGAGAGTTTGCTTGGGGGAGTGAACCCAATGATAGGCGAGGAGTGGATTAAGTCTTTGGAGGCAATATTCAAATATCTACGGTTTGCCAACTAGGAGCGAGTGTCGTGTGCTATTTTTCTATTAACTAAGGATGCTCGCACATGGTGGGAGAGGGCACGACTAACCGTAGATGTGTCGACTTTAACTTGGGAAGGATTTAAGGAGGTCTTCTATAATAAATACTTTACCGCGGACGTGAGGGCCGAGAAGATTCAAGACTTTCACGGAGTTAAAGCAAGATGGGATGTCGATCTGTGAATATGTAAGAAAGTTTGAACAAGGCTATAGATTCGTCCCATTTATTACTTGGGATGAAAATCTAAAAAGGAACAGTTACGACAAGATTAAACCCAAGAGTGCGAAGTATGGTGCGGATGTCGGCTGCCAATACCTTCTCGGAAATGGTGGATAAGGCGATGATAGGCGACGAAGATCGAAGTAGATTTCAAGGGACTTACAACAAAAGAGGCAAGGGTTTAGATTTAGAGCCTCTTTATCGGGACCAGTGAGACGAGCTCCACCTAGGAATTTCAATCGAAGTGGTGGTCCGGAAACCTTCGAGCCACTGGACCGGCACCATATGTTTCGAGACCACCGCCAAGCGACCAACCGAGATCAATGACGGGCGGTCCGCCCCGAGTGTAGAAAGTGTGGAAGGTTCCATGCTTGGGGAATGCGGATCGGACGGTCGGGTATGCTATGTGTGTCAAAAGCCGGGGCACATGTCCTACGATTGCCCATAAGTACGAAACCAAGACCGGGAAGAGTACCTGCTCGGGTGTATACTATGACCCGGGAAGAGGCGGATCGAGAGGGATACAACTGTAATTCATGGTAATGTCTCCATCCTTGGCTTAATTGCATATGTTTTGATGGATTTTGGTGCCACACATTCTTTTATATCAAACACATTAGTGAAAAGCCTAGGAGTCAAACCGGAGACATTAGTCGTAAGATATCTTATAACGGTTCCTTACGGTGACACTATGGAATCGTCAAGTGTGGTTAAAAAGTATCCGGTACATATTGGAGATAGGAGATTAGAAGTCGATTCGATAGTGTTGGACCTCCAGGATTTTGATTTGATCCTAGGGATGGAGTGGCTGACAAAGCGTGGCGCCAACATAGGCTGTCGAGGAAAAAGGGTAACTTTTAATCTACCCGAAAGTCGACGAGTTAGAGTTTAAGGCCGATTCAAAGCTTCGAAAAACACCGATCATTTCGGCTATTAAAGCTCGAAAAATGCTAGGAAAAGGATGTATGGGGTACTTAGCCCATGTGGTAGATAGCCGAGTGGAGCAAAAGTTGAAACCGAAAGATATAGAGATTGTACGAGAATATATAGATGTGTTTCCAGAGAGTTTGACCACGCTACCACCGGAGAGGGAAATAGAGTTTGAGATTGAACTAGAGCCAGGTACGGCTCCGATTTCGAAAACCTCCTATAGAATGGCTCCTGTCGAGTTAAAGGAGTTGAAGGTGCGATTACGGGACTTGCTTGGATAAGGA
The DNA here is from genome assembly GCA_963924115.1 of Dovyalis caffra. Classification (NCBI taxonomy): domain Eukaryota; kingdom Viridiplantae; phylum Streptophyta; class Magnoliopsida; order Malpighiales; family Salicaceae; genus Dovyalis; species Dovyalis caffra. The sequence goes on from CAWUPB010000351.1 coordinate 1,702,804, forward strand.
CTTTATACGTCCTAGTTCCTCACCTTGAGGAGCTCCGGTACTTATTCGTGAAAAAGAAGGATGAAAGTCTAAGGCTATGTATCGACTATCGGAAACTAAACCGGGTGACCGTTAAAAATAAGTACCCATTGCCCGGATTGATGATTTATTTGACCAATTACAAAGGACAACGGTATTCTCTAAAATAGAATTACAATCTGGATATCATCAATTGAGGGTGAGACCGGAAGACGTGAAGAAGACAACATTCGAACGAGATGCGGTCACTACGAGTTTTTAGTGATGCCGTTTGGGTTGACGAACGCCCAGTACCTTCGTGGACTTGATGAATCGAGTCTTGAAAGGGTTCTGGATAAGTTTATCATCGTATTCATCGATGATATCCTGGTTTACTCTCGAAGTGAGAAAGAGCATAGGGAACATCTAAGGGTCACCTTGCATATGCTAAGGGAGCAACAATTGTATGCTAAATTCAAGAAGTGCGAATTCGGCTAGAGCAAGTGGCTTTTCTAGGCCATGTGGTGACGAAAGAAGGCATCGCGAGTAGACTCAAAGAAAGTAGAGGCTATTCGGAATTGGCCTACCTCGAAGAGCATAACGGAGGTACGAAGCTTCTTAGGGTTGGCGAGGTTATTATCGGAGATTTATGGAAGGCTTATCGAAGATAGTTAGGCCTCTTACTAACTTGATGAAAAAGAGCACCAAATTCCGGTGGACGGATGCTTGTGAGGAGAGCTTCAAGAGCTAAAACGACGGCTAGTCACGGCTCCGAGTGCTAACCATTCCGTCCGAGGATGGAACTTTCGTAGTTTATACGGACGCCTCCAAACATGGATTAGGGGTGATGTTGATGCAAAATGAGAGAGTAATAGCTTATGCGTCACGGCAATTAAAGGAGTACAAGCGAAACTACCCGACACATGACTTAGAATTAACGGCGGTAGTCTTTGCCCTAAAAATGCGGAGACATTATTTGTATAGGGTAAAGTGTGAGATATACACGGATCATAAAAGCTTACGATATATCTTCACACAAAAAAAGCTGAACATGAGACAAAGAAGGTGGTTAGAGCTGGTAAAGGACTATGATTGTATAATCAACTACCACCGGGTAAAGCCAATGTTGTTACCGATGCCTTGAGTAGGAAATCGATCGCTACGATACGAGTAACCCGGACGCCGATAATGAAGGACCTACAAGCACCTTGGAACTCGAAATAGTTCCTATAGGCCATAAGAGCATGCTATCGACACTATTAATCCAGCCGATCTTGTAAGAAAGAATTCAAATTGAGCGATAAAAGGATGAAAAGATGAAGGAATTGAAGAAAGGTATAGAGGCCGGAGCGAGTCGATTTTGTGATGGATGATAAAGGAATGATTAGGTTCAAAGGAAGACTATGTGTTCCTACGAGTGGAGGACATAAAAGATGAGATACTAAAGGAAGCACACACGACCCCATATTCAATACACCGGGGAGTACGAAAATGTATCGAGATTTACAACAGTATTATTGGTGGGCAGGAATGAAGAAAGATGTAGGCGACTTTGTGGCAAGGTGTCAAACTTGCCAACAAGTGAAGGCGGAGCACCAAAGACCCTCGGGAACGTTAAAGCCACTAGCAATTCCGGAATGGAAGTGGGAGCATGTAACTATGGACTTCGTCATGGGATTGCCAAGATCGGATAGAGGGTCGAATGCCATCCGGGTAGTCGTAGATAGGTTAACCAAATCGGCACACTTTCTTCATGTCAAAACCACCTATGATTTAAACCAATATGCCCAATTGTATCTGGACGAAATCGTGAGACTACATGGGATTCCGATCTCAATTATGTCAAATCGAGATCCTAGATTCACCTTCGTATTTTAGAAGAGTATGCATAAAGCTATGGGCACCAAGCTCAATTTTAGCACGGCTTATCATCTCCAAACCGACGGACAATCCGAACGTGTAATCCAGATTCTTGAAGATATGCTACGAGCGTGCATCCTAGATTGGTCCGGAAAATGGGAGAAATACATTCGCTTAGTTGAATTTGCATATAACAATAGCTACCAAGCTTCGATTGGGATGGCTCTCTATGAGGCTTTGTATGGACGACGATGTAGATCTCCGATGCATTGGGATAAAATAGGAGAAAGAAGATTGCTAGGACCGAAATTGGTACGACGGACAGTCGAAGTATTAGTACCAAATCCGTCAACGGATGAAAGCGACCCAAAGTAGACGGAAAAGTTACGCGAGACAAACGGAGGAAGGATCTAGAGTTCGTGGTCGGTGATTACGTATTTTTAAGAGTCTCACCAATGAAAGGCGTACTACGATTTAGGAAAAGGGGAAAGTTAAACCCGCGGTATATAGGACCGTTTAAGATATTGGAGTGAGTAGGAGATAAAGCGTATCGCATATTGCTACCACCATCCTTAGCGGGAATACACAATGTATTTCATGTGTCTATGCTAAGGAAGTGCATTGGAGAGCCGGGTCAAATTTTGAATATAGAGCCGTTGAATCTTACTCCGGATTTAACGTACGAAGAAAGACCGGTCCAGATTCTCGATCGACGGGTCAAACAGGTTGAAAAATAAGGAGATAGGGCTAGTTAAGGTTTTGTGGGAAAACCATAACCTCGAAGAAATGACTTGGGAATGTGAGCAAGAAATGAAAGATAAATACCCCGAGTTATTCAAGTGAATCAATTTCGAGGACGAAATTTCTTTTAAGGAGGGAAGAATTGTAACCCCCGTAAAAACCCTTATCCGTAATGCGACGTGTATTAGAATAATTCTATATATATGTATATTAAGAGTAAGTGTAATTATCATTTCATCATGAGAAATTAATTCTTGAAATATGTGATTTATGTTAAATTAAAGTTATTGTGCTTAAGATTAATGGTTTAATTATTAAAGAAATTAAATATGCAAAATCAGTGTTTTAAAGACTATATTCTGCCCAAGTTTTGTGTGAATTATTTGAGGCATTTAGAGTAATTTTTGGGTCAATCTTAAAGAATGAAAGTCGTTTATCTATGTGTTTACTAGGCCTGTATAAAATTTTATAATATTTGGACCTATAAATTAAGCGTTATATCAATTATAGTGAGGGTTGTTTCGAAATGCATTCTGCTGGAATTTTGGGAGAAGAATCTGGCCGAATCTTGTGAGATTTATTTGATGCTATTCGATTGATTTTTTAGACAAAATTAAAGAATAACAATTGTTTTTCTATGTGTTTACTAGCTCTCTATAAAATTTCATAAAGTTTGAATACATATAGAAAGAGTTATGCACATTTTAGTATAGATGGGTTAGGAGGAAACAACTGCTGGAATTTTAGGGGGAAAAGAAATTTTGAATTTTTAAAAATGGAAATTTCCGAATTTTTATGAAAGAAAATATTTTTAGTTACTTGAATTAAGTTAATTAATGATTTTAATTAGTCTAAATTTTATATAGATACCTAAGCAAATGCAATAAATGAATTTAATGCCAACTCATTCATTATGGATTCCAAAGCGAGCTAGCTTTCCTCATGACTCACCCATAACCTTTACACCTTATCCCATTAATTTCTAACACTTGTAGCTGATTGAAAGTAAGTATATATATATATATATAGCAAGTGTTAAAATAGGAGAAAAACTTTAGTAAACCGTAGGTACCAGAAATTGAGAGAGAAAAGGCAAGAAAGAAAAGAGAGGAAGAAAAACGTGAAGAGAGAAAGGAAAGGAAAGAAAAAGAGGAAGGGAAAAAGGAAAGAAAAAGAGCTAAGGAAACTATAATCAAACCTAAAAGAGGTAAGTAGGTTTCATTTTTTTGGCTGATTAATGTCTTAAATTATTTTTTTTAAAGTTATTTTGTTAGTGTTTATTTCATGGGTTGTAATAATTTTCAATGGTCATATGCTTGATGCTTGGAATAAATCTATGTATGGATGCCTTGTTGTGATGATTTATTAAGTTATGATTTTTTGAAAAATGTCCAAGTATGTGGTGATGGGTTGGATTGAACTTGGACTAAATTTAAGTGAACTAAAACATGTTTAAAATTGGCTTGGAATGAACTAATAAATTAGTGTTAATAAGGAGTAAACTCTGTCCGAATTTTGGGGTGTCTATTCAAGGATTTTAGATCGATTTCTAGGTGAAATGTAAAGCATAAAATTTGTTCATCTATGTTTGAACTAACTTCTTTTAAAATTTCTTGGTCATTGGATTAGTGTACAAAGAGTTACACCCAATTTAGTATGGATAGCTCTAGATAAACTACTATTAGGCAGATTGCTCTCTAAGTTTCAAAAATTTGTAATTAATTGTGTACTTGGTATTTAGACTTAATTTTTGGATATGTTATAAATAAATAGGTCTAGTATCTAAAATAAAATGAGTAAGATTTAATTATGTTCTGAAATTAGAAAATTATTTACTCGATTAGGAGTTGCCTAGTAATAAACCCTAAAACCAAAAAAATTACACTTTGACAAAATTAATAGGTTTGGAATAAACTAAATGAGCTTGGACTAAATAAAATGGAATTAAATAGAGTCAATGGACCTAGGATAACGTTAATGGGCTTGGATTAAATTAAATGGGCTTGGACTTTCTTTTAAATATTAATGAACCTAATGAACAATATTAATGAGCCGAGATTGTGTTCCCGTTGTGGGTATCATGATTGGTATGTGAGCAATGGATAAATTCCAAGTGTGGGTTGGACCATGAGTATGGCATGAGAATGAAGGGTTGGTATCCGAATTTGGTTGAATGTGATTAAATATGTCATCACGTGCATCGTGTGTATAATGGGTGGTTTAAGACAAGTCAATTGATTGAGAAATGGTTTATACATCTAGGTTTGATAACCTAATTGGAATAAATGGGTATTAGTAGTCCGGTACTCTAGGCTATGTGCCGCACTATTAGACGATAGATTTCCGCTAATAGTTTTACAACAAGGGATAATTCCGTTGTAGCGAGAAGATGATCCGAGGATCATCTGGATGAAATCAAGTTGTGTGCTTGCACCTTGTTAGACGATGGATTCCGCTAACAATAGTTACAACGAGGGATAATTTCGTTGTAGCAGAAGGTGATCTGCGGACCACCCGGATGATAAATAGAGTAGATCGGCTAATACCCGGGGTACCCGAGATTAAAATTTATGAGTATGGTGGGAAGTCAAAACAACATTGCATGTGAGGCACCATATATTCGTTTTTATTTGTACGTAAATTTAGGGTATGGAGTTCGTGAGAAATTGAATATTGCTCGTAATGTTTTATTAATGTATTTAATTATGTTATGTAAATTTTATCTTAAGGAGTTATATACGTAATGTACTATTAAAGTCCTAAGAATATCATAAGAAAACTACTTAGAGTTTAGGGTATGTCGGTGTAACGCGCTTCGTCCAGTACCCTACTTAGGTAGTAGAAATATGGTCAGGGCGGGGCGTTACGGATAGGTTCGATATTCGATAGCAATTTAATATTGAATTCTATCTCTCTATCAAAAGGTAGACTCGGGTAGTTTATCCGGAAACACATTGAAAAACTCTTTAATGATTGAGACTTGGCCTAAGCCGACCACATTCTCATCTATCTCCTTCACATATGCCAAATAAGTCACACTCATTTTTCATCATCTTACATGCTTTAATGACGGATATTAGGTTAAAGAGAGCTACACTCCACTCTTCTTAAAAAGAAAACTTATCTTCTCTTAGATTCTCAAATACACTATCTTATTATGGCGATCTAACAAAGCATGATAATTCACTAACCGATCTATTCTTAAAATCACATCAAAATCATTCATAGTTAATAATATTAAATTCGTAAGTAGATTTTTACCTATCACTCATAAATCACGATTTTTATAAATCAAATTAGCTATCATACATTCTTCTATAGGTGTTGACACCATCAAAGACTGCTTCCGGATCATACTTGATCTCTTATCAAAATATGACATAAAAGAGTAGGTTGCCCTTGAATCAAATAACACTTTTACTTCATAAGAAAATACCCGAAGGATGCCCGACACAATGACATTGGATGTTTAAGCATACTCGTTGGATGATGGAAAAAATTCAAGCTCGGCCACCTTCAGCACTCGTTTAACCCTAACCTCTTGAGCCTCCATGATCCCTACTAGCTTATCCTCAACTTTTTTATGCTCTTCTACCTAACCCTTAGCCAATCCGACTAACAAACCCACCGCTATAATGACTCGAGGATGAATTGGCCATAGGAGAAACTCGTACTCCCCTCGATATAGTACCATGTGCCTTTTTGTATCTAGAGTAATCTCAAATCAAATGTCATTGCTGATGATAAAAGAAACATGCCCCCATCTCTCAAAAGCATAAACTCGAACGAACATTACCACATGTTTGATAAACAAGATATCCTCTACTAGAACCTTGATGAACCGAATAAGACGATCCTTAACTTATGCTTATATAAAACCTATTTTGACTAATATGTCCAAAAAACCTTCTTCAAGGCTAGAATGACCCTACATACTAATATCTTAGTTGAACCCACCACTACAACCTTTATGCCCACCGGACGTCGAGGTATCACTCTTAGCCTTCTTCTTTTACTCTTTAATTATTCTACTCTTCATCTTTCTTATCTCAAGTTTATGAGTATAATCAACTATTTTAGAATAACTCTAAAACTTTTGGAAAAACACAATTATAAAAAAAGGATCTACTAACCCATTTACAAACCTTTTCACTCTTTTCGCCTTAATCGGTATCATTTTTAGGACATAGCAACTTAGCTTTACAAACCTCCTCTCATATTGTATCACCGTCATGTCAAAAGTTTACACTAGTCTCTCAAACTCCTTAACCCTTTCTTTTTTGATACTCCGAGGTAGCTGCTTCTCTAGAAAAGCCTTTTTGAATTTTTTCCAAGGTTAATTAGATTCCTTGTCCAATTTGTACCAATCACTAGCACTTCCTTTAAGCATAAATACCACCAACATAACTTTTTTTTCCTTAAGATATCGAAGCACAACTAACCTCTTTTCTATCTCTTTTATAAAGTGCATTGGATCTTCATCATCCTTATCACCATAATAAGTTGGTGGTTTTAATTTCAAAACTTAGAAATATAGGGGTCAAACCCCATTAATCTTGATCGGGTAGTAGTTACGAAGTGCTCGCCTCACCTAAACCCCGATTAGCAAACACCAACTCTGTCATAGCCTCGAAAAGTTTGATGAATACCCATAGCCATCGTCTTTATAATATGTTGCATAGCACGAAAACCAACCATGATGTTAGTTGATGATAACACATCGAGTCTACTTCTTTCTCAACTCTAGATCTACTACAAGACCACGAAGGTCTTGATGATGCTTCAACCTCAACACCTGCTCCTCTAAGATCACTTGATTTGGTGCTCACCATAACAACCTATACAAAATATAGCTCAAAATCAACACATTTTAAGATAGATGAATTCAAGAAGGCAGAGTCATCAATACATAATTTATATATTTTTTATTTTTTCATTAGACTTATCGGTATTTTATGTATTATACTAAGCTAATTATGAACAAAATAATGATTTTGGGTTTTGTAGAAAAAATAGCAATCAAAGTGAGTAAACCTAAGCCAAAGTGCATATAAGCCTAAACCCATTAAGGACCTAATAAAGATAACATGCAAAGCCAAGTTGAAGGAAAGAGACACACTATCGTGTGTCTTACAAGAAGAAAAAGCTACTGGTCGTATGGAACTAAGAAAAAAGTCATGTGTATGTTTAGCACAAGAAGAAAAAATGGCAGGAGAAATAAGCACGGCTTGTGCGAGTATAATTGACATGCCCGTGTGTGTCATCATAGAGTTATCATTCAAAGGAGAAAGAAAAACCAAATGGGTAGAAATTGAAAGACATAGGATGAAGAGCAAATGTGACATAGCCATATATTTTAGTCAAGCAAGTCGTGCGTCACCGGTTGTTCAAGGCTCCAAACCATATATATCCAAAGAGAAAGCCATATGCTTATCAAACAAAATATGTGCCAAGATAAGTGTCCATATGAGGCAACTATGTGTTATAAAACCCTACTTTTGCTTATGATGTAAAGCTATAAATAGAGAAGTTAGGGTATACACTGGTTGATCGATCTATGTAATTCAAAAAAAAAGACATGGATTAGAATAAAACCTATGTTACGAAGTTACTTTAGACTTTAAAATCTATACACTAATACCATTTTTTTCATGACCTCCGAAGTGAGACATGATTAGTATAAGAATCAAAAGAACCGTAGGACCTACTTCAACTTAAGTAAGCCTTGAATATCTAAACTATAATTCTCAAGCTCGTAGCATATCAAATATCATTTCTAATTTGCAATATCATAACCTAACGAGTTACTACTTTATAACTTCAACACAAATGATAATTCTATAGTATTCTTGTATTTTCCAAAATAAAATCCATAATCATCATTCTAATTAATCAATATCACATCCAAATCTATAATATCACTTTTAATTCATAATACTTAAACATATTCAACATAATAAATATCAACCCAACACAACTCCCACAAGTATAACTGTAGAGCTTATAAAGAATACAACAATATCAAACACAAAATTCAAAAAGATTATAAGTAAATGAGCCTCACAATCAATGTGCCAAATTCAAAACTAGCTTTGTGGAAGTAAAAAGGTAATTTCACAAATCCTGTAAAAATGAAATAGTAGAGTGTGAGCAAATCAATAGCTTAGTGAGTAGATACTATATAACATATATAAGAAAGGAAAATAGACTTAGAATGATAATTTAAAACCTATTCAAGATGCAATGCTTACTTCGCAAGTCAAATACATATTATAAATATCAATCATATTTCATGTCTTAAATAGTCCAAATCCAAATCATATCAAACATCAACATCTAAATATAGAATGATCAAATCAAATCAAGCATCAAAATTTACACTTGGAGTAATACAAACATAACGTATCATTAGATGCGAGCACTCAAAGGCCACTTCCCCTCCCATTGACTAGGTATATCGCTTGTTGGCCGACACACAAGCTAGCATTACACCTCTCCTACTAGGCTGGAGCATTTTCATATCAATGAGCTCACATGCTATGCCCCCTATCTAGGTACCTTAAGGTAACTAATCAAATAAAAAATCACATAAACTTATACATATTTTAAAAATATCTAAATCCAACATATCAAATACAATTAATGCTTAAAATCAGATTTGATAATGCAATTTAATATCAAACCTCATACTCATAATTTAATCTTAAATACAAATTCATATCAAGAATTATAAATTAAATACTTACTAAAAGAATACAAATAAATCAAAATAAAATATCTAAATTAAACTAGTAATTAAATCCATAAATAAAAATCAAACTTTACATAAAACACTAATGCAAACACATATTCAAATCCCTTTTTAGAACCATATCAAACCGTTTTCGATATTAAATCATTTCAAATGCACAAGGGTCCGTTCTCCTTTAAATTCTAATGAATGTGATTATGTCATAATTAAATCGATGATGCATGACAGATATATCAAAAAAACTTAAAAACATAATATGCTATGTACTATCCACTATGGTACAATCAAATGATTGAACAAAATTAAGATTGTTGAGATGAAGCCACTAACTCGAATAATCTAATAATACAAAATGGTAGACTAATCATCAATATCATATATCGAAGAATAATTTAAAACAAATGAATTATTCTAGAAATCATGATACAAGAATTTATAAAAATAAATTTGATTGAAAAGATTCCAAATGATGATTTTACCTCAACTTTAACTCTCAACTCGATCCTAAAATATTATATAACTATATTCCAAGTTCACTTTATAATTCTTTTTCAATTCAAAACCTAAATTTCAAAATTTACTATTCATCATCTTCAACTTCTCAAATTAATCAAATTTATCCAATTCAACTTCATAATTTACTAATCCAAAATAATTAAATATCATTTAATCAATTAGAATTACTTAATCCGAAATAATTGGTATCCGCTAAAACTAGAATTTAAGTAATAATTAAATATTGAACACATGTGCAAAATTCTTTGAGGGTAAGAACTAATCATTAAGAACTTAAAATAATATTTAGAATAGTTGAAATACCTTTTCCATGCTTAGGGAATATTTTATTGATTTTACGGTGCATGAATAATAGTTTTTGCATGAAATAATTATTTAAAACATGTTTTCTATGCATGAAAATTTTTTTGTTTGTTTAGAATATTTTTTAGAGGGGTGTTGGATTATTTTATATGATTGTGTGAATTTCTTCATATGTTTTGAATATTTTATTTGAATTGTTATGTATAGGAATAATGTTTTAGAGGTAGAATGATAAAATTAGGTACTTTAAAGGAATGAGGAATTTGTTTTTTGGGCATAGAAAATTCATATAGCATGTGTAGGATTACCCAATAAATTTAAATTAATTTTATCAAGTATAAGGAATATTTTTCATCCGAAATAGTACAAATTTTACCATAAATAATTAATTTAGAGGCCTAAATGAGGTATAAAAATTATGAAAATTTATATTAAATCTTCTTAATAAATTTTTGAATTTATTCTGGAAAGAAATTGAATTTTTGAAACATATAGAATAAAATTTTAGAATTAAGGACCTAATTGCATAGAAATTAGGACTTAATTAGACAAAATTAAAAGTTTGAACTTCTGAATTAAATTATTTATAAATCTAAGTAGTTTAAAAGTTGGTTAGATACCTTTAAGGGAAGGGCTTGAAGTGATCAATTGACAAATTGAAGGATGGTGGAAGAAGTAATTAGAGAAAAGATTAATAAAATGAGGGATTAAAATTAAGAAAAATTTTGGACTCTTCCACCACTTTCCAGTCGAAATTTGTTGCTTTCTTAGGCCTTAATGAATGTACTTTGACTTGTTTACAAAGAAGAGGTTATGAAGCATGCAAGATGGAAGGTCTAAAATTAAAGAAAAATTTAAGGTTTAAGATTTATCCATTTAAAGGGCTAGGATTAAAATTTATTTCAATAGCCAAGATCACTCCAAAACACATTAATTCAATGGTGGAGATGAGGTCAAAAGTCCATCGAAATTATGCCTGTAAATAGGGGTACATGGAATTAAGAAAAATGCATGAAAAATAGCTATAAAAAAAAAAAAAAGGAACAATCTTGCTAATTTGCCCTAGAAATTTCCACTTAAAGCCACCCATAAACACCTTAACTCATCTAGATAAATAAGGAAATCAAGCTAGAAGCTCAAGAATTTTCAAGAGGAAAAATTTGGGCTTTGGCTGAAATTTGGAGGAAGAAAAGGAAGGAAGAAATTTGCAATCTTTCCACTTTGTGAGGTTAATTTGGAGGTTATATATGTAAGTTAACTTCACCTATGCCACAAACATATTTTATTTCATGTTAATTTTATGTTTAATTACCTTAATTTTGATTAATTGCATAAAGTGTGAAAAATTAGGATTAGGGTTCTTGATGAGCAAAAATTAGGGAAAAAGAAATTTAACTTGTTATTCATTTAATTGAGTTTGAAATAGGTTGATTAGGCTTGAAATTGAGGTTTAAAACTAAAAAATTTCTAGGGTTCCTAAGGGTTACCATTCGACCTAATTACCCAATTTGGGGGTTTTTAGTGCTTTCATGTAATTGATGTTTTAAAGCCTAATTCTAACTTAATTAGGTTTGAATTAGCATTTAGGAATGAAAAATGTTACTTTACTTGAAGAAAAATTCACAACATATTAGGGGTTATATTCGGGCAAATTAGGGATTTTTAGGGTTTGAGTTTCATGAATCCAATTTATGGTTTGATGATCAATTTTTACTTGAATGAGCATGTTTTGATGTGTAGGAATGGAAAATTTGAAGAAAATCAAAGAACATTAGTTAAATGGACTTAGGCCAATTTTGGTCCACTAAGGCCCAATTCGGGTTTGAGCATGATTTTGTACCCTAAATATTAATTAAATTAATTCTTATGATTAATGTATAATTTAACTACTTGGGATTAAAATTATAGGATAAAATGAGAAAGAAAATATTAAAGTTTGAACTTAGAGACGTTTCGACCTAAAACGAGGTGTTTTAGGGTTTTAGGTTTCAATTGGATTTTAACACCTAAATTGGTTAATTCAAGCTTAAAAAAATATAATTAGATGAATTAAAATAGAAAATTTCATGAGAACCTAAAGATGAATCAATTTAATAAGATTTGAAAAAATTGGCCCAATAAGGCCCAATAAGAACATCAAACCTATAATTAAATAAAGAATACTTAATTAAATTAATTCAATTAAGTAGGAACATAATTGGGAAGATTTGATGTGTAATGGACATTGAAATTTAAGAAAAAAAATGATTAGGTAATAATAAGCTATCATTCAGACCTAAATGGAGAAAAATATGGAATTTGATTTGTTTTATGTAATTTTGTGTATAATTATGTTTTTAATTGGTGCTTAATGTGGTTGAATTATGATTTTAGTACTTCATTAAAATGTGAATGGTTATGAGATTGTGTGGCTTGAATGGTATGTTGATGTTGGTTTTAAATGTGATGGTTAGTATTGTCCGACAAGTAATGTTATTAATGTCAAGCTATTATAAATTTCAATCATTATCATGACATGGTTACATGATTATGCATGGCATGCATTACATGAGTCAATATTCATTATGCGATACTACTAAAGTGCATATGCATGCCTAATATCATGAAAAATGTTTTTAAGTCATGAAAACATATTTTATATCATGGTTTTCCAAAAGCAATTGAAAATATTTTAAAGAATATGATTTTTGATGATTTTGAGGATTTCTTTAAGGATGGGCTTCATGGGATTTACAGATGATAATGATAATAGTTTAAGGCCGGACAAGTGTAGATGTGCACTTTTAAAGGCTCGGTAGGGCGCGTTCGTGAATGGGTCCGGTTCACCGGACATATGTTATGAAAGCCCCGAAGTAACTAAATGAGACATGTCCAAAAACAAAAAAAAAAAAAAAAAAGATTTTCGAATGTTTATGAAATGCTTTATGACATGGAAAAAAGTTTATGATGCATACATCGGTATTTGGTATATACACATACATGAGATACACTCGCATGTATAAGTTAACTTATTGAGTTTTCTCTCACTTATATGTTTGTGGTGTAGCCAATACGAGTAAATATGATGTTCATGACTTTTAAGCCGACTACCGAGGGGTCTACCCATCGCATATATGTGGGATGTGGTTGGCGAATGGACCTTACATATATGGTGGCTATTACTCGTACTAGATAGTTTAGTTTACTTTTTAGATATTTCAATATTCTTCTATGTAATAGTTAAAGCAATGAACCAATAAATGAAGGGATAAGAAAAATGAATGTAGGCAATCAATAAGCCATTTTTGTAATAGATGGTGTTAAACTAGTTTTATATGTAAGTAGCAACTTGTATGTAATCAAAACACTAGTAGCAAAATGGTAACATGGTTGTAGTTAGTATCATTCACCCTAAGCTATTTATTTTCACACTAGTACCACTAAAGTGATAAAGCAACATAAATGAATAGATAGTGATTAAAATAAATGGTAATTAATAAGAAAAAAAGGATCTATTAAGTATAATTAATTAAGTGTATATAATTAAATAGAAAAAGAATTAAAGGTAATAAAGAATTAGAGATTCGATCATTTCGGTTCACGAGAAGTAATTAGGATAATAAGACGCGAAAAAGTTATAGAGCATTTTAAACTAAACATAGGACCTAATTATTGTTAATAGACTTCCGCGAGTATAATTACACCTAGATTAGTTGTAGATAGTTCACATTGCCTTGTTAGCTTATATTTATTACACTTCGAATGTAGGTTAATGGATGGTAATATTCTCGACCTATTAGGTCCTAGGTTGGGGGTGTTACATAATCAACTTTTTCCCAAATGGATCTCAAAAGCCCTAAAACTAATCTAACTTAATTTTTCAATCTAACAACAAACCTAATATAAATTAACTTCAAAACCACCAATAAGCACATATAAATATCTCCATTTAAGGACCAAATGACAAAAATTCTTACCTTTGACAATTGGCTCTTCAACCCTAATTTCAATCCTAAACCCCTAAACCCTTAAAGCCTTTCAAGCTTTAATCTAGCTAAACTTCACTCCAATCAACTTATTTTATGGTTTTTCTAATTTAATTGAGCAAGATTCTAACTTAGAAATTGAAAGAGGGAAATGGGAGGAAGTAGAGAGGGTAAGGAAGAGAAAGAGAGAATAATGAGTGAAAAATGAGGAACAATATGGTTGTCTCATATATATATATATATATATATATATATATATTCTGTCTAATTTTTTATTTTTATTTTTTTACTTTCAAACTTATTTTTTAAACTTCTATTCAAGCCTCAAAATATCCACTATTACGATCTCTCACTTAGTAAGATTCTAAAATACTCAAATTATATATATATATATATATATATATATTCAATTCTAAAAATACATAAATTACTAACTTAAATCTTATTTTTAGGATGAGTTATTACATTCAACCACTTCATTTCTCGTCACAAAATACCAAAAGCAAAAGTTAGATCTACAATTGCTTCACTTTATTCTCGACATTTTATTCATTCTTCCACTTTCTAACAATAAATTTAGGTCAATAAGCATTAATTGATCATAAATAATGGTTTATAAAGTTCAAAGAAAATTGAGTGGGTTGTTGTGTATGGGTTTGTTTTATTGATTAATTATTTATTATAATTTTTAGGCTAATATGTATTTTGATTTATGGGAGTGTTGATTTCAAATACCATTGGTGGCGATATTTTTGTTGATTTGTTTTTTCGTTTTAGCATAGCGAGGTGGAGATGTGGTGGTAACGGCTTTGGGTTTGGTGGAGATGATTGTGATGGTTACTAGTGACATTTGTGGTTTGGAGCAACTGATATTGCTGGCTAGTGGCAATTAGAGGGTGGACTAGTTCGCAGGTGGTGAGAGAGGGGAGGAGGCAGGGATACCAAGAAGCCTAAGGGCACGATGGCTTTATTTATTTGTTTTGAAGAGAGAAGTATAAAATTTTTAGGAGAAAAGGATACTACTGTGCTAGTGAAATATACCGCATGATATCCTATGTGGCATTTAGTCATTTTCATCATTATTTCTTTCTTGCTACATTAGATGATAATGAAATTTTGGATGAAGGAACTCATGCATGTTAATAAAGTTAAAAAAAAAAATAAGGTTATTTTGTGTATTTTCTATCCAATGAAAAAACATGCGAATAAGATTAAAAAATATAAAATTTGTGATTTTTTTTATACAATAAGCTTTTTAAGATATTGCTTTTTTCCATTAAATCTTGGTGCACTACTAATACATTCCTATCTTTTTTATTATTTTAGAAAAATAGCTGGATATATTTATGTTTTTTGAAATAATAAAGTAAATCTTCAATCAGTCTTTACATCTCTAGTTGTGCCAACTTAATCCTGCTGTGTAAAATATCCTCCAATAACAATTTTTTTTCCTTAATCCAAACTAATAGCAAAGTCATGCTACAGACACTTCATATATCTTGATTATGAAAATGAAAAAGATATCGTTATATTTTAGTTAGATCTAAAAAAAAAAAAAAAGAAAGGTGCTTTGACTAGAAAAAATTTAAATTTACAAGTTATGTGTAGTTCACCTGCATCGTTTTAGTTAATTTAGATGGCATATCATGGACAATTGAATTAATTTATATTGTGTATTTCATTTCATTTTAGTTTATTTCAGTAGCAAATTAGAGTGATATTTAATTTATTATTTAATCTTGAACGCCTAGAAGGAAGAGAAATGAAGGATGAAGAAATTTGATTGCATGGGCAAGCAATTAGGGGATAATGGAGAGAATAAAATCCAAGAGGTAGGGTTGAAACAAAAATAAATAAATAAATGAATAAAAATGGAGGGAAGCAAATCAAATCAGAAACCCCCACTCCAAAAATTAATGGTGTCAGGTCTTTGTGAGACCAAGACAATGTGCATTATCCCCTAGCCATGTGTCTGTATTAATACCCCAATACATGTGGCCCCACAATACATCAGCTTATTAAGAAGAACCGATATTTTCCGATTTCCAAATCGCAAATCGCTTCTAGGAGACTTGTTGAAATGCAAAAGTTAGTTAATTTAAGTCTCATATAAGGAAAGCTAAATCTCACTTTAGACACAAACCAAAGTAAAGTCCCATTTCCTTTATGTATTGCTTCTTCTTCTTCTTCTTCTTCTTCTTTTTTTTTTTCATTTTTCAGAAGGTATAGCTTGTACTTGCACTGATTGACATGAGCATATTATAATATGTTTGTTAATTTTATACTTTCAATATATGACAAGTGTGTATTATTAGGATTAAAGGGCTATTTGAACTGTACATAAGTGTTTGTCATGTATTTACCAAACACATGGGGGGCAAAAAAATATTAAAGATGAGCAGTCCACATATAGCTAGTTACTAAAACATGTGTTCCCTGTTTTGGCATATAGATAACCTAAACTAACCATTTAGAATCTTTTTTTTCCTCCCTAATATAAAAAGTGAATATTTAAACTTAAAATATAATGAACAAAAGAAAAAAAATGATGACTCCTAATATATATCAAATAGCTACTACTATTTCATTATCATCATAATCGTCATCATTGGTACATACAAAAAAATACAACCAATATTACCTCATAATTTCTTCAACTTCTATCACTATCATCATTTCCTCAACATAACTATCATTAGAACAATACCTGACTAAAATTTCATTCGTTTTCGTCTCTAGTAAGATCATCCGGCCAATGACCATTTATTTTTTATATTTTTATCAATGAAGGACTTAGTTGAAATATAATAAGAATGTCAAAAAAAATCCAATTAAATTTATGTATTGCAATAAATCTTTCAACAACTTATGGGACCATGAGATTGACTTACCTAATATTTGTTACATTTTCATTGCTTTTCTTTTAGTTTACAATTAATAAAAAATATGTATTTCACATCTTAATCTAAAGGTTACAACACTATCTTTAATTTTCTTTAAACAAAAATAATTAATAAAAAATATATTGCAAGAAATTTTGATTGAAAAAGAAATCAATTAATATTTTCTCTCAATACCAAATTAATGCACTTTCTTTCTAAGTATCTAAAAATACAAAAAATAAAAATCATATATGTTACATCATTGATATTAAAATATTATAAATATATGACTATAAAAGGTTCCTCTATTTTTGTATATGTCTTCCTTTTTTCTTAGTATAGTAATATGGATGCATACAAAGAGAAAACCTAGGAGAGCTTATAAAGGAAATACAATCTCTACACTTAATATTATAATTGACCATAAAATGAAGGGATTTAGAGACAAACTACTCCAATAATCCCGGTGCCTAATAATAGCTCATGCTAACACTCCTCTTGAATTGATGCACACATGTCTCGAATGCCCAACTTATCAAGTGAGATCTGTAGAAATTTTTGCTAGAGACAATCTTAGTAAGTATATCCGCTAACTGATCTTTAGATTTAACAAATGGAAACTTGATTGTTTTATCTTCAAGATTCTATTTGATAAAATGCTTGTCCACTTTGACATGTTTGGCATGATTGTGTTGGATCGAATTATGAGAGATATCGATGGTTGCCTTGTTATCGCGGAATAGTTTCATTTCATTGCTAGGAACAAAACCAATCTTGGTTAGTAACCTTTTTAACTAAAGAAGTTCATAAAGACCCTTGCCATTCCTTTAAACTCTACTTCGACACTAGATAATGTTACTACTTTTTGCTTCGGCTTCTCCATATAACAAGATTGCCTCTTATAAATGTAAAGTAGCCGAGAGATAGACTTTTTGTCTAAAAAACTCCCCGCCTAATTTGCATCCACATGGCCTTCAACATGTAGGTGATTATTTTTGAAGAACATAAGACCTTTTTCGAAGCGGACTTCAAATATCGAAGAATTCGAATTAAATACATCCATATAATATTCACTAGGGCAATAAATAAACCGACTTATAGCATAAGCAATATTTGGGCATGTATGTGATAAATAAATGAGTTTTCCAACCAACCTTTGGTACCTTTTTTTATCGAGTTGGTGCGTGATCCGAGTACTCTCTAAGTTTATGATTTTAAATAATTGGAGTATCATCTAGCTTACAATCCAACAATACCACTTCGACAACAAATCTAGCACATATTTTCTTTAAGAAAGAAATATGCCTTGTTTTGATCTTGCCGTTTGTATTTCCAAAAAATACTTGAGTCCTCCGGTTCTTCATCTCATATTCTATTGCTAACTATTTTTGAAGTCTAGAGATCTCTTCTCGGTCATCTCCCGTAATGACCATGTCATCCACATTAATTATTAATGTCATTACCTTCCCTAATTTATGTTTTAGGAACAAGGTATAGCTTGAGTTGCTCGTTGGACGCCATACTTGTTCATAGCTAGGTTAAATCTCCCAAACCATACTCATGATGATTGTTTTAGTCCATACAAAGCTTGTTATAACTTACACACAACCTTAGCCTTTGAAGATGTCTGTATATCCTAGTGGGATATCCATATAGACCTCCTCCTCAAAGTCACAATAAAGAAAGGCATTCTTCATGTCAAATTGATGCGAGTGGCATAACAACACTCGACAGTATTTAGTTTTTCCACCGAGTGAGAAAATCTACTAATAGTCTATGCCATATGTTTGTGTATATCCCTTTGCCACAAGCCTTGCCTTGTACCTATCAATAGACCCATTTGCCTTGTGTTTAATGGAGAAGACCCATTTGTAACCTATTATCTTCTTTCCTTTCGATAATGAGACTAAGATCCATGTCTTATTCTTCTACAAGGCCTTCATTTCTTCCTCTATAGCTTTAGCCCACCTCTAATCCTTAAGAGCTTTTTATATTTTGTTAGGGACTTGACACGAGGATAACATGTGTGCAAAAGCTTTGAGAGGCCCCGATAAATTTTGAGTGCATATATAGTTGGCAATTAGGTACCTTGATCTTATTTTCTTAAACTCTAGAGAGTATCTATTTGGTGGCTTAGCACAATTTTATCTTAAAGGTAAAACATAGTCAATAAAGGTATCCAAGTTATCTATATAAGGAGAAGATGTAGTAGAAGTGCTTACCTCGTAAATATTCTTAAGAGATGGGACTTTAGGTATCGGTGAGTGGGGGTATTTATTTTTAGATTCGGATGGCATGGGTTCAACTCTTGGGAAATACACATCGTTATCACTATCACCATCACTATGTCTATGAGTGGCATCTTTAGACTATGTTAACTCCATTCTTTCTTCAAACTATGCTAATTTTGGCCATTCAAAGGCCATCTAATTCTACTCTTCATCTTGTTTCTCTTATTGAAGAGGTGAATTAGATACCGATGGTGCCAAAACACCGTCCGTCTCATAAAATGTAACATCTATAGTTAAATAAGTATGCTTCGTGATAGGATCATAGCAACGATAGCCTTTTTGATGTAAGTCATACCTTAAAAATAATACAATAAATGGTATAAGAGTCTAGTTTAGTTCGTTGATTTTTATGAAGGTGAATGAATACAACACATCCAAACACCCGATGAAGAATTACCAAGGCGAGTGGGCAATGAAACATGATGAGAGAGCACCTATAATGGAGTTTAAAAGTTTAAAAATTTCGAGGGCATTCGATTCAATAAGTATACTACCATGGTAATAGCATCATCCCAGTACTTACTAGGTGTATGTGCCCCAATCAATAATGTCCGTGGTGTCTCTAATATGTGCCAGTTCTTCCTTTCGCATCACCATTTTGTTATAGTGTTTGAGATCATGAAGTTTCATGTAAAAGGCCATGACTTTAGAAGTAAACTTGAAATTGGTGATTGACATATTCTTCACCATTATTAAAATGAAAAATCTAAATTTTTTATTAACCTTTAGCCTTAGAGGCTATATTTAATCTCCCATAATCTATAAGGGAAGGCCTTATTTTGAAAAGTGAGTGTTGGCATCCTAGCTTAACTTCCCTAGAATCCATAACAACTCTAGTTGTGGTCTCCATACTTGTTATCATTACTTGTTTGTTTGGTATCCTCTCATCGAACATGACTCGTAAGCTTGTTTAATAGTAGGAAATGGTTTCATCTGCAGTACATCACTTTGGATATTGTTTAGTCGATCATCCGGACCATTAATGAAAATATATACTCTATCCTCTTGTATGATATAGTTATATTTACGTATGTCGAAGCACATTCCATCGGATTAGGATGAAGAAAATCAATTTCTCTCTATAAACCTTTGAGATTATTGTAGTATCTTTCAATAGATCCTCTAGCTTGTCTCATTCTAATAACTCATTTTTGTAGGTCATATAATTAGGATATGTCGAGTCCGTCATAATAAGTGGTGGTAATAGAGTCCCATACTAGTTTTGTAGTTAGAAAATGAATGAAATTGCTAACAAGGATGGGTCCATTGAGTTGATCGATCATCCTTTTACCGTCGCGTTCTCAAATCTCCACTTTTAGTATGTTGGGTCCGTTTGTTAGGGTTATGGAATATCTCTATAAATATATCTTAGTTTTTCTTTGCTTGAGATAAACATCTCTATAACTCGGGACTATAAGACATAATTGCTACCGTCCAACTTAATGCCAATCGTACGACGAAAAGAATCATGGCCTAGGTGTGATTGATAGTGATTTTTGATCAAAGCTTCGTCATCGTTATTGTCAAGTTTTCTAAGATGGAATCTGTGTGGTTGTCGTTATGTTGCACCATGTTAGTAGGTTCCACCATGGTTTCTAATCTATTATATATCTTTTTTTTAGTAAAGGTGTAGTTGTAACAAGGGTCCTAGGAATCATTACTCTAATGCTACGTAAAAGGTTCCTCTATTTTTGTATATGTTTTCTTTTTTTCTTAGTATAGTAATATATATGCATACAAAGAGAAAACCTAAGAGAGCTTATGAAGGAAATACAATCTCTACACTTAATATTACGAGTTAACTATAGAATGAAGGGATTTGGAGACGAACTACTCCTATAATCTTGGTCCCTAATAATAGCACACGCCAATAATGACAACTAGTGATTGGTTTAATTGGTAAAAGAGAGAGATTACCTAAGCAATCAACATTGCAAACTAATAAAACTAATTTATCCATATGGCATACTAACAAAAACACTATATTTCTTCTTCAATTTTTAATATGTCAATAAAATAATAATAATAGATAATAGATTTACTAGTTTAATATGAAAAATATGCTATAATAAACTATTTGGATACTTCAAAAATAGATAAAAATGCAATTAATTCAACACTATATAAATGAATTCTATGATCAATTAAAACCGGAGGTTTTTTGTAGATCTACAAATCGCACCCAAATTTTTATAATTAATCCATTAAAAATTAATCTCAAAAACACTTTTCTCTCATTCACTCATCTACTTGAAGAATTTTTTGCTTCAATACTCATGTTTTGTCTTCAAAACACATTTTGATCTCTAAAATTTCTCACTTTATACCTATAATTAAAAGAATAAAATGTATCGGGATTTATATTATTGGTCAAAACATAAATGATCTCTACATAAATTATTCAATACTAACGGTCTTTAAATAAAATTAAAGATAAAATTAAGGCATTTTGCTAAATGAGATTAGGTTTCTATTCAATTTGGATAAAGCAAATCATGTACCTAACACATGACAACCTAGCCCATTTAATAAAAGAACGTAATTTGCATTAAATAATTTATTCAAAAACTATTTGTATTTGACCAATAGTATAAAGAGCTTCGTATTTTTTACTTTAAAAAAATTGGATGAAAACTTATCGCAATTTAACCTAACAATTAATTTTTACTTTTAATTTTTATTTAAAGACTATTTGTGTTGAATAGTATGTTTAGAGACTACTTACACTTTAATCAACAATACGAAACTTCGTGTATATTATCATATTTAAAATGCTTATTGTACTATAAAAGCACGAACTATACATTTTTTAATATTTTTAGCACGTTCTTTAAAAAAATTGATGAAAAATACATAAACTATGCTTCTAATAACTATTTTAGCACGAAGCTATTTTCACGTTTAAGATTTCGAGTTCATCTAACATGACATGACATGACATGTAAGATGATACGATAGATAAAAGTCCATATAGGATGATATGTGGATAATAATTAGAATTTCATCGATGCGGGAATGACATGTTGCTAACTTATTCAAAATCAATTCCTAAAACTAACTAACCTAATTCAATTCAATTCATAAAAAACCAAATCCTTAATCTTTTTCTCTTCTCTTCCTTATCGGACCAACGAACAAGCCTAAATTTCTAATCGTCTTCTCTTCTTTGCTTGATGAACAAGAACCCCAATCTTTTTCTTTTCTTCTCTTCTTCAACCAGTACCTTTTCTCCTCGCAACATTCTCAAACCAAAACTCACATCAGCATTTGCATACCTTTCGGAAAACCCATAAATCTTCAACAAGTATCGTAACGCCCCGCCCCGATCCTATTTCTACTACCCAAGTAGAGTGCTGGACGAAGCGCGTTACGCCGACATACCCTAAACTCTAAGTAGTTTTCTTATGATATTTTTATAACTTTAACGAGTATATTATGTATATAACTCTTTAAGATAAAATTTACATAACATAATTAAATACATTAATAAAACATTATAGGCAATATTCAATTTCTCACAAACTCCATACCCCAAATTTATAGATAAAATAAAAACTAATATATGGTGCCTCACATGAGCCGGTTAGGAGGAGCCGACCGCATCCGTACCAACTTGTCCTTTTTCCGTCAAGACATAAAAAAATAACAACGAGGTGAGCCGAAGCTTAATAAGCGGGGTGATGTACGTGATATGCAATGTTATTTTGACTTCCCACCATACTCATAAATTTTAATCTCGGGTACCACAGGTATTAGCCGATCTACTCTATTTATCATCCGAGTGGTCCGTAAATCACCTTCTGCTACAATGAAATTATCCCTCGTTCTAACTACCGTTAGCGAGAATCCATCATCTAACGGTGCGAAGCACACGAGTTGATTTCATCCGGATGATCCTCGGATCATCTTCTACTACAACGAAATTATCCCTTGTTGTAACTACCATTAGTGGAAATCCATTGTCTAATAGTGCGGGCACACGACCTAGAGTACTTGGACTACTAATACCCATTTATTCCAGTTAGGTTATCAAACCTAGATGTATAAATCATTTCTCAATCAATTGACTTATCTTAAATCACCCACTATGCACATGATGCACGTGATGATAAATTTAATCACATTTAACCAAATTCGGGTACCAACCCTTCATTCTCATGCCATACTCATGGTCCAACCCACACTCGAAATTTATCCATTGCTCACATACCAATCATGATACCCACGACGCGAACACAATCTCTCGCTCATTAATATTGTTCATTAGTTTCATTAATATTTAAAAGAAGGTCCAAGTCCATTTACTTTAATCCGAGCCCATTAACTTTATCCTAGGTCCATTGACTCTATTTAATTCCATTTTATTTAGTCTAAACTCATTTAGTTTATTCCAAACCTATTGATTTTATCCAAGTCTAATTTTTTTGGTTTTAGGGTTTATTACCGAGCAACTCCTGATCGAGTAAATAATTTTCTAATTTCAGAACATAATTAAATCTTACTCATTTTATTTTAGATACTAGACATATTTATTTATAACATATCCAAAAAATTATATCTAAATACCAAGTACACAATTAATTACAAATTTTTGAAACTTAGGGAGCAATCTACCTAATAGTAGTTTGTCTAGAGCTATCCATACTAAATCGGGTATAACTCTTTGTACACGAATCCAATGACCAAGAAATTCTAAAGGACATTAGTTGAAACATAGATTAACAACTTTTATGCTTTAAGTTTCACCTAGAAATTGATCTAAAATCCTTGAACATACACCCCAAAAGTCGGACAGAATTTACTCCTTATCAACACTAATTTATTAGTTCATTCCAAGCCAACTTAAAACATGTTTTAGTTCACTTAAATTTAGTCCAAGTTCAATCCAACCCATCACCACATACTTGGAAATTTTTCAAAACATCATAACATCATAAATCATCACAACAAGGCATCCATACATAGATTTATCCTAAGCATCAAGCATATAACCATTGAAAATTATTACAACCCATGAAATAAACACTAACAAAATAACTTAAAAAAATAATTTAAGACATTAATCAGCCAAAAAAATGAAACCTACTTACCTCTTTTAGGTTTGATTAGAATTTCCTTAGCTCTTTTTCTTTCCTTTTTCCCTTTCTCTTTCTCTTTTCTTTCTTTCTCTCTTTTTCTTTGTTTTTCTCTCTTGATTTGGCTTCTCTTTTAATTCTGGATGGCTATGGTTTTTAGCCTAAAAATGGCAGCCATTTAACCCTCTCTTTTCCTTATATATCCACATTTTATCCTCTCATTTATTTATATCATAAGTGTTAAAATTTAACTAGGCCAAATGTAAAGTGGAGGAAGCTTGGAAGGCAAAGCTGGCATGTTTTGAAAGTCAAAGGTGATGATTTGACTTCCAAGCATTTAATTCAAGTGCTTAGGTGGCTAAAGAAAACTTAGGCTAAATAAACACATTAATAAGCTGGGTTCATGTAATTAGACATAATTTCTTTCATAAAAAATTCGAAAATTTTCATTTTTAAAATTCGAAATTTCTTTTTTGTCAAAATTTCAGCAGTGTTACCTCCTAACCCATCTATACTAAAATATGCATAACTTTTTCTATATGTATCCAAAAATTATGAAATTTTATAGAGAGCTATTACACACATATAAAAACAAATTTTATTCTTTAAGTTTTCTCAAAAATCAATCTAACAGCATCAAATAAATCTCACAAGATTCAGGCGGATTCTTTTCTCAAAATTCCAGCAGAATGCATTTCGAAACAACCCTCACTATAATTGGTATAACTCTTAATGTATAGGTCCAAATATTATAAACGTTTATACAGGCCTATTCAATACATAGATGAATAACTTTCATTCTTTAAGGTTGACCCAAAAATTACCCTAAAGTCCTCAAATAATTCACACAAAACTCGGGCGTAATATAGTCCTTAAAACACTAATTTTGAATATTTGATTTCTTTAATAATTAAACCATTAATCTTAAGCACAATAACTTTAATTTAACATAAATAACATATTTAAAGCATTAATTTCTCATGATGAAATGAGAATTATACTTACTCTTAATATACATATATATAGAATTATTCTAATACACGTCGCGTTATGGATAAGGGTTTTTACGGGGTTACAAGTACCCATTCCCCCACGAATCTTCAACTATAAGGTTCCCCATCTCTCTATCTCTACCTATTCTCATTTCATTTTTTATGGGTTTTTTTATTTATGTATGTTTTGATGATTCTGGATTTTGGTGCCTCGTTTGTTAGCATAAATGCTTCAACTACATTGTGATGAATAATTCTCAAAACCCTAATTTTCTAAAAAATAATTAGCATAATTATTTTTTATTATATTAAGTTTGTATCTATAAAGTTTATTATAATTTATTTATCTTTTTAGTGTTTCAATCCATAGGATGGCTAAGACATTTAAGTTAAATTTTCATGTTGATGAGATATTCAACAACCGAAATCTAATAACTTATGTTGGCGAGGTTAGAGTTAGATCATATAAGTGGTTGAAAGATACCGACTATATAACATTAAAAGACTTTAATGATGTGGTTATTGAATGTGGATATAAGACACATAGGGTTATGATATTTAAACAATCTGTGTTAAGTCTAAGTAAGGAATGGTTAATTATAGATGAAAGTGATGCTTTTATGAAGATACTAAACATTGCATGTGAATATGGGTTTACTAATGTGTATATAGAGGCGGAAGAGGAATTGAAAGGTGAAGGTAGTTTGAGGGAAAATGTAGCTGCCACAATTGATGTTGTAGATGGTGGAGATATAGGTGATGATGATAATGAACGGAATATAGGTGACGATAATCATGAATAAACTGTTAATGATGATGAAAATAAACTAAATTTAAAAGTTGTAGGTCGCTGCGATAATGAGCGAGAATGACAATAATGATGATAATGATGATGACTCGCTTACTAATTGAGGAACTACATAGTAACAGTAGTTTTAGTGATGATGATTCTAAAAGTTTTATGGATAAAGAACTAATTAAGACTAGAAATTAAAGAAAGAGCATGAGGAGGAAGTGTGGTTCTTGGCTTCATTTTAGTAATGAATGTGTGGTTCTTACCCCATTAATTAGAAGAACTAATGAATTAGCAAGGCTTAGTATACCTCAACCTATTAAAAGAGGCTATACAAGTGAATATGACAACAACTTGAATGAGTATATCACCCCTATTAGAAGTGATAAATACAATATATTTGCCTATAGAAAAAGGAAAAAGAAGAAAAGAGGATTGTTTATGATCTCATAAGCAACCATAAAGACTTGATGTTCAAGGCTGGAATGAAATTCATAGATGAAAAATAATTTAAACGAGTTGAGTAACTATATGGTCTTGAAAATGAAAGATAATTAACTTGGGTAAGGATTTCAAAGAGAGTTGTGGAAGTTAAATGTGTATAATATTGTAGATAAAGAGTGTATGCAAATAAGAAATAGTTAGAGCACACTTATAAAGTGAAGTGTGTTGATGTTAACCATAAATGTGGAAGATCATTGACAAATAGGTTAGCTTGTCATTTATGGCTAGTCGAAATATATATCCACAAGTTTCAAAACAATCCTAATTAGCCTACAAAGGAACTGTAAGATGTAAGTAATGAGAGGTATGTATTAACTATCAATATTCGGATATGTTATAAGGTTAGAAATTTGGCTTTAAAAATATTAAAAGGGTCCCTCAATAAATATTATACAAGATTGAGATCGTATATTCTTGAGTTGAAAAGGACATATACGCTAGGAACATGCCGTTTTGAACCGTTAAAGTGTAGTAATTTTGAGTTTAGAAGATTTTATATTGGATTTTCAACATTAAGAAATATTTTTTTGAGTAATTATAGGAGAGTGTTTGGTCTTGATGATATTTTCTTGAAAACACTTTTGGAAGGTTATTTATTAACTATAGTAGGCGGGGATGCTAGTAAGCAAATATTTTTCATAGCATGGGCTATTGTAGATGGTGAGAATGGAGAGAATTGGAGATGGTTTATGGATTTTCTTATAAAAGATATTGGCATCAACGATGGAAATTCTTGGACAATAATAAGTGACCAACAAAAGACAAGTTCAAGCATTATCTTTATTTAACTCATTGATTTAATATTTATAAGTTTAAATCATTTACCTTTTTTCATCTAAATGATTCTTATGATTACGGAGACTATAGAATGCTATCAATGAATACATACCAAACTCGTGAACATAGAAACTCGTATACAACATATTTATACAAATTGAAAAAAGAAACATCATGGTGAACTATACAAAAAGTTATTCTAGAGGATAGTGAATGCTACTAATTTAGTGGATTATAATTTTTGATTAAAAGAGTTGAAAATCATCGATGAGGGAGTCTTTGATGATTTCATGAAGATTAGGCCATTAAAGTTTTACGGGGCTTTCTTTAGGATCGATCCGAAGTGTGATAAATTTATAAATAATATGTTAGAAGCATTTAATGGGACTATATGCAAGGACATAACAAAGCCATTTATCAATACGCTTGGATGATATTAGGACCTAACCGATGGAGAAAATATACATCAAGAGTAAGATGTTTTAGTCGATCAATAATGAAATCTACCCAAGAATAATAAGAAAGTTAGAAAAAATTAAATTGGAAACGTACGTATCTAGGATAGTATTTGCAATTGGTGATAGATTTCAAGTATGATTTGGTGAGGATATGTATGTAAAGAATTTGAAAGAGCATACATGTAACACCCCCGCCCTGATCCACTTTCTACTACCCAAGTAGGAGTATTGAGCGAAGCGCGTCACACCGATATGTCCTAACCTACTCCCAATATGATTAAGCTTTGGTTTAGAAAACTAATATTACATGATATATTAGGATGAAATAAATGTACATAACATGAATCAAATAGCTATTATTATTATAGCCGGTAACAAGTTTCTTTATCAACCCCCAAATTACAAATAGACAAAATAAAATCTAATATACGGTGTCATACATGAGCCAATTAGGAGGATCCAGCTACATCTTTACTACACTCTCCTTTTCCTGTTATAGCATGAAAATAATAACAGAGTGAGCCAAAGCTCGATAAGCGGGGTGATGTAAATGTAATGTAGATGTTTTGTGACCGCCCACCATACTCATCAGTTTTTAGTCCGGGTTTCCTAGGTAATTAGCGATCATACTCTAATAGTGAGTATCGAATCACCGAATGCTAACAATGGTATTGTTCCTCATTGTAGCTATTGTTGACAAGAATCCTTTGTCTAACGATGCACGTACACGACTAGAGTCCGTACACAGTTGGATCACTAATACCCATTAGTTCCGTTAGGTTACCAAACCTAACCATATGACTTATTTATCAACCGACTAATTGTTTCTCATACCATTCCCACAATGCTCATGATGCACATGCCAACATGTTTACTATAATAGATATATCGGAATTACCAAGCCCTATGCTATTCTTATTCCTAAGTACTCGGCCCTTACGAGGTCCGAACTTCATATCCTATTGTCCAGCCACGCACGGGGTTTCGGGTACCTTGTACCTCATATTCTAATATTCATAGAACTATCTTTCTCATAACCCACATGGTTACCAATTACTCGATCGGTTTTGTTCTGTTTAAACGACGTTATCTTTCATTGTTTGTTTTATCGTTTTAGGTTAAGTTAATTCCTCAATCTAATACCTTGGACATTCTTTATGCTACTTCGGACCTAACCTTGTTTTTGTCCTCGATTGGGCCTACTTAGGCCATGTTGGCTTAGCTAACACATTTTATACCAAAGTATGTTATTGGGCATACGATTTTGCCTTTAATGGGCGTTGGGCCAATTGTGGCCCGACGGTTAGGGTTTGTGGCTTTTTGGTAATTTAATCATTTCAATTCAAATTTTATTCCTTATTGGGCCTGGTTGGCTCGTTATTCCTTAAATAAATCTTATTAGGCTCAAAACTCCTTATTTTCTTAAGTTTGGGCCGTATGGCCTAAAAACAAGTTTAAAGTTTTTCCTTCTCAATTTCTTTGATTTTCTTATGATTTCATCCCATCTTACCTAATTAATTTACACATCCATTAGATTATGATTGGATTTTAGTCTTTAAGTTCCATGGAAAGCCTAATCTTGCTTAATTTAGGTTCCTTGGCCGAATAGGTTCAAAAGGGAATCTAAATGCTTACTTGATTCTCTCCTTAATTTATTCATTCCCACGCTTAGTCCTAGTCCTTAAAGTATGGTCTAAATTCATCAACACGTGGTAAGATATACCCATGATTATGGTGTCTTCAAGGATCACACAAATATCTTACAAAAATCCAAACCAAGTCATTTAAACCAACCAACACAAATCAAGCATAACAATTTAAACAATAACTAAAACAAGTAAATAAATTAAGCACACAAAGAAAAGGAGTTAAAGCATGAATTAACCCACTTACATTGAATTAAGCTTTTCCCTTTTTCTTTTCCTTTTTCCCTCTTTTCCTTCTCTCCTTTCCTTTCTCTCTCTTTTTTTTCCTTTCTCTCCTCACGGTTTTACCTTTCTTTTCTCTCTTTTGGTGGCTTACGGGATGGGCTTTAAAATTGGTCTAAATCCTTTCATCTTTTCACTCCTCTCTTATTTATATACTTGCCTTCTTCCTTCTAGAATGGTTATAAATGGCTAAGTGTAATTGGCTTAAGTGTAAAATGAAAGGATGACTAAGGAGATAGGTGGCAAATTTGGAGAGGAAAAATGGCGTGACTTGGCTCAAATGGTTTTAATGCATTGATTAGGTGTCCAACTTGGTCCTAACCATGTCATTAGGCTAACTAAGTCATTGACTAACTTGATTTCATATGGCTAACTCATTTCATTGGAATTTCTATTTTGAAATTTTTGAAATTCTTCTCCCGAAATTCTAGCAGAATGCATTTCAAAACAACACTCACCCTAATGGACATAACTCTTACTTTATAGGTCCAAAAATTATCAAATTTTATAGAGGGCTATTCAACACATAGATGAACAACTTTTATTGTTTAAGGTTCACCCAAAAAAGTCCCTAAAGTCCATAAATAAATCTTGCAAGATTCGGGCAGAATTTTGCTCTAAATTTCGAAAAATTTCTTTTAATCAATTCGGAAATTTTCCCAAATTAAATCCCAATTTTTCTAAAGTTTTAAATAAATTTCTTATCATTATCCTATATCCCAAATACTTAGAAACACCCCAAAGGATAATTACTTAAATTGTTTGAAATTTTTCCTCCTGTTATTTATGACGTAATCGTCGAATATACCGTTATTATAAAGTCTCTTTTGAACCCATTCATACTATTACTTTTAAAAATATGTTTAAATTTCATGGAGGTTACAATACGTGTAGATATAGGGAATGGGATGCTAGTGGTATTCCATGTAAGCATGCAAGTAATAAGCCTTTATGAAAGGTAACCCTATACATTATGTTGATCTTTGTTTCAAGAAGTAGAGATATATGAGAACATATTTGAATGGTCTTGAACCTTTGAATGACTTCAAAATGTAACTTAGGAGTGAAGGTCTTGTAGCCCCCTCCTTATAAGAAAATACTAGGAATGTTAATTCATTTGGCAAAGTTAACTTGTTACTCTTGTTGTTTTTTTTCCCATTTTTTTCTTTTACTTTTGACAATTAAATAATTATGGTACATGATTTTTAAAATGAAAAGCTGAAGAAAAAAAATGAGAAAAGCTTAAGATGAAGAAAAAAGAAATCCAAACAAAACATTCAAGCTAGGAGTTCAAATGTAAAGTCAAAATTATTATGCTTATGGCCATATAAAATAACATGCAAAATGAAGGGCCAAGAGACTGCAAATCCTAGTAAAAATCATGTAAGTGAACAAACTTGATATGCTAGCATTATACTATTGGTTTATCTAACTTATTATATGTGTGGTACGTTTAGAGTAAAAGAGTAAAGCCTATAAAGAGTTAAACAAATAGTCCTACTTTCAAACAAGTAAAATTACTAGTAAGTATAGTTTAACTTAATATTGATAATTTTATTTTTAATTTAATTCCCTACAATATACATTTGAAAATCATTATTATTGTAAGCTAAAAGAGGAAGACCTCCAAAGCAAACTACTACAATTTCATAAAATTTTAATTCGGATAAACATGTACAGTTATATCTATTATCCCCTTTAGACCTCCTTGGAATTTCAAATCTTCAATCCTATATAGACCTTTCTTCTCTTCGAGATCCGCAATCTCTACTAAAGCTAACAAATTATAACTATAAAGGTAAGATACAACTACAAAGGTTAAAGAATATAGAGAGAAAAGAATAGTCAACGTAGTTGGAGTGTATATAAATGACAAAAATGGTAACATCTATTCAAAGACAAGTGTTATGTGTTTTTTTTCCAACATATTTATGTAATATGAAAAGAGTTTTAATTTATCTCTTCTTACTATTGATGTTGTAGCAGATCGTTGGAGGTAGAGTTGAAATAATTTTTAGCGGCAAACGGATTCCTCTACCAATCGTTACACTAATTACAAGGCAAAGTGTGAACAACATAGTTTCAAAGACATAAAAGTTCAAGTCGAACCATAAAGGTCGCTTAACCACATAGAAATATTTTGAACTATTCAATTAAATGCCTTTTTTGGCCCGTCCGTTGCATTTTACAGACCTATTATATGGTCTAGTTCTTAGAATATTGTGATTATGGAATATGACATGTGCATTTTGTGATAAACAATGTGTAATGGGCCGTGTAATGTTTTCTTTATGAAAGTTGAAATTATCGTTGTGTATTGTTATATTGGGATCGATCGTTATATGGTAAATTTATCATTAGATTTTTATCTTAAAAAGTTTGTGTTTTTCCTCTTTATATGTTTTGTAATTAAAACTTGACTATAGCCTTTTCATTAAACAAGTGCCAATATATTAGCCATCAATGACACATGGCACTAGAAGAAGAAGATAAACCGACTCAAGATCGAAAAATGTCTAAAACAAGCCTTAAAAGCTACTATAGAGATTGAAATTGAATGGTATTGAAAAGTTCATAATTATAATATGACAACGACACTTTTTGAAACAATATATAGAGATAGGTCCAACAAAGCATTTCACTTTTCTTTCATTCTATAAAGTCATAGATATAAGACATTGCATAATTTAATACATTACATTAGCATAATTGTAATACATTAAAATAGTATTTGTAGAGGTTAGTACCACTTTACAATAGCATAATTTAATACATTATATAAGATATTGCATAATTTAAAGAGGCGATGCTAACATGTTTTTCTAAACATATGAAGAAACAAATATCCTAATCATATAATACCTATCAATGTTACCAAAAAATCCCGCTTGGTAACAATTTTGACTTTCTCTCCCAACTTCTTCGTGCCAATCCTCAATCTCTCGCATTTGAATTTTCATTTTAATAATTTCGGATCCCATTTTATTGAGTTCTTTAATCAAATGAATTTTAGTTTGCTTTCTCTTTTTTGCTTCAATTCCTATCAAACTTGAATTTTCTCTTTCAAGTATCTCAATTAGCTTCATTCTTTCCTTCAACTCTTCAATCTCAATTACAACCGACTTCCCAACTCCACACACGATGCGATCATCTTCAATTCACTTCCAAAACCCATAATTATCAACTTGAAAGTTGTAATATTTCAAGTAAATAAAATATCAAATATATGGTATGCATTCTTGTAACAAGGGAGAAATTTCAGTAGTTAAGGACAATAAATACCTTCCAATATAGGCAACAAATGAACTTCTTTCTTAAGTTAATTTCGGTTTGTGAAATATATAGGCTCTTCTCCATCTTATGCTTGCATAAATGCGTCTTGAAAGTTGGGGAGCATATTTTCAAAACTTCATCCATGTTAAAGCTATTTATCATATTCATGGGTTTTCTAAAAGTTATGCAAATACGAGTTTGGATAATGTAGGTATGAGTTTTAATCCATCACAATGTAGTTGAAACATTTGTGTAGCAAATTTGGTACCAAAACCCATATTCATCAAAACAGACAAAAATTAAAAAGCAAATAAAAATGAAATTAGAATAGGTAGAGATGGAGAGAGGAGAAGCCCTATAGTTGAAGATTTATGGGAGAATGGGTCTTTGTTGAAGATTCATGGGTTTTTCGAAAGGCATGCAAATGCAAGTTTAAGTTTTGGTTTGAGAATTTTATGAGGATAAAAGGCGCCGGTCGAAGAATAGAAAAAGATTGGAGTTCTTGTTCGTCGTGCAAAGAAGATAAGAAGATTAGGGTTCTTGTTCTTTGAGAAAAGAAGAGAAGATGATCGAGGATTTGGTTTTTTATGAATTAAATTGAATTAGGTTAGTTAGTTTTATGAATTGATTTTCAATAAGTGAGAAACATGTTGTCCCCGCACCGATGAAATTCTAATTGTTATCCATGTGTCATCTTATATAGACTTTTATTTATGATGTCATTCTACGTGTCATGCAATGTAAGATGAATTCGGAATCTTAAATAAAAAATGACTCCCGTGCTAAAATAGTTATGAGAAGCATAATTCATATATTTTCTATCAACTTTTTAAAGAAAGTGTTAAAAAGATTAAAAAGTGTATAGTTCGTGCTTTTATGATACAATAAGCTTATTTAAAATCCATCAACCTTATAAAATGGGTTGAAGAAAATTGTTCAGATATCAACATGGTT
The DNA here is from genome assembly GCA_963924115.1 of Dovyalis caffra. Taxonomy (NCBI): domain Eukaryota; kingdom Viridiplantae; phylum Streptophyta; class Magnoliopsida; order Malpighiales; family Salicaceae; genus Dovyalis; species Dovyalis caffra. Next base: position 1,736,864 of record CAWUPB010000351.1, read on the forward strand.
TGTTGGTGGATGATAAAAAGATAGTTAAAATAAATCAATTTTGAGTTGATTTTGTTAGGTTGAGTTTATTTTGTTCTCTAATCTCAAGATAACCGGTTTAACATCATAATAGACAATTTATACATGAAAAAACTTATTAAAAACAATCTCAACTATAAATAAATTGATCAATTTAATATATTATATTTGTTGAATTAAAATTAACCATCTATAAATCACGTGATTTTTCATGTCGTTTTGGTGAACAAACTGACAAAATGACTTATTGGATAATTAAATAATGAGTTTGTATTCAGAGATTAAATTGAACTATTATGTATTATATAAGGACTATATTATATTTTTCCCTAAAACAACTTAAAGCTATGTTACATGGAAAGAAACGCACACTGATAGGCAACGCACGCGCTTCCAATTTGACTTTGATAAAGCCAGAGACAGAGAGGCTGAGCCAGGCAAGACAAGGCAATTTTCTCGGATTGAAAAAGAAGAATATACGATGGGAGGAGTTGGTGGTGAATTGAGATACGAGATTTCACAAAATGCCTACATAAAACTAGTACTCCACTCTCTCAAGCACAAAACCTCCTCCGTCAATGGCGTTTTACTTGGCCGTTCCTCTGACGATGTTGTCCAGATCATCGACTCTGTCCCTCTCTTCCACAACCACCTAGGTCTCCTCCCCCCACTCGAGATCTCACTCATCATGGTAACCTGCTCGTATTATTATTTTTGTTTTTTCACTTTTGATTAGTAAAAGTAAGATCCTTTGTTAATTCAATGTAATTATCATACACTTATTAGTCATAATTTGAGAAGTTCGGGGATTGATTTATACTTTTTATGAGATGGGATTGATTGTTTTTGTTTTTTGTTTTTTTTGTTTTTTTTGTTTTTGTTTTTGTTTTTTTTTGGGCTTTTTTTATGGATTTCTTGAATTATTTGTGAATAGATAGAGGAGCATTTTGCAGCTCAAGGTTTGGGTATAGTGGGCTACTTTCATGCAAATGAGAGGTCAGATGATTTGGAGCTTGGTAATGTTGCAAAGAATATTGGTGATCACATTTATCGTTACTTTACCCAAGCTGCCATCCTTTTGGTATGTATTCATTGAATTGTTGATGACGATGCTTGTGTTTGTTTGTTGCTTACTGGCTTTCATTTTTCTCTGTAGTTAGATAACAAAAGGCTTGAAGCTTTGCCAAAGGGGAAAGATCGGCTCCCTGTTCTGCAGGTCAGTAACTTTGTCTCGGTTGTGTTATTTGGAAGATAATTATGAACTGAAACATCTAATGTTTGCTGGGAAGATTCAGCAATTGTTGGCACCATCATAAAAGAACCTTTGGTTGGCTATGCACTGAGTGGGAAGATAAATTATGCATAAAATATTGCATTATTCTTCTAAAACCTTTTCTGAGTGTCTTTAGAACCACTGCTTTTTCCATATCCACATACAGGATTATAATTTATGGCCGGTTTGCCAGGGTCAATGGCATGCCTATACTCTCTTCCTCAGCGTACGATAGTGTCCAATTTATGTTGTTTTCATGGCGTTTTATCTACTGGTTTGGGTTGCTTCAGAGGGCAAGAGCGGGAGGAAGCAAATCTTGAGTGGCAGCAATCATAGAATGTTACTAATCTGGCAATCTAGGTTCAAACATCTTCGAGTTGTAAGGACATCTAGTGGCATGGACTGTGTGGGCACAATAATTTATTAGTTTTTTAAGTGACAAAAATATTTGATTTTGATGATTGCTTTAAGACTAATTGAAGAGCATAGAGGGGTGTATAAAAATGCTGCCACACATTGTTTCTCAAGAACTCTTGCTCTCTCAATCTCGTATAGAAACATAGACTTCCATTTCAAATTTAAATGCTTTATGTAAGTTGATAGCCCCAAGCATAGTCCTGAGAGCCAAAGCCTAGTCTAGCACTGAAAAAAAGCAGTACAATTCAAAGATTAGGTTCTTGGATGAGAGTATTCAGCCACCAAGCATTCCGACACACCCCTGCCATCTCTCTAAAGTATTAGCTGTTTGACATGGCTTCATTGCATAACCATTGAGTTAAAAGAGAGGATTGTGCTGTGTGAGAATTAGTTCTCTGTCATGGTTTATGGATGACTTTGGTCCTTGATTTGTTATTTATTTGGATACTGTTTCTAGTATTTTGGCTGTTATAAATTGTATGGTGTGTACTTTGTCTGAAATTGATTTGGGTCTCCATTTATAGTTAACTACCTCAGCTACTCTCTGTTCTGGGTGCCATCAAACTCTTCGCAGCTTGTGTTTTGAACAATTATGGTTTCCATCCTAAGATTAACAGAGAGAGTTAACTATTTCATCTAAAATTTAAAACAACATCAACCACCCCACCCACAAAAAACATCACCCCCCCCCCCCCCCCCCGCGCGGCGGCACAAACAAAGGAAAAAACCTTGAAAGAATTTCACTCTTATTCCATGAATTACACTCCTTTTGGAAGAAAAACTCATTTTTATTTGAAACTCATGCAACCAAGTCTCAATTACTTTTTTGAAGTAAAAGCTTATGTTTTTTTTTTTTTTGGAAATTCATCCCATTTATGCTTCAATATGTTTTTGTAATAAATCATAAAATAAGAAATAAAGGACATGCTTATCAATGAATGGAGCACACATTTTGTTTATTTCCTACTGATACTGAAATGAAATGGGGTTGAGTGAAATAAATGATTTTTTCTATTGATTTCTTTTAATACTGAATAGGCATTTTGCTTGTCGATTCTAGGTATTCATTATTTTCTGAGGGTTTATTGGATCATTTCATAGCATTTTGATCAAAAGTCAACTCAATTTCTAATGGTCAACTAACTAATTTTTAAAGAAGCTAGAAAGTGATATCATCACAAGAAAAATAGAGGAAAGTGCAAGGTTTTCAAAACACATGGGAGCAAATTGTAATTGCACCCAAAATAGAGGATGGTGGGAGTAATTAACTAGACAATGGAACATGATGTTTATTGTCAGATAGACAGATTGTTCATAAAGGGGGAAAGGAGAACGTGGTGATTTAGGGAAAGAAGTACAGGGGAAGTGGCTAAAGGGCTGTATATGTAATCCCAGTGAAGTTTGATTAAAATGAACATGATACTTGGTGCAAAAGAGCAGGCTTATTCGGGGATAAGCATGAATCAATGTTGCTTAGTCAGTTGCATTAGCAGGATATCATGATTCATAATATCACAGTTCGCATCGCCTGCATTTGAGAATTTAATCATCATTTTGTAATGCAGTGCTAACCCAGCATATAGCTGCATGCATCAATCCTTGTTTGTCTAAAGAAGCTGAGAGTCTGCTCTTTGACTTGTGAGGTGATTTGTTTTCAGAAACTGTTTGGAGCTGTGACTTGATTTATTGGAGAGTTATTGTCCAACTGAGGTATATTGAATTCTCCTTGTGGCTGCACACTGGTGTGTTTGATAGGGAGGGAGGTATGCCTCCTATGAGTCTTGACAGGAATTACCTGTTGCTAGGTTAAGCAGCAATAAAAAATAGGTAGCATTTAATTGTGGTGGATAACAGGTGGAAAACAATCCATGTGGGAAAATTAGGTCCAAAACAGACAACAGTATAAACTTGTGTGCGTAAGCATTGGTGACTTTGATATACTCTTTTCAGGAAAGTGGTCTAGTCTCAATGCCTGTGGTTCAAAAAAAAAAAAAAAATGTGGTCTGAATCTCAAAAAATTCATGAGCCACTCTGTTGGCTTTCCATTTGCAATGAGAGTTCTGTAAAAGTTCCAGGGAGGTAGCCAACATGCAGATGTACTCTAGCAACAGAGTTCAATTGATGGTTGTTCTTGCAGCAACTATTAGATTATCATTCTCTACCGGAGGCCTGTTTAATCTGCATTTCTTACTGCATGGATTCCAAATGTGTAATCTGCATTTCTTACTGCATGGATTCCAAATGCAATCGCCTTTACTTTTGTGATTCTGGAATCCTTTTAGCTTGTGAACCTCTGGTTGGGACTATCTTAAGAAGTTCCCCTGTGCTTGCGAATTGCGCATATCAATCCTGTTTTCTGAGCACCGGAGCAGATAGTACCATCTGTATGAAGCTTAAAATTACCTTCTGTTGGGGGCATTCATTTCTCTTTGACTAGCTTTTAAACTCTCCTTTAATCTATCCCGTGCATGCCTCTATTGATGATAACTATAACTCTACTTAGATGCCAGATATTTAATTGTTTAATCCATTTTTATTGATTTATAGATATGTTGATGGAATATCAGTGATCATCTCTTAAATTACCTTTTACCAGATTTGCAACATGTTTTATTAAGTGTTTACTGATCCGAGGTCCTTTCATGCCATCAGCAACATGATATGTTTTTGCACTTTTCTTTTGAGAATATCATTAATTTCTCAGTTTCTGCTTTGTTAACATTCCCACAGTTACTTTTGTGATTATTCTGTTATGGTTCACTGCTATGTGCAAAATTTAAACCATCTTGTCCCTCTGCGAGCCTGCCAACATCAACTCTTATCACTTACTAATTGATTGATGAATTCTATTCTGATGGTCCCATCAATTCTTCTTTAATGAATTTTCAGTCAAGCAGCTAAGTACATTTGTTCCCTTCTTGTACTAGCTTTATACAAGAGATGCATCGAAGAACTGGAAGCTAGCTGGATCAGATGGAGGGTGCCGATTGATAACTAAGGAACCAGCAGCGAATGCTGTTCTATTGGATTACATTTCATCCAAGAAGTGGGAGGATGTGGTAGACTTTGATGATCACCTTGATGACATTACCAAGTAAGCATCATATGCATGTGTGGGTGTGAGTTGATGGTGTGTGCTTCTGTTTGCATGTACATGTCGACAAGTTTAACATTAAACACTGCTTTGTGCATTATTGATTCGGAAATCATATCTGCAATTTGTTATTGTATTTGCAGGGACTGGCTGAATCCAGAACTCTTCAAGTAAAGTTGGCCCCTGCCATGCATTTGGACCAGACGAAAATTTAAATGTTAATGATTTGGATGAGAATTGGGCTTGTGGTTGCCATTCATAAGAAAAATTTTGCAGCGATATGTCAACTATCTTTGTTAAATTTTGGAGTTTGGCAGATAAGGAACCTGATATTTTCTTCTCACAAGTACTGTGTTGAAGTTATAGTTTTAGAAGTGGAATGGCTGCAAATTGACTGGATATGTAGTGTGCAAGGTGATTTAGTGCTTATCTTGATGCTATATCATGTTTTCTTTTCTCAATTCTCAGAGCATTCGCCTTGATACAATTCACAAAGTATATTAGTATTGGTGCGGTAGGGCTTGAAAAAGGGTGAATTAATACAAGCTAGGAGTCGATGTTTGTTCCCAAATCCCAACTCCCATGGATGCGTAACGCCTTGACTCCCCTCTCATGGTAGCCATTGCCAAAGCCAAAGCCAATTCACTGACATGATAACTTCTTAGGAGCGTCAGTTTCAGTTTGATGGCAACAACCAGGATGGTTCTTTTCTTCCTTTTATTTGATCATTTCATGGTAGGTATTCCATCCAAAATCACACTGATTTAAGGATAATTTTTACCCGTGACACTTGGTGTATCTTTCTTGTCTAACAAGTGGAAGGGGATATACTTTTTTTATCCGGATCAAAATAATTGTATTTTAATCGAGTGATTTTTTAATAAAATAAGAAAATATACGTTATGATTGATAATTGATTGAAATTACCATGTTTATTAATTGTGCTCTAATCGAGTGGTTTTTTCAGTAAAGTAAGAAGATATGCGTCTTGATTGATTGTCCCTCGAAATTGTTCTGATCATAATTGTGCCTTAGTCAAGTGGTCTAGAATAAGAAAATATATCACATCATAATAAACCTAAAACTAAACCTATTTGGTGTTCAGATGGTCCAATTCAGGGAAGGAGCGAGGGAGCTAAAATCGTTTTTTCAGTTTTTTGTTTCCCACCAGACATGCTGGCCTCCAGCTCTCTATCTTCTTCACTTCATTATTTCCATTCTCCACCATCCCCCACTTTCCAAAACCTTAAAAGCAGCAGTACTAATGATCTCCTGCTGATCCACAAATTCAACACTCCATTTGAGCTAAAACAACTCCACGCCCGCCTTATCAAAACCAACACTCCTCTCTCTGTTCTCCCTTTAACCAAAGTTGCTTCTGTTTGTGCTCTATCCCCTTCCTTCTCATATGCCCGACATATCTTTTCTCATCTACTATTTCAAACACAACAAACCTCCATTTGGAATTCTTGTTTAAGACATTTTGCTGAGAGTGATTTCCCTTTTAATGCCCTTTTATTGTTTTATCAAATGCGTTTGTTCGATGTCTTGCCTGATGCTTTCACTTGTTCTTTTGTCCTTAAAGCGTGTCTCAAACTATCTGATGTTGTGAACGGGAAAACCATTCATGGTTTTGTTCACAAACTTGGGTTTGCGTCTAATTTGTTCTTGCAAAATATGATCTTGAATTTGTATGGTCTATGTGGGGAGATGGGTGATGCTATGTTGTTGTTTGAAAAAATGCCCCAACGAGATGTTGTTACTTGGAATATAATGATAACCCAGTTGGTAAAGAAGGGAGATATTGAAAGTGCTTATGGTTTTTTCTTGCGGATGCCTGAGAGGAATGTTAGGTCATGGACTTCGATGATTTCGGGTTTTGTTCAGTGTGGGAAACCTCAAGAGGCTGTTGATTTGTTTATGAAGTTGGAAGATGAAGCGGTGAGGCCGAATGAGGTGACTGTTGTTTCTGTTCTTGCAGCTTGTGCTGATCTTGGGGAGCTAGATTTGGGGAGGAGTGTTCATGAGTACTCGAAAAAAAGTGGGTTTAGGAGAAATGTTCATGTTTGTAATACTTTGATTGATATGTATGTCAAATGTGGATGCTTGGAGAATGCCAGAAGAGTTTTTGATGAAATGGCGGACCCGACTGTTGTGTCATGGTCAGCAATGATTGCTGGGCTTGCTATGCATGGAGAAGCAGAGGAAGCTTTGTGGCTTTTCTCTGAGATGATCAAACTAGGTGTGAAACCTAATGGTGTTACTTTTATTGGGCTCTTGCATGCATGTAGCCACATGGGATTGATTGATGAGGGTCGTAGATTTTTTGCTAGCATGACTACGGATTATGGTATAACTCCACAGATTGAGCATTATGGCTGCATGGTTGATCTTTTTAGTAGGGCAGGGCTTCTTCAAGAGGCTCATCAGTTTATCATGAGCATGCCTATTAAGCCAAATGGAGTCGTGTGGGGGCTCTCCTTGGTGGGTGCAAAGTTCACAAAAACATTGATTTGGCTGAAGAAGCAGCAAAACACCTTTCTGAATTGGATCCTCTTAATGATGGGTACTATGTGGTTATATCAAACATTTATGCAGAAGCAGAACGATGGGAAGACACAGCAAGAGTGAGGAAGTTGATGAAAGATCGAGGGGTGAAGAAGACACGTGGGTGGAGTTCAATCACTGTTAATGGATTGGTCCATGAGTTTGTTGCTGGAGATCAGACCCACCCTCAGGCTGAGGATATAAGCCAGATGTGGGACAAGCTATTGGTTGAAATGAAGCGTAGAGGATATGCCCCTAATACATCTGTTGTCCTGTTGGACATGGAAGAGAAAGAGAAGCAGAAATTTCTGCATCGTCATAGTGAGAAATTAGCTGTGGCTTTTGGGTTAATGACCACACCAGTGGGAACACCCATTAGGATTATGAAAAATCTTCGCGTTTGTGAGGACTGTCATGCTGCCTTGAAACTCATATCAGATATTGCCAATCGAGAGATAATCGTACGCGACAGAAACCGGTTTCATTGTTTTAAAGGTGGCCAGTGTTCTTGTAGGGATTTTTGGTAATTTATCAAGTAGTAATCGAAGTATGGTGTAACTTATATCAATTCCAACCGCAGTTAGCTACAGTGTTTGTGAACATAAAATTTTATGATCTTTTTCCCGTTTTAGAACTTAAGGCAGTTGTGTAATCACCTCTAGAAGAGTTATGAATAGGACAGCAAGTTGAACCAAATAATACACCATTGAAGACTCAGCTTTGGCAGAAGCAAAGAGAGCACCGTTTCCCAATCAAATATTTGCTCAAAAAATAAAAAATAAAAAAAATCAAGTGCTGGAATTTAAAATGATCGAAGACCACATGTTATGTACAACTGCTGTGTCCTTCTATATGAGTTAACATCTTCTGAACTAAAGAACTTTTGAGCTTTGTCTTCTTTATTTCCCTTAAGCGGTACCAATCATTATCACCAGAACAAATTTTTCATATAGTTTCCTTGCGCAAGTTCCATGGTTTTAAACAATAAGAATTTCTCAATCTTCTCAAAGAACAGGGCATCCCTTGACCTCAATCCCTGGTGCTGTAGGACATTTTGCCAATGGACAATGGTCAGAAGAGTCTAAACCCCACCAGTTTGGACCATAGATATCCTTGGATTGAAGGGTAAAATACAGGATAACAGCCATGAAGGCAACACCAGCATCCAAAGCAGCTGATAAGATGTAGTTGTGCCTAGCCCACCATCCCTTGTACCTCTTGTAAATATAGTAGTTGAAGACAAATCCAACAACTCCCCAAGACCAGAAGTGCACAGTTCTTGCCGGTGGCATGCCTGCAGTGGCACTAAGGATGAGGGGCATGTGGATCAACTTGATCCATTTTTTCTCAGGGTATTTGCGTGCGAGTAACCAAGTTGGAATTGGGGCAAGGAAACCAATGAGGAACCACCAGTTTTGCTCCGGGTAGACACCGTGACTTGTGAACATTCTGAGTGGTCCTACGACTCCCCAAATGATCGAAGCATTGTAGAAGACCTCACCACCGGGGCAGGTCCATGGACTCCCATCAGGAAGCAAGTCTGGGTTACAGATGTCGGGAATAGTTGAGAGAAGCCACCATGCCGTGGCAAAGTAAACGGTTGAAGCAACTATTGTTCCAACTAGCTGTACAGGCAAGTAAGTAGACACAGTAAATTAAACCATATCAGTATCCAATATGAAAATGAAATAATAAACTTGTTGGAAGGCGATGAGCATAAAATATTGACCTGAACAACGAACATAGATTTGGGAGGGATCTTCATATAGTGCCCTAATTTGAAGTCTAGCAGAAAACCGAGTGCTTGTGACATGCTAATGTAGCCATACGTCTTGAAAGCCACATTAGCAAGAGGCTTCCCTGGGTAAATGTACCCAATAACCAATTCCGTGATCACATTTAGTCCGATTTGCTGCATATATCATCAACACATTTCATGAGTAATAATGGATATATATATATATATATATATATATATATAGAGAGAGAGAGAGAGAGAGAGAGAGAGAGAGAGAGAGAGAGTTTCAAGTATAAACTTGTAGGGTTAACTGTGCTTGTGCACAACAAATATACAAGACAGGATCATACCGAGTTTGTTGTCGCCTGAACTACTCCGACGGGTAAGGTGAAAAGTAGTGCAATTAAACAAGCTAAGAGAAGTCCCCACCAAGGTAGTTGAAGCTGTTTGCCAAAACCTTCCACAGCAAAAAGCGCAAGAGCAACTGATATAATCAAGATAACAGTGAACCACCATTGAGGGACAACATCATAGTTCTTCTTCATAATTCTTGTGTGCACATCACTAAACTCGTCTTTCACTGCAGTTTTTGTCTTCTTCCACAGTTTCAAGATATTTTTTCCCTCAAAGAGAGCAACATGTGTAAGGGTTGATGTTAGAGCTGCAAAACTCAATCCATATACGAAGGCGAAGAAAATACTTAGATAGAGTTTGCTGTAATTGTGATATTCCGTTAGATTCATGTCGAAAGTTTTCTCATTAAGAACTCGGGTTATGTTGAACGGCTGACCCATACTATCATAAGTGTGGGAGGTAAATATGGGGAATCTCTTGGCTTCACGAAAGTTGGACCAGTACGCTATGGGCACAATCACATACATAAACAAGATAAAACCAACCATGGTGTTGGCAATGGCAAAGAAAGGGTAAGCTAGAGGACTCCCCAAGAAACCAGCAATAGTCGACCAGTCAATACCAAAGGAGCCAATTCCAAGGCCATTTAACCCAGCACCAATCTGTTGAGCAGTGACCGAGTCCTTCCATATCCAGCAAACAAAGGAGAGAGCGGATAGCGAAGGGAAAAAGTGGCCTGGAACAATATAGTAAGCAAAGCTTGAAAAGAAGACAATGGCAAAGAATTGCAGCCTTGTACGTCCTCCCTTTTCTCTCTTTTCCTTCTCATGCAATGCCCTGCAGTTTGCATAAATATATATATATGCAACATTAAACAGATGTTTAATTAACAGATTTTCCATACCAAGTTTTTTCAACGTAAGGGACTGAAGAAACATCAAATCTCGAGAGAGCAGAAGTAGGCACCTGAATAGAGAGACTTGCACCAGCGTTGCAGGCCACCACATGTAAGGCGAATCTACAAGAATTTTTCTGAACGTGCCAGCCCATCCATAACCAAGCAACTGAATTTCATCAAGCGCAAGAAACATCATATGTGAGAAATAAGAACATTTCTTGATGCATATATATATATAAGAATCATATAGGAAAGCAAAAACATTAACTTAAGGTGGCAATTAATGATTATGAATAACCAAAGGGAATATATGTATGCACATGACATGCTAATTGATCACACATATGCGAAAAAATATTATACCTGAGTGGTTTGTGCTAGCAACATAGCGGCCACTGGATGGAGCCCCTTGTGGTAGAAGGCTTTGATAATTGTAATAATGTATACTGCATATACACTATTTGCTCCACAGTTGGCAAATATGGTGATCAATACATGTTCTTTCAGGTTGAAAGGCCCCGGATTCAAGGAAAATGACCATTTTGTAAATGGGACATGAATTTCTTTCTTTGGGAACGTTGAAGCCATGAACTTTCCAATGGGGAGAACAAGAATTTGTGCCGTAACTGAACCAATAGATAGCTGGTTTTGGCGAAACTGGAAGAATTGATTCACAAATGCAAGAAGGACGCATGCTGCTATCCCAAGAATCCATGTTCGAACTGTTAAGACTGCCTGTTTGGGGTCATCGGTGATCGGAACTGTGAGCCTGACTTCCTCAATTGGATTATCATCCTCTTCTTCAGCTTCTACAGAAATCAACAACCCATAAACCATGTACTAATTAATAATAATCGTACCTAAACCAACCATGCACGCTAAAGATATATTATTTAGATTTGAAAGATTAATTATTTTTTTCTGACTTAGCTCTCTCTCTCTCTCTCTATATATATATATAACAAATTTAGAATGCAATGCCAAAATATATAACACTCAAATTGTATTTTTATCTTTCATATTTGATCGATGAAATTGATAAATAATTTTATGGATGTAGATCTCATATTCATGAAATAAAACTTTTGATATACTTAATAATTTTTTATTTTATGCATATCCATAGAAGAAGACAATGTTGATATTCTGTGTATTGTGTTAGTTCATCAAATATTTTCAAGGAGAAGAGAAGAAACAAATATGTGTACCTGCTTTGTCAATTTCGAAATGCAGCTTCTGCTGCTTGGATGGGGGGACTGCTTCGTTGCCAAAAGTTGCCATGGTTCTTAATTCCGGATCTCTCTCCTTAATTTTTCCAAGGAGAGGAAGATCTGGAGGAGATTCCTAGCTAGTCCCTTCGTATGAATACTAGGATAGTACCAACATATTTATACAGAAATACGCTGTCCTTATTTGTCGGAAAAATTCTTGGGCTGACCATCTTGCACCCTCGCAAATTAAAACATACGTGGTCAAGGAATCCTGACCTAAAAATAACTGTCAGACAAAGTTAGTAAACTTTCTTATATGCATCTAATTCAATATCCCACTCTGATTTACTACATAGCACTACTAATGAATCCTTCATCAATTTCTGACTATGTTCTTTCTTCCCCCTAATTTTGCGTAATTAACGTGCAATAGTTACGGCTAAAATTAAACTAGCTAGGTCAATTATATGGAAAAATTTTAAAATATTTAATGAGTAATTAATAATAATTATTTATTTTAGAAAAAGAGGTAGACACGAAATTCTATAAAGGAAAGAAAAAACTACAAAAAGAGAAAATCTTAGACTGATGCATGTACTTTGAAAGAGAATGAAAGATACAAAAATCAACTTTAAAGAAAGAGATAAATATAAAAAGAGAAAAAAATTCAAGAATGACGTACTTACAAGGAGGATTCCAAAGATGAAAATACTACCAATTCAGATTCTAGTCAAACCATGTATATGTTTTTACTTCTATTTAAAGTAGGGCCAAAAAATAGAAATATATATACACACAGGATGCCTTGTTATATATTAGTTGGTGTGTTTACGTGCTTTAATATCTCTAGTAGTGTAGGTAGTCAGGAAGTAAGAACACATACATAGTTTGACTAGAATCTGGACCGGAGTATTTTCATTCTTGGAATCCTCCTTCCAAAATTTAAAATCCAACTTTAACCCTTTATTTTATTTTTTTTTATAAAAATTACGAAATTTAAAATCGAACATTTTCTGGGATTTCCCCCCAAAATCTAAGCCTTTTTGCAAGTTTTTTTTCTTTTTCTGATTTTCATGAGTTTTGAAGGAAAAATCACCCAACATAAAAAATAATTAAAGAGAAAAATGAAGTTCAAAAGTCTGAAGAAAGAAATTGAGAGAAAACAAAACGAAAAAAAATCGAGTAAGGAACCAAGAAAAGAAAACGAGTAGGGAAATAAAAAGAAAGAAAAAAATAATAATAAAACGAGATGAACTATCCTAATATAGTTTAATTAGGCCTAATCTTATACTACAAGATAAATGTCATTTAGCGATGGGTCCGCCGTCGCTAAATAAAAAAACCGTTGCTAAAACGTTTTAGCGATTAATTAGCGACGATCAAGTAACCGTCGCTAAAAAGCTCTTCTCGTGTTTTTTAACGACGGTTTGGACCATTGCAAAATTAACGACGGTCTAAAACGTTGCTATCCCGTCGCGAAATGTCGATGTAAACGGTATGACATTAGCGACGATCTTTTAAACCCTTTGTATGCCCGTTGCTAAATAGCGACGGATTAGTGACGTGTCCGGACCGTTGCTAAATTGTTGGCAACGGTCAATTTGGCAACGGTCCAAACCGTTGGTAATATTTTATTTTAGCGACGGCCTAGACCATTTCTAAGACCGTCGCGAATTGAAAAAATAAATTTATTTGCGACGAATAATAAAATGAGGTAAAAGTAACAAAAATCTCGTAAAATATTATAAACGTAAATTTTTATTATTCGAAATGTATTAAAACGTCGCTAAACAATTAAATTATTGTTAAATAACAAAAAATAGTACATGAGTTGTAGTTAATATAAGGAAACGGAAAAGCTAAAATAACTTAATGTCCGGGATCGGTCGAAGGTCGGGTGGAGTCGTTGTCGGTCTCGGGAACGGCGGATGAACTACCACCACACTTAAAATGCCGTATGAACATCTACTACATCCGTGACATCATCGTATACTGCTCGTCGACTATAGGTTTTCAACTCAATTGTCGTATCCAACAACGATGCCACTTGGCCCCGTAGGTCGTTCACGGTACCCTCTAAGTTATTGATGTGCGTCGTGTTTGCGGATGTTTGCTCTCGTAATTCCTTCAACTGTGCATCATCGACTGCATTGAATCCGGAAGTAGCGAGAAGATAAGCTCGCATTGACGGTTGAATAGTAGTGAGATGCGTATGACCCAAGTACTGTACCTCCTACTATCTCCTCCACCAATGGCCACTTTGAAAGATGTCATTAATGTCGGGTGCGATCGCTTCGGTCCCTTCCAACTGTCGGCTAGTAATCTCTTCCTCATTAATTAATCTTTATACGGTCTTCCGTATAATTATGAAACATGTCACATCAAATATGGTTGTCAAATAACGTTATTAACTAACGAGCTATTAAATAATATTTCAAAGTTATCACTTACTCCGATAACCCTCGACCATTGATCAACGAAGACTAATTGATCATTAACATTTCTCTTATGAGTCCTCAGAAAACCTCATGAGGATCGGGTTCACGACCCAACACACTATGCTTAAAACATATATAAATAAACGTAAATATATTAAATATAGTCGGATGTTTAATTAATTATTTTGGTTATTATTTTTTAAAAAATTATAAATAAATAAAATAATATATATTTTTTACCATGCGTATGGCATGCTCTCTATGGTCGCTTGATCCCCCTGTATGTCTAGAAGGACTAGCTTCGACTCCACCGGTCTCGCTCCTACGGTTCCGTGCTTGCCATCTCGGATCGAGCAACGGCCTCGGGTTTCGTCCATTCCGTAGTCTATGCATCCCATATTTCCTGTGAGATATATGCGGCTTCGGTTTTTTTCTTAGACGACAAAGGAAGTCGAATATCGCTTCAGTGAGAGACTTTTCCATGCTTTATTAACTATGCTCTCATTCAAATCATCATCCCACTTAAATGATTTCACGCAAAAAAAAAATAATAATAATAATAAACACTACTAAATTTACTTTCATATTATTTTGTACAATTTAATTAAATATTAAATAATATAATTAATCAAATAAATTTAGAAATTAGAACCTTAAATTCTTTCCGGTAAAAATCTTTTGTCTTTGGACTAATTTTTTTCCACATCCATCCTGAAGAATGAACGTACTCTTGGAATGTCTTAACGATCAAGCGAGAGCAAACATCGAGAGGGATACAACCTATAAAAAAAAACATTAATTAAATTCATAAATAACGGAGTACATAATAATGGTAAATACAATTTTTTAAATTAAATTAAGCATAAACCGTACTCATTACGCCCAACGACAATGACCCATACTCGATGGTCAACCACAAATATTATTGGTTTTGAAGTCGATTGACGCGAGACATTGTGGGGTGGAACGTGTTGAGGAACGGAACGGTTGTCCTGATGTGATGACGAAGGCACCGACAATGACGACGAAAAAGATGAGGGAGGTTGACGTGGAGGTTCAAAAGGCTGAGGCCGAGACATGACGGGCATGGAACGGGATGTAGAGGGGCCACCGGAAGAGTGGTATAGAGACATGTCCGGTGGGGGATCCATCCAACCGTGAGCGAAATGAGAAGGGTGTCACAACGTCCACGATCACCGTAAGACCGATCGATATCCGAACCATGACCCCTACCTCGAGTCATTATTACCTACATATTAATTATTAAATTCAATAGTTGTTAAATAAAATATGAATTATATAATGCATATATACTTACATATAACATTCAAATTAATATGAACTAATTGATTTATACTAAACAACAATAAATCATAAATATTTATTTAATTAATTCTTACCTTTAAAAATTATATGTTAACTATGTAGGTAAACATACGAATAAACCTAATTTTTTCCTAAAATTGTGATAGAACGAGGACGGTACCACGGAGATTTATTAAAATAGTTTGAAAAATTACACTTGGGGGACAAAACCAGCCTATCCCAACATCCCGGGAGGACAAGGTTGCCTAAATCCTTAAATTCGAACCGTAATTACATAAAATACAAGTGCATAATTTATGAATTGAATAAAAAAAATACAATATAAAATAATCCAATTGGATATATCATAATATCTCTAATCACTATCATTATCATCATTGTCATATTCTTCATCTAAGTCTTCTTCAACATCGGTTTTTAACTCCGATTCATTCTAAATATCTATTTCATCACTATCCAATTCTAATAATGCTTCGGTAGGATTAATCAATGAGTCGACCTTCATCATCATCAATGTGCATGACATTGTGTTGACCTTCTATTTCATTTTCTTGAAAGGGTTCGATATTGGTTTGATCGACGGTAACGGACATTTCGACACATCAACCGTCGGCCTTGGTTTAACCTTACATACGATCAATCAATCTCGTCGTATGCGTTTACATATAGGATATGTTACATAATACACTTGATGCGCTTATGATCATAGTATGAAGGGATTGGATCTATTTAAATACCTACGATTATGAACCTCGACTAGTCCATAATGATCATGAACTCGTGTATCGGTACCGAGTGTTGTATCATACCAATCACATTTGAATAAAACTATTTTCTTTATTGGTAAGGTTGGATACTCAAGTTCGAGTATGTCAATCAACCTATCGTAGTAGTCATTTTCCACCACACCGTAGCTAACTCCTTTAACACATACTCCATTACACATTGATGCTTTCTTCGAACCACCAATATCGGTATAAAACTTATATCCATTTATAATCTACCTCACATACGACTTCGTAGTTCACAATGGTCCTTTGGCCAAATCTTTAATATAATGATCCGTTATAGTTTTAGGTTGTGCTCGACTTGCTTGTATGTAAGGACCAAGTTACTTATTAGTTAATGTTATAATAAAATTTGATAAAATAAATTTATGAATATTTAATAACAATCTTGACGAGTAGGAATAATCACATATCGATGGAACCATGATACAAATTGGTTTTGAAGTCGAAAATCAACCTCGTTTTTCGATATGTCGAGGTCACTTTCATAAAGCTGAATGATAAAATATCCGATGATAAAAATATTGTTATTATATGTTCATAAATTGCATGGTTGTTAAAGAATAAATGTATAGTAATAATATTTGATAGTAATAAAACTTACTCCGTGTACGGTGTGACCTCATCACGGTTTAATAGAATGTAGGTGTGCGCTGCATTCTTTTCTTAATCTGTCGGGGCACGTGATCATGCTCGACCAAGAGGTCTACCTTTAGGAATGAATATTGCTAACATGCCTTCAATATTTTCATTCGGTTCTCGATCACGATCAAAGTTTCTAGACACTTTTCGATTCCTAGTGTGTACATAAGGCTCGAAGTAATATGAACGGAACATTGAAGCTTCCTCAACTAAATATGCATTGCATATTGACCCTTCGACTCTAGCTTTGTTCTTAACATTATTTTTTAATTTGCGAAGGTACCTACAATAATATTATGAGTTCATTAGACTTAATCAATATTTGACGAGTTATAAACTTACATATGTCCACTAAAATCATTAATTTGTACCTTTCAAATGGATACATCCATCGATATTGTACGAGTCCGGCTATTTTTGCTTCATATGCCAAGTGTATGGGAAGATGCTCCATTGAGTCGAAAAAACTAGGTGGAAAAATACGCTCTAATTTACACTAGATTATTGGTATATTTTCCTCAAGACGGATCATATCTTCAACCTTAATCACGGTAGATGTTATTTCCTTAAAGAATAAGCTAAGCTCGGTGAGTGATTGCCATACATTTGTTGGTAACATATCACGAAATGTAATAGGTATTAGCCTTTGCATAAATACATGACAATCATGACTTTTCATGTCACGTAATTTGAGGTTATTCATATCCACACACCTTGCTAAGTTAGAGACGTATCCGTCCGAAAACTTTAGTTGTTTAATCCATTCAAGTAATTGTATTTTTTGTTATTTGTCTAGAGTATAATAGGGTTTTGGGTATTTTTTAGAGTTTTCATCTATTTCTAATTCGGACCATCGACAATATAGCTTTAAGTCTTCTCTTGAATTTGCATTGTCTTTTGTTTTTCTCGGGACATTCATAATTGTATTAAACACATTGTCGAAGATATTTTTTTCAATGTGCATGATATCCAAATTATGACGTATTAAATTAGAACTCTAATAAGGTAGGTCCCAAAATATACTACATTTTTTCCAACCACAATATTTAGATATATTATTATTATACTTATCGGATCCCTCTTCCGTTACTTTCAACAACCCCCAATTGTTTAATTCTTGTAAAATTTCAATTCCGGACTTTTCGGTGGAGCAATATCTCGTAACAACTGAATTTCGCTTGAACGCGATCCTATTTCGCCCGAACGGATGGTGTTGTGATAGAAACTTTCGATGGCAATCAAACCATGAAGTTTTCCTCCCGTTTCGAAGGGTGAAAGCATCGAATTTTCCATACAATACGGGCATGTTATCTTACCTACGATACTCCAACCCGATAACATTGAATATGCAGGAAAGTCACTAATTGTCCACATGACAACAACTCTCATTTGAAAATTATCTTTACGGGACAAATCATAAGTAAGAGCACCTACTTCTCATAATTCTATCAACTCTTTAATTAAGGGTCGTAAGTATACGTCTAAATTGATTTTATGATTTTTATGACCGAGGGCAATAACGAGTTAAGAACGTATATTCTTCTTTCATACATTTCCATGGTGGTAAATTGTATGGCGTTACAATGACGAGCCATGAAGAATATTGTTGTCTAGACTTATCAAAAGGTTGAAACCCATCGGTGCAAACACCTAATCTAATATTCCTAATTTCGATGCAAAAGAAGGATGTGTTTGGTCAAAATGTCACCATGTGAAGGAGTCCGAACAATGACGCATAACGTTGGGCTCACACACATGTTGCGCATGCCATGTCATGTCATTAGCGGTGGTATTTGATGCATACATCCTTTGTAATCGTGGGGTTATCGAAAAATAATATATTTTTTATAGGGGATAAATGTTTATCTAATCGAACCCCACCTAGGATTTCGATATCGAGGATGATCACATATTTTACAAAAGATTCTCTCGCTGTCCCGACCCCAATAAATCATGCAACCATTAATGCAACGAGTGGATCTTTTCAATGGGCAAACCCATCATTTCTATCATTTTTTTTTGTACTATAAAAGTCTTCCGGCATACGGTTATCGAGAGGCATCAACTCTTTCATAAGTTGACATAAATCGTCGTAACACCTCCTCGAAAAATGATGCTTAGACTTGAGATGCAACAAATGAGACATTGCGGATAACTGCGAATGGTTTTCCGACCCCGGCCATATTTTTCTATTCGATGCATCTAATAAATCATAAAATGCTTGTGCGAGAAGGTTTGGGTCTTCGTCCGTGTTAGACGGATTAAAAGATGGACCACTCGCATCCATCACCATTGTGTGATATCGATTAACTTTACGATCATCACATATTTGTTCTTGTTCAACATTATTAAACGAATTGGCATTAATTGCTAAATCATTCTCTCCATGACGTCTCCACACATAATACCT
Organism: Dovyalis caffra; assembly: GCA_963924115.1. Classification (NCBI taxonomy): domain Eukaryota; kingdom Viridiplantae; phylum Streptophyta; class Magnoliopsida; order Malpighiales; family Salicaceae; genus Dovyalis; species Dovyalis caffra. Next base: position 1,756,018 of record CAWUPB010000351.1, read on the forward strand.
AGACACAAACTCATATCTAAGCAAATGATACTTAATGGTATCGGGGTTTTCATAACTACGATTTTGACATTTTTTTTGTTTACATGGACATCGTATCTTATTTCCATCCATACACTCGTGGATGACTAACCGTAAAATTAATAAATTTATTAACCCCTTCGCAAAACGCTCATTTAATAATCCACCAGTTAATCTAAAGTCAATCTAAGAGCGATCCAAATTCATTTTAAATAAAATAGTAATCAAGTAATTGTATTAATGATTTATGTAAGTACTTAAATTATTTTTATTACTAAATCTCAAATATTTTTTTGTTACACACAAGTTATTTTCTAAATATATAAACAAGCTAAGTTTAGAAAAAAATGTTAAATACAACTTAATTATTTATTTAATTACTAACAATTACAAATATTTCTAATAACTTTATTTTTTATCTATACTAAATTTATTTCAAAAAAATTTTTGAATACAACTTAATTATTTATTTAATTACTAACAATTAAAAATATTTCTACTAACTTTATTTTTTATCTATTTAAAATTTATTTCAAAAAATTTTTTAAATACAACTTAATTATTTATTTAATTACTAACAATTATAAATATTTCTAATAACTTTATTTTTTATCTATTTAAAATTTATTTCATAAAAATTTTTTTAATACAACTTAATTATTTATTTAATTCCTAACAATTACAAATATTTCTAATCACTTTATTTTTTTATCTATTTAAAATTTATTTCAGAAAAAATTTTAAATACAACTTAATTATTTATTTAATTACAAAAAATTACAAATATTTCTAACAACTTTATTTTTTTATTCAAAATAATTTCCAAAAAAAGCTATATTTTTTTCTTGATATTGTAAGTACTTATCTATTTAAGTAAATGAACAACTAAATATATTATCTTAATATTTAATAAAAAAATAACAATATATTATAATTTAATTAATATTTAATTTATTGATTTATTTTGTACTAACCTAACGCTTTAACTTAATGAACTAGAAATTACTTAAATTACTAATGTTTTCAATAAATTGTGAATTACTTAAGTAAATTAACAATTAGTAGCTACACTAATAACAATAACAATAACAATTTAAATAACAACATAAAATAAAATATAACAATTATATTTTCTAACTAAAAAAATTAACAATAAATTAAAGTAAGTAAATTAACAATTAACAATCAAATTAATTCAATCAACGACTAAAATAAAAATAACACAAAATTAAAAAGTTAACAATAATATTCAATTAATCAATAATTATCAACACATTAACATAACAATTAATAATTAATATTAAATTAACAATTAAACATTTCAATTAACTATCACAATTTACACTAAAATAACACACAACATAAATTTTAATTAAATAATCAAGTTAAAAAAACACATGCAATGAACAATCAATTCAATAATTAAACTAGCAATAATAAGTAATTAAATAAAAAATTAAAAAAATCTAATTATTTGACTTAAATAAATAACTGAAAAAATTAATAATTGAAAGGATGGTTTAGATTTAGGTGGACTCGTCACCAAGAGGAGGAGGGGCAGCTACCGCCGGTCAAAAATCCTTATCGGAGAATGGTCGCCGGAAAACGACGAGCTTCAACGACAGAGAGAAAAGTTGAAAGGAGGAGGAAAAGAGGGAAGAAATATGGAGATTTTAAGGAAACAAAACCTTTGAGGAAAGAGAACGAGAGGTTTGGAGAAAAAAGGCGAGAGATGTTGTCTACGGAGGAGAAGAAGAGAGGAGAAAAAGCAAAAATGGGTAGATTCCGTTCGATCGGTATTTATAAAAAGGTAAAGTTTTTAGCGACGATCCCGGACCGTTGCTAAACGTAAATTCGAAATTAAATTTGATCGTTTCCCACCAACGATTTACTTTTAGCGACGAATTAACGACGGTCTATGACCGTCGCTAATGTAACGTTTGCAACGATTATTTTTGCAACCATTAAATAAAAAAATTAAATTACCAACGGTTTAGGGACGGTCCTAGACCGTCGCTAAACCGAAGTATTTTTCCAGGTTGATTTGGTGACGTTTTAAAACGAATATTTTGGCAACGGTTTACCAACACCAAACCATTGCTAATCTTCATTTTGGTAACGGAATAGCGACGGTCTATGACCGTTGCTAAATTTTTTTTATTTAGTAATTTTTTAATAAAACCGTTGAAAAATATTAAATAACATTTACCAACGGTTTAGCAACGGTTTAGACCGTTGCTAAATTTGCAACGATTTCTTAAATATGAAAACCATCGCTAAAATGGTTAGCCTATAACATTAGCGACGCATTTGTAGACCGTTGCTAAAAACCCGTCGTAAATTTTAATATTTGTAACCATTTTTTAGACCGTTGCTAAAGTGTGAAAAATCGTTGCTAATATATGTCTTTAGCGACGGTTTGTTGACCGTCGCTAAAACATTTTTTTGTTGTAGTGTTATTTTTTAATATTAACTTAATCCAACTTAGGAGTAAAGAAATCTCTAGCCAAATAAGCCTAATTCATATAGAAAGGATAAACCTAGACAGAAAACCATTATTTTCGAATTTATTGCTATCTTGGCTGAATGTGAATTTAGAATTAATTTGGAAAAAATAATTCTTCACATTTTACAATGAGAATATCCTTGACATATAAATTAATTATTAGTGATTCTGGATTCAAATTAAATTATCGTTGAATCCTAAAATTAGAAATCCCTTTAATTTAGCATGTTATAGTCCCGATACTAGTATCATGTCAAGAACATATAAATAGATAAATTGATTAAGAGTTTAATGTGAAATCACATTAAATTATTATCGAATCTTGAAATGAGGAAGTGTGACAATTTAACATCAAATCTAATTATAGTCTTGATACCATTGTCAAGCAAGAAACGTATCGACAAAATAAAGAAAATCTAAATCAATTAGGATTTAGTTGGATTTAATTAAGATGTCATCCAACCTTAAAATTAGGAATAAGTGAATATTTTGAAATATTAATAATATTACGTAAGGGAAAATTATGTAAATATTGCTTTATTGTTTTAAAATAATGAATGTCTATGATTATTTCATATTTTCACTACCCATTAGTCTTAATGTGATTCAATTCATCATTCAATATGAGAAATTGAAATATTGATGCAATTTATTCAATTATTTATGCATCTTTTAATAGTTTATAGTCCTTTTCAATTCTTTTCCTAATCTTAAAGCCTATAAATAGGCTTGATTGTTCATTAGTTAATGTATAAGTATTTTATAGAGATTGAGAGAATTATTTGGAGTTTTTATCTCTTATATTTACTTTATCTTATAGTAAATTTATTTTCCTATCATCTTTCTCTTCGATTCTATTATTGTTATCATTTCTTTTATAACACGTTGTCAACACGAAGTTCTAACCAATTGAGATAATAGATCATGAGGTATGTATCTATCAAAAGACTCAATTATTTATTTCAATCATTGGATTCTTTCTACACAAATGTTTTATCAAAAAATCTAAATTATTTAGATCATTAAGAAGTATGTATCTAATTTATCATGTACTTTAAATCTAATGATACATAGAATATACATTTGAAAAACTTAAATGATCTAATATATAGAATCTAGTGATCTAATATATACTATTTGAAAAGTTTAAATTTTATTATTATGTTTTTTTTTATTTAAATTTTATCATTATATTTTGTTTTGATTTCCTAATATTATTATTATACTTTACATTATAGAATTTTTATGATATTAAACCTTATAAAACTTGATTTTATGGCCCTTGATATTTTGAGTAAGAATTATTGATCATGAGTACTTGATGCTCGAGTAAATATTCTCTACTTTTCATATCTCAAATATGTTCTTGTAGTACCATATTGAGAAAACAAGTTTAAGAAATATTTTGAATTGATTTCATACTTACTCGTGGCTAAATAAAATGACAAGCTATTGATGAAAAGAATAAATCTTGTCCAAGTGGATTTACTCCATTCCCCGAAGTGAATGTGATAACTTATAATTATTTTGGACATGGACGAAGTTGTGGTCATAACTAGGGACGTGCTCGAAATAATTATCTTCATAATTGTGATGACCATAATAATACATATCATCACCACAAAAAGTGGATAACTATGAAAAAAATAAAAATAAAAATGGATTAAGTCAATATTCTGAAAATGAATATTATAGATGTGGTATGAATAGATATTGGTCGCGTACTCGCCATACACCGGAGGATCTCATTGAGTCTTATAAAGTCTTGTTGAAAAAGAAAAGACTAAAATATAGAGGCCAATTTTAGATTTCAAACTGGAGGTAATTAAAATTAATGACTTGTTAGCTTTTATATTTATAAATAAATTGTTTTATATTTTCTTATAATTTATATTACACGAGAGATGGTTATAAATTTATTTTACTATTTATTTATTTATTTGTGTTTATGAAGAATTTATTTATTTATTTATTTTATTATTTATTTCGTGTTAATATAATATCTAATAATAACTATTTAATAGAAATTTTTAAAAGAGACATTATATTATTATCCGAAGAAACAAATTTTTGAGGCTCTAGAAGAGCGAATATATTAGTACTTGAAGCGACATAATTTAAACGCTCCAAAGGAGCAAATATATTATTATTTGAAATGATAAATTTTATTATAAATGATGTACTATTCTCTCTAAAGTCTCATAGAAATTTGTTGAGTTCCAAATATATTCATCTAAATTGATATCATATCAAGACATCAAATGTGAAAAGTATTGAATACTTATATATTATAATTATTATATCGGATAGAAAATATGTATTGAAAAAATTTACTCGCTCGCTCTTTTGGTCTTTATTATAAATATTAAAATGATTAAAACAAATGCTGTAGTAGACTAGAAGTATACTAATTCAAATACTTTTGTTATGTAGTATGACCAATTGTATTATTCGGGTCTTTCATGATGTAAAAAATTATTAAAAATTTATATGAACATCTATTGAAGAGCTAGAAGATTTTTCAATTTAATGAATTTTCATGTTCCGCATGTTTTCAATGCAAATTGATTATTAAGTCATCACCCAAGTAACATTGAGATTGAATCTCTAGTATTTTTAGAATGCATTCAAGGTAATATATGTTGATCAATTCATCTACCATGTGGATTATTTAAATATTTTATGATTTTAATATATATATACACAAAATGGTCACATGTATATTTATTATCTACTCGAAACTTGACGTTTTCGAGATTGCCAACCCAAATAATTCAATTACAAGCATAATTTTTAAATTATGCCATTAAAATAATTCACCTCGATAATACTCGGTGAATTTTTCTTCTAAGCATTAAATGATTATTGATTGACTATTAAAATAAAGATTGCACATCCTTTTGCTCATGTTCATACCTAGAAAGGTTTAGCAAAATCATTTATAAAAAGACTCCAATTGATAGCTAAACCATTATGTAAAAATAAAACTTCTTATTTATGTTTAGGGACATGCAATCTTATATACAACAATACTTATTCACATCGGACCCATATGTTATCGAAATTCTCCCCCTTTTTAATTAGTTTATGGTCATAAGTTAAATATTTATTATTTAAGAATTTTTGGCATTACATAATATATCTATAGTGTTCCTCCATAACGAACTAAAATGAGCACTTCAAGGAGATTGAGAATATATATTGGATCCGAATCCTCTTCAATAATTCAATATCTTGAACCATAAATAAGAGATATTTTTACAGCTCGATTTATCGACTTTCATTTTGATAAAATATTTTTTCCAATATTAGGGTGGAGAATAAGCAAATAAGCGAGTTGGAAATGTTGAAAAAAATATTATATGGAGTGCTCTATCTTATATCATCATGATTCTCGTACAAAATAATGTGAACTAGAAGTTTAAAAGATAATTCATTTACAAGGTATTGCAAACCAAGCTGTCAAATGTATTCTCATATCCTATATGAGTAAGTAAAATGCATGTCCCTACTGATAATGCTCTTATTAGAATTGTTGTCCTACAAGGATAATCTATTAATGTTATAGTAAATGAATCTAAAGCACGTTTGAAGCTGAAAGACCTATTTGTTCTAAAAGAAAAAAAAATCCCCAAAAAAAGGAAAATAATAAAAATAAAGGATGCAAATATTCATAAAATAGTCCAAGATATTTTTTATAATAGGCTTCTAGAAGAAGTATAAATGCTTGAGAAAAATCAAGAGACTTTGATAAATTATGTCAATACAAGGAGAAAATCGGACCGAAAAGAAACATTATTGATAATATTTTTATATATAATGTTGCAATTGATATTTTGATGAAAATAAGGATCCTAAGCCTAAATTTATTGAAGAATATCGACATAAAGATGATTGGCTTAAATGAAAAAAAACAATCCAAGCATAATCATGTTCTCTTACAAATGAGTAGTTTTTAAACTCATTATCAAAACACTCGAAGATGTTAAGCTAATACAATACGGATGAGTATTTTTGCAAAAAAAAAAAAAAAAGTAAGAAAGATGAGATTATGAGATACAAAGCAAGACTTGTAACACAAGAGCTTTCACAAGGACTCGACATTGACTATGAGGAAATATATTATCTTGTAATAGATGTCTTACATTTCTTTATCTTGTTAGCCGGGAAAAATATATGAAAAACTTCATATGCATACATTTAATAGATTTGATCACAACTTATTTGTTTAGTTGAAAATGATATCTCTATGAAAGTCCTAGAAGAACTTAAGATGCTTGAAGCATAAAATACATATTCTTGATAAATGAATTCAATTAAATTATAGAGATCTCTATCAAAATTATTTTAGTCATTATTTTATTATTTTAGTTTTTAGAAATTCAATTTATGCTATACTTTTTATATTTATTTATTTCTCAATAGCTATTATTTATTACTAACCTATGTACATATGGTATAATCATTTCAATAAATATTTATTGAAAGAAGGTTATAAAAATAATCATATTTATTCATGTATTTTTATAAAGAAATTTAAAAAGGGGTTTATGATAGTTGCTATATATGTTAATAATTTAAATATTATTGGAACTCCTAAAGAGATTCCAAATGCCATAAGTTATCTAAAAGGAGAATTTGATATGAAATACCTTAAAAAAAAACTTTTATCTTGACATGCGGTTCGAGCACTTAAAGAACAAGATTTTTATTCATAAGTCAATTTATATAGAAAAAGTTCTACAATGATTCTATATAAAGGTCATCCATTGATTAGCCCAATGGTAGTTCATTTACTTGATATCCAAAAAAACCCTTTTTTGACTTCGAGAAGATAAAAAATAATCATTTGGTCTTGAAGTATCATAACTTAGTGTAATTGGTGTATTGATATACCTTACTAATAATATTCGGTCCGATATAGCCTCAACTATAAATTTATTAGCAAGACATAAGTTTTACTCCAATACCGAGACATTGGAATGGAATTAAATATTTTCTACATTATCTCTAAGAAAAAATTGATATGATATTTATTTTACTCAAATAAATCAAAATCAGATTTAATTGGTTATGAAGATGCGGGTTATTTACCTAATCTATACAAAACTCAATCACAAACGGGTTATGTATTTACACTTGGGTGTACAGCTATATCATAATGTTCTATGAAGCAAACTATAGCTACTATATATTCAAACCATACAAAAATACCAATTTATGAGGCAAGTGGAGAATGTATTTGGCTCGGATCAACGATCCATCATATCGGAGAGACATGTAGTTTATCTACTAGTAAAAGAAGTTTCAACAATATCATATAAAAATAATATTGTTTGCATAATTTAATTAAATGAAAAAATCGAGCAAGTAATAATCCAATAGATTTGTTCACTAAGGTATTACCAATCATAACTTTTGAGAAGATGATTCACAAGATTAAAATGCATCTTCTTAAAAATCTTAAATGATGTTTTCGAGTAGGGAGCCTAACATTGAGATTAATGTGTACAAGAAATATTATACTCTTTTTCCTTCACTAGGATTTTTTTCATCGGTTTTTTCCAAGTTAGGTTTTAACGAGGCATGTTCCTTGTACAATGGACATTCAAGGGAGAGTGTTATGAAATAATGAATGTCCATGATCATTTCATATTCTCACTACCCATTATTCGTGATATGATTCAATTCACCATTCAATATGAGAAATTAAAAAGGTGATGCAATTTATTCAATTATTTATGCATCTTTTAATAGTTTATAATCCCTTCCAATTCTCTCCCTAATCTTGAAACCTATAAATAGGCTTGGTTGTTTATTAGTTGATGTATAAGTATTTTGTAGAGATTGGAAGAGTTACTTGGAGTTGTTATCTCTTATATTTACTTTATCTTCTAGTGAATTCATTTTCCTATCATCTTTTTCTTCGATTCTACTATTGTTACCATTTCTTTTATAATATGAATATAGAAATTTAAAATTTAAGGGTAAATTCTTAATCAAGTTTATTTTTTTGGTGCAAACAAATCAAAAGTGTCTAGGTTCACTCTCCCATTACAAAAAAAAAAAAAAAAAAAAAAATTCATTTAGCGACAATTAAACTGTTGCTAAATGAAGAAAACCCATTGCTAAAAAGCTTCTCGTTAATTTCTAGTGATGGTTTAAGGATTCCATCACTAATTTAGAGATGATTTATCCGTCACTAAAAAATTACAAAATTCATTGCTAAAAAAATAGAAGAAAGGTCACTAAAATAGTCGAATTTAGTGATAGTTTATAAAAATCATCAATAAATGGTCGCTAATTTTAGCTTGTATTTAACAACAATTTCGAAGAAAAAAATGTAGCTAATTTTGGCCAAAATTAGCTTAGATTTAGCTACAATTGTAAAAAACTATCACTAAATCAATTTTTTTAGATGATATTTTTAGTCAATTCCTCTATCGTTCACATGTTGCTAATAAGTGATATATCTTATTTTCATTTTCACATATCTAATCCAATACAATAACTACAATAACAAGTATGAACTAGAATTATAGAAAATATGAATTCTTGATAATATATCAAATCCAATTCAATTCAATATATATTCAAACTCCAAATTATATTAAAGCGTATTAATATTTTAGCAAATAAAAACATAATAGTGATAAAAAAAGATAGTATGATGAAGGAGGTACATGTCACATATCAACATTTTCATCCTATGAATGATGGTTAGTTGAAGGATTGGTGAGAGACTACCTTTTTTATATATTTAGTAACATCTATTGCATATGCTGCATCATCGCATACTACTCCAATCGATTTGTAGTAGTTAGGAGCGATGTAACAGTATCCTCCAATTTTGTTATCTTTTCCTCCCGTATAGTATTGTTGGCCTCCATTTCTTTTCGATACTCCTCAATATCGATATGGAACCGCAATGTGGTTGAACTAAAGGATGAAATGACGTTAGAGTAACAATGGGAGGCATATACCTAAGTTCTTAAATTCTCATCCTCTTGTTGCCTCCTTCTCCAATAGCCCCCTTAAATATCTCATTCATGTTGACGTTCGGTATTAAAGTACCCTTCGTCCCCCGACTAGCAACCACCGTCTCATATATTTTATCGATGATGACCTACATAATTGTACAAATTTTATTATTAAATAATAATCTTATTAAGTTATGTAAAAGTGACATACGTATGAAATAATCTTATAAATTACTTACCTCGAGATTTTTTTCCCGCCGATCAATGAATACATACTTATCATCAATCTATTTCCAATAAGTCTTTAAGAACACCTTGTGAGCCTCGGGTTGACGACCCAACTCCTTACTCTAAAGCAAATATACTTAAATGTATATTGATATTACAATAATTACAAATAATAAATTATATATATATAGGATTTACCATACGTATTGTGTGCTCTCTATGTGTGATCAAAACCCTCGATGTCTAGATGGACTAGTCTTGAGACCACCCATCTCGCTCATGTGGTTCGAGTTTCCCACTCAAATCGGGCTCGAGACTCAAGTTTTGTCCATTTCTACTCGCCATGCATTTCATATCTCCGATGAGATATACGTTGATTTATGGTGTATTGTTTCCATGTTAGACTCCATCATATTTTCTTAATACTTTGATCGAACTCCTAGTTCCACATATAGTACTTCCGCAATAACATAAAAAATATTCATTAGTACATTTACATAAATATAAAGCAACTTAATTGAGATGTACTCGTCACATAATTAATTAATTAAATATTAAGCAACTTAATTAAGATGTACTATACATAATTAATTAAGCAACATATTACCTTAAATTCCTCCCAATAGAAGTCTTAATTTACTCGATAATTGACTTTCACGTCATTTTAGATAGGTCAACGTGCTAATAGAATATCCGATGAGAGCACACATCAAATGGATACAATCGTCAAGTAAGATAATTAATGATTAAATAAATGCATTAATATAATAATACACCATCAAAATTATAATAAAAAAATATGCATAATATGTACTCCTTGCCATCAATGAGAGTAAATGAAATGCGAGGATCGTACATAGAACTAGTAGGTGTAGAAGACATAACAAAAAGGATGTATGATGACTAGCTATATGCAAGTTCATAACGATCGTCCCGTTAAGGCATGGCCTTAATGATGAAAAGGGTTTAGAAGTGCCGACACATGGTCCAAACAGATGGGGCTCGGGCTAAGACATGTCAAATAATGATGGGTATGACATAGGGGCTATGGAAGGGAATACACAAATATCTAAGGGAGTGGCTATACGACCCGGAACGAAAGCAAAACTACATCTACATCTATGACCATTACCACCGTTAATATCGGTAGCACGACCCTCACCATCCGATATGATTGACTATATACGAAATGTCCCCTACCTAACCTACTCATTATCATATTATATAGTTAATCAAACATAACAACTATAAAAATATCTTTATTACCATAAATAAGTTAAAATATATTTAATATATGATCAACAAATACTTTCATAATTAAATTAAAACATGCACACATATATATTATCTTAAAATTTTCAATTAAACTAGGGGCACAAACTAACCTCATCACTAATCATTATCTTGGTTATCATTATCATAATTTTGATCTAAGAATTTCTCTACCTCTATTTCAAAGTTAACATTATTCTTTTCATTAATTTTATCTCCTTCTAAATCTATTAAAGATCTAGTTGGATCGATCAATGATCGACCTTTGTCGTCATCAACTTGGATGATATTGTATTAGGCTTCCATATCATTCTCCTTAAATGATTCTATATTTTTTTGGACTATAATAGATAATTCTAGCACGTCCACTACCGCTTTTGATTTTACCTTACATATATTCAACCAATTATGCATGTTGCATTTTGAGGTAGGATATGTGACATAATATACCCGATGCACTTATGTTGCTAGGATAAAGGGTCCGATCCGTTCGACCTCCTACAATTATGTACCTCTACTAGTCCGTATTGATCATGAACCTTTGTACCAACATCGGGTGAAGTATCATACCAATCACATTTGAACAATATGGTTCTCTTGATTCATAATGTAGGATACTCAAGTTTCAATATATCAATCAATCTATCATTGTAGTCATTTTTTTTAACAATGTAGTTACTTATACTCCACTACACATTGTTGCTCTATCTCGAACTATGGCCTTCGGTGTAATACTTGTATCCATTCATAATGTATCCTAGATACGACTTTGCTATTCATAAGAGCCTTTTTATGAGATCTTTAATGTAATGGTCGATGCTCGAGTTGGGTTATGCATTACTTACTTGTAAAGTTGAAATCCATACCTTACTATTAGTATAATATTTCATCATTGCATCTTACGAACAAAACAAATTCAAAATTGATGATACTCACATATCGATAAAAATATGATGTAAAATCATTTTCAAGCCGAGCATCAACCTTATGCTTCGATATATGGAGATTACTTTGACAAAGTTCACTAATGAAATAGCTATCAAAGGAATAAATTTTTTTAGATTTTTAATGTCTTTGTTATATGTCATTGATAATAAATGAAGTTGAGTATTGAAAATTTTGGTAATTTTAACACTTAGTATAAGGTGTCACTTTATCATAGTTCAATAAAATATAAATATGAGATGTAAGCTTTTCTTCATCCGTCAACATATATGATTTCACTCAACTAAGAGATCAACCTTTTGGTTTGAATATATCCTTTCAATATCATCACTTAATTCTCAAGCACCCTCAAAGTTATATGGCACTTGTTGATGCTTGGTATGCACATAAGGCTTGAAGTAGTATGAATAGAATGTTGACGTTTTTTCCACTTAATATGCATTGCATATTGTGTAACACCCCTAACTCCGAGACCTAATAGGTTGAAAATATTATCGCTCTTAACCTATATTTGAAGTGCAATGAAAGAAAGCTAACAAGACACCGTGACTTATCTATAATATATCTAGGAATAAATTACACTTGCAAAAGTCTAATAATGATGATTAGGTCCTATGTTTTAGTTTAAAATGCATTATGAATTTTTCATATTTTATTATTTTATTTAAATTCTTTGAAGTGAAATAAATGGATTTGTGACTCTTAGTTTCCTCAAATTCTTTTACTATTAATTTATATAAATTCACTTAGTTGTAACACATTTCTCGATAATTAATTAATTATTTTTTTGTCAATCACCATTTATTTTAATTGTTGTCTACTTAACTATATTGTCTCATTGATTGCTCTAGCTAGCATGAAAATAAATATCTTAAAGAGAACTACACTAGCTATGATTATACCACCATTTTACTACTAATATTTTATGTACATACAAACTACTATTTACATACAAAGCCGATTCGAGTGCCAATTACTACAAAAATGACTTATTAACTATCTACATTCATTTCTTTTTATTTGAGCATCTACTTTTTCATTGCTTTAACTATCATCTAGAAAAACGTAGACATGGCTAAAAATTAAACTAGAATACCAAGTACTATAACCGTTATGGTATGTATAAAATCCATCCTCCAACCACACCTAATGTACACGAATCGGATTGATCTTTTGGTATTTAGCTCAAATTTGAAAAACACTATCTTTACCTGTGTTTGCTACACTACAAGCAAATAAGTGAGCGATAGCTCGGTAAGTTAATTAATGCATATTATGCATGTAAATGAACACGCATGTATAAATCATCCATATGCTCGTATAAAATCATTTTCATGATTAGTCTAAAAAATCTTTTCTATTTTCGAAACATGTCCTATTTCGGACTTTAGGGTTTCCATGTTATGTCCGAAAAACCGGACCGATCTACGGACACGCATCCTATCGAGATTTGGGAATGCACATCCGCACCTCTCTTAATTGTATGAACCATGAACCATTTTAATCATCAACCCATGAAGCTCGTTCATAAAACCATGAAAACCATTACCATAAAAGTCTTAAAAACCATATAATCATAAAAAAATTTCCATTCGCTATTGGAAAAACCTTGATATAAAAACCTCTTTTTCATGACTTAAAATCATTTTCATAACTTGACATGCATATACATTTTATTGTAAATGCATAATCATTATAATTTCATGAAATGCATACCGTGAGTGAGATACATATATGCCATGATAATGCATAGTTTAACAATTGAATTGCATCATAAACATTGTCTTATCAAATCATTCCAATCCAATTCAAGTGATGAAATCATTAATATAAACATTTCATGACCTCATAAAGAAAACATTACACCATACAAGTAATATACTTACACAATCATCAAACCACAACTTCCATACTTAGTAAACATGTCACACACATCAATGGGTACCAAAAGAACCAAATTATAATTAAATTAAACGAACCAAAACATAAACCCTAATATTTCTAACCTAGGTCGAATGGTAACCCTAATTTAATCCGGACATTTTCTTCCAATTTCAACACCAATATATCATATAATTTCATTCAATTAAACCTCAACATTAGAAACTAACTCAATTAGGTCTTCATTGAGCAATTACATGTACAAATTTCAAATTGAGCCTTATTGGGCAAAAATCTTAGTTTAGGTAATTTAGGTTAATTTTCTAATTTTGATATCTTTTCTCATCCTAACTCATCTTATGGCATTATTCTAAGCTTAAATTGGTTAATTGAAGTATTAGAATTCAATAACACATAAACCCTAAATTAATCCAACTTGGGCCGAATATCACTCTAACTTTAATCTCATTATTTTCATCTCATTTCATCGGTAATTTCTAATACTAAGTTATTCAATTACACATTAGCATTAAGTATTAATTTAATTGACATTTATAGGTTAAATACATGCATAGAACCTAATTGGGCCTTAATGGACCGAAATTAAGCCTAAGCTAAATTAGGTAAATATCTTCAATTTTCTTAGAATTTTTCACTTTTACTCATCAAATTACACTTATTTAACTACTAATTAACCAATAATTCATTAATCAAGTGAAAGAATCATAACCCTAAAAATTAGAGTTTTAGGCCACATACTTCCCTTATAATTCAATGAATTTTTCTTCAATTTCAATGCAAATTTTCATTCCCGAATATCAATTCATACCTAATAACACATAATCACGTAATAAAACAATAATTGAACCAAAGGATCAAAAAGCCATAATTTACCATTTTGGGTTGAATGTTTGCCTTTTCCTAACCCTAGAAATTTTTAATTTCTAAACCTCAATTCCAAGTTCAATTAACATATTTTAACCTTAATTTCATGAATTACTTAATTTTATTTTTTCTAATTTTTCATCATCAAGAACCTTAACCCTAATTTTCAAAATTAAAGTTGAATATCACAAGTTAAAGCATCCAAACCACAAATTAATATCAATTAAATACTACTTATGGTGTACGTGAAGTTAACTTACTCAAATAAGCTTCAGTTTATCCTTGGAAAGTTAGGTTGTTTGAAAATTTCTTCTTTCCTCTTTTCCTTATTAGATTCGGATAATTTTCTCTAAATTCCTCCTTGGAAATTTTTGGCTTCCAACATGAAATTGGGGTTTAATTACTAATCTGGAGTGCCTAAAATTGGTGAAACTATTTTAGGTGAATTTTTAGTGAAAATTTTACAAGAGTTTAGTTTGTATTTCTCTAATTTTCTTTTATTTTCCACTTTTCTAGCAATCCTATTTATAGGCAAATTGTGTCGACTTGTTGACTTAATCTCTACCCTTGATTTGGATAAATCTTGGCCCTTGATTTCTCTTCTAACCTCTTCTTTTCACTTAGCTAAAGTTTTAGCCTTTTTATCATTCTTTTAATTTAAACCATCCATCTAGCTTAATTAGGGCCACTAATTTAACTGGAAGTCAATCCTAATTAGTGATCCAGAGTTAGCAAAAGGTGGAAAGAAAATGATTAATTATAGTCCCCCAAATTTCTAAAGCTTTCCATAGACTAATCTTTCAAAAGTCCTCCTTTTATTCAATTGATCACTTTAAACCCTTCTTTTCAAGTTTTTACAAGAAATTTTTAACCCTTAAAATTTCTATCCAATTTAATTTGAAAGTTTAAGCTTTTGATTTTATGCAATTGAGTCCCTAATTTTATGCAATTAAGTCCCTAAATCTAAAATTGCATCCCATACCTTTCCAAAATCCAAATTATCTTACAATAAATTCAAAAAATTATTAAAATAATTTAATCATCATTCACATAATTTTTATACATTTATCTAGGCCTCTAAATTAATTATTTAGTGTAAAAATTACACTATTTCCTATAGAAAATATTCCTTATGTATAGAAAAATTCATCTAAATTTATTAAATATTCCTAAACATCCCAAATGATTTTTCTATATCCTTTTAATAATTTTATTACACTTTTAAAGCACTCAAACTAATTGATTTACCTCAAAAATATTATTCATGTATCAAGAAATGTAGATAAAATATTCAAAAAATATTATAAAATTCATCCAACAACATAAAATAAACTAGAACCCCTCTAAAAACTATTCTAAGCAAAAAAAATACTTTTCATGCATATACAACATATCTAAAATAATTATTTCATACAAAAGTCACTATTTATGCATCGTAAAATTAACAAAATATTCATTGAGTATAGGAAAACTATTTTAATTGCTTTGAATATTCTTTCAACGTTTTGTGGATTATTCCATGCCCTTAAAACATTTTTCATTTTTCTTTAATACTTTTAATTTCATTAAGTTTTAGTTTTAGTGGATACCGGGTTTTATATATTGACCCTTCAACTCTCACTTTATTCTTTACATTATTTTTTAATTTTCAAATATAATTGTATTATGCACCTAAGTTAGTTAACGAATATTTTTTTTAAAAAATTAATCAAGGATTCAAAATCAATATCTTTATCTTTCAAATAAATACATCCATTGATATTATACTCGCTCCTATTAATTATGCTTCATATGGCAAGTGGATTGGAAGATATTCCATTGAGTTGAAGAAACTCGATGGAAATATGTGCTCATTTTTACAAAAAATTAAAGGTATCTCTATCTTGAGATGCCTCATATCTTCAACCCTAATGAAAATAGAAGTCAATTCCTTGAAGAATAAACTCAACTCGGTAAGTGTTTACTAAAAATTTCTTAGTAATAGGTCATGAAATGTGATAGATATTAATTTTTGTATAAATACATGACGAGTCATGACTCTTCATGCTATGGAATGCGAAGTTGTTCATATCAACACATTTAGCCGGGCTCGACACATATCCGTTGGGAAATCCGAGTTGTTTAAGCCATTCAAGCATTTGTATTTTTTGTCATTTGTCTAGTGGTGTAACATGCTTTAGTATATTTTTCGAGTCTTCATCTCTTTCTAATTTTGGCTACCGACAATAATGTTTTAAGTATTCTCTAGAGTTAGCATTGTCTTTGATTTTTTTTAACACACTAATAACTTTATTAAACATATTATCGAAGACCTTTTTTTCAATGTGCATCACATACAAATTATGTTGAATTAGATTGGAACTCCAATATGGAAGATCCCGGAATATACTCGTTTCTTTAAACCACAAACTTTAGATATGCTATTGTTACACTTTTCAAAATTGTCTTTCATGACTTTTATCAACCCTTAATTTTCTATTTCATAAAAAATATATATTTAATAGCATTTCAAAACTAGAGTCTATGGAGTGACCGTTTTTGCTCAAGTCGACACTTGTTTACATAATGGATGGAATGAACTTTTTTGCACATATTGACACTTTCTTACACAATGGATCCATAAAGGGAAACTCGGTGACTTTCTAAATATGGGAAAGCAAGGTTGAGGATTTACTTGTTATGGTGAAAATTCATATCAATAATATGGACCTTAAATTAAAGGAGAAGTTAAGATTAGCTAAATTTTACCCATCATTTTAGGTAAAACTACAACCTACCTCTAGGTTCCTTTTTAAGATAGAAAGCATATTTTTTTTCATTTTGTTTTGTAGATGAATTTATCATAACACTATTTAGTGATCTAATTAGGAGAGTACCATGACTTTCAAGACTACCTCTCGAAATACCCATTGAGGATTTCATATATGAGTTTAAGTTTTGTAAATTACCTACACTTACTAAGATGAATAATGTGATATCAATCCATTATGATAGTAAAAAACACCTAAGGAACTTAATGCTAGTTTTGTAAAGCTACATACAAAGTCTATAGTTAGTTAAAATATTAAATAGACTCATGTCATGCTCACAACTAGATAAAATAGTTGGTCTTAAGCCCATTGTTAGCTAAAGAACCAAAATGGTGGTCAAGTTAGAAAATATCTTACTAGTTAAAGCAAATCACACCCATTAATGGTTAAAATGCTAAAATCCATAGTTATTTCAAAATTGAAATGAATAGTCATCTTACTCTCTAAAAAAAAGTCCTATTTCAAAATCAAACCCAACCTTACAAATAAACTCTCTTTCAAATATCACATCACCGTGCATATGTTGGACTTAAAAAAATATAGTTCATAATACAAAATCTCAACTTTCATAGAAGATCTATAACACGAGTTAAAGAAGAAGATGAAAGATGAAGAAAGAGTTCGATTGGAATAAGGCCATGTAAAATATGTTGAAGCCCTTAAGAGAAAATTTCTTGACTAGCTATTTTGCTTGAGTAGTCTCTCCAAACAATACAGTTAGAATAAAGGACGTTAAAATGGGTCAACTTCTCCATACAACTCATTGTGAAAGTACCCATTTCATTTTCTACATTAGCTATAAAGGCCATACCATGATCACTTTACTTGTACGATCATCCTCTAGTCATGTCCACTCTTTAGGAAAGACCTTTAAATATTTCATAACTAGATAATGGAGCTCCATTAGTAACCTAAAAAACATCATTTCCTACTAGTCTATACCCATTTATGGTATTTCCATAAACTAATCAAACTACTATAACTACTAATGCCATTGTTGAAAAACCAATAAAGAATAAAAATTCTAAAGAAAATAAATATGGCAAACTTATGTCTATTGAGGAGAGCCTAAAAGCTATTGAGAAAATGGATTTTTATGATCTAGTGAAAGTCGCTGAAATATGATTGGTACCTTATGTTGTCATTCCAAAGAAACTCAAAGTGTCCGAATTCAACAAGTACATTGTTACTTAATGCCTAAAAACTCATCTTTGGGTCTTCTATAATAAAATTATAGAGATTAGGGTTGTTGAAAAGCTCATGATCTATTTCTTTCATGAGAGTCTAGATGGTACTATTCTTAGCTGGTATATACATCTTAATAGAGCCAAGATTTATAAATGAAATGATTTGGTTGATGCCTTTATTTGTTAGTAAAAGTTCAATCTAGAAGTCATCTCGGATAAAAATACTTTATAGAATATGGAGAAAATAAAAAAGAATATGTTAAGGAGTATGCTCAAAGATGGTGCAAAATTACTAACTAAATTTATCCATTTTTGATAGATAAGCTAATCTTCATATCATCAATACTTCCAAGGCACTTTACTTTAACTATTTCATCATCAATTCATCACCTATATTTATTGATGTGATAGTCATTATTGAAAGGGTAGAACAAGCTTTTAAGTTAGGAAATATTTTGGATCCCACTCGAAATTAGCTGGAAAAAACTTTTTAGAAAAAAGAACGATGACAAAATTCACCGAGTTAGGATCCACTAATTTTCAGCCTAGAGGGAAATGAAATAATCAATAACACTAGAGCTATATTTTCAGCCTAAGAACATCAACAATCAAGTGCCATCCTTATATGTGTCTCATAGGAACACCTCTCCTACTACTATAGTCAATGTGTTATCATCACCTCCAAGCTACTAAAAATCTTTAAACAACAAACCGAGGCCTTACTATCAAAGCTATCGCATGTAGATATTGAAATATTGAGCTTTTTTTAATAGAAAAATTATATATAAAAAAAAAGTCATCACCTAGTATTATAAGTAACTAGAAAACATAAATGACTAGTCTTGTAGATATTACGAGTAAGTGGTCGATAACATAAGAAAAAATAACAATCACTCTTCACTATCCTATCTAAGATAGGTTGTATCGCATGCTATCTTAGACATTCATTTTAGTTTTTTATTATGCTAAATCATATATGCTTATTTAGGTGTGTTTTTTATTAAGTTTGAAACTAATTAATCTTGAAGCTCAATTGATTTGGAATTTAGGCCGACAAAAGACTACATTTTCACTTTGAAGTAAACAGGTATTGAACCTATAGATGGTAAAAGGTAGGACAAACTTGATCAATTAAAAAGACTCAAAAATCCTCACTTACACTCAACGAACCTATATAAGGTCATAATGTACTAGTCTAGACATGCTTACTTCTAAGGTAAAAGAGAGAGATTAAAAATGATAAATAAATAAAAAAAGAAAGTGGTTTAATCCCATAACAACTCCAAATACATGTTATACACACATAGCCAAAATGTTAAACGAGATATCTTGAATCAAATAATATTAAAAGAATAATATAAAAATTAATAAAGTTTATCAAATCAAAAATAAAATATATGTTAAATACATTTTATAATAAAAAGAAATATTAAATAAACATAAATGCACCATTTATTAATTGTCTCCATCATATATCTCAAGTGACTCTAATTATTCAAGGATGAATTAAATAAATCATACATGTGAAAAACTTATCATTGGAAAAATTATGGCCTCAAGACTCGATACGAAAATCAATAAAAGAACAAACAAGCATTTGAAAAATCAAGTAAGGTTTCAATTATCAAACGCGAGGATCGATTTCGCTATCAAGTTATTGCCTTTTTAATTCATAGCAAAATGTTAAACCGGATGAATCCAATGATGGACAATATTCATAATATCATCATCGACCAACCATCCCTTAGAGCTCTATTGTTATACATATATTTATATATACATGCAACACACTATCGTTACCCAACATTTAAGGAACTCTTAAAAAATATATAAATTATTTTTTTATTTTATTTTTGATTATTTACTAGGGATGTGAATTAGGCTATATTCCGAGTCGTCATCTAGTATTAAAGGAAACTAGAAAACCTAAAAATGACACCGGTTCGGAGATTCTAAGTTAAGGAGTTGGTTATGATTTTGGAAAGATATCAATCGCCCAAAGACATCCTTTCCAAGGAAAGATACTAATTCTAGTTTAATCTTAAGGATTTATCTCTTAAAAATATCTATTTTTAACAAATTATGTCTAAGTCAATTTTCAACTTTATTACCTAAGCCAATTTTTTTTTTTTTTGTGACATCATATTGAACCGATCGTCAAACCCTATTGCTAGGAGTCTTATCAATTCTATATCGGATTCGGTTTAAGTACTAACATAATCGATATGTTGAAGAACAACCTAATTACTAAGATGGTTGACCTAACTTAATTAATAACATCATTTCCTATTAGATAGAATACTTGTTAAATTAATCTAGCATTCTCTTTACATATTTAGTTCTTTTATTTTTCTTTTTCTTTTTTTTTCTTTGTATATTATTTTTTTCATCATTTTATTTGACACATTTTTTCATTTTCTACTATTGGTGTCTAGCATTCTCTCTTCATTTTTTTTTTTGGTTCTTTTCTTTTTCTTTTTTTCATCATTTTTTGTGTCATTTTATTTGAATCATTTTTTCTTTGTCCGATGTTGGTGAAGGATCGTCATCAATCCCTAAAATTTAGGAGACTTGACGATCAACCCACTTATTAATTTTCTAATTAAACTAAAGATTATTAAGCAATGTTTAATATTAAATAAATCTCAAATTAATTCACAAAACTTAAAAGATTAGATCCCAGAACCTATATACAAGCCTAAAATCATCCACCCAAATTTTTTATTTAATTAGTATTAAATAATGGACCAAACTGAAATTTAAAGCTTAGAACAATTAATAACTAGGCATGAATTTTAAATAAACTCAAAATAAATAGGCAAACGAACTTTAAAAATTATAAAAAGTTAAACCTAAACTAGAACTAAACACATGGAACATACATAAAAATTACATATTTAATTGAGTAAGGGAGACTAGTTAGTAAATCCTAAAATAAATTTGAAAACTATTAGGCCTTCGGGCCTATTAGACTTTCGACCCAATAGGCCAAGCCCATTGAACTAAGGTTCACGGACGTTCTAATTGTTATAAAATACAACATGCCCATAATATTTGTTATCATCATTTATTGTGTAAGATAGAAACCATAAAAGCCTTGAGAGGAAACCCTAGCCACCTTGAGAGGAAGTGTGATCCAGCCTTTAAATATCGCAACTCGTAGCTAGCATTTCAACTAGAGGTAACTCTCCATTCTAGAATTGTTCTAGTGATTGAGATGTTCGTATGTATACCGATAGAGGCGTAGTTCGTTGAGTTGTGCTTGTGATTCAAGCATTCTTCATTCAAGAGACGTGATCTATACTACAAAAGGTAATGATCTAATCCTATAACTTTGCTATTTTCGCATGGATCCTGTGGTGTTTTGAAGGAATTTTTTTTTATGTTATTTCTACTCCATCAATTTCTTTTGATAATGTTTGAATCCCAACATCTTCTTTCTCTATTTTTCCTATTCTCCATTCCTCAACCACCATTGTCGTCATTCTTCATCTTTATCCCTATCGACACAAACCGTCTAATCACCTCACTCTATCCTCTATCACTCGAAAATCCAACCGTGCAAACCCCGACCATGTCTTAGAAAAGCCTTAGACCTCGTTGCCATACAAATCCTTTGTTCCTCTCTCTCACTATTTATAACTCATTTCTCTCTAAAAAAAAGGGAAGTTTTTCTCTTTTTCTTTTTCTTTTACTTAAGTATCTCAAACATTTACGAGTTTGTACTTACTTTAACCTTATAGCTTACTATGCATAGGATGTCAATGATATACTTATAATAAGAGATCATGTGATTGACATGGGACTTGATAACCCCTTCAAAATAGTTATGATTAGCGGTTCCCATGATGGCTTTCTCACAACTCACTTAATTGGGTAGGTTTAGCATTTCTATCTCTCGTTTTGTTATTGCGATCGAGTTGTCTTTTGTAAACAATATATTGAATTATTTGTTATTATATAAACCTCTTCTACAATGAACATATCCCTATAACTTTTTGTAGGCATTGAATAAGTTTGCTACCATAGCTGCAAGGAATCCCATTTGTAACTCTGCATCAATGGTTAGCATAACGAGATATCCCTAATTAGTGCTATGTGAAAACCTATAGAGTTGGGAGGAAAACTAAATTTACGAAGTGCCTACGGTCAAGGACTTGGCTCGGCTCCGTTTCACGACAAATCTCCCATATCACACATCTTAAAGGTACTTTCTAAAGACTTATTTTCTATTAGGTGATATGTGGCTATTCTAGGCCTTGATGAAAATACTAAGAATAGGAATATAATGGTCTAAAAAAATGAAATTTAATGCAAAAAAGCCTTATCAATAGACTCGACCTACCACATTGATGGCAAAAATGGCATCTGCTAGTGTGGTTACTTTTTACACTGCTTGGATGATGGATGCTATCAATTTTAAACCAGTAGTAGAAGCTATTATAGTTAGTTTCAGAAATCCCAATGTGTTTCCATATGACTTGCCAAGGATAATTATATTGGATTGGAAATTATACATGTGAATGGAATCTATTACAACTAGCAGGTTGCATGGAATGCTATACAACAATAGCCATGCTTTATTTTTGGCAATTGTACAATGTAAATGAAAGAAATATGTTGAGAATAAAGAATTTTGAGCTTTAAAAAATTTCCTTGGTATTTATCAGAACGTCTACTACGTGTTGGTGTTTGCCAAATGCACATGTGGAGGAAGTAGAAATCCTAAAACTTGTAACTTTTCCATCTTTCTTTCAGTTATATTGGTTGGGTAGAGAAGGCGATTGACTTTTCTTTTGGCTTTTTAAGTACCAAATCCCTTAAGTTAAAGAGTTCAAGTCTGAGAGACACGAAATGTTTTTTCTTTCTATCTTTTATTTTTATTTTTAAGCTATGTTATTAAATTTCTTAGTTTGATGATATTTGCAGCTCAAAACATCAACCATTTTTTTGTTCTAAGTGCTCAGGATCTCTGTATTCCATTGTCTAATTGCTTGCAAGTAAGTTGCTATGCTTTTTCAGTACTCTTTGTAATTGTTTAAAATTTTATTCTAATGTATGGTTTGACAACATCTATTGGAGGAGCGATGACGATATAAAAGAACACAAAAAACAAACAATGAGTTTTTTTAATGTATCACTTGCATGGTATGATGGCACTAATGGTCTGACATTTGAAATTTGTAGTATCTTGGGCATTAGAAGAGAAAGACGTTGATGTCAAAGTTCTCATATTTCCCAATGACGTTCATACGATTGATAGGTAAAATATTTACGTCAACACATTCTAATGAAAATAGTAACTATAAAGCTCAAATCTAATTCACTTTCACATAAAAGCCTAATCCATGATTCTTGTCTACAGATCCCAATCTAACTTTCAAGGCTATATTAATATTGGAGTATGGTTCAACATGTATTGTAAATAAGCTATGCATGACTTCCAAATGTTGCTAATGTGGGTGGAGGTACGAATCCGAAGTACAAAAGATATTTAGCACAAGGATTGAGGAGGAAATCCACTTGTAAACTATTTGCTCGTGTTGGTACTGGTAATTGGTAAAGATTGGTCTTCATGCTCAATTTACCATGTAAAATAGTCATTTTTCATAGGAATAAATGATTTGTTATCTTCTTGTTTATGGAAAAATCCTTGATTATGGCATCAGAAAGTTTACATCCTTTAAGCACTGCTATGCACAAGCAATATTTCAATAAATATGCTCATTTAAAACATGAGGTAAATGTATTATCATGTCTATTGCATCAGCTATTCGTTTGGAAATTAGTAACCTTTTAATTCCATTTTGAATTTTGATGAAACCTACATGCTACACGATCAATTTATTTATATAGGTCTAAGTTATATATTTATTGGCCTCATCATGGGTGCGTTTTAGTTTATTGTTATAACCCTGTTTTAGAATAGTTAGAAATGATATCAATTTGAGTCACTGCTCTATGCTTTGTTTGGACTAAAATTTTTTAAGATTATCTTTTGTTTTGGAGATATGATTAAGAAATTAGAAGGGTGGCAATAACGTAAACAATACAAACATAACTGCAATCCTATTATGGTGCCAATACTAATACTTTTGATTTATGGTAATAGTTATCCATCCAAAGCTGATTAAATTACATTAAACTACTAATAACTAATGTAGAAAAGAATTACATTTTCTACATTAGTTATAGAACAAAGATAGACTAGTGTAGAAAAAATGATTAAATCATATCAACTATCAACGAACAACTATAAAAATCGTTGGGATTATCGACCAAATGGAGATGAATTAGCAATGAAAAATTCATCGATAAAAGTTTTCATTGATGATTTGCCATCACATTAATGATGGGAAAAAGCCTTTATAGTGACAATAAGTTCGTCGTTAATTTCATCATATTAGCGATATACATACTTCGATGTAACAACATCTTGTTCGTAGCTAAATTAGTGATGAATTTTAACTTTTTTCATTAAAGTTATTAGCAATAAATATTTTACCAATAGATTGGTGTCATTTTTATTTTTTCACTAAAAGAAACTAACAACGGCAAATATAGATTTAGTGATAGAAAAATCCATCCCTAAAGGTTTAATTTTTTGTAAAGTGGGTAGAGGGACGATACTTCAATCATGATTGATTGATCATTACTAGGGGTAAAATGATCAAATATTTAGTGTTCATATTTTGACGAGCAAGGTGTACCCGTATTAAGCATATACTAAGATATAATGTCAAATCAAGCAAGCATGTACTCAAAGAATTCAACCAACCAGCAATCGATGCTTAAAATAACTAACAATCTAGACAACTAATCCAATAAAAGATGAAGAATTTAAGCATTAAAGAGGTGTGATCAATATTACCACAATCAAAGGTACTACCTTCAAGAGATCCAAAGGTTTGTCATTGTTACATAGATGTGGAGTAGAGAAAAATGGGACCCAATCATCAGAGTGGGCTTATTCTGTAGCATTTCAAAAATATTTATCAAGAAGCCTACCAAACTTTGTGAAAGCTTGTCTAATCTTTCAAAAATCGTCATGACATGGCACACTATTAATAGACTTTATCCTAAAAAATTATTTTGGGCAGAATCATTCTCCAATGGATCTATTTTACTTTCAAACATCATCAAAGATTAATAGTGGATAGGGTCACCACTCACTAGACCTTCATCATTTTCTACTATGAATTCGAGTTGAGCCTTATCATAGATAAAAATATATTTTAAGCCTTATTACAAATCCATGGAAAGACTTCATAGAAGCATATTGTCAAGAAAACAAAAAAAAGTTAATCGGTTTTTCAAAGTCATCCTAGTTTAGTACAATAGGTAGGGCCATATATTAATAGGCCTTAACGTTAGATCAAAATGTCACATCAGGATCACATGATCGAGCCCTATCCAATTAGGATGACATAAATCATATGGGATCAGGATCACAGGATTGATCCTTGTCTAATCAAAGATGGTATAAACCTTATCAAATTAAGATCACATTACCATGCCATGTCTAATCATGATGGCATAAAAACCTATCATATTAGGATCATATGATAGAGCCATGTCCAATTAAGATGACAAATCCTATCACATCAAGTTTACATAGCTAAGACTTGTAAATCACGATGGTATAAATTCAACACTATATTTAGTCATCATGCAAAGATGATCATTGCTTTTTCATAATCACGTCTTTTTTCTTTTATAAGTTTACTAAGTTCAAATGTATAAAGACTTATCTTTCTATATTCTTATCACGCAATTAAGCATTGTAAAAAAAAAAAAAAAAGCATCTATCATCATTCTATTTTTACCCCTAAAAATAAAAATAAAAAGGACCATAGGGCTTGGACCTTGTCTAAGCACACTATACCTTACAACCAAACCCAAGCTGGCCTAGTATGCCTTCTAAAAAATAATAAAAAATAAAAAATAAAAAACCCTAAAACTTACCTTAGTGCACTCATATAATTAGCCACCTATCCATACTAAACAGAGAAGGCTAACACAGATGAAAAACCCTAACATACTAGATTTAAAATAAAAACAACACAAAAACTTAGGCAAAAATAAAAGGAAAAAGATATAGATGGAAACATTGACGGAGCAACCATTTTCTATTCATAGAAGCAATTGCATGCCAAACTACTAGTATTGGACAAGTCGCTCGGCTTCTAACTCCAGTAGACTAACATCTACCTAACCACCATAATTTACGCATGCTTTATGAGTGTATCCTACCCATTTTGATCAACACACCATATACGCTTTATCTATTTCTTCAATTTGATATGATTTTGTTCAATTTAGGTCCTATCTTTTTCATTGTAGTTAGTCCCTGAGCTTTGAAATAAGGTATGTAAACCCTTATTTCACTGATTTCGGGTTTAATTTTAACCCGTATTACATATGTTGCTTATTACTTTAGTGTTTTATGATATTACATTGCTCTTCGTGGAGTTGATATCAAACTTGGGTCATTGTTTT
Source organism: Dovyalis caffra (assembly GCA_963924115.1). Classification (NCBI taxonomy): domain Eukaryota; kingdom Viridiplantae; phylum Streptophyta; class Magnoliopsida; order Malpighiales; family Salicaceae; genus Dovyalis; species Dovyalis caffra. Next base: position 1,783,229 of record CAWUPB010000351.1, read on the forward strand.
AATTGTATTGAAACAAGTTTAATTGAATGGTTTGATATTTAAGATCCTAATTCCTATTTATTTGGTGATTTCAATTCAAACTTGTTTTATAGTGATACTTGTGGAATTAGAATGTGACATGACAATAATAGAAGAATATATGCAATTTTGACATTATTAATTAGGGGGAAAAAATTAATACATTTGCTATTATTATACTTTACTTTCATCATTTGTGTATAAGAGACTTGGAAGAATTGTTGGTTAATGATGAAACCAGCAATAAGCTAGCCTTCTTTTTTATGTATGTCAAATTAAAATACGCTAACAAATTTGATATGTCACCGACCATGTGGAGACCAGTTGAAGATTTTAATTTTTATGTGGTTGTGTTAACGTATATCATCTTGTATGTTTGATCTAAGACTAATTTTGTTCCAATTATGAGGATTTTTCTTTTGCTTATTATTAATATTATTTTATATTTTTTATGCCACTAATTTTGCCTTTTTGTAGATTTATCTCGAAATTTGATGTTGAGTCTTAGGCCTTTTTATTATTTTTAAATGGTTGGTTGATTGATATGGACCCAAGGCTCATGTCTTTATCATTTTGGATTTTTTTAGTTAGTAAATTTTGAACTTGTAATTTTTATTTCCATGATATGACAGAGTTACTTAAATTGATGATTCAAATTTAATTTATTTTATTTTATCTTGTTTCATTGAGCATGGGTATTTGATTTTCAAATAGGCTTTAAGTCTAGACTTTCATCTCTCCAATTGGACTTCAATGACTAAACGATAATTTAGGTGAGAAATTGAGTCTTCTTTCGATCTTGAAATCACTTCATCTAAGACTCGATTAAAAAAAGACCCAATAATCAACTCATAATTCATAATAGAAAAGTAGACATGAGAATGAACTTGCATAAATATATTTTCTTAGGCTAGAAAAACATGGTAATCTTATTAAGAGGGTACATTAGGATAAATATTGTCTTTTCTAATTGCGTAAGCAATTTCGTAATCAAAATTCTTAAAACTAATGTTAGTTTTTTTTTTTTAAGAAAAATTGAGTGGTGATTCCGTATATATTTTTTTTAACGATATCTCATCTTGATTGACTAGATGTCACAATGTGATAGTTTTTATGATTGCTACAATCTTTAAGACTCATTTATTGATTTAGCTTTTGTGGTTAAATCTAACCCTAATATGTATGTTTTATTTGGACGAGCTTTTGTTTATTAAAATTGACTTTGCTAATTCTTGCTTATATGGATTTGTTATGTCTAAATTTTTTTAAAAAATTCATAATCCTACTCAATTACGAGATAATTTATGACGATCCAAAAACCATAGGAAAAAAGGATTTTTTTGCAATTGTTTTTAAACCTTAGCAAACCGATTCCCGAAAATGAATTTTAGCGACGATTCAATAAACCGTTGCTAAATCGATCAAGGAAGACCAAATTCTATGATGGTTTAGGTGAACCATTGTAAAAGTTATGATTGATTGTGAAATTAGAAACGGTTTATGTGAACCATTGCTAATTTTGGGTGAACCGTCGCTAAATCCCTCGAATATTTTTTTTAAATGATTAACAATGATTTTTAAATAAATAAAAAACCATCATTAATTTCATGATCCTTGGGGGAAACGGTCATATTTTTAAATTTTTGAGTTTTTAGCGATAGGACCAAAACCGTCCTAAAACTTAAATCCCTAAATAACTATTGCCCCTTTTTTTAACCCCATTTTTCCTTTCTCTTTTTCTTCTCCAACAAGTCCGATTCTCTCTCCCTCCCCAATTTCTCCCCAAGCAACACATCATACTCTCTCAAAATCTCCTTCTTTCTCTTCTTTTCTTCTTCCCCTCTCCTCTTCCCTTTTCATCTTCTTTCTCTCCTTTCTTCTTCCTCCCTTCACCCTCTTCTTCGTGGCACTCGCTCCTTCATGGCAATAGCAACTCTTCCACGACAACGAAGCACCTCCTCCTTTTAGCTTGGCAGCGACTCCTCTTAATTTGGTAACCCCCGCACTAATTTTTTTTTCATTTTTTTGTAATAAATTTATTTTTTTGTCAATTTTTTTATATTACCCGTTAATTATTGTTGTTGTTAATTATTTATTAATTAATTATAAGTAAGTTTAATTATTTATTATTATTGTTAATTAATTTAATTTATTGTTTAAATTATTTGTAAAGTGTTAGTTTGATAAAAAATCTGCGTTAAATAATTAAAATTTGTATTTTTTTTAATGAAATAAGTTGATTTGTTGGTATTTAAAAAAAATTAAGTTGTTAATTGTTGTTAAATAAGTGATTAGTTGGTTAATGTTATTTAGTTTAAATTATTTTATTAATATAAATATTTGTTAATTAATTTTATTTTATGTCTAATGAATTAATTAAGTGTTAGCTTGATAAATTATGTTTTAAATAAATTTTATTTACTTGTTAATTGTTTATTACTTAATTTGTTGGTCAGTTTATTTAATTTTGTTGTTATAAGTATTTGTTATTTGTTAAATAATTTATACATTGTTAAAACAATTATTTAAGGGTTGATATAAGTAAGTATGTGTTAAATAAATTTCATTTATATAGTTGTTAATGAAATAAAATTTATTTGTTGGTATTTAAAAAGTTTAATTGTTAATTGTTGTTAAATAATTAAGTGATTTATTGGTTAGTTGTTAGTTAATTTAATTTATTTTATTATTTTAAGTATTTTTTATTTGTTAATTATTTTAAGGTTTTGTTTAAAAAATTACTTAAGTGTTAGTTTAATAAATTATGTGTTAAATAAAATTTATTTAGTTGTTAATTAAATTAACTCAAGTCTGGTTGGTACTTAAATAATTTAATTGTTTTTTAAAAATTAAATAGGTGTTAGTTCTATTAATAAATTAATTAATTGTTAAATAAGTGATTTACGTGTTACTAACATTATTTAAATTGTGAAAAAAAATAAAATATTTAATAGTTTAACACAATTAATTATTTGTTAGTTTAATTATATATTTAGGTGGTAAATAATTTTTTGTTACATTAATTTAAATAATTAATTGATAATAAAAATTTTAAAATATTTTTAAAAATAATTAATTAGGCGAGTTAAATAATAAAATTAGTTTCGAATTATATTTTTGTTAGTATATGTGTGTGTGTGTGTGTGTGTGTGTTAATTTAATTTATTTGTTTGTTATTTAAGTTTTATAGTTGTTAATTAAGTCAATTACTTTATAATTAAGTTATTTAATTTGCGTTTAAAAGAATCAATTAGGTAGTTAAATAAGAAAATTAAGAGTTTATAAATAAATTAATAAAATTTAATTTCAATTATAAAATTATGGGTTAGTTACATTCATTTGCTTGTGGACTCGGTTGTTATTAATTTAGTTTTGTAATTATTAAATTAAATCCATTATTTTGTTTTTAATTTCCTTTTTAAATTAATAAAATCCATTATTAAAATTTACTTTGAATTATAAAATTACTTGTTAGTTTAATTAATTTGGTTGTTAATTTCCTTTTTAAATTGTTTAATTAAGTCAATTGTTTTGTAATTTAAACTTTAAATTTTTAATTAGAAGAATTAATTATGTACTTAATAAAAATATTAATTAATTAGTTGCTAAACAAGTTTGTTATTTCTTAATTGAAGTAAGTTAGTAATTTAATTATTAAACTAAATAAATTTAGTGTAAAATGAATTCCAATCATTCCCGAATTGATTGTAGACTCATCGATGGACTTTTAAATCAACGTTTTGTAAATAGGATTAATGAATTTATTAATTTTGTCATTAGCCATCTAGAGTATATGGACTGAAATAAGATAATATGTCCTTGTAAACTTACAAAATGTCAAAACCGTAGTTATGAAAAGCCCGATACCGTTAAGTACCATTTGATGAGATATGGATTTATGTCCAAATATTATGTATGGAGAAATCATGGAGACAATAAGTCGGTTTATTATGATGATAATTCAGTTAATTTTGTTTAACTTGAACAAACATTTGATGAACCTCAATCGAATCGATATCGGACAATGGTGATGGATGCAACTAATCTATCATTTAATCCATCTAACATAAACAAAAACCCAAACCCCGATGCCTAAGTCTTTTATGATTTGTTGAATGCATCGAATAAGGAGATCCGGCTCGGTTCCGATAACCACTCATAGTTATCTACACTAGCCCGTTTGTTACACCTTAAGTCCGAATATCATTTTTCGAAAAAGGTGTTATGATAACTTATGTCAATCGATAATTGCATACCGAAGACTCTTACAATACGAAAAAGTTCATAGAAATGATGGGTTTACCAATTTAATAGATCCACAATCGTTAAATGGTTGCATGATTTATTATAGTGAAGACAGCGAGAGAATCACTTGTAAAATATGTGACCATCCTCGATATCAAAGTCCTAGGCGATGATCGATTAAAGAAACATATATTTCATATCAAAATGTATTATTTTCTCGCTAACCTCATGGTTGCAGAGGATGTATACATCGATCACCATAACTAACGACATGATGTGGCATGCCAACATGTAATTGAGGCAAACGTCATGCGTCATTATTCCGACTCCTTTGCATGGTGGCATTTCGATAAAAAAAAAACATCATTCTTTTGCATCGAAAAGTAGGAATGTTAGATTGAGAGTTTAGAGTAATGGGTTTTAACCTTTTGGTCAATCTGGACAATAATATTGTTCGTGGTCCGTGATTGTAACGCATTACAATTTACCACCATGAAAATGTATGAAGGAAGAATACATGTTCTTAACTATAATTTTCCTAGGACCTAAAAACTCAAAAATTAACCTAGATGTGTACTTATAGCCATTAATTAACAAGTTGGTTGAATTGTGGGGTGTTGGTGTGCTTACCCATGATATATCTCGTAAGGAGAATTTCCAAATACGAGTTGTCGTCATGTGAACATTCAGCGACTTTTCCGAATATTCAATATTGTCGAGTTGAAGTACTACAAGTAAAACAATATGCTCGTGTTACATAAAAAAATATGATTTTTTAGTCTCCGTAATGGTAGAAAGACTTCTTGGTTTGATTGTCACCATAAGTTTTTGCCACAAAGTCATCCTTTTAGGAGGAATAAGAACGTATTTTCATAAAATTTAATTATGATAGACATTGCTCCTCCAATCATGTCTAGAACATAAATTTTACATGAAATACAACATTGAGGGTTGTTGAAAGTAAAGGAAGAGGGCTTCGAAGAGTGTAACAATAATATATCTAGATTTTATGGCTAGAAAAAACATAGTATATTCCGAGATATTCCTTATTAGATTTTCAATTTAATTCGACACAATTTAGATGTAATACACATTAAAAAAATCTTCAATAATATGTTTAATATAGTGATGAGTGTGTCAAAAAAAAAAAAACAATGTAAATTTTAGAGAATACTTCAAACTTTATTATTGGCAACCAAAATTAGAAATAGATGAAAACTCTAAAAAATACCCTAAAGCATGTTACACTCTTGACAAATAACAAACAATACAATTGCTTGAATGAATTAAACAACTTAGTTTTTTCGAAGGATATGTTTAAACTTGGCTAGGTGTATTGATATGAACAACCTTAGATTATATGACATGCAAAGTGATGACTATCATGTATTTATGCAGAGGTTAATACCGTTGTATTTCATGACTCGTTATCTAGAAATATTTGGTAAGCAATAACTAAGTTGAGCTTATTCTTTAATGAATTTACATCTATTATCATTAAGGTTGAATATATGATCCATCTTGAAAAAGAGATATCTATAGTCTTGTGCAAACTTCAGCTCATATTTCATCGAGTTTTCTTAACTCGAGGGAGCATCTTGGCGTATAATGCAAAAATAGCAAAACCAAGTACAATATCGATGGATATATCTATTTTAAAGGTAAATATATTGATTTTAAATCCTTTATTAATTAATTTTTTAAAAATATTTTGTTAAGTAAAATACATATATAATGTAAGTATCTTCAAAAATTAAAAAACAATGTCACAAACAAAGCCAAAGTCGAAAGGTTAGTATGTAATGTATATTTAATTGAAGAAGCATCACTGTTCTATTCATATTACTTCGAGCCTCATGTCCATACCGGACATCAAAAAGTACTATGAAACTTTGAGTGTCCTAGAGAATCAAGTGATGATATTGAATGAATGCTTGCTATATTTAAACCGAAAGATCAACCTCTTGATTGAGCAAAATCATATGTGTTGATAGACCAAGAAAAGATTCCATCTCATATATACATTTTGTTGAACCGTGACGAAGTGGCATCTTATACCGAGTAAGTGCTATAACTATAAAAAATTACAATACTGAACTTCATTAATTATCAATTATTTTAATTACACAAAACAAGAATCTTATAATAGTTTTTTCTTTCATAGATATATCATGACCCAACTTTATCAATGTGATCCCAACATATCAAAGAACGAGATAGATGCTCGACTTGAAACCGATTTTGCATCCTAGTTCCATCGATATATGAGTATCAAAAATTTTGAATTCGTTTTGTTATTAAAATTTTTTTATGAAATTTCATACTAATAATAAGTGATGGGTCCGGACTTTACGAGCAAGTAATGCACAACTCAACACGACAACCGACCATTACATTAAAGATCTTGCAAAAGATCTATTGCAAATAACCAAGTCGTATCCGGGATACATTATGAATTGGTACAAGTTCCACATCTAAGTTCATGGTTTAGATAGAACAAAAATGTGTGATAGAGTATGTGTAAAAGGAGTTAGTTATGGTGTGGAGAAAAATAACTACTATGGTTGGTTGATCGATATACTAGAACTTGAGTATCCTACCTTACTAACCAAGAAAACTCGTATTGTTCAAATGTGATTGGTATAATACTACACCCGATGCTTGGTACAAGAGTTCATGATCATTACGGACTAGTAGTTATAGGATATCAAATAGATTCAATCCCTTCATCCTTGTAACATAAATGCATAAGGAGTATTATGTAACATACCCTACATCGAAGTGAATCAAGCACGATTGGTTAGTTATAAGTAAGGTAAAACCTAGGCCGATGGTGGATGTGCTCGAATCTTTTGTTACGATCCAAACATTTATGAAATTGTTTTAAGAAAATAGAATGGAAGGCCAACACAATTTCACCCAAGTTGATGATGATGAAGGTTAGTCATTGATCGATCGAACTAGAGTGTTAATAGATTTAGAAGGGAGTGAAATTAAGATAGAGAAAGAAGTTAGGTTTCAAAAAGATATTGAGGAAGACTTATATGAAGAATATAACAATGATGACCATGATAGTGATTAACGATATGATTTTATTATCCTACATAATTTACTTTTAATTTTTAAGGTAACACTTAAATATATGTGTGTGTCCATGTTTTAATTTATTTGTTCTTCATAACATAAATATATTTCAAATTTTTAATGTTAATATTAATATTCTAACTAATTAACATCATAATGTGTAGGTTATAATACCTCATGGTAGGGGACGTTTCCATATGTAATGGCCCATATCATATGGTAAGGGTTGTGGTTCAAACACTAATGATGGTAATAACTATGCTCATGGGCGTAGTCTTGCTTTCTTCTTTGGTCAAATGGCTCATCCCATCAAAATGCCTCCGTACTACCCCCTGGTCCCCTCGTGTCAATCCCATCAACGTTTGACATGTCTTAGCTTGAGCCATTTTATTTTAGATCTTCACATCCCCGAACATCTTATCCTTTATCGTCATCGGTGCCCTCAACCTAACGGGATGACCATCATGTTCTTGAACATGGCTCATCATAGAACATCCCTTCTAGATCGGTTTCGAACCTATTGGATCCACGTTCAAGCCTCGGATTATGATCATTATCGTTTGCTACAAGGAGTACGTTTTATGCATAATTTTATGAAACGTTTTTTCTTGTATTACTATAATTATGCATTCAATTAAATATTATTTAATTTCGCTTTTAGAGGTTGCATCCTTTTAATATTTGCACTCGTCGTATCTTTAAGACATTCCATGAGTATCTTCACATATTTGAATGGACGTGGAAGATAATGAGTCTATAAATAAAAGACTTCTACCGATAAGAATTTAAGGTAGTATTTTGTTTAATTAATTTATTACATGACTTCATATTTAAATAAAGAAATATTAATATTCAATTAAATGTGCTAATGAATATTATTAACTTTCTTGCAAAAGTCCTTTACATGGGAGGAGAATATCGTGGGAAACATTAAGAAAACATGGCGAGTCCGGCACGAAAGTGATATTTTGACTTCCTTTATCATGTTAAGAAAAACCCCAAGCCAACATATATCTCATGAGAGATATGAGATGTATGACATAAAGAATGGGCGAAACCTAAGTTTGTTGCCCAATTTGAGATGGCGATATGGAACCCGCAAGAGTTAGACTCGGTGGTGTTGAAGCTGGTTCATCCGGACATACGGGGGTTCGAATAGCTATAGAGGGCAAGCAATATGTATATATATTGATTTCAACATAATTAATTAAACATTGAAGTATATTTCTTATATTTAATTATATTTATTTCAACACCATGAGTTGGGTCGTGAACCCGATGCTCAAAGGTTTTCTTGAGGACTCACGGGAAGAAGCTTGATGATTAGGAGGTTTTCATCAATCGGTGGGCAAACGTTCTTAGAGTAAGTTATTAAGTTATAAGGTTATTTCATATATATATGTGTGTGTGTGTGTGTGTGTGTGTGTGTGTGTGTGTGTTGACATGGTCTGTTTAATCCTATATTTCGTACACTTACGCAAGAGACCATCGAAAAAATAATTAAGCGAGAGATTGCTAACGAACGGACGGAAGGTACTTCATCGACCAACATCGACATGAATATGATTTTTAAGAAAGTTTTTGAAAGGGAAGATAGTAAGAGGAAGAAGATGTATGAACTTAGATCACAGGCCTCTTACTATGAATCTAATGTTAGTATATCCTCTAGTTAGGCCACTTTCTTTGGTAATGAGGCACAACAAGAGAAATTAGAGGATCGTACTTCTAGACATGCGAACGGATCCAACATCTAGAGGTTTCGTTACAATACTTTTAGCTATTATAAATGAGTTGAAAGAGTACACTTGGGAGCAACATATGATAATGCGAGTAGATATAGCGGATGTTGCCGAATATGCGAGCAAGACAGTTTATCCACTAAGCCTCCGACCGACGATTCCACCTAACCTCCGACCGACGACCCTACGGATCGCTCATAGCTTTTATATTTTCTTTTTCTTGTAATATTAACAAGCTTTAAAGTTTTTTTATAATTAAATATTTTAAAATATATTTAATTTTATATTAACTTTGTAATAATTAAAAGTCTTATTACATGGTTTTTTTATTTTAAAATTAAAGTAGGTTAATTTAAAAAAGTTAAAATTCGAGTAAATATTAAAAAAATTAAAAAAATTCACGATTGTCTTAGCGATAGCTTTAACCATCACTAAATCATGATTTTAGCAACCATTTTGACAAATTATCTTTAAAACTATCGCTAAATAGTGACGGTTTTAGCAACGGTTTTATAAATTTGATAAACTTTAGCGATGGTTTTAGCGATTGTTTGTCAAAATGGTTGTAAATTTGTCCAAATTTTAGTGATGGTTTTTCTTCATATTAACAATGAAAAATCATTGCTAAATTGGTGATGGAGTGAAAAAAATCATTGCTAAATAATTAACGACAAACATTTTATGAACAGTTTCAAATCATCACTAATCTTATTTAGCAATGGTTTTTTAACAATTAGCGATGGTCTAGACCGTTGGTAATAATATATTTTCTTATAGTGATATTAGGAACAACATTCCAACTAGGGAAAAGAAAAAAAGAAAAAAATTAATTAGCTCCATTTGTTTTTGGGTTAATTGGGCGACCAACTCGAGTTTTGAGGTCGTATAACATTACAAAAGACTCTAAAGGATATGGGGGTGAGACTATTCATCCTCATACAAAATATTATGGATGGCACTATTCCTACAACAGTGTTTCCTTAAATTTTGCACCCCTACTTTGCTTTTCTAATTACAATACTACCACTTTTATTTTTACTCTCTTCTCGCCTTTTTTTTTTGTAATTTTTTCTTAAAAATCACTAGCCTATCAAGCTATTCAATATATACTGCATCATGTTACAAATACCAAATAAGAACCGGAAGATTACAAGTTGGTGTTTTAATTTGCTTACGATACAAAACAGAATGTAAATAACTTATCATAACATTGGAAGGCTCCAATTCCTAGAAATCTCCAAGTTCCATTCCGCTCCGGTAGGAGGGATAGTGGAGCTCACCCGTTGGACCCATTCCCACTTGGATTTCCCGAATAGAACAAATTCTAACTAATTTAGACAACAAACTTCTTTCAAAACGTATGACAAGCATGCTCTAATTTGTTGAAACTATCAATTCATTAGCAATGATGACAAATTATATTATTTGAGTACTAAAAGGGTCCTATTATCCATAATTAAGCAAAGATGCAACCCAAAACACAGATTAGGTAGGCAGATTACACTAAAAAAGTTGAAAGTCGTAATGGAACAAATAGCAATGAATAAGTAATTATCACAATGATGTCACCGAAGGTGTTTGAAGTTGTTTCTAAAGGTCCGCATAAAATCGAATAATAATTCACATATGTCCTCTCCTTAAGAATCGAAGGTTATCGTACCCAAGTGATATATACTCATGATTCTTGGGAATTTGGGGTTCTTAACGAGTTAGGGTTTCAAAATTTGAAGGTTTTTGTTGTGGATTAAAATTGAGATCGAATAATAGAAAAGAAGGTCAATGGAACTTAATTAGAGTTTCAATATAGGGTTTAAACCCTAAATTGAGCTCGAATTAGATTAGATTGAAACCTAGGATTTTTGAGATCTTCAACAACAATAAAAATTAAGGATTTTTGAAAATAATGACTCATTTAGGTTTGAATTGGCTTGATCTCAAGAGAAATCAAGCCAATTAAGGGCATTTAAAAGAAAAATTTGAAAAATAAAAAACTTAGGGTTCGATCAAATTGGGGAAAATTTTTAATTTTGGACTTTGATCTAATTGGAAGAGGGAGATTAGCAGAGTGAGAGGAAAAAAAGATTGAGAGAGAAATGAGGAGAGAACGAACAAAAAATCTTTGGGTCATTCCTTTATGGATCGAGCAAAAGAAGAGAAAAAGAAAGAGATGAGGCCGAGAGAGAGGAATAAGAAGAAAAAGACAAAAAAAAAAAAAAAGAGGAAGAGAAAGATGAACGAGTCATCGGTTCATCCATAGAAGGTAGAGATAGAGGAAGAAGAAAAAGGAAACGAGAGAGAGAGAGAGAGAGAGAGAGAGAGAGAGAGAGAGAGAGAGCGATCGGATGAGGAAGAGGGATAAAAAAAGAAGAAAAGGAATGAGTTTGATCCAAAAAAGAAAAAGAAAGAGTTTTGCTTATGTTTTTGGGTTGGGCTAAGCCCAATCTATGTGTAAATGGGCTGGATTAAATGCAGCCCAATCCCAAAAAGGGAAGAAAAGAGTTGAATTCCAATCCAACTCGAAAAGAAAGTTGGGTCAGAGTCGGCCTAGTCCAAAAAAAGAAAGAAAAGAAAAGCATCGGTTCAAGCACGAAAAAAAAAAAGGCTTAGTTTTATTTCATTTGATCCTAAATTATTTTTTTCTTTTTATTTTATTTTATGTTTAATTGCTATTTCAATGTTTACTTTATTTGATTAATGTAATTGTGGATTTTTATTTTTTTAATAATTAGATTAAGTAATAAATAGGTGGATAATTGTCAAGTCTCATTTTTTTAAGAATCGATGACGAATCTCCATTGATTAAAAAAAACTAAAAGATGAAAATAATAAACAAAAAAAGCATATTAATTAATTTTAATCTTAGGATTTTGTCTCCATAATTATTTTAGATAACCAAATGGTGGATGAATTATCGAGTCTTCTAATTTTTGGGGATTAATGACGATTCTCCATCATTAAAAAATAATAATAATGAAATCTCTTATCCGATAGAGATCGTCGTTAAACGATTATATATATATAATCTAAAGATTAAAAGTATTTTGTAGATAATTTATCTTAGATTTTTTTGAAAAAAAAATTATAAGAAAATTTTTTAGTTAAGAGTCCATGAATTTTAGAATTTTTATTACAAGTTAGCAATTAAGAATCGAATATAAAAGAATAAATTGTGTTCTTTTTTAGCAAAAAAATTATAAAAAACATAATAAATATTTTGTTAAACACGTAATTCAAAAAAAATAATAATGGTTTTTTTTTTTATCTTCTATTTGATATATTTTAATAACCAACAATATAATACGTACCATTAAATTAAAATTATTTTTTAAAATAAAATTTATAAGTTTTATTAAACCCGAAGTGTAGCATAGGTAAAAAAACTAGTAAATACAAATCCATGTGACTATGGTCGAGCCAACAAACGTCCATTGGTCTATACCTTTTATCGAAAGGCAAATCTCTTTTCCTAAAAGCGCGTTTGAGGAGTCCCATCTTTCACTCGGGGAATATCCTCGCTAGCGACAAATGTTGTCTTTTTGAATGCCCATTTTTTAAGAAATTTTTTTGTCCCTTCCTTTTCATCTCGTTGCTATTCAAACCATTAGGTAAGTCAAACCATTAGTTTGTATTAGTTTTTTTTGCCCGCACTACGTTGCGAGTTAAATAAAATATATAAAATCATTTAGAAAAATTATTTCAGTTTGATTACCTGTTTTATGATATAAATATATAAAAATAAATGAAATCAAAACTGTAAAAAATTATTTAATAAAAAATTTTTTATTTAACTATTTTTTATTTGTGCTTTCATAATTTTTTCTTTAGAAAGAGGATTCATCTTTGTTAATCCATGAATCATTAACTAAAAAGAAAATTAAATAAATTTTTTTAAAAAAATTTAGTATTTCATAAGATTGTGTTGAAAAACATAAATAATAATTATTAAAAGCTTACATAGAATTGAACAAATAATTTTTTTTATTCAATATTGATGAGAATATCGATTTTTGAAAAAATGTAAATTTAATTTTTATATATTTACTTACAAAAAGAATTAATAATATTAAAATAAAAAACTAAATTAATTTGAATAATTGAGTGGTTAAGCCAAAACATTATTTTAATTATTTAATTTAAAATAAGTTAATTTTAAAATATTCAAAATAAATAAATAAATAGTAAATGCTTAATGTAGTAGTAGTTGTACAGTTAATTTCTTAAAAAACAACGATTCAATATTTTTTTTATACATCATAACTATACTAAGCGAGTTTAGAGTTTTCAGTCTAAAAAAAATATTATAAAAAGTTAACTTGCAATGAATATATTGACTAAATTTGAAGTTAATAGACCAAAAAAATTATTAAAAATCTAATTTCAAATAATTTTGATTATATAAGGAAGAAAAAATTTATAAAACATGTGAATTCTTTTTCTTTTCTTTTTCTTCCTTCTTAAACATTTTTTTTATTGCTATGTTATGCATGGCTAGTCGTTGAATATAAACCGCACGCACAAAGAAACTATTTTCTTTTTATTTTTTACATTTGACTTTCAACTATTAATTAATTAATTTGAGTTTTTTCTCAAAAAAATTGAGAAACAATTATTTGAAATACACTTTTGATCTAAAAATGTATTTTAGATAAATTATATATATTAATCATGCCACTATAGTTTAAAATTTATCTAAATCTATTTTTCAAAAGAAAAAAAAAATCATGTTCTAACTTTATTCCAAAATTCATAGAAATAGAAAAATAAATCAAAACTGTTAGTAAATATAATTTTAAATTAATTGGATGAGAATTTTTTAAAAATGACATAAAGTAGCAAATTTTAAATAATAAAAAAATTGAGAAAAAATATTTAAAAAACACTTTTAATCTAAAAATGTATTTAAGACAAATTATATATATATATTAATCATGCCACTATAATTTAAAAAGCATCTAAATCTATTTCAAAAAAAAATAATAATTATTTTCTAAAAATTTCTTCCAAAATCCATACATATAGAAAAATAAATCAAAATAGTCAGTAAATATAATTTTAAATCAATTAGATGAGAATTTAAAAAAAATAACAAATTAAAGTAGTAAATTTTAAATAATAAAAATAATTAACAAAAAAATACTAAAAAAAATGGGGACAAAATCATAATATAATCAAAGTTTGAAATTGAAAAAAAAAAAAACAAAGAAGAGAATTTAAAAACAAATTAATTTAGTAAATTTTAAATAATATAAAAAATTGAGAAAAAATTATTTGAAATTACTTTTAATCTAAAAATTTACTTTAGACAATATATATATATATATATATATATATATATATATATATATATATATATATATATATATATATATATATATATATCATGTCACTATAATTTAAAAATGATCTAAATCTATTTTTCAAAAGAAAAAATATTCATATTCTAATTATTTATTCCAAAATCCATACATATAGAAAAGTAAATCAAAATTGTCAATAAATATAATTTTAAATTAAGTGAATGAGAATTTAAAAAGATGAGAAATTAAAGTAGTAAACTTTAAATAATAAAAATCATTAACAAAAAACACTAAAATAAAATGGGATTAGATCATAATATAATTAAAGTTTGAAATTGAAAAAAAAAAGAGAGAGAATTTAAAAAAATGACAAATTAAAGTAGTACATTTTAAATAATAAAAATAATTAAGAAATTAAAGTTTGAAGTTGAAAAAAAATAGAATTTAAAAAATGACAAATTAAAATAGTAAATTTTAAATAATAAAAATAGTTAATAAAAATACTAAAAAAAAGGGATAAAATCATAATACAGTTAAAGTTTAAAATTGAAAAAAAAATTTAGAAAATTTGAGGATGAAAGTGTTAAAAAAATGATATGAATAGTAAAAGGAATAGTGATTTGTGAGTGTGTGAATAGTGTTTCAAATAGTAAAATGAATAGTAAAACTATGTTTTACTAGTTTTTTTTCCATTTTACGCTACGAGTTAGATAAAATATATAAAATTATTTAAAAAAATCATTTTAGTTTGATAATCTATTTTATTGTAACCCCCGTAAAAAAAATCCTTAACCGTAAAGCGACATATATATATATATATATACACACACACATATATTAAGTGTAAGTATAATTCTCATTACATCATGAGAAATTAATGCTTGAAATGTATGATTTATTTTAAATTAAAGTTATTTTGCTTGAGCTTGATGGTTTAATTATTAAAGAAATCAAATATGCAAAATCAGTTGTTTTGAGGATTATATTCTGTTCGAATTTTGTGTGATTTATTCAAGGACTTTATATGATTTCTAGGTAAATCCTAAACAATGAAAGTTGTTTATATATGTTTCAACTAACTCCCTATAAAATTTTGTTATTTTAAAGCCTATTTATAAAGAGTTATGACCATTTTAGTACAGATTGCTTTAGAGGTATCACTCGTTGGAATATTTTTGCGGGACGGAATCCGAGTTTAAGGTGAGGAATTTTCAAAAATTATGAGAGGGAGGGATGTTTAGTTACTTGAACTAGACTATTTAGAGTGTTTAGTTAATCTAACCAATTAGTTAGGACACACAGGCCCCCTTAATTAATGAATTAAGCCCAACTCACCCTAAACCCATCAAACCCGCCACTTTTTCTCTCCTAACTCACCAATTACTTTCCATTCTCTCAAATTAAATTAAGACATTTGTATGCTTAATTAGTACTAAGATTTTAAGCATGTGTATATATAGAATAAGTGAAAATGGCAAGAAAAGTTTTAGGCATCCCGTAGCTATACAAAAGGGAGAGAAAACGAGCAAGGAAAGAGAGAAGGAGGAAAGGAAAAGAAAAAAGAAAAAAGAAAGAAAAGAAAGAAAGGGAAAGCCTAAACAACCTTTAGGAAATTAAAGCAAAGTAAGTAGGTTCCATTTTTAGTTATTTTATGTCTTAAGTTATTTTTTTAGTGTTTATTTAATTGGTTTGTAATAATTTTGCAATGGGTTGCTATGGTTGTTTGTGCTTGGTGTTAGGGTTTGGTAAATTATGATGTATCTATGTGTTTGTGTTATGATGCAAAGTTTGTTTGATGTGTGTAAATGTGTGGATGGTTTGAAAAGAAAAACAACGAAAAGGGTATGGCCCGAATTGGTTGAGAGCTAAACTAGATTTGGTGAGTATGACTTGGAAAGAAAAGAAATACACTTCTAGAGTTGCTCTAGATTAAAACCAGCTTGCCCAAGTGGGGAAAATTGGGAAAAAATGGATCTTTTGGGAAAATTAAGGGCCTAGAATATCATGGTAACTCAATTAGGAATGGGTTAATAGTTTTGGGTGGAAATAAATTCACTAGACATAAAAGGCAATCCATGACCATCTTAAAAACCCAATCGGCCCAACTAAAAGGAAAAAAAATGGAGTTTTGGACTTCATTAGATAAGATTGGATATTTGATGGCTAAATTTGGTTTCCTTTGTGGACCTTAAGGTCTAGATCTCCTTGGTAACCCTTCTAAGTATGGTTTGGTAAGTTAGTATAAAAAGAAATTGACCTAGAAATGGAAAAACAATTTCTTACTCATTTGGAGCCATTCGGCCTAGGAAAAAAAATGACTAACATTGAATTCTTTTGTGTAATTAGAGATTAAGAATTTAAATGTGAACTCAAGTAAAGACCAATTACTATAAGACATATAAATGGAGTAATGGAAAAAGAGAATTCAAGAAAAACTGGGATTAAGACTTAGACCAATTATGAGTCAACTTCGACTACTAAGATTAAAGGTTCGGATTTAACAAGAGTTTAGCTTAAGTATGTCACACATAAATCCTTAGGATTAATCGATCTTGTAAACTAAGTAATACACCAAAAATCCGAGCCTAGCCTTACTAGGTACACGAGAAGGAAAACTCATAAGCACAAAGTAGATTTATGCAATGAATGCTACCAATGAATGGAATTTGTATTCTCGTTTTGAATACTTTGAATGATGCATGAAACACTTGTGAAGTCCCGAGTGTGCGTCGAGACACGAGAATAGTCCGAGAAGAAAACGTTGATAGCGTAATTAGTTAATTGTATTAAACATAATACCATGTGCATCACGTGCATTCGAGGGTGGTATAAAATTGAGAAAAATCATTGAGTCGTGAGATAATACGGTTTGGTAATCGAATTGAATGGAATGGGTAACGAGCATGAAACCATATGCGTGCTCTATTATTAACACCGTTAAACGAGGGATAATTTCGCTAACCGTGTGCTACAACGAGGGAGAATTCCGTTGGGAGCAAGCAGGTGATAATGAGATCACCGAGAGAAAGTAATAGAGCAATAGGTGATAATACGATTACTAAGAGATAGAACGCATGATCTTGCTAATACCTAGGGTACTTGGATTAATATGGATGGGCGTAATGGGAAACAAAACTTCACCGCATATCACGTGCATCACCCTACTTACCGAGCTTCGACTCACCTCGTTATTATTTTCATGTTATGATAGGAAAGAGCCAAAGTAGTAAGGATGCTATCGGATCCTCCAAAAAGGCTCACGTGTGACACAAGTGTATCAAAATTTCTTTTGATTGTAATTTTTGGGGTTGGGGTATCAATAAACATTTTGATGGTATTGTAAATAAAATTTATAATTTCTTCCGTTGTATTTGTTAATATTATGAAAATTATCTTGTACGTATTTTATTATGTGATAAGTCCTTAATGTATGAGCACATACGTGTTGGGGTTAAGTCGAGAATTGATCGTGTCGGCATGACACGCTCCTCGCCTAGCCATTCCTTTTGGGTAATTAGCAAGTGGGCCGAGGAGGGGGTGTCACAATGGTGTGAATATATAAAAATATATGAAATCAAAAGTTAAAAAAAATTATTTATAATTTTTTAATCAAAAATTTTGTATTTAACTATTTGCATTTTAGAAAAATAATATATATCAATCATGCTACTATAATTTAAAAATTATCTAAATCTATTTTTCAAAAAAAATAATTATGTTCTAAAAATTTATTCAAAAATCCATACATATAGAAAAATAAATCAAAACTATAAGTAAATATAATTTTAAATTAATTAGATGAGAATTTAGAAAAAAGAAGAAGACAAATTAAAGTAGTAAATGTTAAATAATAAAAATAATTAACTAAAGATACTAAAACAAAACGAAACCAAATCACAATACAATTAAAGTTTGAAATTGAAAAAAAATGTATAAAAAATTTGAGAACCAAAATGTTAAAAAAATGCCATGAATAGTGAAAGGAATAGTAATTTGTGAATGCATGAATAGTGATTTGTGAGTGTATGAATAATATTTCAAATAATAAATAAATAATAAAATTAGGTTTTAGTATAATAATATAATAATTGTTAAGTGTTCTTTAAGGTCATGGAGCTAAGCTTCCGACTCTAGTAACCAGTCCACATAAGGCCCATCTAACTAAATCCTTATTCAATGATCCTGTGCTATCATTGCGAAATCTATCAAAGATGTAAAAGGATGAAGGAATTATTTTGTAAATACCCTATTTCCATCCCCAAAACTCATACCTCCTCTTCAAGGATTTGAATTGCTTGGTTGCCGACCTATAAAAAAGCTTAGACGAACTTCAAATGTACCAACCAAACTATTATGGTATTACTAATTTTGCTTTCAAATTATTTTTTTATCAATTTTATCACTAAATTATTTTGATTTCTCAATGAAATTTTTTGTTAGAATTACTTAACAAAAAAAAAAAACATTAAATTCCTAGAAAATAACTCAGTGCATTTGTGATAAAAAAAAATATATGGATGAAAAGTATCAAAAATAGATCAAAGTCTTTAAAGATAAAATTGATATAAAAAATTATTTAATAAAATAACATTAAAATTACCCAGATGATATTTTTGAGGTTTGCCCAAAAAGTTCTTGCATGATAAGTATTCCTCATCAAATGGGCTTGGGCTCGGCCATAAAAAGAAAAGGCCTATGTCAACAATAAAGAAAACCTAAACCCAAAAAACCCACTCACATTAAGCCACGAATCTTTCTTGCTGTAGTAAATAGGAGGAGAAGAAAAGGAACTGGAATCAACAGGGGCCCCGTCTCTATCTTCCTCGCGCCTTGTATTTCATTTTTTCTAATAAACCCTAAACCCTAGCCAGCCGACTCAATAAGAAGAAGAAAGAGACGGGCAAAACTCCTTTTAGCTTCTCTACCTAACGTAGCTCAGTAAGTCGAATTCATTCAGAAACTTGAAGTCTTCTTTTTGTAGGATTTGTTTCAATTGTTTTCCTTCAAGTGTCAATATACAGAACTTTGCTTATTTATTTATTTATTTGTTTGTTTTCTTTGCTTTCTCAGCTTCAATGGCACCTGCTACTAAGATTAACAAGAAAAAGGGATCAAAAACGCAAAGACCCCCACCCGAAAAGAAGCAAAAGAACGATCTTTTCACTGAAAAACGTCGCCCAAAGAAGGCTGACATGTTGGGTGATTCTGATAATGATAGCCCAGATGAAGAATTAGAACAGGTGGAGTTTAATGAAGATGATGGGCAATCAGAATCTGCTTCTGGGTCTGATATTCTTTCTGATGCTGACGATGACCCCCTTGCTGATGATTTTTTACAAGGAGGAAGTGATGATGAAGGTGGGTTTTTTTGTTGTTTTAGTCGTGGTTTAGTTCTTCAGTGATATATGGTATTGTTTTGTTTGTGCGTTTGTAGAGAAAGGTTCTGGTTCTGATTCCGGTTCAGAAGAAGATTCGGATGAAGAGGATATTCAGAAGAAGTCAAGAGCTATCGATGAACAAAGGGCAAGGGAACAAAAAGAAGCTGAGGAAGAAATGAAGCTAAATATTGCTGAAGAATCTGATGAGTTTATATTACCTACTCAGAAGGTATGTAGTCTTTGTTTGCGCTTTATTTTTTCTCACTTGTGTAAAATTTTGAATGTGTCTCTGTTTTTGTAACTTATCCTCCTAGTTTATATGTATATATATATATAATTTCTTTTATAATGTAGGAACTTGAAGATGAAGCACTTCGGCCCCCTGATCTTCAAAATCTCCAAAGGAGAATTAATGAGAGTGAGTAGCATTTTTATAAAGGTTTAACTGTTTTAAGGATTAATTTGCATCACTTTTGTTTGTAATTTATTTTGAAGTTTTGAATTTGTTTAGTTGTTCGAGTGCTTTCGAATTTTAAAGACTTGAAGCAAGAGGGTGCTTCAAGGAAGGATTACGTTCAACAACTTAAGATTGATTTATGTAAATACTATGGCTATAATGAATTCTTGATGGGAGCCCTGGTGGAGGTGATTTATCACTATCTTTAATTTGTTCTATCCTCTACTCCATTTATCTTGTGTGAATTTTTTTCTTTTCAATTGAAATACTGTGGGTTGTACTGTAAATTACTTGCATTTTAACTTACAGATGTTTCCTGTTAACGAACTTATGGAGCTCATTGAAGCTTTTGAAAAGCCAAGACCCACATGTCTAAGAACCAACACCTTAAAGGTAAAATTAAAATAAGTCCCTTTCATTTTGTGTTTTGTTCTCTAATTTTTTGCTCATTATTTTGTCTTGTGTGCTTAGACTCGAAGACGGGATTTGGCCAATGTACTCTTAAACAGAGGAGTAAACCTTGATCCTTTAAGCAAGTGGTCTAAGGTATCACTGTTTTCTCTTTGTCTATTTGGTCATATACATTCTCTGTTAATGTAAATAACCAAAGAACTGTGAAAATCTGTTGTAGGTTGGACTAGTTGTTTATGATTCCCAAGTACCAATTGGTGCCACTCCTGAATATATGGCTGGTCACTACATGGTAAATGTTTTCCCAGTTCATCATGTTCTACAACTTTGTAATATTTGTATCGTGTATTTAGTCTTCAGTCGTGGTTTTTTCAGCTCCAAAGTGCAAGCTCATTCATGCCTGTGATGGCCCTTGCACCTCAAGAAAAGGAACGGATTGTTGATATGGCGTAAGTACTTGTTTTTTTTCTTATGTATAAAATTATAACTATTTGCTAGCTTTTGTGTCATTGGGTGATACCTTCATCTTCTGCTAGTTTATGGTTTAAGAATATTTAATAGTCATGCATATTAATGCTGAGCTGATCTTGATTCTGAAATTATCTTCGTATAACCATTTTTATAGTGTTACCATAACCTAGTGGTGATCTTATCACTTTGACATTTAGTAAAACCAATCAGTGTGCTTAATTATTAGACACATAGTTCATATAATGCCCCCAAAATTAAAATCCAGAACAAAAATAATTATTTCTCATTTGAAATATTATTTTACTTGGTAACAGTATATTCATGCTGCAATGTAGCGTTCTCCTTGTGGTTAGATCAGGATAAGTTATTTAGTTATTTTTGTTTGATAAACTATTTACACATGTAACAGGGCTGCACCAGGTGGTAAGACGACATACATCGCTGCTCTGATGAAAAATAGTGGTATGTGGTAATTCTGGTTGATTTTTTTTTCCAACTGGGATTTTGGTCATCTTGAAGATTCCTGTAACTACATGATTCATTCCACAACTATTGAACTCAATGAAGCAAACTTTTGAGAAATGTGGTGTTATTTCATTGTTGTCTTTTCGTTATTTGCTCATAGAGATGCTAAGGGTAGTTGGTTACTAGGTTTCTGTGTCCATGGAAATTCCATGTTTCTATTTAAGCTATCATCTGTTCAGCTCTGCATGATTTTTATTGTATGGACTAGGTCTTTCATAAATTCAGTTTATCCTTTTTCTCTATTTAAAATTGTTCAAATAAAATGATTGTAGAAGGTTATTGTCAGACAAAATAAGTGCATAATGTACCATGTTAACCTTCCATGATTTGAATTTTCTCCTTATTTTAAATTGTCACCAGGAATAATTTATGCAAATGAGATGAAGGCCCAAAGACTTATGTCGCTCACAGGAAATTTGCATCGCATGGGGGTGACAAACACCATTGTTTGTAACTATGATGGAAGGGAGGTTAGTGTCTTGTTGGACTTCCTAACAATTGGACTTATTTTCTTGCTGTTAGCTAGCCGGTGTTTACGATAGAATATTTTTTCTGGTTATGGGAGTTACCTTGTAAATCAATGCCAGTGTTCTGTATGGCAATTGTCATACAAAATGCAAAGCATATATTCTACTCTATTAAATAGAATCAAACTTTTAAGTATTTTTTTTAGTCTGGCTTACTTGTTTTATGCCTTCTGTTTTGTTGTTACCTTTTTCAATCACAGCTTCCCAAGACTCTAGGTCTCAACACAGTTGACAGGGTGTTGTTAGATGCCCCATGCAGTGGGACTGGGGTAAGCAACTTGCAGAATTCACCTAAATATTGGCTTCTTTTCTTTGGTTGCTATAAAAATGAAACTGTGGCCTATACTTATTTTCTGTAGGTTATATCTAAAGACCAGTCTGTTAAAATTTCTAAAAGCCTTGAAGACATAGAGCAAGGTGCCCATTTACAGAAGGTATGTCCAGTTTGGCCTCAATGATATGTTTAGGAAAAATTGGGTCCTCAAACTTTTAACCAATAAGGTTACAGACGAATAGAGGTGGTTGTGCTCTCACCCTATTCCCTTGTTTGTACAATAAGAAACTAGATTATGCAGCATCAGCTGGTTGGGGTTGAAAGATGAGTTAACACTCTTCATTTCATCCAAAAGTTGTGCAATCAACTACAGCACTGAAGCTTGCGATATGATGTAAACCGGGCCACAGAAAAGTTTTATTCTTATGCTGTTATTTGTTCTTCAATCAAATTCATTGTCTGAAACTTCCATCCTCTTCCTTTAGCAATTGATACTTGCTGCGATTGACATGGTTGATGCAAAATCAAAATCTGGTGGATATGTTGTTTACTCCACATGCTCCATAATGGTTGCTGAGGTTTGTTTGCAGGCAAATGCCTTTTGAATTTCATTTACTTTTCCCATTTGCCTTGCTTTCCTTTTACCACTGCATTTTCTCTTGCAGAATGAGGCAGTTGTTGACTATGCACTCAAGAAGAGAAATGTTAAACTTGTGCCTTGTGGACTCGACTTTGGGCGTCCAGGGTATACTGTTATTTTCACGCATGTACTATCACACATGAACTTTTCAGTTTTGGGTAAAAACATTGCTTCTCATCTTTATAGGTTCGTCCGCTTTAGGCACCACCGTTTTCACCCATCCTTGGAAAAGACAAGACGTTTCTACCCCCATGTTCACAACATGGATGGATTTTTTGTTGCAAAGGTATACCTGGAACTGTGATATAGCAATATTTGATTTTGAAAATGTACATAAGTGTTTCCTGATTGTTAATTTTCTTGAACTCTTCTTGGTCTTGCAAAGGCAATTGGACTCCTTTTCCTCTTTCTGGCAACTTAAATGCTTTCCCCTTGTTTATGTATCTCAAAAGCATATATGCTTGTACATCCACTAACTTATTGTTTGATATGTTGATGTACTGGCTGTTTAGCTTCTAGCCAGCTAATTTCCTCAAGAGGCCTGAACCTCTGCTTTCCTAAAAGTTAGCTGAGAATCTGAGGCTGAAACATCTAGGTTGCACTTTCCAAATATCGTCTTTATTTCACGGCATTCTATGTAGACCATGCAATCAAGCCCTCAATAGCTGTTTAGGTTGGATTGCCAATGATGCAGAACACCAAGGGCTGCCTTGGCATTTCAAATCAGCTTATTAATATTCAG
Source organism: Dovyalis caffra (assembly GCA_963924115.1). NCBI lineage: Eukaryota > Viridiplantae > Streptophyta > Magnoliopsida > Malpighiales > Salicaceae > Dovyalis > Dovyalis caffra. The sequence continues at coordinate 1,807,037 of CAWUPB010000351.1, forward strand.
TACATATACCTGTAATGATCCAGGCCACTAGTGACTCATTCAAGATTTTTATCAAGGATTGGAAAGATTCTTCACATACTTTTGCTGAACAAAATTAATCCCCCAACAGGATATGGGACTGGGTGGGAACATGATGCCCACCCATGTTATCCCCAACCATGGTTATGTATATTGCATGTATAGTAAAATTCAGAGGCAATTGATTTTTTTTAATAGAAGGATAATCATTGAATTGATGCTGTGGTTATACAATTTGTTATGAGTTTCTTCGATTATATTGAGTCATAGAATGATTTATTACAAAATATTTATTTTGATTTAATGCAGTAATTTTTTTTTAACATTATACCATTATTTTGTATTCTCCAACTGTCCTAAAATAGATTTCTGTTGATTGGAAATGCTGCCTCTGCCCTGACCTGTTGCAGTTTAACCAATGATTGATGTGGTGGTGTTGGGCTGGTTTCTGTTCATATTTTGATTTATAGGTCAAACAGTCTTGGGCAAAATGTTTTTATATGTTTTAGGTTATTTGGTTTATTACCCTCCACCCTACCTACAATCTTGTGATCATAGATTCTGTTGTTTTTGAAAACTTTTTGACTCTTCGCATTGCCACTTTGCTTTTTGCAGTTGAAGAAACTGAGTAACTCGATACCAACAGCTGGTCCTTCTGAACCTTTAGAATCTGTGGAGCAAGCCCCTGGACTGAACGAGAGTAATAGGGAAAAGAGAACTTCCACAGAAAAGGATAGCTTAACAAATGGTTTACCTAATGATGGGACTGTAGAGAATCCATTCGGTGCTCAAAAGGGAAAGAAACAAAAACTTCCTTCTAGAGAGGAAATTTCAAAAGCCAGGTAATTTTTTGTCTCCATTCTATACTATCTTTCTTTTATCCACATGAATGTTGCAAATATGTGTGTGTCTGTTGGAGACAGGAAGGTTTTATGTGTTCAACTTTGAGATAAAATGTGTGGATTGAGTCATAATTTTGTTAGCGTCTTTATCCTCTAACATTTTTCTGTATCATCCCACAGAGAGGATAAAAGAGCAGCGTATAGATATGCAAAACGTAATGCTGGAAAAAATAGTGGGAAGTGAGAATGACTGATATTGCTACCCGGAACCAATGATAACCACTAATTTTTGCCTTGGGAAGAATGTTCCATCAAGCACCATGAACAATGGAACTTGGGTTTGCAAAAGCAAGTACAGGCTTGTACGACATGGTGAAGTGATAAGTGTGTGCTGATCAAGTTCAAACTTATCTGGAACAAATCCAACTTTTAGTTATTTGGTTACTTTCTAATGAGGTGTTGGGGTTGCCCTTCATGGAATGTTCAAGTCCTGAAAGTTTTGTTTGTTAAATAGTTGGTTCAACTGTTTGTTATTATTATTGTTACAAGCACAATCAATGGGCTATTGTAAGTCTAATTAATTTCGAAAACAATCATAAACAAAGGTATTAAAGCATGTTCTTAAGGTATTAAAGCATGTTCTTGCTGTATCTTAGTTCTCTTTTTCCAGGAATAACAGTAGCAGTTATGTGCCCTGCTTATAATGCCTGTCCACATTTTGAGGAGGAATATGACAGTGACAGAACTCAAAATTCAGACATGTAACAAAAAAATGATGGATTACATTTGATACCGAGTTTATGATTCTGTGGTTAGATCCTAAACCATAAATTTCAGTGTATGATTGTGTAATTAGTGTTCATAAAATCCAACATAGAATTGTTAAGCAGATCCATGGATCACAACTAGCAATCTGTTTGTTGGCTCAGCCTACTCTCTCTTTTTTTTTTTTTTTTTTCCCTCTTCTATTGTTTCCCGTCAGCCAGCTTTGCAGGCAAGCCTTTGTTCAATCAAACGCAAAAAAATTGCTAGCTAGGGTGTTTTTTCTTTTGTTTATTGTCTTTTCTCAGTATTAGTATGTTCTGTCTGCAATTTAAATCTAGTAGTACCTAGTTTTGGTACAATGCTGCTCATTATTTTATTGTTTTATTGTTTGGCATTAAGGTATTTTTGTGCTAGTTTTAATGTCATTCAATACTAAGTTTTTTTTTTTTTTTAAAAAAAAGCAATCTTAAAGGTCCACACATTGACACGGTGTGTTTAGAAAAAATTAAGTGATATTTTTAAATAATAAGTCAAGGTTTGAGTTCAATGGGTTCAATGAAGAGAGCAAACTTTCTTAACAATTAGTTAATCTTGTGAGGTTATTATTTTATTGTTAATATAATTTTTTTATTTTAATTTTTAGAAAGTAATATATAAGCATTGGGTGAAACACACACCTTGTATTATGTAATATTGTCTATTTTAATGTTTTTATTAAAGTATGATACAAAACAAATTATGTATTACTCAAAGTTGAATAAACCAATCCTTCCATTCATCTTTATTAATCATGTGTTATTATATGATTGGTCAAATGTTAGATGGAAGGTTTATCTCAACTTTGAGTAGTATATAGTTTATTTAAAATGAACAATATTGAGTAGTATAAGGTGATGGAGTGTATTTCACCCTATAAACATCCTTTCAAACTTTTAATGGATTAATTACACTTGATGTCCATTTACTATTGAGGTTTGATTAGTTGAGTTCTTTTACTATTATTATGATTAAAGGAGTTAATTTACAATGTATTCTATTTACAATTACAACTTTATATACAAAATGTCATTACAATGTATTCTATTTAAAACTATAATTCTCGATTTGTAACATCATCGAGAGTACTTTTTGACTCATTAAATTTTCATGTATTCGATTTGACCTAATTTTCAATTTGAAAATATTATTTTTGCAAAATTTAGAGATGAGAAAAAAAAAAAACTACCCTTATAAAGTAACATCAAAGAAAATTTAATTATTAATAAAAGGATTTATTTAGATTTTTAATATTTATCTAATTTTTTAAATGTTTTAAATATTGAAATTTATTTTTCAAGCCTTTTTTTCTTTTAAAAATATAAAAAATCCAAATAAATCTACCTACTAATAATTTTCTTATTTCATAAGGGTAATTTTTTTAATATTTTCTTTTCTTTTCAATTTCTAAAAATGGATGATTTTTTTTGAGCTATTTTTTTGTTTTAAAAATTAAAAATCATGTCAAATTGAGTACATGGACAAGTGTCATACCACTAAAAAAAATAAAAGTGAAATTATGAAAATATCCGTCGCTAAATCTTACATTTACGTTGTTATATCGGTTTAGTGATGGAAAACAATTGTTGCTAAAAAGCTTGTTGCTAAATTTTTTAGCGACGGATTAACTAGTCTATCGCAATTTAGAGTCAAAAATTTTGTTGCTTGTTTTAATGAATCTTCGCCGCTATTTTGTTGTAACATTTGTACAATTAGTGTGAAATCCGTTATTTTATAAAGACAAAAATCCATTGCTAAATGTTGTGACTAATTGTTTTCGCTGTTTGTTGATGGTATTTGTCACTAATTTCGTTGCTCATAGTTAAATTTAATTTTTGTTGTTGCGGTTAGGCTATCACAAGTCTTTTGCTAAATTAAGTTTTTATTTTTATTTTTTTTAATGTTGTTGATAGGCTTTTAAATGTTCCTTCGTATTAGCCAATAGCTAAAAATAAAATTATAACACACAAAATGTTATGAAATAATGTAAATGAATATAAAATCACACACACACACACACACACAATTTGATATACGAACATTTTAAAAAAATAGTTTAAAAGAAAACTAGTCTTCTTCAAAATTATTTGCGACTTCATCTTTTAGATGTTGGATATCGAAGGAAAATCAAACTCTTAGATAGGGGGAGAGGGAGGGTTAAAAAGAGGGACGTGACTCTTTAGTGTTTCCTTTAATATCCGTTCCATTCTATCCATTTACTCGCTGGATATGCTACTTGTCCTCCATATATTTGTTCTCTACCTCCTTAATCCATCGAGCATACCGATGCTCCGTCACCATTGTTTGATATGGATTGTAGAGTTCAATAAAAATCTATTCTCCTTCATCATAAATATCCGAAACTAAATTCATTCATGACTTAATTCCTTCATTCATTCATAATTGCCAAACACAAAGCTGTTTTTCACTAAATAGTATTTAACCGTCCGAATATGGCTCGACGCTTACGATGAGTACAAGAATACCTTACCTTTCTATAATGCCCCCAACTTAGGACCTAAATAGATCGAGGGTATTATCGGTATTGACCTACATTCGATGTGCAATGAATCTAAGCCAATAATTCTTCTCCCTTATTGTTACTAGTACATTAATGAAGTGGGCATTTATCCATACATAAGGTCCACTCGTACATAATTTGGGTGTAAATTTTTCCTCCTTAAATTTAGGTTCAATTAAATTTACTTGCTAATTTCATTCAAACCTCCGAATAGGCCATTATGTTTTCTCTTAACCTTGACTTTCCCATTCCTATCTAGATTACTTTTTATCCCGAGATGCAATCATCTCCATAATCATATCAATTATATCATCATAGCCATATTAGTCATTTAGGCATCCATAATCTACAACTAACAAAATCGGACATAATATTGACTTAACCTTCAATTAACACTTTCATTTATACTAAAATAATATTTGTTTAATTAATCTACATTTATATCAAAGACGCCTAACTTGCCAATATATACCCAAAAATCAAGCTAAGCCATACATGATTTTTCTTACTCACTAACCTAAAGCAAAAGCACACAAAATAGGCAAGTCCATCACTTATCTTAGCGACGACCCTTCATTTATCTTTATTATTTCCTACACCATAAGAAACAAATGATGAGCAAAGGAATGCCCGAGTAAGTATAACTCATGCACGAATGCACATGATGCAACTTTCATAAAATCTTTTTCATGCCTTTTAAAAAAAAACCATTTTCCTTTATCATGCCTTTGAAAACCATTTTCTTTTTCCTTTTTCCATTTTCGGGTACACCTTTTCTTTTATCATTTCTTCGATTAGGGCCTTCACCAATTCCCCTAACCATTGAGGCCTTTGTCGAATCCCTCGATGAATAAATGCCTTCACCATATTCTTCGGTCGAGGCCTTGACCAAACCCCTAACTATCACGGCCTTTACCAAATCCCTCGAAAAAAATAGGTCAATTTCTTAAGTTAAAGCCTTCACCAAATCTCTCAACTTTAAGGCCTTTACCAAATCTCTCGATGAAGAAATGGCATTATCATGAAAACCTTTTTCCTATTCTTTTCCTTAAAACCATTTTCCTTTTCCTTTCATCAAAATCATGAATATAAAATCCTCTTTCATGATAATGATGTGCATGAGCATATGCATTTGAATGAAATGCATTGCAATAAATATGACCTCACACATGCATATCATTAAATCCTTAAGAAAATTTATAAACATTATAAATCATTCACATGTTCTAAATAATTATGTATGCATGCAACATGAAACATACCTTGCACATTCCATAAAAATAATAAATATCATCTCAAACCAAGCAAACAAGCATCATAATCAATCAATTTTTCACATAAATATAGTCATTCTCATTTCTCTTAATCTTCTAAACCTAGCAATTAACTTTTTACCCCTTTTTCCTTGTTTTTCATACTTAGACAAATTTAACCTAAGTGAAGGATAACCTTCATTCCTTCTATCTAGCCTTAAGAATTTCCTCTAGGATATTTCATCAAATACTTGGTAGGCAATAGACAAGGTAACTACCAATTTATGCCTACTTAAGGTTTGTTCATCCATCTTGTTCATGGAACAAAAACAACATCCAACATAAACATTCATATCTATTTAAGAATTCAACATCATTTTTCCTCACATCATACACATATAAAGAATAACAAACCAATCCAATTCAATCATAAATATAGAATTCTCGGTAATCCTAATTACAATCCCTTCATCAAGTAAACCCTAAATTAGAACCCAATTATGCCTCAAACATCAAGCTCTTATGGTGTAGGTGAGGAATTATACTTACCTCACTTAAAATTTGATTGATTCTCTTTCTTTCCTCTTAGCTTCTTCCTTCATCTTCCTTCTTAAAATTTTGACCAAATAGGGAAACTCTTCCTTTCTCTTTACTTGATCATCTAAGATGGTTTGAAGGCTAATTGAAGGTGTTTATAAGTGGATTAAAGTGATTAGGGATGGTGGTTTTAGGTGGTTATAGGTTTCCTCTTTTTACCCTAAGTTTTTCTTTCATTCTTTCTCTTTTTTTCTCTCTCTTTTTTCTTTTTCTTCCAACTCATTTCTCTCCCTTCCTTAAATCTGAAATTTTAGATTTTTCTACTACTTTTATCCCTTAGATTCAACTAGGGAGTCTCTCACATTATAGACACTTTATACCTTAGTGCTCCAACTTTCGATCTCGATAATTTGACCATATAATTTCAATCCCTAATTTCACATCTTCCATCAATTTGGCCCTCATCTAGGCCAATCCTAAAGTTATTTAAGTCCTTAAGGTTTCATAATCATTCATGAAAAGAACTTGACACTTTATCTTTACGATTATACCATTATATTTTACAAGTATACCCATGTGCCAATGCATAACCATATCATTTAAGGGTACCATTATGTAATTCAAGCTTCCCTCAATCTATAAACCCATTTCATAAATCTTACTTATGTTTCTTTTATCCTCAACTAAACTTCAAAATTACTCACTCATTAGATAATTACACCTTTTATTAATTAAATAAAAATTCATACACCATAATTATATTTCTAGGAGAGATTTAGGTCATGAATATTACATCCTCCCCTCCTTATAAAAATTCCATCCTTGAAATTCTCTAACTAAACAATTTGAGATATTTTGCCTTCATCTCATCTTCTCTTTCCCATATTGCTTTCTCGATGTTATGGTTTCTCCATAACACTTTCACATGAGGATCTACGTATTCCTTGGTCGTTTTATCTTCGATCAAAAATTTGAATCGAACCTTCTTAATAGCTAAAATCAAGTTGAAGGTCTATTGAATCATCTCCTAGAATGTGGTTCAAGTCCTCTATGTATTTTTGTAACATTGACACGTGAAATACATTACGCACTAAAGAGAGGGATGAAGATCATGCTAATCTGTATGTACATTCTTCAATCCTCTTTGACACTTCAAATGTCCTAATGTATCTTGGACTTAATTTTATTTTTCTCTTGAACCACATTACCCCTTTCATTGGTGCCATCCGTAGGAATACCTTATCACCAACCTCAAATTCTAGGTTCTTCCTTTGAACATCGAGCATAACTCTTTTGCTCGTTTTCACTTGTCTTCATTCTTAGCCTCGTCCGTTCAATCACTTTTGCTATCTTTTAAACCATTTCGGTCCTAATAACTTTTTTTGGTAGCTTCATCCTAATGTATTGATGATCGATACCTTCATCCATATAAGGCTTCGTAAGGTGTTATACCAATATTGGCATAATAGCTGTTATTATATGTAAATTTTATAAGAGATAAGTATATTTCCCATATAGCAAACCAATCTAAATCGCGAGCTCGTAACATGTCTTTTAAAATCGAATTCACCCTCTCTGTCCGTCTATTAGTCCGAGGGTGGAAGGTCTGTATTGAAGTTTAGATTGTTTTCCATCACTTGATGTAGACTCTTTCAAAATCGTGATGTGAATCGTGGATCTCAATCCAAAATAATTGATACCAAAATACTATACGGTCTTACAATCTCTCTTAAGAACAATTATGCATATTACTATATAGAGTAGGTGGACTTCATTGTAAGAAAATGAGTTGACTTGGTCAATCTATCAACAATCACCCATATACTATTAGCTCCTTTCTTAGATCGGGATAATCCAAGTATAAGTCCAAAGTAATGTGCTCCAACTTCCATTTGGGTATGTCAATGGGTCTTAATAACTCGATGGCCTTTGATATTTGATTTTGACTTACTTACAAATTAAACATCTTGCCACAAAGTCAATAATATCTCATGTCATCCCTTTCCATCAATATTTTTTCTTCAAGTCTCGGTATATTTTAGTACCTCCTAGATTGATGGAATAGGATGTAGTGTGAGCTTCCTTCAAAATATCCTCTCAAAGCTTCTTAATTATGGGAACACATAGCCTTCCTCGATAACGCTAAATGCTTTAGTTATCGATTACATATTTCATAATCTTTCCTTTAACTACATCCTCCTCAACTTTCATCAAATCTAGATCATGTAGCTATCCATCTTTAATTTTTTATCTTATATTGGGTTGTAGCATAATTGCACCCAACATCATATTATTGTCTCCTTTTAGTATCACCTCCAATCGTAACCTTTTTATGTACTTCATAATTTAGATTTATATAGCTGCAAATGTCTTTTAGCTTAAAGCATTTGTCATGATATTTGCATTATCGGGATGGTAGTAGAAAGTAATGCCATGATCATATAACACTTAAAACCATCTCTTTTGCCTCATATTTAACTTTTTCTAGCTGAAAATGTACTAGAGGCTCTTATGGTCGGTGTAGATGTCATATTTGATGTAACGCCCCCGCCCCGTCATATTTTCACTACCCAAGTAGAGTACTAGACGAAGCGCGTTACACCGACATACCTTAAACTTTAAGTAGTTCTCTTATGATATTCTTAAAAATTTAACAAGCACATTACGTATATAACTCCTTAAGATAAAATTTACATAACATAATTAAATACATTAATATCATAGGCAATATTCAATTTCTCACGAACTCCATACCCCAAATTTACGGAAAAAATAAAAACTAATACATGGTGCCTCACATGAGCCGGTTAGGAGGAGCCAGCCGCATTCGTACCAACTTGTCCTTTTTCTATCACGACATAAACAAATAACAACATGTGAGCCAAAGCTCAATAAGTAGGGTGATTCACGTGATATACATTGTTTTGACTTCTCACCATACTTATAAAATTTAATCTTGGGTACCACGGGTATTAGCCGATCTACTCTATTTATCATCCGGGTAGTCCGCAGATCACCTTATGCTACAACGGAATTACCCCTTGTTATAACTACTGTTAGCGGGAATCCATCATCTAAAGTGTAAGCACACAGCTTGGTTTCATCTAGAAGATCCTCGGATCATTTTCTCGCTACAACGGAATTATCCCTCATTGTAACTCGCTATTAGCGGGAATCCATCGTCTAATAGTTCGGGCACACGACCTAGAGTACTTGGACTACTAATACCCATTTATTCTAGTTAGGTTATCAAACCTAGATGTATAAATCATTTCGTAATCAATTGACTTGTCTTAAACCACCCACTATGCACATGATGCACGTGATGACATATTTAATCACATTTAACCAAATTCGAGTACCAACCCTTCATCCTTATACCATACTCACGGTCTAACCCACACTCGAATTTACCCATTGCTCACATACCTATCATGATACCCATAGTGGGAACACAACCTCCGCTCATTAATATTGTTCATTAGTTTCATTAATATTTAAAAGAAGGTCCAAGTCCATTTACTTTAATCCAAGCCCATTAACTTTATCCTAAGTCCATTGACTTTATTTAATTCCATTTTATTTAGTCCAAGCTCATTTAGTTTATTCCAAACCTATTAATTTTTTCCAAGTCTAATTTTTTTTGGTTTTAGAGTTTATTACCGAGCAACTCCTAATCGAGTAAATAATTTTCTAATTTCAGAATATAATTAAATCTTACCCATTTTATTTTAGATACTAGACATATTTATTTATAACATATTAAAAAATTAGGTCTAAATACCAAGTACATAATTAATTATAAAGTTTTGAAACTTAGAGAGCAATCTGCCTAGTAGTAGTTTACCTAGAGCTATCCATACTACATCGGGTATAACTCTTTATACACGAATCCAATGACCAAGAAAGTTTAAAAGGAGTTAGTTAAAACATATATGAACAACTTTTATTCTTAAAGTTTCACCCAAACATTGACCTAAAAGCCTTGAACATGCACCCCAAAATTCGGACAGAATTTACTCCTTATCAACACTAATTTATTAGTTCATTCCAAGCCAACTTTAAACATGGTTTATTTCACTTAAATTTAGTCCAAGTCCAATCCAACCCATCACTACATACTTGGAAATTTTTTAAAACATCATAAATCATCACAACAAGGCATCCATACATAGATTTATCTCAAACATCAAGCATATAACCATTAAAAATTATTACAACCCATGAAATAAACACTAACAAAATAACTTTAAAAAAATAATTTAAGACATTAATCAGCCAAAAAATAAAACCTACTTACCTCTTTTAGGTTTGATTAGAATTTCCTTAGCTCTTTTTCTTTCCTTTTCCCTTTCTCTTTCTCTTTTCTTTCTTTCTCTCTTTTTGTCTGTTTTTCTCTCTTCAATTTGGCTTCTCTTTTAATTCTGGATGGGCTACGGTTTTTGGCCTAAAAATGGCAGCCATTTAACCCTCTCTTTCCCTTATATACCCATCTTTTATCCTCTCATTTATTTATATCACAAGTGTTAAAATTTAACTAGGTCAAATGTAAAGTGGAGGAAACTTGGAAGGCAAAGTCGGCATGTTTTGGAAGTCAAAGGTGATGATTTGGCTTCCAAGCATTTAATTCAAATGCTTAGGTGGCTAAAGAAAACTTAGGCTAAATAAACACATTAATAAGCTGGGTTCATATAATTAGACATAATTTCTTTCATAAAAAAATTCAGAAATTTCCATTTTTAAAATTCGGAATTTCTTTTTTCCCAAAATTTCAATAGTGTTACCTCCTAACCCATCTATACTAAAATGTGCATAACTCTTTCTATATGTATACAAAAATTATGAAATTTTATAGAGAGCTATTAGACACATAGAAAAAAAAACTTTTATTCTTTAAGTGTTTCTCAAAAATCAATCTAACGAGCATCAAATAAATCTCACAAAATTCGGGCAAATTCTTCTCCCAAGATTCCAACAAAATGCATTTCAAAATAACCCTCACCATAATGGATATAACTCTTAATGTATAGGTCCAAAAATTATACAATTTTATACAGTTATATGAAACACATAGATGAACAACTTTCAATCTTTAAGGCTTACCCAAAAATCACCCTAAAGTGCTCAAATAATTCACATAAAACTCGGGCAGTAATATAGTCGTTAAAAAAACTAATTTTGCATATTTGATTTCTTTAATAATTAAGCCATTAATCTTAAGCACAATAACTTTAATTTAACATAAATCACATATTTCAAGCATTAATTTCTCATGATGAAATGAGAATTATACTTACTCTTAATATACATATATATAGAATTATTCTAATACACTTTACGTTACGGATAAGGGTTTTTACGAGGGTTACAACTCTCCCTCTTTAAAAGAAATTTCATCCTCGAAATTGATTCACTTGAATAACTCGGGGTATTTATTTTTCATTTCTTGCTAATGTTCCCAAGTCATTTCTTCGAGGTTATGGTTTTTTCATAAAACCTTAACTAGCCCTATCTCCTTATTTTTCAACCTGTTTGACCCGTCGATCGAGAATCTAGATAGGTCTCTCTTCATACGTTAAATTTGAAGTAAGATTCAGCGGCTCTATATTCAAAATTTGACTTGGCTCTCCAATGCACTTCCTTAGCATAGACACATGAAATACATTGTGTATTCATGCTAAGGATGATCATAGCAATATGCAATACGTTTTTTTCCTACTCGCTCCAAGTATCTCAAACGGTCCTATATATCGCGGGTTTAACTTTTTTCTTTTTCCAAACCGTAGTACGTCCTTCATTGGTGAGACTCTTAAAAATACATAATCAACGACCACGAACTCTAGATCCTTTCTCTATTTGTCCGCGTAACTTTTCTCGTCCGCTTTGGGTCGCTTTCATCCGTTAGCGAATTTGGTCTACTACTTCGACTGTCCGTCGTACCAATTTTGGTCCTAGCAACCTTCTTTGTCCTATTTCATCCCAATGTATGGGAGATCTACATCGTCGTCAATACAAAGCCTCATAGAGAGCCATTCCAATTGAAGCTTGGTAGCTATTGTTATACGCAAATTTGACTAAGCATATGTATTTTTCTCACTTTTCGTACCAATCTAGAATGCACACTCGTAGCATATCTTCAAGAATCTAGATTACACGTTCGGATTATCCATCGGTTTGTAGATGATAAGCCATGCTGAAATTGAGCTTGGTGCCCATGGCCTTATGCGGACTCTTCCAAAATATGGAGGTGAATCTAGAATCTCGATATGACACAATTGAGATCGAAATCCCATGTAATCTCACAATTTCGTCCGGATACAATTGGGCATATTGGTTTAGATCATAGATGGTTTTGACAGGAAGAAAGTGTGCTGATTTGGTCAGCATGTCTACGACTAACCGGATGGCATTTGACCTTCTATTCGATCTTGGCAATCCTATGACAAAATCCATAGTTACATGCTCTCACTTTCATTCCGGAATTGCTAGTGGCTTTAACGTTCCCGAGGGTCTTTGGTGGTCCGCCTTCACTTGTTGGCAAGGTTGACACCTTGCCACAAAGTCGATTACATCTTTCTTCATTCCAGCCCACCAATAATACCGTCATAAATCCCAATACATTTTCATACTTTTCGGGTGAATTGAATATGAGGTTATGTGTGCTTCCTTCAGTATCTCATCTTTTATGTCCTCCACTGCGAGAACACAAGTCTTCCTTTGAATCTAATCATTCCTTTATCATCCATCACAAAATCGGACTTTGCTCCGCCTCTATACCTTTTTTCAATTCCTTCAACTTTTCATCCTTTTATCGCTCAATTTGAATTCTTTCTTGTAGCATCGACTCGGATTAATAGTGCCGATAGCACGCTCCCGTGGCCTATAGGAACTATTTTTAGTTCGAGTGCTTGTAGGTCCTTTATTATCGATGTCCGGGTCACCCGCACCATAGCAATCGATTTCCCGCTCAAGGCATCGGGAACAACATTGGCTTTACCCGGTGATAGTTGATTATACAGTCATAGTCCTTTACCAATTCTAACCACCTTCTTTGTCTCATGTTCAGCTTCATTTTGTGTGAAGATGTATCGTAAGCTCTTATGATTTATGTATATCTCACACTTTACCCCGTACAAATAATGTCTTTAGATTTTTAGGGCAAAGACTACCGTTGTTAATTCTAGGTCATGTGTCGGATAATTTCGCTCGTACTCCTTTAATTGTCGTGATGCATAAGCTATTACTCTCCCATTTTGCATTAACACTACTCCTAATCCATGTTTGGAGGTATCCGTATAAACTATGAAAGTTCCATCCTTGGATGGAATGGTTAGCACTCGGAGCCATGACTAGCCGTTGTTTTAGCCCTTGGAAGCATCCATCCACTAGAATCGGTGCTCTTTTTTATCAAGTTAGTAAGAGGCCTAGCTATCTTCGAGAAGCTTTCCATAAATCTCCGATAATAAACTCGCTAACCCTAAGAAGCTTCGTACCTCCGTTACGCTCTTCGTGGTAGGCCAATTCTAAATAGCCTCTACTTTCTTCGAGTCTACCGCGATGCCTTCCTTTGTCATCACATGGCCTAGAAAAGCCACTTACTCTAGCCGAATTCGTATTTCTTAAATTTGGCATACAATCGTTGCTCCCTTAGCGTATGCAAGGTGGCCCTTAGATGTTCCCTATGCTCTTTCTCACTTCGAGAGTAAACCGGGACATCATCGATAAATACGATGATAAACTTATCCAGGAACCCTTTGAAGACTCGATTCATCAAGTCAATGAGAGCGGATGGGGCGTTCGTCAACCCAAACGGCATCACTAAAAACTCGTAGTGATCGTATCTTGTTCGAACGTTGTCTTCTTCACGTTTTTCGATCTCACCCTCAATTGGTGATATCCGGATTATAAGTCTATTTTAGATAATACCGTCGCCCCTTGCAATTGGTCAAATAAATCATCGATCCGAGGCAATATGTACTTATTTTTAACGATCACCCGATTTAGTTTCCGATAGTCGATACATAGCCTTAGATTTCCATCCTTCTTTTTCACGAATAGTATCGGAGCTCTTCAAGGTGAGAAACTATGACATATAAAGTCATTGTCTAGTAAGTCCTATAACCGCACCTTCAACTCCTTTAGCTCAGCAAGAGCCATTCTATAGGGGTTTTTGAAATCGAGCCGTACATGGCTCTAGTTCAATCTCAAACTCTATTTCTCTCTTCGGTGGTAGCGTGGTCAAACTCTTTGGAAACACATCTATATATTCTCGTACAATCTCTATATCTTCCGGTTTCAACTTTTGCTCCACTCGGCTATCCACCACATGCACTAAGTACCCCATACATCCTTTTCCTAGCATTTTTTGAGCTTTAATAGTCGAAATGATCGGTTTCGTTTGAAGCTTTAAATCGACCTTAAACTCTAACTCGTCGAATTTCGGGTAAATCAAAAGTTATCCTTTTTCCTCGACAAGCCTATGTTGGCACCATGCTTTATCGACCAGTCCATCCCTAAGATCAAATCAAAATCCCGGAGGTCCAAGCACTATCGATTGGCTTCTAATCTCCTATCTTCAATATGTACCGGACACTTTTTAACCACACTTGACGATTCCATAGTGTCACCGAAGGAACCACTATAAGATATCTTACTGGCTAATATCTCTCGGTTTGACTCCTAGGCTTTTCACTAATGTGTTTGATATAAAAGAATACATGGCACCGGAATCCATCAAAACATATGCAATTAAGCCAAGGATTGAGACATTACCGTGAATTATAGTTGTATCCCTCCGATCCGCCTCTTCCCGGGTCATAGTATACACCCGAGCAGGTACTCTTCCCGGTCCCGGTTTCGTACTTGTAGGAAATTGTAGGACATGTGCCCCGGCTTTTGACATAAATAGCATACTCGACCGTTTGATCCGCATTCCCCAGCATGAAACCTTCCACACTTTCTACACTCGGCGGTACCGTTCGTCATTGATCTCGATTGGTCGCTCGGCGGTGGTCTCGAAACATATGATGCCGGTCCGATGGCTCGAGAGTTTCCTGGACCACCATTTCGGTTGAAATTCCTAGGCGAAACTCGTCTCGCCGGTCCCGATGAAGAGGTTCTAAATATAAACCCTTGCCTCTTTTGTCGTAAGTCCCTCGAAATCTCCTTCGATCTTCGTCGCCTATCATCGCCTTATCCACCATTTTTGAGAAGGTATTGATAGCCGACATCCGTACCATACTTCGTACTCTTGGGTTTAATCCTATCGTGAATCTGTTCCTTTTTAGATTTTCTTCCTTAGTAATAAATGGGATGAATCTACAAGTCATGTTTAAACTTTCGTACATATTCACGGATCGACATCCCATCTTGTTTTAACTTCAGAAAGTCTTGAATCTTCTTGGCCCTCACGTCCGTGGTAAAGTATTTATTATAAAAGCCTCCTTAAATCCTTCCTAAGTTAAAGTCGGTACATTTACGATTAGTCACGTGCTCTCCCACCATGTGCGAGCATCCTTAATTAACAAAAAAATAGCGCACGACACTCGCTCCCGGTTGGCAAATTGTAGGTATTCGAATATTACCTCCGGAGACTTAATCCACTCCTCGCCTATCATTGGGTTCACTCCCCAAGCAAACTCTTGATGGTTCATCTTGTGAAACCTTTCTACCGCATCATTCATGTGCTAGGGTGAAGGTCGTTGTTGTGTAGCTAAAAGCTACCTCATCCGTTCGGCGTGAACCTATTGTTGTTGCTCGTAGAGTTTGTTGCTATTGTTGCATTATTTTCATGGTTTGATTCAGCATTTCTTGCTGGTTTGGGCTATTATCGTTGGAGGTCCCTTCGCTTCCGGTTCGTACGGGGTTCTTTCTTGGCGGCATAGTTTATCTTTATGTACACATTAAGTTCACAATAGTTTTAGTACGGATTTTAGCATTTAATACTAATCATTCATGCTCGTATAAAATTATACATTTTTATACATAGTAAGCATCTCATACACACCTTTATTAGATTTTCGTACTATATTTACAATCAAAAGCACTCCTATTTACATTATAGAACATACAAAAGACACCACGACATGTGATGAGATCCCTATTAACTTATTTATCGAACATGTCGAGGAAAAGAACCCTCTAGTAACCACCGATCAATGCGATTTTCCATTGCCACATGGACTATTTCACGGGCAATGGGTAAGGGTAGTCCCCATCCGTACATCGGCCGAATGAGGGATCGTCCGGCTCGGGTTAGTAGAAAGGTTCGAATTAGAGTTCGATAAGAGCGTTGGTCTATCATGTCTTCTCAAACTTCGTCTAACAATCGTTGGTCTCCCGATGGGAGAGGCCCACGTAGAGTTGTCCGAAGGAAGTCCGAGCTAAAATACCGATTAAAGGAGACATCGGCGAATGCGATTCACCGAAGTAGGTTGTGAAATTGCATAATATACGCCACTAGGTCCTATTCTAGAACCATAGTGAGATTATTTAGCTCGACCCTAAGCGCAGCTAGCATTGTCCGTCGCCATCGCGTTCTAGGCACGCTTAGTACTTGATACAAAGCCAACATCTACAAGTGATAGCGTTTGTTGTTATTAATAATTTCAAATGAAATTTTATACACATTACACAATAATAAAAAAACATACATAGTTTAAGAGAACCAAAAATTAAAACTACCCATCTAAGAGCAGATCGGTCCTCGTGCTCATGTGGCACTTACGGCTCTACCCAACTCCCTAAACCATTGCTCCGATACCATACCGTAACGCCCCCGCCCCGATCATATTTTCACTACCCAAGTAAAGTACTAGACGAAGTGCGTTACGCCGATATACCCTAAACTCTAAGTAGTTCTCTTATGATATTCTTAAAACTTTAACAAGATATTACGTAAATAACTTCTTAAGATAAAATTTACATAACATAATTAAATACATTAATAAATTACAGGTAATATTCAATTTCTCACGAACTCCATACCCTAAATTTACGTACAAAATAAAAACTAATATATGGTGCCTCACATGAGCCAGCTTAGGAGGAGCCACCGCATCCGTACCAACTTGTCCTTTTTCCGTCATGATATAAAAAAATAACAACAAGTGAACCGAAGCTCGGCAAGTAGGGTGATGCACGTAATATGCAATGTTGTTTTGACTTCCCACCATACTCATAAATTTTAATCTCGGATACCTTAGGTATTAGCTAGTCTACTCTATTTATCATCCGGGTGATCCGCAGATCACCTTCTACTACAACGGAATTACCCCTCGTTGTAACTATTGTTAGTGAGAATCCATCGTCTAACAAGTGCAATCACACAGCTTGGTTTCATCCAGATGATCCTCGGATCATTTTCTCGCTACAACGGAATTATCCCTCGTTGTAACTGCTATTAGCGGGAATCCATCGTCTAATAGTGTAAGCACACGACCTAGAGTACTCGGACTACTAATACCCATTTATTCTAGTTAGGTTATCAAACCTAGATGTATAAATCATTTCTCAATCAATTGACTTGTCTTAAACCACCCACTATGCACATGATGCACGTGATGACATATTTAATCACATTCAATCAAATTCAGGTACCAACCCTTCATTCTCATGCCATACTCACGGTCCAACCCACACTCGGAATTTATCCATTGCTCACATACCAATCATGATACCCATAGCGGAAACATAACTTTCGCTCATTAATATTGTTCATTAGTTTCATTAATATTTAAAAGAAGGTCCAAGTCCATTTACTTTAATCCAAGCCTATTAACTTTATCCTAGGTTCATTGACTTTATTTAATTCCATTTTATTTAGTCCAAGCTCATTTAGTTTATTCTAAACCTATTAATTTTGTCAAAGTCTAATTTTTTTGGTTTTAGGGTTTATCACCGAGCAACTCCTAATTTTTCGAGCTCATTTTATCGAGTAAATAATTTTCTAATTTCAGAACATAATTAAATCTTACCCATTTTATTTTAGATACTAGACATATTTATTTATAACATATTAAAAAATTAGTTCTAAATACCAAGGACACAATTAATTACAAATTTTTGAAACTTAGGGAGCAATCCGCCTAGTAGTAGTTTGTCTAGAGCTATCCATACTAAATCGGGTATAACTCTTTATACACGAATCCAATGACCAAGAAAGTTTAAAGGGAGTTAGTTGAAACATAGATAAACAACTTTTATTCTTTAAGTTTCACCCAAACATTGACCTAAAATCCTTGAATATGCACCCCACAATTCGGATAGAATTTACTCCTTATCAACACTAATTTATTAGTTCATTCCAAGCCAACTTTAAACATGTTTTAGTTCACTTAAATTTAGTCCAAGTCCAATCCAACCCATCACCACATACTTGGACATTTTTTAAAACATCATAAATCATCACAACAAGGCATCCATACATAGATTTATCCCAAACATCAAGCATATAACCATTGAAAATTATTACAACCCATGAAATAAACACTAACAAAATAACTTTTAAAAAAATAATTTAAGACATTAATCAGCCAAAAAATGAAACCTTCTTACCTCTTTTAGGTTTGATTAGAATTTTCTTAGCTCTTTTTCTTTCCTTTTTCCCTTTCTCTTTCTCTCTTCTTTCTTTCTCTCTTTTTGTTCGTTTTTCTCTCTTCAATTTGGCTTCTCTTTTAATTCTGGATGGGCTACGGTTTTTGGCCTAAAAATGGCAGCCATTTAACCCTCTCTTTCCTTTATATATCCACCTTTTATCCTCTCATTTATTTATATCACAAGTATTAAAATTTAACTAGGCCAAATGTAAAGTGGAGGAAACTTGGAAGGCAAAGTCGGCATGTTTTGGAAGTCAAAGGTGATGATTTGGCTTCCAAGCATTTAATTCAAGTGCTTAGATGGCTAAAGAAAACTTAGGCTAAATAAACACATTAATAAGCTGGGTTCATGTAATTAGACATAATTTTTTTCATAAAAAAATTCAGAAATTTTCATTTTTAAAATTCGGAATTTCTTTTTCCCCAAAATTTCAGCAATATTACCTCCTAACCCATCTATACTAAAATGTGCATAACTCTTTCTATATGTATACAACAATTATGAAATTTTATAGAGAGCTATTACACACAGAAAAAAAAATTTATTCTTCAAGTGTTTCTCAAAAATCAATCTAACAACATCAAATAAATCTCACAAGATTCGAGCGATTTTTCTCCTAAAATTCCAGCGAGAATGCATTTCGAAACAACCCTCACCATAATGGATATAACTCTTAATGTATATGTCTAAAAATTATACAATTGTATACAGGTATATTAAACACATAGATGAACAACTTTCATTCTTTAAGGTTTACCCAAAAATCACCCTAAAGTGCTCAAATAATTCACACAAAACTCATGTAGAATATAGTCTTTAAAACACTCATTTTGCATATTTGATTTCTTTAATAATTAAGCCATTAATCTTAAGCATAATAACTTTAATTTAAAATAAATCACATATTTCAAGCATTAATTTCTCATGATGAAATGAGAATTATACTTACTCTTAATATACATATATATAGAATTATTCTAATACACGTCACGTTACGGATAAGGGTTTTTACGGGGATTACACTTGACCTCATATAAGTAGTGCCTCCAAATCTTTAAGGAAAAAATTATAGTAGCTACTTCTAGATCATGAGTGAGATAGTTCTTCTCATGGTCTTTTAACTATCTAGATACATAAGAAATGACTCTCCCATGTTGCATCAAAGTTGCACCCAATCTATTTTTTGATGCATCAATATAGACTATAAAGTCTTCATCATTCATTGGTAGAGCTAAAACAGGTGTTGTTGTTAACCTGAATTTTAGCTCCTAAAAGTTCTTTTCATAACCATTATCCCACTCAATTTAATCGAGTGGAGCAGCTATCTTAGAAAAGCTTTTCATGAACTTTCGATAATACCTCGCCATACAAAGGAAGCTCCTTATCTCTAATATTTTCTTAAGTTTGTTTTCGTTCTTGCACTACTTGTACTTTGCTAGGATCAACCATCACCCCTTACTTGGAAACAACATGTCCGAAGAATGCTACTTGCTTAAGCTAAAATGCATACTTCTTAAGCTTAGTGTATAATTGATGCTCTCAAAAGGTTTACGAGTGTGTTATCTAGATGTTTCACATGTTCCTTATGAGTCTTAGAATATATAATGATATCATCAATAGAGATTATGATGAAATTATCCAAGTACTCATAGAATACTCGATTCATCAAGTCCATGAACATGGTTGCCATATTAGTAACTCAAATGGCATTACAAGAAACACATAGTGGTCATATTGAGTTTTGAAGGTCGTCTTCCTCATGTCATCTTCCTTGATCCTCAATGAGTAATATCCCGATTATAAGTCAATCTTGAAGAACATTGAACTTCCCTTCAACTCGGTCAAACAAATCATCAATGCGGGGAAATGGATACTTGTTCTTGATGGTCACTCGATTCGAGTCTCAATAATCAATGCATAACCGAAGTGACTCATCCTTCTTCTTAACAAACGAGTATTAGTGCTTCTCATAGAGAACAACTAGGCCACATATTGTTCGGCGGCTCTTGTAGCTGAACCTATAACTCCTTTAATTCTATTAGAGCTATTCTATATCGTGCCTTTGATAGGAGCGTTATCCCGGATTCTAACTCAATCTTTTCTAGAGGTAATCCTTAGAAACTATCGGGAAAAACATCAAGAAAGTCCTACACTACCTCAATATTCTCCAATCTCGAGCTTTCCTCCTTAACGGTATCAACCATACTCACCAAGTATTATGAACATCCCTTTGTATTAACTTTTAGGCCATTATTACCAAGATAATGCTTACTAGTGCAACCTTAGTCTCAAATAATAACTCAAAAGGTTGTTTTCCGAGCCTTTGGAAAATTACTTTTCTTCTCATGTAGTCAATTGATGTAAAATTCTTAAACAAGCAATCCATGCCCAAGATGATATCAAAGTCTCAAATTCTCGGGACCACTAAATGCACATGTAAAATATCATCTCCAATTTATACCTCACAATTCCTCATCATATGGTATGACTCAACTAACTCTCATGATGAAAGCCTTTGGAAAATTACTTTTCTTCTCATGTAGTCAATTGATGTAAAATTCTTGAACAAGCAATCCATGCCCAAGATGACATCAAAGTCTCAAATTCTCGGGACCACTAAATGCATATGCAAAATATCATCTCCAATTTATACCTTATAATTCCTCACCATATGGCAAGACTCAACTAACTCTTATGATGGAAGAGCCACTTCATATATTGCTTCTAGTAATTCGGGTGTCATACCTAATTTTCTTAAAAATGTCTATGCAATGAATGAATACATGGCATTTGAACCTATCGAGTGTGTATGCGGTAAGATTTTGAATAAGAACATTATCACATATAACTATTGCCTTCCCTTTTTCTCGCCTTATCTATCTCGCTCTTGAGTTATATTGTAAACTCATCCAGGAATTCGTTGTTCCACCATTACCTTCTTCTTTGGAAAATCAATTGCTAAGTGTCCAACCTCTCTATAGAAATAGCATAAATTAGTGTCAATCAAACAATTACCGAGTATGTGAGTGGTCACATTTTGGATAGCTTAGTTTGCCTTTTACTTATTCTTTGGTGGTGGAGCAAAAGCCTTAGCTTTCTTGGCATTTCCTCTAAAATTTCCTTGCCAAGGCCTCATTAATGGTCTCCTCTTCTCCAATGGGTCGGTAGGCCTACTAGGAATATTTGGCCTCCTCATTAGTGGGGACCGGATCCACTCCTTCTTATCCGACTCAAATTGGAGAGCTTGATTAATCATCTTCTAATAGCTATCAACCAACATTTGTACAAGAATTTGGATCTCAGCCCTCAATCCTTGAAGGAAATGTTCCTTCTTCTATGCTTCATTGCCCAATATAAAAGTGGTAAATCGACAACTATGCATAAATTGTTGAATGTATTCAACCATTGTCATATCTCCTTGCTTGAGTTTAAGAAACTTTTGGATCTTCCGAGAATTCATAGTTTTTTAGAAGTATTTTTCATTAAACACTTTCTTAAATCATGCCCATATGAGTTGTGGCATATATAGGGTAACGTTCGTCGGCTCTCAACATACACGTGTATTACCCACTAATATAAAAAGTAACACAAGCTACCCTATCCGTATCCTCTAAGTGCCAAGTGTTTGAAGATCATCTCCATGGAATCTAGCTATTCCTCGGTAGTCATTGGATCCTCGCTTACCTTTGAACTCCTTTGGATTAAACTTCTAAAAATGCTCAACTATATCTTCTCGTTATGGTGGTCTAGTCACTTTTAGATTCTATTCCTACTGCTGTCGCTATATCTCTATCATCCTTTACATGTTTTGCATCATGTCTTGTTGTTATCTAAACAGACACTATGAGTTGTTCCTCTTTATTCATGGCATCCTTACTTGGACCTACTTCACTATGATCATTGTTATTTCTCCTTGTAGGTGGCATTCTCACTCACTATATATACATAGTCACACACCTAGTTAGTTTCTCTTTCCTTAACTACTTAATACTAATTCAATTATATCACATTGATATTCATATTTACCTTCACATTTATATTCACATTATCATTCATGTCTCATAATTCATATTATTCTTATCCCATTACATGTCATTCAAACAATGATCAAGCACCATTCAAATCATATTCATGTATTTCACCTTGTATTAACCAAAATTCATTACACTCCTTATGGGTTTGAGATGATTAAGCCAAGCCAAAAGGCTAAAAATCAAAGTCATTAAGGACTTAAGAAAAACACATAACCGTATGGAGTTCACAAGAGGAAGTCACACGGGCGGAATGCTTTTACATGGCTTGGAGAACATTGTGACATGCACGTGCTTAGCTATTGAAGGATTTCTATCCAAAGAGGAAATGTGGCATAGGGGCATAAGCCATCCACATGGTTTGATGTTCATTTTGGACATGGTCGTGTGTGCTTAATTGGAGAAATATTATTTAAATAAGGAAGAAGGGACACAAGCAGAATTGCTCTACACGGTTTGGAAAACAAAATCTCACACACCCGTGTACATACCTTAATAAGGCATACATTCAAAATAAAATTGGAACACATGGCTAAAAACATTTAGCACAATTTGGAGAGAAATTTCAAATGATCGTGTACGTACATTAATTAAAATATATCATTTAAAAGAAAGAAAAAGTGGTCACACGGCTATAACCATATGACACGGTTTGATGTTAAAGTTATGTATGCCTTGAAAGGAAAAGCAATTCTAAAGGAATTGAAGGCAAACAGTCATATTAGCCCACATGCCTTGAAATGGAAATTGTTACACAACCGTGTATGTGAATCAATTGAAATATATCATCCAAGTGAAAATGAATTCGCATGGCCATGTCAAATTTCACACGACCATGTTTACACTTTAAGGTCAATTTGTCATTAAAAATAAATAATGCACATGGCTTAGGAAAGAACCACATGATTATATACACACTTAAAATGTACATATCTTTTGAAGAAACAAATGGGACACGACCAATTTCACACGGTTATGCTTACCCTTTACTTGATTTTATACATAATGAATTTATCATTCAAAGAAACTGACATATAGACATTCAAATACATTAATTACAATATGTCTTTTAAAATGAAATGGAGTATAATTCTTGTACATGAATTGCAATATATATCTTTTCAGGGGAAAAGTGGACGCACGGGCAGTAAACCTTTGACACGGCTTTGAAGCCAAAATGTCATGCCCGTGTTCCATGCAAAGCCTCCTTTTCACGGACATTCTTCCCTTATATGTTTCTATTCATTTTAACTTACCATTTAATGGAACTTTAGGATACACGGGCAGATTACTTTGCCACGGCTTAGAAGGTAAAATGGCATGCCCATATGTCATGCATCTTTAACCATTTCCATGCTTTCAACTAATACTTTCCTCTTTACCATTCACTAATAGCATACCAATACTTTTCTAAATCCATTCATTTTTCACATGCCTTATCAATTTACCATGCAAGGAGATCAATCCACTTTTTCATTCAACATTCCTCTTCAATTTACTTTCTATAGCATATCATATAAGTTCATCACATATCATTTTTTATATCATTCAATGCAAACATAAACTTACCAAGCATTACATACCTTTGATTCTTACTTTCCGCTAAGACGTGACTTATGTGCGCTTAATCGATCATCCTAACCTAAATATCTATGCTAAACCTTTGCTCCGATACCATTCTCTAACGCCCCCGACCTAGGACCTAGATAGACTAAAGGTATATCAGCATTGACCTACATTCGATATGCAATGAATGTAAGCCAAGAAGCCTCCTCCTTTATCATTACTAGTACATTAGCAAAAATAGGTATTTATCCATACATAAGGTCTCTATTGAGTACGAGATACTAGGTACACTTATACATAATTTAGGTGTAAATTTTTCCTCCTTAACTTTAGGATCGATTAAACCTATTTCTAATTTCATTTAAACCTCTAAATAATTTGGCCAATATGTTTTCTCTTAATCTTAACTTTCACATTCTTACCTAGTTCCTTACTTTTTATCCTGTGATGCAATCATTTTCATAATCCTATCAATTATACCATCGTAGCCCTATTAGGCATTTAAGCATCCATAATCTACAACTAACAAAATATGATATAATACCGACTTAACCTTCAATTAACACTTTCTTTTACACCAAAAAAATATTTATTTTATATATATATATATGCAAAAATCAAGCTAAGCAATACATGATTTTCCATACTCACTAACCCAAAGCCAAAGCACATAAAATAGACAAGTCCATCCGTAACGCCCCCGTCCCAATCATATTTCTCCTACCCAAGTAGAGTACTAGACGAAGCGCGTTACGCCGACATACCCTAAACTCTAAGTAGTTCTCTTATGATATTTTTAAAACTTTAACAACACATTACGTATATAACTCCTTAAGATAAAATTTACATCACATAATTAAATATATTAGTAAAACATTACAGTGCAATATTCAATTTCTCACGAATTTCATACCTCAAATTTACAGATAAAATAAAAATTAATATATGGTGCCTCATATGAGCCAGCTAGGAGGAGCCGACCACATCCGTATCAACTTGTCCTTTTTCCGTCACGACATAAAAAAAATAACAACAAGTGAGCCGAAGCTCGCAAGTGGGGCAATGCACGTGATATGTAATACCGTTTTGGCTTTCCACCATACTCATAAATTTTAATCTCGGATAACTCGGGTATTAGCCAGCCTACTCTATTTATCATCCGGGTGGTCCGCAGATCACCTTCTACTACAACGGAATTATCCCTCGTTGTAACTACCGTTAGCGAAAATCCATCGTCTAACAAGTGCAAGCACACAGACTTGATTTCATCCAGATGATCCTCGGATCATCTTCTCGCTACAACGGAATTACCCCTCGTTGTAACTACTATTAGCGGAATCCATTGTCTAATAGCAGGTGCACACAGACCTAGAGTACTCGGACTACTAATACCTATTTATTTTTAATTCGGTTATCAAACCGTGTCATTTCATGACTCGATGATTTTTCTCAACTTATGCACGTGATGCACGTGATGACATGTTTAATCACATTCAACTAAACTCGGGTACCAACCCTTTTTTCTTAAACCATACTCACAGCTTCAACCAATACTCGGGATTCACCCGTCGCTCACATACCAATCATGGTACTCATAACGAGAACACAACCTCTCGCTTATTAATATTGTTCATTAGTTTCATTAATATTTAAAAGAAGGTCCAAATATTTTTCTTATTTCCTCTCTAAAAGAATAAATTTTCTTTAGAATTTTCAAATCCCTTTTATTTCTATCTAAGTCCACTTATTTTAGTCCAAGCCCATTTTTTTCTTATTCTGGGCCCATTAACTTTATCCAAGTTTATTAACTTAATCCTAATTCCATTGACTTTATTTAATTTCATTTTATTTAGTCCAAGCTCATTTAGTTTATTCCAAACCTATTAATTTTGTCCAAGTCTAATTTTTTTGGTTTTAGGGTTTATTACCGTGCAACTCCTAATCGAGTAAATAATTTTCTAATTTCAGAACATAATTAAATCTTACCCATTTTATTTTAGATACTAGAAATATTTATTTATAACATATCCAAAAATTAGGTCTAAATACCAAGTACATAATGAATTAAAAATTTTGAAACTTAGGGAGCAATCTGTCCGGTAGTAGTTTGTCTAGAGCTATATGTACTAAATTGGGTATAACGATTTTTACACGAATCCAATGAGCAAGATATTTTAAAGGAAGTTATTTGAAACATAGAGGAACAACTTTTATGCTTTAAGTTTCACCTAGAAATCGATCTAAAATCCTTGAAAATACACCCCAAAATCCGGATAGAATTTACTCCTTATCAACACTAATTTATTAGTTCATTCCAAGCCAACTTTAAACATGTTTTAGTTCACTTAAATTTAGTCCAAGTTAAATCCAACCCATCACCACATACTTGGACATTTTCAAAAACCATAACATCATAAATCATCACAACAAAGCATCCATACATAGATTTATCCCAAGCATCAAGCATATAACCATTGAAGATTATTACAACCCATGAAATAAACACTAACAAAATAACTTAAAAAAATAATTTAAGACATTAATCGGCCAAGAAATGAAACCTATTTACCTCTTTTAGGTTTGATTAGAATTTCCTTAGCTCTTTTTCTTTCCTTTTTCCCTTTCTCTTTCTCTTTTCTTTCTTTCTCTCTTTTTGCTATTTTTCTCTCATCAATTTGGCTTCTCTTTTAATTCTGGATAGCTACGGTTTTTGGCCTAAAAATGACAGCCATTTAACCCTCTCTTTCCCTTATATACTCACCTTTTATCCTCTCATTTATTTATATCATAAGTGTTAAAATTTAACTAGGCCAAATGTAAAGTGGAGGAAGCTTGGAAGGCAAAGTCGGCATGTTTTGGAAGTCAAAGGTGATGATTTGGCTTCTAAGCATTTAATTCAAGTGCTTAGGTGGCTAAAGAAAAATTAGGATAAATAAAAACATTAATAAGCTGGGTTAATGTAATTAGACAAAATTTCTTTCATAAAAAATTCGGAAATTTTCGTTTTTAAAATTCGGAATTTCTTTTTCTCCAAAATTTCAGCAGTGTTACCTCCTAACCCATCTATACTAAAATATGCATAACTCTTTCTATATGTATCTACAATTTATGAAATTTTATAGAGAGCTATTAGACACATAGAAAAACAAATTTTATTGTTTACATTTGTCTCAAAAATTAATCTAACAGAATCAAATAAATCTCACAAGATTCGGGCAGATTCTTTTCCCAAAATTCCAGCAGAATGCATTTCGAAACAACCCTCACTATAATTGGTATAACGCTTAATCTATAGGTCCAAATATTATACAATTGTATACAGGAATATTAAACACATAGATGAACAACTTTCATTCTTTAAGGTTGACCCAAAAATTACTCTAAAGGCCTCAAATAATTCACACAAAACTCAGGCAGAATATAGTCCTTAAAACACCGATTTTGCATATTTGATTTCTTTAATAATTAAACCATTAATCTTAAGTACAATAACTTTAATTTAATATAAATCACATATTTCAAGCATTAATTTCTCATGATGAAATGATAATTATACTTACTCTTAATATACATATATATAGAATTATTCTAATACACGTTGCGTTACGGATAAGGGTTTTTACGAGGGTTACACCATCACTTGTCTTGGCAGCGACCCTTCATTTATCTTTATCATTTCCTACACTATAAAAAACAAATGGTGAGCAAAGAAATCCCCAATAAGTATAACTCATGCATGAATGTACATGATGCAACTTTCTTTTTCATGCCTTTGGAAAAAAAACCATTTTCCTTTTTTTCTTTTTTAGGTGCGCCCTTTCCTTTATCATTTCTTTGGTTGGGGCTTTCACTAAATCCCCCAATCGTTGAGGCCTTTATCAAATCCCTCGATGAAAAATGCCTTTATGACATTCTTCAATTAGGGGCTTTCCCAAATCTCTCAATTGTCGAGGCCTTCACTGAATCCCCCAATAAAGAAGTGGGAAAATTTCTTTAGTTATGGCCTTCGACAAATCCCTCAAATGTCAATGCCTTTATCGAATCCCTCGATGAAGAAATTGCATTATCATGAAAATCATGAAAACCTTTTTCCATTTCTTTTCCTTAAAGCCTTTTTCCCTTTCCTTTCATCAAAATCATAAATATAAAATCATCTTTCATGATAATGATGTGCATAAGCATATGCATTTGAATGAAATGCATTGTAATAAAGATGACCTTAACATGCATACCATTACATCCTCAAGAACATATATAAACATTATAAATCATGCATATGTTCAAAATAATTAAGTATGCATGCAACATGAAACATACTTTGCACATTCCATAAAAAATAATAAATATCATCTCAAACCAAGCAAACAAGCATCATAATCAATCAATTTTTCATATAAACATAGGCATTCTCATTCCTTAATCTTCTAAATCTCACAATTAACCTTTTACCCCTTTGTCCTTGTTTTTCATACTTAGCCAAATTTAAGCTAAGTGAAGGACAACCTCTATTGCTTTTATCTAGCTTTAAGAATTTCCTCTAAGACATTTCATCAAACACTTGGCAAACAATAAACAAGTTAACTATCAATTTATGTCTACTTAGGGGTTGTTCACCCACCTTGTTCATGGAATAAGGACAACATCTAACATAAACATTTATATCAATTCAAGGATTTAACATTATTTTTCCTCACATCATACACATATATGGAATAAAAAACCAATTCAATTCAATCATAAACATGCGATTCTCAATAATCCCAATTACAATCCTTTCATCAAGTAAACCCTAAATGAACACCCAATTCTTATGGTGTAGATGAAGAATTATACTTACCTCACTTAGAATTTGATTGATTCTCTTCCTTTCCTCTCGCTTCTTCCTTCTCAAAATTTTAGCCAAATAGGAAAATTCTTCCCTTCTCTTTCCTTGATCTTCTAAAATGGTTTAGAGACTAATTTAAGGTGTTTCTAAGTGGATTAAATTGATCGGGGATGGTGGTTTTGAGAGGTTATAGGTTCCCTCTTTTTGCCTTAAGTTTTTCTCTCTTTTCTCCTTTTTTCTTTCTCTCTTTTTCTTTTTCTTCCTACCCATTTTCTCTCTTCTTTAAATTTGAAATTCTAGATATTCTTACCACGTTTGTCTCTTAGATTCGACAAGGGGTCCCTCACATCATATACACTTTATACCTTAGTCCTCCAACTTTCAATCCTTGTAATTTAAACATACAATTTCAGTCTATAACTTCTCATATTACTTCAATTTAGCTCTCATCTAGACCAATCCTAAAGTTATTTAAGTCCATGAGGTTTCATACTCATTCATGTAAGGACCTTGACACTTAATCTTTACGATTATACCATTATATTTTGCAATTACATCCCTATGGCAATGTATAACCATATCAACTAAGGGTACCATTGTCTAATTCAAGCTTTTCTCATTCCATAAACCCATTTAATAAATCTTACTTATGTTTTTTTATCCTTAATTGAACTTCAAACTTACTCACTCATTAAATGATTATACCATTTATTAATTAAATAAAGCATCAATACACTATAATTGCATTTCTAGGAGGGATTTAAGGTATAGATATTACACTTTCTTTCACCCATACATTCATGATGACTAATAACAAATTCTTTAACCCTATTCATAAAATTTTCATTTAAAATCTCATTTGTTTAACCTAAAGTCCATTCACGTATGCTTGGACCTCATATTTTCCTTCTACATATCTAAATCAACACACAAATACTTCATTATTAATTATGCTAGAAATCTAATAAAATTTCAGCAATCTTACTAGTAAATTAGATGTTTTCCAATTCAAAGAGACTTCACTACCACAAAAAACTAAATATCAAAAAAAAAAAAAAAAGAACTCAACACAACACATGTAAATATTTTCAATTAATCATCATCACGTAAACATCAATAAAAATACACATTCAAGCAATCAAATAAATTAATTTGCACGCACCGATACCAACACTTGTCTAGGATAATCCATTAAATTAAATCTCAAACTCATCTTCTCAACTCTATTATGGAGTATTGAACCAATCTTATTTCTCTTTAATTTTTAAGGGTCTCCGACCCTCAAGTTCTATACGTTATGAAGTATCTTGTCACACTTCAACAATCATCATATAAAATAAATAAACTATCGGTTGTCACAACTACCTAAAAATTGGTCTATGATATAAATTATAAATTGAAGTTTCGATAACTTACCTTGCGAGTAGGAGTGGTAGGAAAATTACTAGAGTAGTTAGAGCGACTACCGATAATGCTACTCGATAAGTTGTAACAATTTTTTATAAAAATAATTAACATTACAGTTCACAAAACAACTAATTATTTATCTATATCAAAAAAATTTGACCAAAAATTAATTTATCAATTTTTAAATCTTAAGTTCACATAATCGGATATTATGTCAATTTTAAAATAACACTTTAATTTTAAAATTATTATTTTAAAATTAATGTGTTATTTTGAATCCAATAATTAAATTATCCAATAATTTTTATTTTTAATCATTATATAATAAATTACATACTCAAAGTTTTATCCTAATTTATTAACACCCAAACTTAATTAATTTGAAACAATTCTTATAAATTAAAAATATACTCAATTAAATTTCAAATAACATAAATTGAGTTTCTTAACATATTTATTAATAATTAATTAAATATATACAAATAGGTAAAATTTCAAACACCTAAAAATTAACAAAATCAAGAGTAATACATAAAACCCACATAATTTAAATATAAAATATGAATTTAGAGAAAGAAAATACCTAATTGAGTTTTCCTTTAAGTAGAGAAAGAGAGACGGACACACAAGGCGAGAACACACCCGAGAGAGAGAAAAGCACACTTGTTTTAGGAGAGAAAACGGTTGGAATGGTTAGAGATTGATGGGGAATATAGTATTTGTGAGTCGTTTTAGGAAGGGTGTTGCGAGCAACGGTAAGCTCGAGTGGTGGTTGTGGCAAGAAGATGAGAGGGCGAAGGAAGAACAAAATGGGGGAAAGAAAGAGATTCTATCAATTTAGGGATTTAAT
The DNA here is from genome assembly GCA_963924115.1 of Dovyalis caffra. Lineage (NCBI taxonomy): Eukaryota > Viridiplantae > Streptophyta > Magnoliopsida > Malpighiales > Salicaceae > Dovyalis > Dovyalis caffra. The sequence goes on from CAWUPB010000351.1 coordinate 1,838,285, forward strand.
TTTAACGATGGATGCAACTTCATTACTAATTAGCAATAAACTTAAATGTCCGTCGCTGATTTTTAATTTCACACAACCACTTCTTTTGCAAAAAATAGTGATCGAACAACATAATATATTGCTATTATTGGTAAATTTAGCGATGAAAATGTGTCCATCATTGATTTGTGATGACATCAAGGGATTAGCGATAGAATATTTCCTCGCTAATCGAACCCGAATGAAGAACAAAAAATAGCAACAGATTGGTTTAGTTACAAAATATTTTATCACCATATTTAATGATGGACCACATCCGTCATTTAACTTTCGCCACAAATCGATCGATAGTCCGTCGCTAAATTTCACATTCGAAAATCTTTCGCTAATCCGTTGTTATTTAACTACGGATTGTAATCCGTCACTAAATTACTCCTTTTTTTTGTCATGCATATATAATGTGTCAAAAAATAATTCCTAATGGTTTTATAGTTGGAGGGTAGTTTAAATGGACTTCATTAATGATAGTAGTAGTAGAGAAATCCAAATAATCAAATCTCAATAGTAAAGAAATATGGAATGTAATTAACCTAACTTTTAATAAAGCTTAATCTACAATAAAAATAAACAAAATAAAAATGAAAAGCTTAACCTATTATTTGCCTTTATATTTGTCTCCATTATTTAAAATTGCTTACGTGTTAATAATTGGTTCAACCATCCGTATTTGTAAAATTGACTCGTTTGGAACGAATACTGAATTGTGTCACCTTATTGTTTCGTTGCTTCAAAATGACATGAACAAACAAATTCTATATGTCAAAATGATTGTCGCTTTAGGAAGAAGATATTTATTATTAATGAATCCGCTATTTCAACTCGTACACGTTTCTTGGGTATTTAACTAAGCAAAAGTACGCCCAATATATATATATATATATATATTTGTTATAAGAGTAACACATTTTCATGGATAACATATGTTGCAAATTTACTTTACAAATATTCCCTATCGGTTAAAAAAAAAGGTCTTATTATTCAAACCCATAGACTTAATGAGATTTAATAAAATTTGTAAATAATTAAAATTGAATACAATGTAATTAATTTTATGAATGTAGTTATGAAATTTTTTAAAAACATCACATTTTAATTAGCGAAACGGAACGGATGGTTGAATTTCTCAAGCATCTTAATTAGTTTGTTTCGACTCACTTCAAACAATATACAATCACTACAGGAAAAACATGATTATACCGTCACTAAAACTAAAAAAAAAATTGTCATTAATAATAATTAATAATGGTTCAAAGCCCTCCGAAAAAGCCTAAACCACCATAAAACCATCACTTAACATTGTTTAGAAGGTCATGAATTTAGCAACAGTTTTAGCGTTTGTAGCATTGGTTTTATAGAATCATTGCTAAATCCATTGCTATTTAGCGATATATTAGCAACAATTTTTGAAAATCGTCGCTAAATATTAGCAAATTTTGCTTCGTATTTAGCGATGGTTTTTAAACCGTCGCTAAGTCTTTTTATTTTATATATTTTCGGTTAATTATTTCATCATGCACATGTCACTAATAAGAAGTATAAAACCCAATCCAATTTAACAACTATAATAACAATATGAAACAAATTTATAAATATTACAAAACTTTTATAATATATAAAATTCAATCAAATCAAATATATATTCAAACACCAAATTATATTAAAGTTTATTAATATTTCAATAATAAAATAAAAGCGATAAAAAATATATTGTGATGAAGGGGATACATATCATGACATCATCATTTTCATCGGAAGCATGACGATAAGTCGGAGGATTAGGGGATAAATTACCTCTTTGCATATTTAACAATATCTGCTACATAATCACATGATGCTCTTGAGTATACTACTCCAATCACCTTTGACCTTCTAGAAGCAATGCAATAGTGTCCTCTAGTTTTTTGGATCTTTTCTTCTTATCTAGAAGTATTGACCTTCATTTCCTTTGGATGATTTTCAATATCGACATAAAATCGTGATGTGGTCGAAGTAAAGGATGTACTAACATTATAGTAATAGTGAGAGGCCTATGACCCGAGTCCGTCCATTATCTTCCTCTTACCGGCTCCTCCTTCAACAACCCTCTTAAAAATCTCGTTTATGTCGATGTCGGGTAATAAAGTACCCTCTGTCTCTCGGCTAGCAACCTCTTTCTTAAACATTTTCTTGACGATCTCTTACATCATTATATAAATTTTAATATTAAATAGTTATCTTAATAAGTTATATAAAAATGACATACGTATTTAATAGGCTTATAAATTACTTCCCCGAGATTTCTTGCTCGCTAATCAAGGAATATGTACCTATCATCAATCTTCTTTTCGTGAGTCTTCAAGAAAACCTCGTGCGCATCAAGTTCACGGTCTAGCTCCTTACGCTAAAACAAATATACTTAAATGTTTATTAATGTTGCAATAATTGTAAATAAAAAATAATATATACATATATGTATATACATATACATACATACATATACATATACATACATATACATATATGTACATATACATACATACATATATACATATACATACATACATATATACACACATATATATATATATATATATATATATATATATATATATATATATATATATATGTAATAGGATTTACCATGTGATTGCGTGCTCTCTGTGGGTGATCGAACCCCCCATATGTCTAGATGGGCCCAACTCCGATGTCACCCGTCTCACTCTTATGGTTTTAGGCCGCCAACTTAGATCGGGTACGAGACTCGGGTTTTTCCCATTCCTTATGTCATGCATATCATATCTCTTGTGAGATATATGTTGATTTAGAGTTTTTCTTTACTTGATAAAGAAAGTCCAAATATCGTTTCTATGCGAGACTCTGTCATGCTTTATTTTTGCTTAGATCAATCTCCCGGTCCCATATAAAAGACTTCAACAAGAACAAGAACATTAAAAATGTTCATTAGTACATTTAAATGAACATTAATATTTCTTAATTGAAATATACTTGTAGCATAATAAATTAAGCTAAAAATTACCTTAAACTCTCCTAATAGAACTCTCTAGTTTCCTCACTAATTGACTTCCACATCGATCCGTATAGGTTGACATTCTCATGAAATGTTATATATATATATCTAACTAACGCAATATCAAAAGGATACAAGTCGTCAAACAAGTTATGAATTAATGATGAAATCAACGCATTAATATAATAATACACCAAAAAATATTTAAAAAATATGTATAATACATACTCCTTGACATCCATCAACGATAGTAATCAAAATTCGAGGATCGTACGTAGATTCGACGAGTGTAGAAGGCAAACTAGAAGGGACGTTTGGCCACGAGCCATGTGTAGGAACCCGAAGGTCGTTTTGTTAAAGTGAAGGCCCTAATGATGTCGAAGGTTCCGATAGATGGGGACATGGAGGTCCATAATAATGGGGCTCGAGTCGAGACATGTCAAATAATGATGGGTTTGACATGGTGGTTGAGGGCGGCTGGTATGGAGACATGTCGACGGGGGTGTGCGCCATCCGACTTGGAACGAAGCTTGACTATGCTTATGTCCATGGTCACTATCATCATTAGTATCCGAACTAGACTCTCACAATATGATATGGGCCATTGCATGCGGGCCGAATGTCCCCTGTCATGAGGCATAACTTACACATTAGTACATTAATTAGTTAATAAATTAAACATAACAACTATAAAATATTGATATTAACATCGGCAAGTTAAAATACATTTATTTTGCGATCAACTAATTTACTTATTTTAACAACTAAAAAACTTAATTAACTACCAAATTGATTAAACTAACACGTAATTAAATATTTTAAATAAAATTTAATTAATTTAAATAACAACTAATTTACTTATTTAACACATAATAAATTAAAATAACATCTAATTAATTCTTTTAAACAATATTTTAATTAACAACTAATTGACTTAATTTAATAATTAAAAAACTTAATTAACTACCAAATTAATTAAACTAAGACATAATCATATATATATATATTTTAAAAAAATAATTAATTTAATTAACAAATAATTAATTTTTTTAGATGATATTGAGATATTTCTTCAACTTTAGGAACAACATTTAAATATTTACATCTTTTTCATTGCATTACGAGTTGATTTAGACAATACAGAAAATTGAAATTATGATGAATACATGAAGGTCCGTTTATACAAAACAAACTTTTTGAAAGAAACCGAGACACCCATGGCAAGAAATTAAAATTTATCCAAATAAAATATAATGATAAAGATAAATTTACAGCTTGTAAAGTACGTTGAAATGTATAAGCATATATTAACAAATATAGTAAAAAGCAAAATGAAGAAATTGTGAAAAAAAAGGATTCGATATATTAAAAAAAATTCAAGAGATTATTTCATCAATGAATCATTAAGCGGCAAATCTATGATTTGAAGTACTAGAGGATAATTTTAAAAACAAAGGAAAAAAAAACTATTTTGGACAAAAATTTGAAACATGTTTTAGTAGCCTATGAAAAAAACAACGAATTTATTGACAATTTTTAGTGGTTTGTCAATTTGCTTTAGTTCTTTTTTTTTTTCTTTTTGAAGAATGCTTAAAAAAATGGAAAGAAAAAGAGAAAAGAATCAGGGAAATATCTCAAGTAATTTAAGAGTATTTACAACTCCGTACTTTATTCATTTAAATTAATCTATATGTACAAGCACATTAAATTTGATATTTATTATGTGATTTAGAAAAATAGAAATAATATAATTAAAATTAAAATCATATTAACTTTTATATGCAATTGTGAATTAATACTTGATTGAATTTAAATTGGGGCTATATTTGTAATGGAATGACGAAATCTGGTTTAATATGTAATTATAGAAAATTACCAAGAAGGATTTATAATTTTAAACTTATATTTAAGACCGTGGGTGCGTCCCAAACCCCTCATAAACCCTTGTGGCTGTTAGAACCCTAAACAAGACGCTCGGTCTGTCTTTCGTCTTCCTCCCGAACGGAGAGAAACCAACCAGTAGGTCATAAAAAAATTAAAAGAGAATGAGTGAACAAGAAAGCAGCAGTGATGAAAGAATGAGCAGTGAAGAAGAAGAAGAAGAACAGAAAAAGGAGGAGGGATTTTCATATATGAATTTGCCAGATGTGGAATGGGGTCAACTGCCCCCACATATCGAGAAACAAAGAAGTCGTGTTCATCTCAAACCTGATGCTCCTACTAATGTAATTTCTCAATCACCCTTTTTATCTTTTCTTCTAAAGATTCAAGCTTTGCTTGGAATTATCATCTTTATAGGATAGGACTTGGTCATAATTTTTTTCACTTTAGCCCAGTTACTGGACTTTGTTTTTGCTTTGTTTGGAGATGGGAAAATAGCAGTATTAGTAGTGGGTTATCATGTTTTATTTATTTATTTGTTTTGGAAAGGAGAAGGGGAAAATTGGCATTGATTTTTTTTTTAATTGAATTTTTCAGTTTTATTTGTATCTTGAAGTGCTTATATGTTTTAGGATTTTGGTTGGTGCAGACTGAAACTTTGCAATATTCTGGTGCCTATGCGTCAATGGGAGTAGATAATAGTTTCCGATTAGATAATTTCCGTGACAACTTCAGAATTAAAGTGATTGCACTTGATAAGGATAAAATGGAGTTTGATTTGATTGGTATTGATGCAGCAGTTGCCAATGCTTTTCGGAGGATTCTCATATCTGAGGTGTGTACGCTATGCCTAGTTTTGGGGATTATATTCTTTGTAGATAGATAGTCATGAAAGCTTGATTTTTTTTTTATTGTTTTTTAGTTATTCTGCTGGGTTTTGTAGTACTTGATATCCTCTTTTACTGGTCAATTATCATTATCTGTTATTGCACATTGAGGGATTGATGATAATTTTTTAAACTCTGGTGTGAATATGTTGAGGTGATGTAAACTGCAATTTTCTTCTAATCTGCACTTCCTCTTCAGATTAGTTACTGATAGGTGCTTGCTTCCAGTATTTAGTACCGCCTAAAAAATTATTACTTTGGACAGACTCTTATATTAGATGGTTCCTGGAAATATGCTTGACATATTAAGGTCATCCATGAACAAAATGTAATATTTAGTGATGTTGAAAGCAATACAGGTTCTTATATCACGAGAAGCTCTCCTAACATTCTTCTGTCAATGGGGTAAATTTACAGCCTAGCGCTTCATGAGAGTAGTAGTCAATTGAGCAAAATAGTTTTCTCCAGTTTTGTTATATTTTATTTTGACTAGGGTTCATGCTTCAATCCATTGGTTCTCAAGTTGTTTTGTTACTAACTGTAGAAAAGGAGTTAATTCTCTCTCTCTCTCTCTCTCTCTGTCTCTCTCGTCATCTATTCTTGTCTCACTTTTGATAAGCACAATATTGATATGTTTGTAAATTCATGGATTCTGCAGTATCTCTTGTGTGCATAGCATGTTGATTTATGGAAATGATGAACTTTGCTTTGATTCTCTGCATGTAGGTTCCTACAATGGCTATTGAAAAAGTCTTCATTGCAAATAATACTTCTGTGATCCAAGATGAAGTGCTTGCCCACAGGTTGGGTCTCATTCCTATCAAGGTTGACCCTAGGCTGTTTGAATATCTTTCAGGTGTGACTTATATTTTGCTTATATGATAAATTTTCTCACACAGAAGAGGGAAACAATTCTGTCCAACCTCTGCATTGTTTATGAAACTTAATTGACTTCTTTTTTCTCCTTTTCCTCTTACTTGAAGCAAATGATACACCAAATGAAAAGAACACCATTGTTCTCAAACTCCATGCTCGTTGTCTTCCAGGCCAGTCTCGTCGTACAGGTAATGGGTACTTTTAGATTACAAGTAAAACCAATAATTTTCTTTTATTATTTTATAGTGAATTGATTAATAATTAGCTGTCACCTCTTTCTGATAGTTGGTAGCTTAACTTTAATGATGATAATAGCCATTGTAATGCAGTATATTCTCAAGAATTGAAGTGGTTACCGAATGGGAGTGAGTTTGCCAAGGAATCTGAAAATCCCAATTCCAAACCAAGCACCTATACTTCATTTAGTTGCAGCCAAGACTCCCTACCAGAATTTGCAAGCAATCCAATTTCTGCAATGGAAGATATTATAATTGCCAAACTGGGTCCTGGACAGGTAAGGCTTTTTCCATGTTTGCTTTGTTTTGGTCATTCTTCATAAGTTTGGTTAGGCAATGTTAATTTATCTGCTTTACATCTTCATGTAACATATTTGGAAAGAAAGTTGTCTATAACTTCAATGCTGAAAGCCCGAAGGGTATAAATTCTGGTAGATTAGTATTGATGATCAACTACTATTTTAACCCAAATCCATGTGAAGTGATGTGTGGTTGGTGGATTGGATACTTGCTATTATGTGGTTTGTGGAATAAAGTATTGCATTGAGCTTGGTAACTGTGCTATTTGCTATTGAACCTCTGACTGTTGCTGCATTCTGTTGATATAAACATTTTCAAGCTACCAGCCTAGGTTAAATATTTTCTTATTTGATATTTTGTGACATACCAATTGGTTTATGTAATATAAATCATTTCGCTCATCTAGAAATCTATGACTGTTAATGCCCTTCCTTTCCTTTTCCATTGGAATCCACATACACTGGTGAGCACAACGTATTTAATTTTCTAAAAGGTTTTGCATATTTTTTCTTCTTCGTTCTTTCATTTTCCATTGGAATCCACATATGCTGGTGAGCACAACATATTTGATTTTCCAAATGGTTTTGCTTATTGTTCTTCTTCTATCAAAGGTCACTTGTACCAGTTACTAGATTGCAAGTGAAAGTATTAAGTGTTATCATTTTACAGGAAATTGAACTGGAAGCACATGCTGTCAAAGGAATGGGAAAAACTCATGCAAAATGGTCTCCTGTGGGAACTGCTTGGTATCGGATGTTTCCTGAGGTGCAGGAATTGCTTCTTCTTTTTTTTTTTTATTGCTTTTATCTGATGCAACCTCCTCTCTCCTTTTCCCCTTGCATATTGTTGTAACATTTTAAACAATCTCCCTTCCTTGTAGGTCGTGTTACTGGAAAACGTTGAAGGTGAGGATGCTGAAGAACTTGTAAGGAAGTGTCCAATTGATGGTGTATTTGATATTGAGGACACTGGCAATGGTAAAGCGATTCTGCTTTCTTTATCCTTCTCTCTGGCATCTTTCTGCACTGTGTAGTTTCCATTAACTTTCTTAGAATATAAAATAATGCATCCATCTCTGTTTTTGTTTTCTGAGCATCCTTGATGAATGATTGGCTGTTTGACAGGTAAGAAGAGGGCAATTGTAGCTGATTCACGAGTCTGCACATTGTGTAGGGAATGCATCAGAGGGGATGAAATGTGGGAGAGACGTGTGGCACTGTACCGTGTTAAGGATCATTTCATATGTAAGTGATGTGGTGCGCATGCTTTATAGCAAATCTAATTAGCATAGAACTGTGAATATAAGCTTCATGTGATTGTTTGCAGAATATATTGAGGAAAATTATAAGAAATATCAAAAGAACGTAAACTATTCTGAAATACCAATGAAATTTACTGCTAAATAATTTCTGTCAAGTAATTAAAAGTTAGAGCAACTCAGGAGCTTTGCCTTGATGGACTAATCGTTGCTTGAAGTTATAATGACATACTTACTTTCTGGTGTGTCATAATATTCAATTACTTTTCTGCTAAATAATTTCTGTCAAGTGATTAAAAGTTAGGCAACTCCAGAGCTTCGCCTTGATGGACTAATTGTTGCTTGAAGTTATAATGACATCCTTACTTTCTGGTGTGCCATCATATTCAATTACTTTAGAGTTTAGATTGCAGATCAAGTGATTTCCCCTTTAAGGTTCAAACTCATTTGGAAACAAGCTTAATTCTGCAGCACTTGTTCTTTTAGGACATTAGACTAAATTTATTAGCTCTGTGATAGTTTTACTGAAGATCCCATATTTATGATGTTCAGAAAGCTTTTCTTTAACTGAATTAGAACTTCATCGAGGAAACTAGTCAGTTTTACAATAGTTGTCCTGAGGATCCTATTTTTTGGACTTGGAAAGATCTGTAAAGTCATGACTTGGGCATGGTTTTGTGAATTAATTGGCCAAAGTATATATGTCGCCAAACCGTTTTCAACTCACTGATTTTTTATATAGTCCCCTGATTTTTTATATTGCAATGGATAGGAGTGATTATGTTTTGAATACATAAAACTTCAGCTAAACTGGAACCGTTTGAACTTTTAGTGCTAAGCTTATAAATAATTCTGCCACCGAGAGTCTGAAGGTTGTTTATGCTTTATGCGGTCTAAGCAGCTCATGTCAAAAAGTTGTGCCTGTTATTGCATACTATCCACTTACTGGAGTTCTGTTACCATGGTTCATGATACATGCATGTTTGTTCGTGACAAATTTTGAGTGGAGTTTGTTTATTGTGAATTTCTTGTACAAGGCAGATGAAATTGTTGCTCTTGTATTTCAGTATTTTTATTAAAATCCTCATTTGGGGTAAATAAGATTGTTTGGATTTGAAATTTTATTAATTTTGAGAAGATCCATTCTGATTTTACTTGCCCTTTCTCACTAGTTACTATTGAATCAACTGGAGCATTACCTCCTGAAGTTCTCTTTACTGAAGCCGTGAAGATTTTGGAAGCCAAGTGTGAACGTGTAATTACTGAGCTCTCTTGATGCCCATGTCATGTTCTCAACTTTTCTGGAGTATGATGCTGATAAAGAATGCAGTAGCAAGCGACTGTAAATTATTAGTGTTATTTAATGTTGTTTACCAAGCATGATTACTCTTTCTCCCAATTTTGGAATTCAAAACCTTTGCAAAGCCTGAGTTTCTCCATATAAGCTCTGTTGTTTTTAACGCCCGATCATGTTGTGTGAATGCATAAGTTACTGAGCTCGCTTTCAAGGCCAAAGCTTAATTGAAGCAGCTTCTGTGGCAGAGGTGCAGTGCATGGCGGCGATTTACTTAGTGCATACCATTTTTGTTCAGGTTCATTGGGAAAATGTACATTACCCCTTTTGAAAATGCCCCTTTTTGGCCGTGTGTTAAGAACCTTCTTCTTGCCTGATCATAACATACAACAATGGAAAACTATACAGCCCATCAACAGTTTCGAATTATTTGTGGTCATAAATGTGGCATTGCCTTGTTGGATTGCAATCTGCACATACTTTGTTATCAACAGTTTCGAATAGCTGCTTAAAGGTTACATGCTATGGTGCCCCTTGTTACAATGATTTCTCCAACTTCGACTATTGCTGAAAGTTCAATGAACGAAAAACATGCTTTTGTTGCCCGTAATTTTATATAGCTATTCATAAGCAATTTGTAGGCTGACATGGTCAATTTTCAAGAAAATTATTATTATCGAACATGATTGATATTAATCGTGCTAGATTAGAATAAGAAGATATTGTACTATGAGATTATCTGAAAAGATTCTTCACATTATCGGATTCAAGATTTTTCTCCTTAGTCTTTGTAAAGAATTCAAAATCTTAATTTTTTAAAATTATTTATTTTGTTATCTGATTTGAACATTAACAATTGTCCTAATTAATATTTTTTCTAATTAGAAACTAAACTCCTAAATCAGTTTTATTTGTTTGCTTATAACACAAGTAAGTTTAGGTTTTAAAAAGTATTAAAGAAGTATAGCTTATTGTATTTTTCTTAGCATGCCTTAAAGACACAATTTCAATACAAGTTTTCTTGTAATTTATTTTTTGCAATTTACTTTTCGTAAGTTTATTGCTTTAAGCTCTGTACTTTACGTTTTCTTTATCGCATTATTTATAAGCTTTCTTTACAGTTTTATTTATCTCTTTCTTTATAAGCTTTCAATTTTATCTAAATGTTTTTTCGAATATAATTTTTTTTTTTTTTTTTTTGCTAGCTTTACAGTATATGTAAACTCTTCATAGTCTATGTATATAAATATTTTATGATTTATTGCTCGATGTAAATTTATTTGTTTATTTCACATAAATCATAGGGTTTATGGATCAATTATTCAATGAAAACTTCTGTGTTCATTGCTCCATGTAAACTTAATTATTTAAATATAATTTGAATCTTCATAGTTTTTTCACAATCAATATAAGCTTTATATTTTATATTTCAATTTAGTTTTTGTGGTTGAATTTAATATTGTTTTATTTGGACAATCGTTATTTTGGTAGAATTAATTTACTAATATCTTCTTATTTGGGTTTATCTCACATTTGATTTCTGTACTATTTATTTTAAACTCTATTCTTTATTTGATTTTTTTTTATTTATTGAAACTCTTTCCTCTTTTTTATATTGATTAAAACCCTCTACTTTTTTATATTTGTTGATAATGTTTGTCTGATATGATATATTATTGTTAACAACAATCAATTACTAAGCGACATGTGGCCAAGTGAGCCCATATATATATATATATATATATATTGATGCAATTCCATAGTTCTGTTCAATCAAAGAAGAACTCAATGTAAATTGTTAGATACTATGATCATGATTGGAAATCTTTATTTAAGAAATGAATCAACCAAATACAATGCTCAAGTTCAGTTGAAAACACAAAAGAAGAAGAAAGCTTGAAGAAGAATTTTCAGAGAGAAAAACAAAGTGAAACAGAGGAAGAGATACAATTTTGCTAAGAAGAATACAATTCAAAGCTTCTCTCTCTTCTATTAGTATACTAGCCATTAGAGACAAATCTAACTGACTAGTTTAACAATCTAACTGAATAGGCCACGTCATTAATTCCAATCCTTCATGCCTCCTATGTATGTCCCATTTGTTTAGAAGATGCCCCACCCTTGTCATATAATTTGCAGCTAACATCTTCTCTGTTGTAACTAACATCTGCAATTCAAACTTACTAACGGTTACTTCAAAGCCACCAGTCCATTTCCTCCTATTGCATCAATATCCCTTGCTTAAGAGACCTTGTCTTCAAGGTCGAAAGAAGGAAAACGCCTCTCCAAGTCAAAAGCAAACTCCCAAGTAGCATCTAAAGGAGAACCATTAGACCATTAAATTAACAACCTCGTTTAACCAATTTCCTATCCACTATAGCCACTGGAACAGCAGGGTATCCAAGGACAAAGATAGTGTCTTTTGAGCTGAAACTTGACCATATGCTGAGAGACATGAAATGTAGGATGAATGATTGAGTGAGAGGGAAGGTCCAGCTTGTATGCTAACTCCCCAAGCTTATCCATAACTTTAAAGAGACTAAAGAACTTAGAAGACAACTTCTGGTTCTTACGAATACTAACAAATTGCTGCCTATAAATTTGTGACTTTCAAATACACTCAATCTGTTATTTGAAACACCCTATCTGTCCTTTTCTTATTAGCCTATTTTTTTCATACGATGTTGTGCCTTAGTTAGATAATGCTTTAACACTTCAATACCGTCCTCCTCCTCCTACAAAAATTGTTTGTTGTTGTTTGTAAATTTTTGACTTCAAATACACTCAATCTCTTATTTGAAACTCTCTATCCTTCCTTTTCTTATTAGCCTATTTTTTCATAGAATGTTATGCCTTAGTTAGATGATGCTTTAAAACTTCAATAACATCCTCCTTCTCCTATAAAAATTGATTGATAGCCTCCACTTTGCAATGATTTGGCAAATAAGGCAAATGTAAAGGAGGAGAGTAACCATATAATGCCTTAAAAGGAGAACATTTGATGGTAGAATGAAAGGAGGTGTTGTACCAGTATTCTACCAAACCCACTTACACCATTGGTTAGGAAGAGAAGAAGTCATACAATGAAGGTAGGTTTGTAAGCAACGGTTGACAACCTCAGTTTGACCATCAATTTGACTACTTCTTTCACTGTTGGACGTCCAATTTGCATTGGGCCTGCTTTTACAAACCAGGCACACAAGTCTGCTCTTTTTTTTTTTTTTTTTTACCAATTTATTTTTTTTATTATTAAATTGGGTTTGAAAATTATGAAAAATCAATCATTAATTTTTATTTTTTTTTACACAAGCTGGAAATTATGAAATATATACAACACTTTTTTAAATTTAAAATATATATATCGGATTATATTACTTTTATTATTTAAAATTAATATGTTCAATTTTTTATTTCTTATAAAAATTCTCATCGAATTATATGATTTATTTATCTATCTATGGATTTTTGAATAATTTTTTAATTTTTTTTATTCGCTTATTCTTTAAATAATAAAATTTCACAAATAGAATTCATATGTTATATTTGCTTATTATTTATGCAATCAAATTTTATTGGAATTAATTTTTTAGTTGTTTTTATTGCATTCTATTAACTTCAATGTATTTTTTACAATTTAATTTTTAAAAAAATATTTTTTGATTTATGGTACACACTCTAACCCACTAAATATAGTCATGGTATATAAAAAATATTAAGATAATTGATTTTATTAAAAATTAACTATTTATCTACACACATAGCACCAACCATTTGCTATTATTTTTTTAATATTTTAAAATTAAAATCTTTTAAATAAAATAATTAGAATAATAATTTAGAAAAACTACCTAATAATTCAAATACAAATTTTTATATTAATATTTTTCATTATTTTTGAAATAAATATATATAAATTAAATGTACATAGTTTTTTTAAAAAATAATCTTTTCACTAGTATTAAACAAGCATAAAGAAGATTCATTTGTTATTTTTATACAAGTTTTATATTAATTATCGTTTTATTTCTTTGATGCAATGATATGAAAAAATTATTAATATATTTTTTAAAGTTTTATATTTAGATTATTATAGGTTTTTATTTAAGAAAAAAATGCATAAGAAAGAACAAATTGTGTTTTTTTAACTATTAAATTTATTAAAACATTAAATACAAAATTTTGATTAAAAACTATAAAAATATTTAAAATTTTATTTTTTATATTAAGTTTAATATATTTTAGTTAATCGATAATATAATACTTAGTATCATTTAAAGCCATCTACTATAACCGATGGAATATTTGATCACCTCACACAATGTACTCTCGTACGTCGTTTTTTTTTACTCCATGACAGCTTGTTGCCTGTTGATTGGAAATTGGATCCAATTGTTATTTTCTGTAAGTTAATTTGCTCAAGCATACTATTTGCAAATCCACAACAACTTCCTTTATCAGGGTCTCAGGAAGCTTCAACCAGTCATGGATTGGCTTGCATACAAATGTCATATTTACATATTGAATTGCTACTTTTATTATCAAGAGCACCGGCTGATTTTATTGAAGGCACTCATGACAAAATTGTATGAGTTCTTTAAGTTCGAAGAGGAATCTCCCATGAGTTTTAAGACTAGAAAAAGGATGCTAGATTCATCAAAGGAATGGTCAAGAAAGACGAGCAAGGTTGCAATCTGATCATGAGTCAGCTCTACTCTCCTTGTTATTTTTTCTTCCACGACAAGGGATTATTACTTGTGCAATTGTAAGAGAAAAAGTACAGTCTGGTTAGAGTATTCTTACTTAGCTTTGCGTTTTGTGCTGCAGAAAATGTAAAACCAATAGCTGGCAGGTCACCTGATAGCCCATTTTCTCTTGTGTTTTAGTGCATTTTGGTTTATATGCTTTTGTAACTGAATCTTTAAATAAAGAGAGCATCTGTCTTTCTCTCTAATTCTTCCTCTCCGTCAAGGATTCTTCTTGGAATTCCCTTCCTGATAGTTTAACCCAGAACATTATAGCGATTGTATTGTGGAGTATGCTAATCCTAAATTTCTTTTAAAACGGGATGTTTTTTTTATCATTATAGAAAATTGGTTTTTCGATGAGTAGCCCCTGGATGGTATTCAGTTGAGTTTGGATAATGGTAACGTAGTGAGGTTTTGGTTATACTAACGGGTGCGTTAATGGTTTGGACGCAGTACCTTTATTCTATTTCAAGCTGTAAGTCCTATTCCAGAAGAGCTGTTCAAAACTCCAGTCAGTGTTTTTATCTCTACTACATGTCAGTGACTTTGACATAAGTTTGGCAAACTCGTTCTAACTGGTATATTGTTAAAAGTGCATGGTGGTTGTTCTATCACCTTCTCCTAGCTAGTACATATGTAGATGATATTATTTGGAGTTTGTCTCAATATGGTCCCTTTACTTCCAATTCTGCTTAAGAGTTGCTTGAGAGGCATAGATGGGGTGAGGCTCTTATTGAAGAGTTGGTTGGCTTGGCCCTCAAAGGATCAAAATGCATCTATGGCTTATTGCTCATCAAAGACTAATGACCAATATTGGCCTTCGTTATCCCGACATATTGTTGATTCGGCTTGTTATGTTGACGGCCCCAATATGGAGGAGAATCCTTACATGTTTATGGGACTACTAGCATGCTCGATCTATTTGGAGAAAACTTGTTTAGCTAGATGTGTGGGGTAAGTTTATGTCTAGTATAGAGTCTTAGTTGATTGATAATCTTTGTATGAATTATGGGATTGAGCAGAATTCTCACTGAAGCTTAATTTTTTATTTGCCATTTGGAAGCTTTGGAAAGGAAGGAACCATAGGACTTTTAGTAAGAAATTTCGAACTAGTAATGGTAGCAAGATATTCTGGTCTTTGCTCAGGATGTGACAACTACTCTGAAATTTACTTCGAGTTGGTCTTCTTTGAAGCAGGAAACTTTAGTCTCTTGGGTTAAACCTAGGGAGCAGTGGGTGCGAGTGAACACAAATGGAGCTAGGAAGCATAGTTCTGGAGTTGCTAGTGCTGGTGGTCTAATTCGTGACAGTTTAGGAAGTTGCTGCGTGGGTTTATAGCTAATATGGGTCATTGTTCTTCCTCTAAATTAAGCTGAAAGGTGGGCTACGGTTTTGGGTTTATGTATCGTAGGAAGTCTTAATTATAAGCATGTGAAGTTAGAGATTGATTCAGCTATGTACGTTCAGGCTACTAAAGGCTCTTCAAGTTGTATTACAGAAGACCCTCTATTCAAGGAGATTATTCAGCTTCTCCATCGGGATTAGAAAGTTTGTATCAATCGTACTTATAGAGAAGGCAACTGTTGCGCAGATTGGCAAGCCAATAAAGACTTATCTCTTGAGTTTGGTGTGCATTATTTTGTGTTTGCTCCTTCAGGTCTTCGGAGCGTTTATTCCAGGTTGTTATTGGGGTGGCTACTCCCTGTCTGTGCGAGTGCAATCTTTGGTTCTTGGGCTTTTAGCCCTTCTATTCACCCAAAAACAAAAAACAAAAAACTTGGTAGGGACATTGTCATAACTTTCGAATGCCATGATAAAGCATGATATCCAAGTTTTCATCAAAGTTCGAAACACGTGTGTTTGTATGCAGCTAAAATGTTTCAAATTTGGACATGGTGTCTTTTATCAGTTTAATAATATAAAATCAACTTAGCGTTAAGTTTTTACCAATTAGCATCCGTGCCATAGGATGCTTTCAACAACCCATCAGAGGTCACTTCAAGCTATTAAAAAAATAGCTTTATATCTTTTTCTTGGCAACAACCTTTTACATGATACAAGTATAATTTTAAATTGCAGACTCCTGAAGAAACAATCGCCGTGTCCATAGCAGATCACGAATTTAATAATTTAATAATTTAATAATTAAATAAAAAACCAAAAGAATTAAGACAAATGATCCTGTTCATTCACCTCAATTCATTATTCATTATTCATTATTGTTCAAAAAATGATAATTTTACGATTTTTACAATGGTATTTTCATAATTTTCTAATATTTTTTAGGTATTCATTTTTAAATTTTACTCTTCATCCCTTTTTGGTCCCTTATGTTTTTAAAATATATTTTTCAAAAAATTTTGACATCTCATGTTTTTAACTTATTTCATTTTTTTCTCACATTTTTTAAAAATATATTTTTTGTTCTTTATATTTTTAAAAGATGTTTTTGCCGAAACTAACTATTCATAGACTTGAACGGATTATGGCTAACTTTTTATGGAGCTCATCAAGAGAGTTTAAACATCATTGGGTAGCTTCGAATAAGATGTGTTGGCCTATGTCGGAAGGTGGTTTGGGTATTCGTAGCTTGGCCCAAGTTATGGATGCTTTACGAAGCTAACCGGCTTGATCTTTCCTTCGTGGTCATAGCTTATAGGCTAAGACCTCGAAAGCTAAATATGGCACAGACTCTTCGGTATTACTCTAATTTCTCTTATATTTTGAAATCTATCTTTAACCACCTTATTGTCTTAGAAGGTTGTACTTCTTGGATTATGGGTAAGGGTTTAATTCCATTTTGGAGATCCGATTGGTGTAAAACTATGTTGAATCCTCCTTTATCATTGGATTATAATTTATCGGTAAAGGAGGCTTTTACATGTTTAGATGAGTTCCTCTCATTCATTCCCCCATACTATCATGATTCTATAAAAGTTGTTCACTTAGATGAGGGAATAGAGGATAAGATTGTTTTTAATTCATTTAAGACGGGCCGTTTTGAATTCAAATCATATTGGAATTATTGTCTACGAGCATCGCCCATGGCTCTAGTGGGCTAAATCAATTTGGCACTCCCGCATTACTCCTAGAGTAGGGGGTTTCATTTAGAAGTGGCTTCGGGGGCTCTTCTAGTTAATTCTAGAATTAAGGATTTGACCATTCGGATGGTCTCCATCCGTAGTTGTTGTCCGTTGTCTCAAGAGGAGACGATTTTTACAGTTAGAAGTTAGCTTTGCGGTTTGAGTTAGATTAACGCCTTGTTTTGGTATAAGGAGTACATACACATCTCTTTCCAAACTCCTTCACAATCGGATGGCCTCCACATCAACATAAGTAGATATGTATCGGTAGCTATTCTTTTCTTTTCACTTTGGGAGATATGAAAACATAGGTGCAAGGCAAGTTTTGATGAGGTTTCTATGTCCATTGATGCCATCTTTGACTAGGTACGTCATCATCTCTTTGATATGTGTATGGTTTTTAACCTAAATCTATGTCTAGTTTCTTTTTCTTTGTAAAGACTACAAGCTTTAGGCTTACCGATCCCGTTATTACCTTTTGATAAGGTAAATGGCCGCATTAGCTACCACCCTCTAATGGTCGCTTTAAAATTAATACGAATGGATCTTCTATATATGACCGTTGTATTGGTGGTGATGTTATTCGTAATTCAAGCGGGCAATTCATGGAAGCATTTGCAAATCATTATGGCACGAGTACAAATACAAGAGCAAAACTTCTAGCTTTGTGTGATGGTCTCCTTCTACATTAAAAAGTCTTTATTAGTAATGTTTTGGTGGAGGCCGATTCGAAGCAAGTGGTCCAAGCTATTCTAGGGATATCCTCCCTATCTCGGAATTATACTTATCATGTGAGACATTGTTCCTCCTTACTTCTAGGACATTCCATTTCCCATGTGTATAGAGAGTAAAATATTATTGTAGATAGGATAGGTTATCACGCACATTCCCTTCAAGGTAAAAATACTTATTATTCTTTCTCTAATTTTCCTTTAGAAGTTAAGTTATCTCTTAGACATGATAGATTTGGTTTCTATAATTATAGAAGTTGAGGTAGATTAATTTTCACTTACAACACAAGTTTTTTCTCTAGGGGTTTAGGCTTTCTTGTCCCTCCTAATTTATTTGGGTAAGGTTGGATTGTCCCTCCCTTGTATTTTTTCTTATATTAATAAAAATTTTCGGGGTTCCACCTCTATTTGTTGAAAAAAGAAGAAGATGTTTTTGCCCTTTTATGTTTTTACATTTTAGTATAAACAAATATATCGGATTATATTTTTTTATTGATTAAAATTAATCTCTTAAATTTGTTGTTTATTATAAAAATTCTCACCAAATTAATTTTTTTATTTTTTTATGAAATTTTATTTGTTAATAAATATGATTTATCTTTCTCTATGTATGAATTGTTAATATGTTTTTAAATAAATAATAAAATTCATGTGTTTTTTTAACCTTATTCTTGATATAATCAATTTTTTTAGAATAAAATTCTAAATTATTTTTATTGCACTATTTTAACTTTAATATATTTTTTACAACTTAAGTTTTTTTTAAACATATCTTTTAATTTGTACAAAGTATGGTAATGACGTATACAAAAAAGTATTGAGATAATTGATTTTATTAAAAATTCATTATCCATCTATACATATAACACCGACTATTCCTTACTAATTATTTTTAATATTCTAAATTTAATTTATTTTAAATAAGATAATATTTTAAAAAAATCACATAATAATTCAAATACATGTTTTTATATCTAATATTATTGATTGTTTTGTGTGTGGGTATGTGTCTATATATCAAATGTGCATATTTTTAAAAATTTTAAAAAGATTTATTAGTTAATTTTTATATTGATTTTTGATATATTTCTTCGATGTAGATTAATAAAAAAATTAAGATATTTTTAAATTTTTAAATTTATATTATTGTAGGTTTTTGTAGCATCTCTAACCTAGAACCTCATAGGTCGAGAATATTATTGCTATTAATCCATATTCGAAGTGCAATGAATGCAAGCTAATAAGGCACTCGTGTCTTTCCTATGACATTACTAGATATGGACTATGTTGCGGAAACATATAAATGATAGATACGTCCTATGATTTAGTCCAAAATGCACTATAAATTTTTCACATCCGATCATTTTATTTAGCTTGCTTGGACCGAACGAACTAGATCTATGACACTCGTTTCTCCAATTCCCTTTTCTATTGATCTATAGAAATTTATTTATTTATTACTCGTTATTAGATACTTAATCTCCTTTATTTACCTTAATTACTATTTATTATTATTAATTTACTTATTAATTTAGTGATCACATTTTAGTAATGGCATTAACAAATAAAGTATTAACTAAAAGAAACTAATGCTAACCATAACTAAGTTATTTCACTAATACTATTTTGTTTTAATTTTAGATAACATACCAACTATGCTTATTTATATATAAAATAACTTAATGCCATATACTAAAAAAATGACTTATTTACTTATTTACATCACATTCTCATCTATAGTTCTACTTGTTCATAGCTTTAACTATTGCATAAAATAAACCTATTATACCAAGTACATAAATTATAACACCGAGTACTAAGAAAATGATTACTTGAAGGAGGTCCATTTTAATACCGAAGCCACATCCAAAATACATATGGCACATAGATCCCTTAGTAATCGAGTCGGCGATGACCATTGTCATTATTACTCGTAATGCCTATACCATAATAAACTAGGTGAGCGACGAACTTAGTAAGTTAATTCATGCATGACCTAAATATATGCATATGAAATGCGAGATGAAAATCCAATTTCATGTCTTTTTGAAAACCCTTCTCATGATCATTCTAAGAACCCTTTTTCCATGCTTGGACGTACCTTACCAAATATTCGAAGGTATACGTCCGTACCAACTCAATCATCTTCCCTATGCAATTTTCTTATGGGGCCATCACCAATTCCCGGACGATCGAGGCTAACATAAATTTCCTCGATGAGAAATGCCATCTCCTTCTATTAGGGCTTACCCCACGTGAAGATTTTCTTTAGCCTCGGGCATTGCCTTCTCTCTCCTAACCTTAGGAGATTTTGCTTTTTCTTCATCAATTTTAAGCCTAATTAGCATGATTTAACTTTAATTACATGAAATTTCAAGTTAGAATCATTTTCCCAATTTACCCTAACTAAGAACCCTAATCCTAATTTTTATAATTATTTTAATTAAATTCAAATTGAAGCATCAAATAGAAAATTGACATGAAAATTTTTCTTATGGTGTAGGTGAGATTAACTTACTTAAATAAGTTTTAATTAGTCCTTGGAAAATTGGATTGTTTAAAATTCTTTTCTTCCTCTTTTTCTCCTAAATTCGGCCAAGCTCTTTTAAATTTCTTCTAGTGAATTTTGAACTTCCAAATTGAAATTGGGGTCTAATTAATCGATTAGCAATATCTAAAATTGGTTGGAAGTATTTTGGATGTAATTTGAGTGGAAATTTGGCAAGAGTTTGCCTTGTATTTCTCTAATTTTTTTTTCATTTTTCAGCACTCCTATTCATAGGCAATTTTAGTGGACTTCTTAACCTAATCTCCACCTTTAATTTGGATAAATCTTGGCCCTTAATTCAACTTTTAATGCCTTCTTTCACTTGTCTTAATTTTTAGCCTTTATTCCTTCTTTTAATCTAAGCCTTCCATCTAGCTTCATTAGAGCCGGTAATTTAACTAAAAGTCAAGCTTAATTAATGCTCCAAGTCGGCAAAAGATGAAAGAAAAATAATGAATTTTTTTCCTCTAATTTCTAGAGTTTTTTCATTGCCTAATCTTTTATAAATCCTCTTTTTTTACCATTATTCACTTTAAAACCTTCCTTTCAAGTTTTTTTTTAACAAATTTTTGACTCTTAAAGTTCATAAATAATTTAATTTGAAAGTTCAAACTTTTATTTTTATACAATTAAGTCTCTAATTTTATGCAATTAAGTCCTTAATCCTAAAATTCCATTCCATACCTTTCCAAACTTCAAATTGTTTTTATAATAACTTTAAACACGTCCTAAAATAATTTTATCATCATTCACATAATTTTTATACATTTATTTAGGCCTTCAAATTAATTATTTAGTGTAAAAATTACACTATTTGCTATAGAAAATATTCCTTATCTACAGAAAAATTCATCTAAATTTATTAAATATTCCTACATATCCTAAATGATTTTTCTATTCTATTTTAATAATTTTTTTACACCTTTAAAGCACTTAATTAATCTACCTCAAAAACACTATTCATGCACGATAAAGTTTAAATAAAATATTCACAAAATATCAAAAAATTCATCCAACAATATCAAATAATCCAACAACCCTCTAGCAAATATTATATAGAGATAAAATATTTCTCATGCACATTTAACATGCTTGAATTAATTATTTCACGTAAAAGTCACTATTTATGCACTAAAAAATCCATCAAATATTCATTAAGCATGAAAAACTATTTTAACTACTCTAAATATACCATCACCCTTTTAAGATCATTTCATGCTCACAAAGTATTTTTCATATGCTTTTAATATTTTTAAATTTATTAAATATCAGCTTTAGTGAGTATCGTGTATTACATCCTCCCCTCATAAAAATTTCATCCTCAAAATTCTTAGTTAAACAATTAGGATATCAACTCGTATTTCCACTTCTCATTTCCATGTTGCTTCCTCAACTTCATGGTTTCTCTATAATACTTTTACTTAAGAAACATCCTTACATCAACATAACTTCTTTTGTTGACTTTGAGCTATCTTTATTCTTAGGCGATCAATCCATGCTCGACATAACGTCAAAATCTTGAATATTCAAACCACAAGATCGACATATAAAATGCAATCTTTTGTTTCTCGGTTCACATTTTTAATTATTACATTTGATTCTAGTGACTCTCCAAATGAGAGCGTCACTTCATAAATAATATATAATATTGTAAGTGTCTCGTCTAATTACCTCGGTAATGATCGGATAACAATTGAATACGTGGTACCTAAACCTACTAATGCACATTCAATAAGGTTAGAGATCAAAACATTACCACATCTATTATTACTATACTCCTTATCTACCTTTCCCTGTGTCATTACATACATCCGTTCGAGAACTTATCGTCCTTCGTGTACTTTCTTTTTCAAACGAGTTGTTAGTCAAATGTCCTACTTCTCGAAAAAAGTAGCATACTCCCATGCGAATTAAGCACTCTCCTAGATGTGGCAGCCATATTTGGTGCAAATTGGTATACCTCGTTCTTTCATCTTATGTGGCCTCATTTTTTATCTTCCTTTCTTCTTACCAATTTGCTCATTACGGGTGAAAGGCCTTTTCTTACTAGATTGGCCATGAAAATTATTGGGCGTGCTTTCTTTTTTACCTATACTAGGAGCTACTCGTTTCCATTCCTCCCGATCTATTTCAACTCTAAGTGCTTTCCTTACCATGTCTTTGTAAGTATCTCGTAGACATTTGATCAAAGCTTCTAATTTTTTCCTTTAGTCCATAGAGGAAATGTTCCTTTTTCTTTCCTCATTTTCGGTAATAAAGGTGGCATAGCAACGAACCATGTTCAAACTTACGAATATATTTTGTTATCGATATATCCCCTTGGGCCCAAGTTTCGAAAAGTTTTAAAATTAAAATTTAAAAAAATTTTGATAAATTTATAAAATGAAAAAAACCATAGATTTATAATTTTTTTTTATGAATGAAATGTGTTTCATTAGTATGCCATGTGTTAATATGATTAAAGCATGGATGAATGGTATGGATGAATCAACCTAGTTTTATGGAATGAATATTTGTAATTTTTGGACAAATAAGACTTACATGCCATGCCTTCTCTTATACTTTATTGTATTTCTCTTCTCATTTTACTCCCTTCGAATGTAACTCGAGGTTTCTTATTCAAATAAATGTAAAAGTAGAAGATAGAAATTATAATAGATATAAGGAGAAGATTCCAAGAAATGAAGAAATTCTTGAAGAATTTGTAATAATGTTTCATCTAGAAATTTGACTTACTACTCTCCTTATGGCTTGAAAGGGCTAATACTCGAGATCCATTATCATTTATCGGTCTTTTGTGTCATGCATGGGATGTATATATGTTATGCGATTAATATTAGTATGCATGTTAAGAATAATGTGATTATTGATTAGTATACATTCTAGGATGAGACCAATCAAATTAAATCCTTCAAATAAAATATTAACTTAATTGTCTTCCAACATTATGAGAAGGGAACTCTCTTAGTCGTTGTTGGCGTATTGAGACAACTTAAGGTCACATCTTCCTCAAAGAAAATAAATCATGGGCCATGCAATATCCTCGAATGTTGGGTCCGACTTAAATGAGTTGTTGGGTTTGTTGAGATAATTCAAGGTTTAATAAACTTATAGGCAAGGATTAGTATTCATATAAGATATAATATGATAAGGAGTTATCATGCTAATGAGATTAGGAATTACATTGGATGTAATTGGTAAAGAGTTACCTACCTAATCCTTCATGTATAGCTTATTGAGATAACTCAAGGTTAATGCATGTTAGAGGATGAGATCCTAATCCACTAAAAAAATGAATAAAAAATTTTTTTCGAGTCCTATATTAAAGGTTATAGAACTTAAAGAAAATAGTAAGAGCTAACATAGATTTTACTTCTTTGATTTATATATTTTTAATTTTATGTAATTTAATTAACCAAAGCATATGTTTTTCTATCTTGTCGGATTACACAGTATGACTAGCAACACATCAATACGATCGATAATTGATGGAAGTAATGCCTTCAATGACATAAAATTTCTGATGGGGAAATGAATTTGAGGATAGTCCTCCAACATGAGAAAATTCTTCTATACAATAAAGAAAGCTCTCCCAGTTGAGCCTCCATAAGATCAAGTTGAAACTCATATAGCATGGATCAAACATAGAGATGATGTGAACACTGCTTGGAGTATCATTTTTGGTGCTATGATGTTGAAGCATAGGCACCAACATAGAAGCTCATAAGCTTTTAAGATCATAGCAAAGCTTAAAAGCTTATTTGAGGAGAGTATTAGGCATGAGCGCTATGAGATAACAAGAAAACTATTTAAAGCTAGAATGGATGAGGGATCCAACATCGAAAAGCATGTCACTAAAATGATAGGCTATATCAATAGATTGGATGAGCTTGAAGTTTGAATGGATACTGAATTATTCATTGACCTAGTATTGCAATTGTTACCCAATAACTATGGATAATTCATCATGGACTTTAACATGATACATATGAAAAAGATTTTTGGAGAGTTGTTGTCCATGGTAAGAGAAGCTCAGCCTAAAATTAACAAAAAGAATAAGAATTCGATGGTTAATAAGAAAAAATGTGTAGTCAAGGGCCAAAAAAAAAAAAAAAAAGAGCTCGAAGAAGAAGTCTTCAACTACACCTTCCGGAGGAATGAAAAAGCCTAGGCTCAAAATAGCTCAAAGGATGCATTCTACTTTCATTGCATTAAGAAAAGGCATTGGAAGTGTAACTATAAGAAGTACCTAGAAGGGGTACAAAAGAAGAGTTCTACCACCACCTTAGGTATTTATGTTATTAAAGCTAATTTTCTTATTTCTAAATTCCAACCCATAGGCATATGATACTATATGTGATGCTTACATTTTTAAAATGTATAGGAGCTTAGAAAAGAAAGAAAAATAGCTTCAAGGGAGATGACCTACATGACTACAATGGATCAAGTGTTGGACAATTAGATGTAGATATTTATGAGCTAGCACTACCATGTAGGAATGTGCTAAGACTCAATTACTATTATTAGTAGAGATTAAAGGTGATATTTTTATTTCTTGTTTTGAACAAGTATTTTATTTTTTTTAAGAATAATGGTTATTTTTAAAGATGAGTTTTATGAAAATATATTGATAATAAATATGTTTTGAACATAACTTTAATGTATGTAACATAAATACTAAAAGACTCAAATGATCTAAAACAACATAAATTTATAGCAACATCAACTTAGTCATATAAACGAGAATCTCATATCCAATATACATATAAATAGATATCTAGAATCATTTGATAATGTCTAGGAAATCTTGTTTACTTGGCAAATAGACTTGAATCCACTTTTATTTGAAAAGGAGAAAGAGCTACTAATTAATAAAGGCCCTACACATAGAGATGTATATGGGTCCACGTTCACCCTAGCAAGAGGAGAACATACTTGTCACATAACCTTTAATGATAGTAGATCGTGTTTTTTTTTATAAGACATAAGTCTAAAGCATTTGAAAGGTTCAAAAGTTTAGAATTAAAAGTCAAGTGATGAACTAACAAAAGTGTTAAGGCCTTTCAATTAGATCGAGGTGATGAGTACTTGAATGCTAAAATTTTAGATCACCTAAAAGAGAATGAGATCTCTATGGATATCACATATAAGACATGGTCGATCCATAATGAGTCGAATCAATATCCCTGTTTTGTTTTAGGATAAATACACCTTACCGCAACCTTTATATTGAATTGAGTTCCAATTAAATCTATTTAAATAGACCTCATATGAGATATGAAAAGGAAAGAAAATGAATTCATCTTTCCTTAAGATTTGAGACTATAAAGTATATGTCAAAAAGTTTGACAAAGACAAAGTAAAGCCTAAAATCAATAAAGTGCTAATTTGTGAGATATCCAAAGCAAATAAAAGGATATTAATGTCTTACAACTAGAAAAAAAGTGTTGTTCATGACTAGGCATGTTATATTCATTAGAAAGGAATTTATGGATGCTAGAAACAGTGAGAGTAAATTTGAACTCAATAAGAGTCAAGTAGACTCACAAATTGACACTTTATTAAAGGAACCCTACGTAGAATGGTTACAAAGTGTTATAACTATCCCACAAATAAAAAAACAAGAACTTCATAAGTTTAAAAGAAAATTTTCAAAAGACAAAAGGATATGATCTTCCGATCTCCACGCATGGTGATGTGAGCCCTAAAAGGGATGACAAAGCTAATACATATGAAATGAGAATGCTAGACATTGATACCTAGAAAAGGCAAATGAAAATGATGTGTAGATGACATAACTCGATAGTTCTCAAGAATATACAAATAAGATTTGCAAAATGCAAAAGTCCATTTATGGATTTGAGCATGCCACTAGGAATAAGATTCGACGTTTTAATAAAAAAATGAAAGAGTTTAATTATTCACCAAAAAAAAAATGAAACTTGTGTATTTAAGAAGTTAGTAGGAGCCTACTACTCATGGTTATTCAACATGAAAAATTAAATAAAATACTCCTCGACTATAATATTATCTTGTTACAAACTATAAAAGATTAAGATATCTAAAAGTAATTTTCTAAGTATAACACAAGAGAGCAACTTACAATTTAAAAGTGTAGATATATAAAGATAGATCACTTGGAATGTAAGGAGTCTCCCAAGGTGGATACAATAACATGATACTAAAATGTTTAATATGAAAAATATATATATAAAAAAAGATTTATTCTAATGTCATATAGCTTGATAGCCGATAATAAAGGATCCATAGCGCAAGCTAAGGAACCAAGGTCTCATCAACGATCTAAACATGTACTCGCATCACTACCACTTGGATTATAGAGATAAACAATCATGGTAACCTAAGGATAGAAAAGGTCCACACTAATGGCAACATAGATCATCCCTTGGCTAAAGCATTTATCATAGCTGAAACATGAGATCCTTATTCGATCATCGAAATTAAGGGACATAGATGGTTGGCTCTAAGTGCAAGTTGGAGATTGTTAGTATAGGTGCCTAGGATCCAATTACGTATGGATGGGCTTAAGTTATTGTATTATTAAATCAATTATTTTAATAATAATAAAAGACGTCTTTCTATTAATTCTTATCTTTTTATGTTTGTTAATTCAGTAGAATTAGATAGAAGTCCTTATGATATGCATTTGCAATAGTGATTGATCAAAAGATATGAGACAAACAATAATGCATAGAAACGATATCATTAAACATCCCAAGTCATAGCATTGTCAAAAATAGACGTTGAATATATATGGATAAACTTGTGAGTGTTATACTTATGCTATATGATAGCAATAAGAGATCTCACACCCATGGTGATGCCAAAGCAAGTACTTAGGTGATCTATGTTAGAGAACATATCATTAGACTTAACTCACCATGAGAACCCAATTAATTTAGTCTATGGGAATCTCATACGAGATAGTTATAAGCTGGTCTTTAGACTTGAAGTTATCATGATTATCTCATTAGAGGATTTATATACTTTGACACTCGTTTTAATGGACCCATTAAAGGGTTACACGTGGCAATTCGTTGGGTGCATTAGGAATCTAATAGAGGTAGGTGTATGACTAAGATAGGACATGTCATTCCTTGTATGCTAAAAGAGTTATCACATTATACTTTGATTAATGTCTGCTATGCTCAAGAAATATATGGTTATAGTAGGAGTACACCAATAGAGCATAGTTGCTTTACTCTAAGAGCTAAAATATTTGAAAATCAAAGAAAACTTGTGTGATCATAATCAAATAAGACTTATAACCAAGTTTGAGATCATACTATGATAAGTTGACATGAGGACTGAATTATATGATAACCATACTCGTGAAAGATAATAATGGATTAATTAATCCTCTTAGAGAATTTCATAGTCATGATGCTTTACTTGGAGGCTAATCTTGATTTATGTATCCGGAGATAAAAGAAGAGTCTTTTGTTCTTGATACATTGCCAACATATCTAGAAGCATATTGAGTCACATGCTTAAGTTTAAGCATTCACATGATTAAAGAGAAGCAAAGATATTGAAAAAAGTTTTCAATTCTAAAATTTTCCTATTTTGGAAAAAGGTTTCCTAAAATGAAAAGTTTCCTATTTTAGAAATCAGTTTCCTAATTTAGAAGTTGGTTCCAAATTTAGAAGTAAATAACCTAAAATATAAATAAGTTTCCTAATTTAGGTAATTCTCTATTCATTGCTTTAATTCATGTATATATAGTTAGTTGATTCAACAGAGATGATCTTGGGCCCTTTAGATAAAGGAAATTTTATTTATTTATTTTGCACCTCCTAGGATGCATTATCCTTCGATATACATGAATTACCAATAAATTAGGCAAATATCAATAACTATCAATTCAAGTACTTGATGGAATTTATCAAAACAAATTCCTTTCTACATAACCAAGCACAATTTAATCACAAAACACATGAATTCATGCTTAAACATTACAATAAACATTAATTCACCCAAATTTCTATATTTTAAGCAATTAATCCCTTTTAGTTGAATTATTCATATTGCCTAATTAGAGTGAATTTTTCCATTTAAACATCCACACACATATTAATTTATTTCTTTAACCATTAAAACATAATCAAAGTTCAATTAATTCACTTATCATTATTTTTAGGGTTTGGCCGAATTCACCTTTTAAGAAAATCAATATCTATTTTCCAAATAAACTTAAATAATCACACCCAATTCTTCGATTAAACTTATAATCAACCCCTTTTACGTTAATTAAACCAATCAAACCAATGATCCAAATTTCTTAGTAATGATCGAAATTTCCATTAAGGTAACCAACATCCAAATTTTCATTCCAACATATTTAAACACACTTAATCCACCTAATGAACACTTAATTAACACAAATCATACAAACTAACATTTTTTACCAATTTCTAGGATTTGGCCATCTTTACCCTTAAATCAATCAACCTCAATTCTTGAATTCAACCTTAATTTAACCTTCCAACATCATAATCCATCCATCAAAAGTATGACTTCACAACCAATTCAATAAAAAAACCAAACTCAATGTAGATTGAATAATTAAGCATAAAGTTCACATCCTTTAAAACTTAATAACATCACATATCAAACATCAAAATAAGAATTTCTTATGATGTAGTGAGGACTACACTTGATTTAAGCTCGATAATTTTTCGACCTTAGAAGCTTGAATTTCCTCCTATTTTTCTTCCTCCTAGTTTCGACCAAAATGGTTCTTTTTCCTCCTTATTTATTCAACTTTATAAGGTGATTTTAGAAAGATTTTGGGATGTGATTAGGGTGGTGGTTTAGGTGTTTTTAGGTGGTGATTTGCCTCAGTTTTTCTTGAATTTGGGTTGTTTTCTCTTTTTTTCTTAGGTTTTCACTTGACCATTAACCTTCTCTTCTTCCTTTTTGGTTGAATTTATAGGGGTAGAATTTCCTTAGGATGTTATCAAGTGTTGCACACTTGATTTAATCATTTCACTTCCTTCTTCAAATGAATTTTTCTAGAGTTTTCTCCACTTCTCTACCATTTTCTTCCTTGATTTTTTCTCTTTTCTTTCCCTCACATGGCCAAAAAAGTTTTACCTTCTTTAACCCCCTTTTCCTTTGTTCAATTTTGGTTGGAAACCACCAATTCCAACTAAATTATTTGGTCCCTTAATTTGATAAAATTTACATTCTAATCCCTAAAATTTTACTTATTCCAATTCATTCCTTACATTCTAGTCCCTAAATGTTTAATTTTCCTCAATTAAGCCCTTAATCTAGGTTTTATAGTAGTCACTTATTTTTTTATTATTTCAATCAAATATCAAAATTTTTAATTGTTGCAATTACATCCCTAAGATTTTGTAATTACACTCCTAGGTTATTACATAATCACAAAAATTAATATTATAAACTCATTAATTCAAGCATTAAATAAGTCATTTTTCTTTCTTAATATTTAAACATGCTTTAATGTATTTTCTATGTAAGCATAAGTTACTAATTCATACTTTAGATAAATATTCATTTATTAATTAAATAAATTATTCATACAAATATATATACATTTAAAGAGGTTTTACGTCGTGGGTATTGCACATTCTAACACAAGAATGTCTCCTCCTTCACCATGGTCGAAAGTTTTGGCGTTCTATCTTTTAATTATATGTTTTGTTTATTTAATTCTCATATGAATTGGATTATTATTATCCGGGTTTATTTGATGTTTTTGACTTGGGATAAATTATTAAGTCCTCACTAATTAATTATTTTCTAAATTATAGGGAGTGATCGAATGTTATAAGGATCAAGAATCCCTTTTTTTTGTGAATTTCTATCTTTTAGGAAAAAATTTTAATGAGTTATTGTAATATGTGGATCTATAATTAATTATGGTAATGAAAAACACATTCATGATGTCTTTTATTCCGTTGACATTGGTCAAAATCTTCCGATGTGGGACAAATGATGAGAAAAGGTTATAAATTAATTTTTAATGATGATAGATGTGAAATTTTTTATAAGAAAGTGAATCAAAAGATTGCAGTAGTGAAAATGGGTTTCAACAACATTTTTTCTTTGAGTCTAAAATCACTACAAAATGTTACATTTAGAAGTGAGCATGTAGATGAGTCTTATTTGTGGCATTTGAGATATGGTCACTTGAATTTCAATGGCATGTAATTGTTGAAATAGAAGAACTTGGTAGTTGGTCTTCCTTTAGTTCAAAACAAGACTGGAGTTTGTGAAGGCTGCATATATGGGAAGATGCATTGCTTTTCTTTTCCGAAACAACATGGAGAGCAAATGAACCATTGGAACTAGTACATGTTGATATTTGTGGATCTACTTGTATTCCATCTATGAGCAATAAAAGACTCGTTTTTTCTCTTTGTTGATGACTACACAAAATTAATATGGGTGTATTTTCTTGAAAGAAAATCGGATGCCTTCTCTATTTTTCTATAGTACAAAGCTCTTACGGAAAGATAAAGTGGTTGTCAAATGAAAACTTTGAGAATTGATTATGAAGGAGAGTTCATATACGAGCCTTTTCTTGATTATTATAAGGAGAAAGGAATTCAAAGGCAACTTATAGTGACGAGATGGCAAGAAGCATGCTTAAAGGTAAAAGCCTTCCTAATAAATTTTAGGTCGAAGCTATCAATACAACAATCTATATTCTTAATCATTCTTTAACAAAAACAATTCGTAATCAAACTCGATTTGAAGTTTGGCACAACCACAAACCAATAGTTAGCTAGCTCAAATTTTTTAGCTACACTCGCTTATGCACTTGTTTCTTCCCAATGCAAAGACAAATTTGATGACAAAGGTGAAAAACATATCTTCATTAGCTACATTGATGAATCTAAAGGGTTTTGGCTTTTTAATCCTCAAAAGGATCAGTTGTTACTCTCAAAGGATGTTATTTTTTATGAGTTAACGAGTATGGAAATAGGAAAAAGATGTCAAACAAGTACCTATAACTTTTGAATTTATTGAAGCTATAAGTCAACCAAGCGATTCAATTTAGCTTCTCAAAATAGAGTCATCACGACTTTCCAAGATGAAGTCGGCACACCAAAGGCTAATCCTCTAAATGATAATTTAGATTCATACTCACCACTAAGAAGATATAGATCTTTGATTGATATTTATGATTCTTGTAATGTTGCTTTCTTTCCTGGTGAGCCATAGTGTTTTGAAGATGTTACAACAAAGGAAGTATGGAGAAAGGTCGTGAATGTTGAAATGGAAAGCATTGAGAAAAACAAGACTTAAGATTTAGTGGATCTACTAATAAGAAAGAAAGTAGTTGGCCCGAAATGGGTCTACAAGGTTAAGCACAATGAAAATGGAAGTATACAAAAGCATAAAGAAAGACTTATTGCTAAAGGCTACTCACAGCGAAGATATAGTAGACTTTAGAAAAACATTGGCACTTGTTCCAAGGATGGAAACTATCAAAATAGTTCTTGCTTTCACAAGCATAATTACAATTGCAAGTTTTTCAACTTGATGTCAAGTTAGCTTTTCTTAATGGAGATTTGGAAGAAGAAGTTTATGTTGAACAACCTCAAGGTTATGAAGTGAAAGAAAAAGAAGAAAAGTTTTATCGACTTCACAAGGCTCCTTATGGCTTAAAACAAGCTCCAAGAGCACGGAACAATAAGATAGACTCATATTTTCATCAAAATGGTTTTGACAAGAGTCCGTCCGAAGCATCACTTTATGTGAAGAAAAAAAGAGCGACTTTCTAGTGGTTTGTCTCGTGTAGATGACCGGATATATACGAGCACTAATACTGAAATGGTTAAAGAATTCAAGAATGTGATGATGAAAAAATATAAGATAATAGATTTAGGACTTATAAATTATTTCCATGGAATATAGGTGAAACAAATAAAAGAAGAGATATTCATATCTCAAGAAAAGTATGTTACAGATTTGCTTAAAAAATTTGACATGGCAAATAGCAAACTAGTTGTAACTCCTAAAGGTAATGAGAAATTGCAGCAAGATGACGGTGCAAAGAAGGTTGATTCAAAGATTTTTTAAAGCCTTGTTGGTTCCTTTATTTATCTCACAAATACAAGGCCATATATAGTCTATTCTTTGAGTCTAATTTCTTGACTCATAGAAGAACCAAGTAAAATTCATTTTGCGATGGCAAAAAGGATCCTTTGTTAACTACAAGGTACGAAGAACTTAAGGATTAAATATAAGAAGGAAGAAGATACCAAACTGATTGGTTTTACCGATAGTGATTAGGTAGGAAGTCTTGATGATAGAAAAAGCACTTCGGGATATATTTTTTGCTTGGGCTCGAATGTGATTTCATGGAGTTCAAGGAAGCAAAATTCAGTCGCATTGTCATCGGTAAAAGTTGAATATATTGTAGCAAATGAAGCAACATGTGAAGCAATTTGGTTAAGGCGAATTCTTTTTTATTTGTAGCAAAAGTTTTGAGGACCTATTGTGATTTTATGTGACAATATGTCGGTCATTGCAATGACAAAGAATCTTGTTTTCATGCAAGATCAAAGCACATTGAATTGCATCATCACTTCATTTGTGACATGATTAACAAGAAGGAGCTTTACCTGGACTTCATCGAGTACAAATGATCAACCAACGAGATGTTCTCACCAAAGTAGTATCTTTCGAGAAATTTCAACAATTCAAGAATTTTTTAAAAATTTCGAATTAAGAGGGAGTGTTACAAAATAGTTTGTAATTTTTAGTATCAAGTTTAATTGAGTCAAAGTCTCTTTGTGTTTTCTAGAGTTTTGGAATGTGCAGTGCTTTGTTAACTTCTATGTCTCTTTGGTTCTCAATCAAACATTTAAGGTCAATATACTATATAAAAAAGGTCTGTAACAAATAATATAGGAGTAAGGTATTGAGCTGCAACTCTACCTAAGTATTTTCATCAAAATCCTTTTTTCTCTTTTAGCTTCCGCATATTTTCCAACAAATTAAACCTTTACATTTTTAACGTTACCTAATTTTTTTCTTAGGTTCAAATGGATGGTTATGCTGTCAGTTTTCGTGCTCCTGGTACAGCGTATTTCTTAACTATTTCAGTGTTTTCTATTTAATAAGGAGTATATTTTACTTATTTCTAAATGTTACTAATTAAACTTGTTTGCATCCACCTTATACATCCAATATATTGCTAAAGTTAAAATCTAAACTATGAATTTGGTCAATCTATCAACTTAAGTTTTCTTTCCATATATGGTGAACTCTTGAAACTGGATGCAGTTGAGACAGGAGAGAAAAGCCATTTGGATTATCGGCTTCTTGTTTCTGTGTGCACGACATCTATTATTCGGAAGCCGGGGGCATTCTCTCTCCCACAGAAACATATTCTTGTTGTGCTGATGGTGATTTTGTTTAAGCCCTTCTCTTTGTGCCCTGTGTTAATTAAGCACGACTGAGAACCTCCCGCAGAAGTTGAAAACCATTAAGTTTTTCTGCTCCAACTGGAACTTAATTTATATGTTTTTTCAACCTAGAACCATTAGATCCATTGATATGATGTTGCCTGAGCCCTGAAGTGTGTAAAAAAATTGAATCATTTCTGTTTCTTTTTAAATATAGTGAGAAGTAGCTCCTCCCTATTTTGTTTTTCAAAAAAAAAAAAAAAAACAACTGATTAGTTAAGCATTTATAATATGCCACATGCTCAGGCAAAGCTCTGACTCAAAATCGCAGGCTATATATTTTAGTTTGAAATGAAAAACAAAAACAAAAGAAAAAGTGGAACATGCCCAGTCCATGAGCCATACGAGGATGAAAAAGGAGAAGTCGAGAAGAAGCCATGCAGAGATGAAAGGGTATATTCTATGCTTCCTCCTTTAGATTCCATTTCTTTAGTGGACGAGGGAACATTTGTGATGGCATTTGAGTTGGGCAGCATGTTGAATTTTTCTTTGCCATAACCAATATACCTTTTCTTTTTCTTTTTAAGCGGAACAAATAAATTCTGCATTCTAATGCAAACTATATATATAATTTATTAGCAACATTGTTGCTTTAGACCCCTTAATATATATAATATTAAGATCAAAATCTCTTTTTAATAAAGTCACTTTCACTGAATAAAAAAATGAAAATCTTGCAAGATGATACGATACGAAAGAATACACAGAATATATATATATATGCATGTTAATTTAAAATTTCTCATATGCATCCAAAATTTAGAGGAATTTTCTTTTGACTTTACATAAAACAAAAAGGAGAAATTTTAGTCATATCTACTTGAGAAAAAGAAAATGAAACTTTAAATCAATTCACCGAAAGTTGAGAGTTAGGGGTTGGCTCTTTGTATATGGATGGAATAATGTTAGTACTCTTCCACTATGGGATACCGTTTTCTTTCAATAACGCACTAATTAATGCAACGAATCTTTGTCAACTAAATTTCACTTTTATGGTGTACAAGACCAGTTGCATTTCTTTAAGCGATGAAATACATT
Organism: Dovyalis caffra; assembly: GCA_963924115.1. NCBI lineage: Eukaryota > Viridiplantae > Streptophyta > Magnoliopsida > Malpighiales > Salicaceae > Dovyalis > Dovyalis caffra. The sequence continues at coordinate 1,873,680 of CAWUPB010000351.1, forward strand.
ATTTTTTATTATTTAAGCATCTTTCAAGTGCTCTAACTGGAACATAGTTGTTGTAACCTACTTTTTGTCTCCTTATTTAAAAAAAAAATTAATTTAAAAAATTTCAAGAAAAATTAAACATTTCTCTTAATTTATTCAGATTTTTAAGAATTCAAAATTTTTATGAATTTTCATGATTTTTATTATTTTTAAATTTCAAGTGAGACAAGCTAAGCATAAAAACCAAAGGAAAAAAAAATCAATGAACAAAAAAATCAATAAAAATGGGTTTTATGCATATCAAGACCCCAAACAATTCGAATTTTTTTATTGAAACTCTAAATTTTTTTCTATCTAATTTAAGTGTTATACTTTTTTTCAAACTCTAATGTGCCATGTAAGCACATGTGGTAAGACCTACCCAATGAAAGATTGACATGTGGCAAAGCAAACCCAATTTGATTTTAAACGAAAATTAAAAAAATTCTAATAGATTTTTAATTATTTAAATAATAATAAATCTAAAAATAAGTTATGAAAATACCAATCTACCCTTGCTCACTAAACCCAAAAAAACCCCCAAATTCCCTCCTCTACCCATTCGTTTCAATTTTTTCTACTTGTTACTTCTCTGTTTCCTCCGATTGCAATTAACCCCAATTTCTCCTTCTCTTTTCCCAATTTCACAAAACCTAACCCTAATCCTCATTCCCTCTCATTCTACTTTTCCAATTTCACAAAACCCAAACTCTAATCCTCATTCCCCATCATTCTCGAATCCGTATTTTCCTAATTATAAACCATAATTCTCATTCCCCCTTAACCTTTCCTCTTTCTTTCTCCTTCGTTATGTTTTCTAACTTAATTCCCAAATTATGATTCCAGAATAGAATGACTTTATCATCGACATCCTCTTCCTCTTTTAAGCATTTATCGATTTGTGCTCTCGGTGATGAAGAATTACATCGAATGAGAAAGAACCTACAATTTCATGTTACTCGTGACATGAAAACAAGTAAGGCAATGTCTTGGAGTGATGACCACCTAGGTGTTAAGTATTATGTTTGCGCACTTCGATTCAAAGCTAAAGGTAGAAAAGATGTTGGGTGCAATTTTAAAGTGTGGTTCTAAGATGAGTTAGATGGTAGAGCTAAAGATATTATTTTGGGTATGCGAAATTGCCAACAAGAAATACATGCTGAGAAATCAAGATTGATTTCGGAGAATGTTAGATTGAATGAAAAAATTACTATGTTAAGAAGTGAGAATAAAGAATTATTGATTGAATTAGAGACTATAGGAATTAAGGACAATGCTTACAATAAGCAAAAATAGAAGGAGAACTGGAGATTGAAGATCCGAAGTTGAGTTGTATTGATTTAATATTGTTTAAACTTATAATTAGTAGAGTTCTTAAGCTATTTTGTACAATGATTGTCATTGTTATTGTAAAATTCCAAGTTTGATTATGTGAAATGGATAACAATTCATTGCCTTATGAATGTATTTTGAAAAGTAGTACCGTAGGTTTTAGATAGAGGGAAGGATGGAACTCTATTTGTATTTTAAGGATGTTTGACTAAAGTTGGTGTTATTATAGCTAAAGCTCTTTCTTCATGTCATTGCCTTTTGCCTTTATACATCTCAACTATGTCAATGGTCAGCTACAAGTAATTCATTGTATGAGAAAAAAACCTCAAGCAGGTTTCCTTTAAGGCTAGAACTCTTTATATCTTGAAGCTCTTTCTCTACATCCTTTCTTGCTTTTGCACGGGCAAGGAAAATAACATATCATTTCTCTTTTTCTCTAGTTTTTTTTTTTTAGTCACTGTATGATTATATAGAAGTTCATAGTATGCAAGTTTGTATTTTCACATTCCCTTTGTGTATAATAATGTCTCATTTTCTTATCCATATAATGAAATGGACAATAACACCGATTGTGTAGCTTGGAAATAACAATCATTTCTCCTTTCTTGACAATACAACCGAGAGAACTCTAGCTTAGAGCATGATTTAGAATTTCATATCATCTAAATAATTTTGGATCTTACATATGTATTCTAGAACATCATCAGCTGAAAATATTACATTTCAATATCAACTCATTACATATTGCATGTTCTTTAGCAACATCTAAAAAGTTATGACATATTACACGTCCTTTAACAACATCCAAAAAGTTAATAACACTAAGCTAATATTAGATGCTCTTTTTTCATAACACTTGCTCTTGTGATCTGTCTTGCCTTAGGAGTTTGATCTAGTCACCATCTTCCTTTTTCAAAACTTTTAGCAACCTTCTCCTTGCTATTCTGTCATGTTCTACCAGCATCATTCTTTTTCATCTTTTGACTTTGTACATCCTCTCCTCCTTCTCAATGCCCTAGTTATTCATAGGTCCATCATCATTTTTTTCATTTTCAAAGATGCAAATCCAATCTTTTGTTTTCCCTTTCTCTAAAAGCAAATTAAACAATTCCAAATAAACAAATAATTGGTTCCACCGTAATAGAACCAATTCCACAACCAATTTGATTTCCAATTAAAAAAATAAAATTATCACTTATACCCGACCAATGGTGACGGGTTCTACCATAACAAAACTAATTCCATTAGAAGCGACCTCAACATTCGACTTTCATTTGCTCTAATACCAAATAAACAAACAAATATAAACAATGCTTGGAATTAAATTGAGGCAAAAAGCTGTAAAAACTTAGAAAAATGATTATTTGTACCCGATCAATAGTGATAGATTTCACCATAACGAAGTAATTCTAGAAACAAGTCCACCAACCGTCTCCTTTTCCTTACCCTTGTTACTCACAAACATATCGTCGTTCCTTTTCCTCTTATCGGATGAAGCAGCTCCGACCTTCTATTTTTCCTTCCTCTAATACCATAAACAATGCACCATAATTAAATTGAAGCAAAAATATAGTAAAAATAATCATTTTTACTCGATCGCTTATGACGAGTTCTCTTATAACAAAACCAAAGTCTAAAACAGGATGAATTGGACCTCTTCAACCTCAACATTAGCTAGTCCGAGTAGATGCAATACCACCATCATCAACCTTCACATGATAGTGACAAATGTAAACTAAAAAAACATAAACACAAATACATAAATACACAAACACAAGCAAGTTCAACAACTAAAAATACTAATCATCTTATTCTTGAGATTCTTAGGACATGTCATCCTCCTTCCTCTTTTTGACATTTTAGTTCAACTAGATCATTTTCATGATTCTAAACATCTCTTCTTCTTTTTCCTTCTAGGTTGTTTCACTATCTTTGGAGGCAGTACCTCTGCTTTTTATGTCTTAGGCCAATATTTTTCACAATTTGTTGGCTTAATTGATATTTGGTATATAGATAAGAACATGTTCTTGCAATACTAATGGCCAACATAATTATCAAAATTCCACTTTCTAGCTAAACAAACAACTATAGCATATGGACATGGTATCCTATTCATCTCAAAAAAACCTATAAGTACATGTTTTCCTCTCCATATGCACTCGTATATTTATTATTAAAATTATATATGGTTATGTCCTTATTCTCATCATCACCATTATGCACTACTTTAAACTTTGAACTTAGATCTCTAAATTCTTCAATCTTTTCCCAAATCTTAGGCCCAAAATTCCCATTATACCTAAATACAAAAAATCTCTTAGCAATAGTTCTTTTCATAACAAAAATCGTAATCTTCTCTAACAATGACACAATACTTTTATGTCTTGCTTATAAAATAAATCCATTCCATGTTTCACATAGGTCATTATCAATTGCATCGGATTTAACATATATTTGAAAGTAAGCCTTACATTATTTTTGTGGATATTCTTTCATGAAATCTTCAAGTGTTGCCTTGCTATACTTTCCCAACTCGCTCAAGATTTTCTTCTAAATCTAGTATGGTACTTGATTTTGCACAAATCCAACATCTTCACCATTATGAGCCTTCCCCCATTTAGCATAAATATGTCCGGCACACCACCTATATTCTACTCTAGGTACTAGTTCTTTTAGAGCAAGCACATACTCCCCGTAAACATAAATAATTAATTAGATTAAGAAGATTACTTGAAATTAAAGAAATACCAATAAACCATGTATATTTACTAACCTTTTGCCTTTCCGTTGTGAAACTCTATCCATATCCATTTTCATATGGAATCCCAACATCTTCCATCAAAAGTTGGATGCATCGTATCCATTTATCTTTATTTTCCCACTTCACAACAACTCAACACAAAGGATATATTTGATTTTTTATATCCCCGCCAACAGCTAACAACACTTCCCCTTTTAATTGACCCTTTAAGAATGCACTATCTAACCTTATAATTAGCTCGCACCCTACCTTAAAGCCTTCTTTTATATCATAAAAATACACAAAAATTCTTTTAAACCCGTTTAAACCGTCCTTATCCTCTTTTGTTTCAAAAATGACAATATTATTGTCATTACATCTTCTCAACTCGGTTGCATAATCTTCAAGCCGCCTAAACTCATCCTTCATTTCTCTAGAATAAATCAAATACATCAAATCCTTTACATGTTTAGCATGTGATAATGTAATTTGCACTTTCATATCAAACATATTGTTTTTTATAGTCTTATGCAGTTTCTTAGTTAATGCGGTTCTTCCAAGGTTCTTCATAAACTACTCAATAATATATCTATAAGTAACCTTGGAATTTATGGATGACCAATCACGTATGCGTTGCGTATCATATGTCTTCACCATCCAGCTTTTTATCCTTCCATCAATAAAAACTAGGAACTTCTAAGGACAAAGGTCATTTTTGTAAACAACTTTATATCTATGTTTGTCATTCCTAATCGGCTTCAAATCTCTCCTACTACCGATGGCACACTTAATCATAGCAGATTCGACTTTCTTCTTTTTCTTAAAAATCATACGAAGCCGAAAATAAGGAGGATCTAAAGTTAGGTCAAACCTCACCGATCTGCTTCCTTTTTTATGCCTAACTCTTCATCACTTGTTGCTATAATAGCCATCATCCCCTTCATCAAAATTATAATACTCCTTATTCAATTCTTTTTCTAGTTATTTCAACTCTTCTATTAATTTTCTTCCCTCCTCATTCCCTTTCATGTTTCCTTCTAAATTTTCTTCCACATTTTCCTTTAAGTTTCCCTTTACATTTTTCCCTAAGCTTCCCTCCATATTTTTTTCCTAAGTTTTCCCTCACATTTCCATCTAAGTTTCCCTTTAAATTTCCATCTAAGTTACCCTCCAAATTTCCATCTAAGTTTTCCTCCAAAATGACCTTACTTTTACCAACCGACACTAACTTTATCTTTTTCAAACCTTCTCTAATTTCTCTAGCTTCTTCATCATCCGACACCCACTGTACATCCACCTAATATTTGACATCATCATCCGGATCATCATCAACATCTAAATCATGGACCACCCCACTCTCTTTATTGACATTCCCACTCGCCTACCATACTTTTTATTTAAAGTCCCACTACCCACCACACACGTTTTATTTAAAGTCGCACTACCCTCCACATACACTTTATTTAAAGTCTCACTATCCTTAACTATTCCCACATACTTAACGTACACATATTGACCTACATTGACACTCGCTACCTTCACCAATATTAGCAACACCATGGTCACCTACAAGGACAGTGCTACCCATAACACTACCTATATATATATATATATATATATATATATATATACACACACTTCTTATCTAGAACTATCCTCACCAACCCACCACTCATGTTCATTTAGTCCTAGCCTTTTACATACGAGCTTTTTGATTATCATAACCAATCAATGGGTGGATCGAATCACTTTTCTCATAATATATGTCAACCACCAACCCTTTACATAACATATTAAACATATACAAACAACTTTTATCATTATTAACTTCTACGAGAATTCATTCAAAATTCAATTTAGAGTTTAACTTCCTATAATAAATAGCCTTGAATTTTTCATATCCATAATCCTTAGCATTTTCTAAAATCCCTCAAAATTGTATTAAATCGGGATCTATATTACTTTTTTCAATAACCTTAACTTCACTTAAAAATAAACTTTTCCTTTTCCTCTTTTGTAATTTAACCCCAAAGTGAAGCCTTAATATTGACATTGAAAGTCCTACAGTCTTTGAGGATACATAAAGGAAAAAGTAAAAAAGCACACTATCAAAGACAAAGATAAAGGAAAATGCAAATTTCAAACAATGAACAAGTATAAAATGAAACCCATACGAACACAAACGATAACCATCAAACAAATCCGTATTCAAAAATTAAAATTGTTCCCTAAACTGTAGATAAAATTGTGGCCTAAACTATAGACAAAAATTTTAAAGACCACAAATCCATATTTAAATAATAAATAAACATAACAAAATATTAAACCCCATACAATAACAACCTATTTTGACAAAACCCATAATAAAATTCCACCTAATATATAGAAGTATAAAAAAAAAATTACTTACCATGTTTCTAAATTCGTAATTTGTTTTAATCAAAGACAAAAGTTAAATAAGAACAAAAGGTAGAAAGAGAAAAGGAGAGGAAGGGTCAAAGGGAATGATGATTAGCGTTTGGGTTTCATAAAATTAAGGGAATGAGGATTAGGGTTTTGGTTTTGTGAAATTGGAATAGCGAGAATGAGGATTAGGGTTTAGGGTTTGCAAAAATGGGAAAGAAGAAGAAATTGAGGTTGATTACAATCAAAGGTAGAGGAAAGAGAGAAGAAATAGCAGAAAAAACTAAAACAAATAAGGAAAGAGAGGCGAATTTGGGGATTTTTTAGGTTTAGCGGGCAAAGATAGATTGATATTTTCATAATCTATTTTTGGGTTTATTATTACTTAAATAATTAAAAATCTACCATAACGAACCAATTCCATCGAAGAAACAACTCTAACCTTATGCTTTCCTTTCCTTTAATACTAAACAAACAAATAAATATAAACAATGCTTAGAATTAAATTGAAGCAAAAATATTGTAAAGATAAAAAATAATTATTTATACCCGACCAACGGTGATAGGTTTCACCATAATAGAAGTAATTTTATAAATAAGTCCTCGAACCTTCCGCTTCTTCTTGCCTTTGTTATCGATGGACATATCCTCATTCCTTTTCCTCTTCTAAGATCAAGCAAATCCAACCTTTTACTATTCCTTCCTTTAATACCGGATAAACAAACAAATATAAACAATGCACCATAATTAAATTAAAGCAAAAAACTATAAAAATTGAACCTAAATTGGACCTTGTTCAACCTTAATATTAGTTGGTCTAGTCTATGCAATACCATAATGATTAACCTTCACATGAGAGTGAAAAATGTTACCTAAAAAACAAAAACACAAATAAAAACGAAGTTATATGAATAAAAATAGATTTTAGGACATGTAGACCTATCGTGTCCTTTCTTAAAATAGATTTTAGGAGTCATTCTCCTTCCTCTTCTTGAAATTTTTGTTCTACTAAATGATTCTCATGATTTTAAACGTCTCTTCTTCTTTTTCCTTTTAGGTTGTTTCATTATCTTTACAGGTAGTACCTCTATTTTTTATGTCTTAGGCCAATATTTCACTAATTATTAGCTTAATTGACTTTTGGTATGCAGATAAAAACATGTTCTTAGAATACCAATGGATAAGATAATTATCAAAATTCCACTTTCTAGTCCATAAATAGCTATAGCATGTGGACATGGTATCTCATTCATCTCAAACAAACTATAAGTGTATGTTTCCTCTTCATATGCACCATATATTTATCATTGAAATTGCATCATCACTATTATGCAATACTCTAAACATTAAACTTAGAACTTTAAATTCTTCTATCTTTTCCCAAAGTTAGGCCTAAAATCCCTTTTATACCTAAATACAAACAATCTCCTAATAACAATTCTTTTCACAACAAGAATCCTAACCTCCTCTAACAAAAACACAATACTTTTATATCTTGCTTGTAAAATAAATCCATTTCTTGTTTCACACGAGTTATTGTCAACTATATCAGATTTAAAATATGTTTGAAAGTAAGTCTTATACCATTTTTGTGGACACTCTTTCATGAAATCTTCAAGTGTTGCCTTGCTATACTTTTCCAACTGTTCAAGATTTTCTTCTAAATCTAGTATGGTACTTGATTTGGCACATATCCAAAAACTACTTCTTAACATCTTCACCTATGTTCTACTCTAGGTAGTAATTCCACTAAAGAAGCACATAATCCTTGTACACTCAAAAATTAATTCGATTAAAAGGACTAATTAAAATTAAAGAAATACCAATGAACAATGCATACTTATTAACCTTTTACTTATCCGTTATGAAAGTCTATCCATATTCATTTCTACATATAATCCCAACAACTTCTATCAAAAATTGGATGAACCAAATCCAGTTATCTTTATTTTCCCACTTCACAATAGCCCAATATAAAGGATACATTTGATTGTTTATATCCTTACTAATAGCCGATAATATTTCCCCTTTCAATTGATCCTTCAAGAATGCATCATCTAACCCTATAATTGGCATGCACCCTTCCTTAAAGCCTTCGTCATAGCATGAAAACACACATACATTTTTTTAAAACTATTTAAACCTCCTCATCCTCTTCTATTTCAAGAATGATAGTATTATTGTCATTACATTTTCTCAACTCAACTACATAATCTTCAAGCCTACTAAACTCATCTTCATATCTCTAGAATAAATAAATTGTATCAAATCTTTTACATGTTTAGCTTGTGATAGTGTAATCTACACTTTATATCCGACATACTATCTTCACAATCTCAAGCGACTTCTTAGTCAATGCAATTTTTTCAAGCTTTTTCATAAAATACTTAGCAATAAATCTATAAGTAGCCTTGGAATTTTTGAATGACTAATCATATGTGTGTTGTGCATCATGTCTTCACCATCTATTTTTTTCCTTCTATCAATTGAAACTAGCGACTTCCAAGGACAAGGGTCATTTTTGCAAACAACTTCATACCTATATTTTTATTCCTTCTATCAATATCTCCCACTATTGATGGCACACTTAATCACAACGACTTTGATTTTCTTCTTGTTCATAAAAATCATACGAAGTTGGAAATATAGAGGATCTAAAGTCTGGGTGGAACCGGACCGGTCCGCTTCCTCTTCTTAGGCCTAACTCTTCATCATTGCTACTACGGTAGCTATCCTCCCCGTCATCCAAATTATAGCACTCATTAAATTCTTTTTCTAGTTTTTTCAACTCTTCTATTAATTTCATTGTCTCATCATTCCCCTCCATATTTCCTTTTAAATTTTCTTCCATGTTTCCCTATAAGTTTCCTTCCACATTTGTCCCTAAGTTTCCTCCCATATCTCCCCATAAGTTTTCCTCCCACATTTCCATATAATTTTTCCTCCATATTTCCATTTAAGTATACCTCCAAATTTTCCACTAAATTTCCCTACACAATGACCTTACTTTTACCAACTCGACATTGCTTTTATCTTTTTCAAACTTTCTCTAATTCCTTTAGCTTCCTTATCATCTAACACCCACTATACATCCATCCAATATAGTACACATTCCACGTCATCATATAGATCATCATTAACCTCTAAATCATGGACCACCACATTTTTTTTATTGAAATTCTCACTACCTATCACACTCTTTTTATTTAAAGTCTCACTCGCCCACCAAACTCATTTTCCTTTTAGAAAAATCATCTTTGACCATATCTAACTTTGAAACAAACCCCAAACAACTCCTAAACCCTCGAACAACCTTCCTTAACCTTCGATGATGAAGAAAAGTGATGGGAAAAACTAATTCTATCGAGAATAATTCCTCAACCTCGTTTGCTTGATTATTAATTTCCTTCAATTAATGGAGAAAAATGACTTCTACCGAATTTAAGACCTATTCTCAACTAGTTATAAGTTTCAAATCTTGTCATTCATGTTCGAATCGAATTAAAGATGAAGGAGAAAAGAAATTACGATTATTAATGGTAACTCTCCCTCTCTAACTAATTGTGACTAGCACAACTTCATTGGAGAGTAGAAGAGAGTCCCACCTTCATATCTCAACCTTCTACACACCAAGAGTGGTCCGATTATCATTAGAGAAGGAAATTTATGTCAAGGGTAGTTTGGTAATTTTATAATAAGATGATCCAAACAAGTGTAGAGTGTAAAATCAACTTTTTCAAAGGTCACATGAGATTATTTTGGTCATTTTGTGACTCGCTCAAGTAATTTTCTAACTATTGTAATTTTCTTTATTATTTCAAGTATCTCGAGTGAATTGTAATGTGATTGGATGATTTAGAAGTATTATGATTTACCATTACGTATTGAACATGAAACACATGAGACCCTTAGGATTATTGAGGCAAAATGAGGTTAACATCAATACTCTATGATGGAGTTAGAAGGATGAAAAATAAGTTTTTTTTTCTCAAATTATCCCGGAAGAGTACTAGTGCTAGTTTGATTTTGATTGTATGAATAGTTAAGTGTTTTGAACATATTTATTAGTAAATATGATGCTTGTCGGTGTGAACTTGGGGGGATACATGGGAAAATAGAGTTGCCACCTAGCTAATCGAAGAGAACTACAAAATGCTAAAAATATTGGTCTCTACAAATATCTAAATAAAAGGCTTGTTACGTATGGAAAAGATATAACATTACCGTCATCCCGTCCTACCTTATGTAAGTTATATTGTTTGCATGTGAAAATAAAAATCCAGTTTTACAATGTTATATTTCTATGCCTATTTAAGTGATTTTATTTTATCGGGATGGAATAGCATAGTAATGTAGGGTTCGGGCAAGTCCGAGGTCGATACCCATACTCAAAGGAGAAAGGTGAGGAAAATTAGAATTTTGGTTAATTTTTAACGAATAAGACCTATACCGTGCCAATAAGTAAGTGAGTTTCTAATAATTGATAGCCTTTTAATAACATGAATAGCAAATCATCGATAACCTCACTCGCACAAGTAGGAAGTCATCGATGACTTCAAATCATGCATTTAAAAAGTTATTGAAAACTTCATCACATAAGTGAAAAATCATCGACAACTTTATTTTTCTCAACCAAAGAGCAGGTAGCTAGTTTGAAAGCCACTAATGACTTCATTCACATAAGTGGAAAGTGATTGATAGCTTCATTTTAGACAAATAAAAAGGTAGGTCAAATGATTCGAACACCGTAGGTAGTTTTATCCACATAGGTAGGAAACCATCGATAACTTTATTTTAGATAAACAATAAGGTAGATAAATTAATTTAGAAGCCATATGTAGCTTTATCCACGTGGGTGAGAAGCCACTAATAACTTCATTTATGACAAACAAAAAGAATAATTAAAATAATTTAGAAGTTGGAGGTAGCTTCATCCACATAGGTGAAAAGTCATCGATAACTTCATTTTTTATAAATGAAAAGGAAAGTAATATGATTTAGGAGCTACATGCAGCTTCATCCATAAAATAAGAAGCCACTAATAACTTTATTTCGAAAAACAAAGAGGTAGGTAAGATTATTTGAAAGCCGCATAAAACTTCATTCATATAAATAGGAAGCCACCAATAGCTACATTTCAAGCAAACGGAAAATAGGTAAAATAACTTTGAAAATATTGACGACTTTATCATATAAGTGTTAAGCCATCGACAACTTCCTTTCGGATAAACAAAAAAATATGTAAAATGATTTGAAAGCCATTGATGGCTTTATCTATATAAATTAGAAACCACCAATAGCTTTAATTTAGATAAACGGACAACAAGTAAATTGATTCGAAAGTTGTAGGAAGCTTCGACTACATAAGTAAGAAGTCACTAATAACTTTAATTCAAACAAATAAATAGCAAATACAAATTCTCAAGCATAGTCGAATAGAGTATTTGATCCCATAATCATTCAATACATAATATTTCCACAATTCATTCATCATTTTAAATAATATAAATAAGTTTAAGAACTATCCAAACATCATAAGAATGCTAAAAGTCATTTATTTCGATTAGTTTTGCGTTTTTTAATCTCGATAAAGACTCATTATTTTAGTCAATTGAGAAAAAAAAAGAAACCAAGGAGGCTACTATACGATGACCGAATGCCATCGGTTAGTTGTGAAATGACCAAAATACCATGTACTTAAACTTACCAAAATGCCTTTAGTAGATAAAACAATAATTATCGACTATCCAATCACCATCCGATGGTCCTTTCAGTGATCGAACCAACCCACATTATAGAGAATTTTATTATGAACTCAATGGTGGTGGTGGTAATCGTTGCCAACATCAAATGAGGGAAATCGGAGGCTCTAAAGTTTTGGTCGAACCTCCTCCTCTTTCTAATGATGATTTTACCGATTGTAGGAGATTCCGAGAACATCAATCAACTCATGAGGCTAAAGGGAGTGTTTCTATGATGGTTAAGGGGTCTAATTTGGCTTTGATTGGCCAATTTTTTAGAGTTGCACAAAACAAGTCGAGAAATCGATCATCATTGATTAGTGTATTTTTTGGTCATTTTTTACCATAATTCTAATGAGGAATTACTCAAGGGATTCGGAAGACTATATCCGTGGTGATGGAAATCATTGGTTTAACCGAAATCATGAGATATGACTAGATTGCCAAATAGGTTTGATCATGGTAGTTCTAACTTCAATTTCTCCTCTTTCCATCTTTTCCTCCTCTAAACGACAGGAGTGGGTGATATAGAGATGGGCTATCCATTGGTGGTGGTGATTGGAGTCAAAATCGATCAAAGTGTAATCGATTACGATCAAAATCGATTGAAGTATAATCAACCGAAGAAAAGAAGTTCGGTGGTAACCCAATTAATTATTGATTTTTAGGGTTTCATAGGGGTTGTTTGGCTTGGTTTTTAGGTTTTTTTAGGTTTGTTTTATTTTTTTGAGATCCATGTTCTCTTTAAATGGTTAAAGAGGTTGGATATTTATAGGAAAAATTAGGATTTTCGGTAAACACTATTTTTAGTCCTTGGTTTTTCCTAAGTTTTAATTTCAATGTTGATTTGTTTAGTTCTTTTGTCAATAATACATTTCCTTTCTTTCAATTAAAATATTAGGTTTTAATCCTTTTCAATTACACCCTCAATTGGGTTTTCTTTATTATTCACACTTTGTATTTTTTTAAATTAAACTCATGAATTATTAATTTTTAAATAATTTTTTTATATTTTCTTTTAAATTCATATATTTAATTAAATTATTTGGTGTAGAAATTGGGTGCTAACAATTGTCCTTTTCTACAATACTTACAACACAAAGTCATTAAAAAAAGTTTTATTTAGCTTTGCATAATAAAATTATCAAGAAAAATAAAACAAAAATAAAACATGTAAAGCACAAGCAACAATCAAGCAAAAAAGACAATCATTAAATTCAAATAATAGTCGACTCTTCGAGCATAAAAATTGAAATAAAAATACATGACTCGGGTGAAAAGATGTATGATGATAAGGCTTAAAGAGGACACATACCGACATAGCTTAAATTGGATACATACTAATATGGCTTGAATTGGATACATACTAAAATGGTTTTAACATAAATGCATACAAACATGGCTTGAAATGGAATACATGCTAACATGGCTTAAAGTGGATGTATGCTCGACATGGCTTAAAATTGATGCATACTAACATAGCTTAAATTAGATGCATACCGACGTGGCTTGAATTGGATGTATGCTAACATGGCTTAAAATGAATGAGTAAGCGGGAATGAGTCGTATTCTTTCCTATTTCCTATCATGTATATTTTCTATATAGTTTTCTCTTAAATTAAGAATATACACATAAGTGTAGGTTTGATCTATTTACCATGTATAAGTCCTTGTATCTTGTATATATATGATTAGAATATATGAAAGAAAGGAATTTCGCATATTAAAAATTTGGTATCAAAGCCTTGTACCCTAGCTGCAAATTGCTCTTTTGCCTTTTTTTTCAAAACCCTAGCCGCAATTGCTACTCCTTTCTTCCTTAAAACACTAGCCACACCTCGGTATGTCTAACAAACCCGAGGTTGCAAATGCCGACAACGAGGAAAACCTCCACCATAATCGATCACGATGCTCCTTCATCCATCTATATTAAATTGGATAGTGCTAACTATCGAGTCTTGTCTAAGATCTTAGAGATGCATATTGCTTGAAAGAAAAAAGAAGGGCTATATCAATGGAAAGAAGGCTGCACCGACGAGAAGATGATCTAGGCTATGATGAATGGGAGGCCAAAAATGCACTCGTCAAATCTTGGCTCATTAATTCAATGAGCAATAATCTAATGTCACACTTTGTCGGTGTGGCATAGTAAAAGGAGTCCGGGATGCCTGTGAAAAGAAGTTACCTTGATGCATCCGATTCTTCTTAAGTTTATGAACTCATGAAGATGTCTTTCCAATCACGTCAAGGTGGCCGGTCTCTAGCTGAATATTACAATGAATTAAACTCAATTTTTATGAAGATTGATTATCGAAGGCCCAATGATATGACATGTGCTGCCGATATAGAAAAATACAGGAAACGTATGGTAGAAGACATGGTCTATATCTTTCTTGCTGGTCTTGATCATAATTTAGATCAAGTTAGTAATCGTGTTCTTGCTACTTCTCGTCTACCAAGATTAGAAGAAGCCTACTCCTTGGTTCGTCGAGAAGTTCAACGACGGAGTTACCATGGGGCGAAATCCACTCGAAGCTTCGACTCTAACTATCCAAAAGAGCACTTCTATAACTTCTCAATCTCGGTTTTGCACCATTGTCATAAGAATACACATACTGTTGATGTTTACTCGGATGAAGCATGGCTATCAAAAATGGTATAAACTCAAGCAAGCCGAGAGGAAAAATAGAAGTTCTACTCGGAATGCTACCGTCATAGATACTACTCTATCTTCTCGCTTCTCATGTATCTCGGACATCTTCCTAAGAAGGTAATTTTGGTTTATCCATTATGTCTACTTGTCCTAATACTTGGATTATTGATTCGAGGGCCACCGATCATATGACTAGTAACTCTTCTATCCTTGATTCCCTAATATCTCCACCAATTAAGTCCGTACAAGTTACTAATAGGAACTCTATGCCAATCACAAGTGGCTGGAAATGTGTCTCTTTCTCCGACATTTTCTATGTCCTCCGTTCTACTTGCACCTAGACTTTCAAACAACCTTCTTTCCATTAACAAGATAACAAAATATCTAAATTTTTTTGTCATTTTTCACCCTACTCATTATGTGTTTCGGGACAATCTTACGAAGATAACGATTGGCATTGGTAAAGAGAGGGATGGTCTATATTATTTAGAGGACAATCAAGGCATAGTAGCACCTCCTCGTGGCTTTCAAACAAAGAGAGAAAAATCTGATAGAGAGAGAATTATGCTTTGGCATTGTCGATTGGGACATCCATCTTTTTCTTATTTAGAGTGATTGTTTCCTCAATTATTTTTCAACATTTCTATTTCTAGTTTAAAGTGTGAACAATGTATTTAAGCTAAAAACCATCGTGTTTCTTTTAAACTCAATTTTAATAAAAGCACTATTCCTTTTTCATGTGTTCATACCGATGTATGGGGTCCTTTTACTACTTCGCTTCAAGACATAAGTATTTTATCTCTTTTATTGATGACTCGTACTAAGGTCGATTGGGTATACTTGATGAAATTTAAGAGTGATGTTTCCCACATTATTCCTCGGTTTTACAACATGATTCTCACCTAATTTAACACTAAAATTAAAGTTTTTCATTTTGAAAATGGTCATGAGTTTGTGAATCAATCTCTTGCTAAGTTTATGACACAACATGGCATTCTTTCCCGGACAACTTGTGTTTACACAACCCAACAAAATGGTATAGTAGAACGTAAGAATCTTCATCTCCTTGAAGTGGCTCGAGCCTTATGTTTTACTATGCATGTTCCAAAACGTTTTTGGGCTTAAGCTCGTCATGACTGCTATTTTTCTTATCAATCGAATGCCTACTAGGATTCTTGATTTTCAAACTCCTTTAAGGATGTTATCTAGATTTCATCCTATTCCATCTCGCTCTTAATATTTATCTTAAGATTTTTTGTCGTGTATGCTATGTTCATATTCATTCTCTTCATAGAGATAAACTTAATCCTTGTGCTATCAAATATGTGTTCCTTGGCTATTCTAATTCATAAAAAGGATACAAATGTTTTCATCCTCCCACAAAAACCTATTATGTGTCGATGGATGTTTAATTTTGTGAAAATGAGTCCTATTTTTCTAGCGATATATCTATGGTTCCTCTTCGGAGGGAGATTGGTAGTAAAGAAGAGGAACAACTATGGTTAAGAGAAAAACACATATGGACCTCGGGTATAGATAACATTAAGAAAAATAGGGAATCCTTTGTTTTAGATGATCCTTTTGTTGAGAAAAATAAAATTGAACCGGATGATGAGAGACTTGAGAGGCCGACACATTTCTTTGAGAAGGGCTATTGTAGGAGAAAGGAAGATATCATTGTTCGCCTCCTAATTCTAGTGCCTCCCTTGATGATACCATTGAATGAATCTTCTAAGACCGACACTCGAGGTATCCATTTATTCTTTCGAATCTCCTAAAAATTCCAATCCCAATTCCAATATTGATCGAATAGGAGATATCCTCTTTGTGAAAGAACAAAGAATCGATAGATTTGGTTCCTCAAAAATCTCTAATGTTGTTTACCCGATCTCCGACTTTATATCCTATCATCGTTTATCTAAAACTAACTTAACATTTGCTCTTTAATTTTCTTACGTACCTATTCTTAGTCATTTTCGGAAGCCCTAAAAAATCCTAAACGGAAGGATGCAATGGTAGATGAAATGATGGCTCTCTAAAAGAATTCTACTTGGGAAATGGTCGATTTACCGAGTGGAAAAAAGCTCGTGGGGTGTAAATAGATATACACTCGTTAAATACAAGCCGGATGGGACGATGGAAAGATACAAAGGTAGGTTAGTTGTAAAAGGCTATACCCAAACCTATGGTATTGACTATCAAGAGACTTTTACACCGATTGCCAAGATGAATACTGTTCGTGTCATACTCTCACTTGCAGTTAATTTGGACCGACCTCTACGACAGTTTGATGTGAAGAATGCTTTCCTTCATGGTGATCCGACGGAGGAAGTATTTATGGATCCACCCTCGGGATTTACACTAGAAGAAGGAAAGGTATGCAAACTAAAAAAAGCATTGTATGGATTAAAGCAATCACCATGGGCATGGTTTGGGAAGTTGAGTCATACAATGAAGGAGTATGGATTCAAGCAAGCCTTGGTATATCATACCTTGTTTTATAAACAGGATCATAATGATATTACCTTGCTTCTTGTTTATGTTGATGATATGATTGTAACGAGCAATAACGAGAGATAAGATTGAGAACTTCGAAGCTATTTAACCAAAGAATTCGAGATAAAGGATTTAGGGTTTCTCAAATACTTCCTAGGCATTAAAGTCTCTTGATCTAAGCAAGACTCGTTTCTTTCCCAAATGAAGTATACTCTAGATCTCCTTGCTAAAACCGGTAACTCGTTTGTGAGCCTATAAATACTCCTATTAAGGTAAATCATGGCTTGTCTATTTATCCCGACCAAATTCCAACAAACAAGGAGAAATATCAAAGGATAGTGGGAAAGTTGATCTATTTAACTCACACAAGGTCGATTTAGCATATCCGAGTTAGCATTGTGAGCCGCTTTTGCACAATCCAAGTGATCAATACGTGAATGCTCGTGAATCGAATTTTGGCTTATTTAAAATCGGCTCTAGGTCAAGGTGTCTTATTTTCCAAACATAGACATCTTGATGTTGTGGGTTATACATACTCGATTTTGCTAGTAGTAGATTGGATAAAAAATCTACTTTCGGATATTTATCATTTGTTGGTGGCGACTTGGTGAGTTGAAGAAGTAAAAAACGGAATGTTGTTTCATTATCAAGTGCGAAGCCGAATATCGTGCTATGCATCATGCAATCACCGAAATTTCTTGGTTGAAAATCCTATTAGAAGAACTCGGGTTTGGTCCAAATAAGCCTATGGTGTTGTTTTGTGATAACAAAACAGCTATTGAGATTCTAATAATCCGAGTGCAATATGATCGAACTAAGCATGTTGAACTTGATAGAAACTATATCAAAGATAATCTCGATTCCGGCATAATAGAGATTCCTTATATCAAAAGTTCGGATCGGTTAGGCGATATTATGACTTATGGTATCGCTAGTGGGCCATTCTATACTTCGCTATCCAAGTTGGGCATGTGTAATATCTACGCCCCAACTTGAGGGGGAGAGTTAAGGGGAATGAGTTATATTCTTTCCTATTTCCTATCATGTACATTTCCTCTATAGTTTTTTCTTAAATTAGGAATATACAAACAGTTGTAGGTTTGATCTATTTACCATGTATAAGTCCTTGTATCTTGTATATATATGATTAGAATATATGAAAGAAAGGAATTCCACATATTAAAAATTGAATGTATACCGATATGACTTAAAATGGATGTATATTGACATGGTTTGAAATGAATGTATCTTAACATGGCTTGAAATGAATGTATCCTAAACATGGCTTAATGTTACATGACTGAAAATTGATTTAGAAGGATGAGATAGAACATTTTTTTTTACAAGACGAGACATACCACTTTGAATTGGGAAGACATCGGGACGTGATAGACCATTCGACTTAGAAAGGTATGATGGACTATGTTAATTTGACAAGGCATGACTCACTACTCCAACCAAGAAGGGTGTGAAAAACCATATTAATTTGGTAAGATGTGACGAGACCACTTTAATCTAGTAAGATATGAAAGACCACCGTAATTTTACAAGGCATGATATACTATTTTAACTTTATAAGATGTGACTGATCACTCGATTTTATAAGACATAATAGACCACTTTGACTCTACATAATATGATGGACCTCTCAAATTTTACAAGACATAATATACCACTCTTACTCTACACGATGTGACAAACCATTCGACTTTATAGGATGTGACGGACCACTCTAATTTTACAAGATGTGATAAACCACTTTGATTTTGTAAGGTGTGACGACCTACTTTGATTTTTACAAGGCATGACGGACCATTCTAATTTGACAATATATGAATGACCTCTCGTACTTAGATTGACATGATAGACCATGTTAATTTTGAATGAAATGACAAACCATAATTTTTTTTATAAAATATGACTAACCACTCTAACTTAGACTTATGTGATAGACCACGTCAATTTTGAATGACATGGTAGACCATCCTTTTTGATAAGATACGATTGATCGATTTAACTTAGACTAACATAGAATTTTCGGAGAAGCATTGGCCATCACTACCAAGACATAGGTTTCCTCTTTTTTCTTTATTTATGTGTCGTCTAGCTTGAATAGGTTCAAAGTTCTAGGCTACCTACTTTCATTGAGCATGTCCGATTACACTTCGATTATACCATATGTTCTTATATTCATTGGGATGGCTACTTGGACCACTCGCCTACATGATTTGAGTTATGTTCATTCCTATAACTGAATGGGAGAATAATGTTTGTTTGTGTCCCTCTTTTAGTATTGTCCCTAAATACCTAGACTTTTGCCAACACATATCAAAAATCTAGCCCAAAATGATTAAGATGACCATTTGTCTCAACTATCTATAGTTCATCATAAGGAAGTTTGTAATAGAGTTTATAGAGGCAAATCACTTATAGGCCAAGTCTAAGTAAGATCCTTATTAAGTGATCATATGTTAATTCAATGCATTATAACATTTCATGAATGAAATCAATTATAGGATCATTCATGAGACCAAAGAAAAGTTTTTCTTTTTAGGAACTAATCATATTTATGAAAAAAAAAAAAGGTTCTTTGAGATGAAATATCACAAATTACATTATGTTGGGTGAGTCAAGAATAGAGAAAGTAAAGTCAAATGATTATGATAATGAATATTTGATCACAACTTAGATTATCACTTTGTTATTCTAGTTAGGAAAGGAGTTAAAATGTTTTGGTTTTCTAGTATTGATACAATTTTATAACCAATCTGATCATAATATGTTTCTAAAGCATTGCTAATGATCATCCATTCGTCATCTACTTCTCATTATTATTACTTATATCATTCATCTTCTTTTGATGTTTGTGCTAGATTATGTGAACTTATTTTTGACATTTTTTAAAATTTTTTTAAAAATCATTTTCATTTGTTTTGACTTTCTTTTCTTTGAAAATTTTCCATCAATAACGGTTGAATTATCCAAAATAAATCATAGAGACGTTCACAAATATGTAATCTCATTTAAGAAAATATTTGATTTACTTAGTCAAAAAGCCAAAACACATCATGCACTATCGAGATGCAATTCTTATAGTGATTATTTTTAGGCTAAGATGAGCAAAATATGTTTGGATTATAAAAGTTCTAAAAAGGATTCATCTCTTCCGAGGTGATTGACAAAAGTCTTGTCCTAGAGCGTGATGAGCTCGGATAAATTTCAAGAATTAAAATGGTCTTTAAAGAAAGTTTGTCTTACCTAGAAAGACTCAATTCATTTATTTTTTGCTCTCGGTTACTTGATGAAAAATCATGATTCAATATCATAAATGATGGTTTGTAATGCATGATGAGTCAAGTTTTATTCAAAAATAGGTTTTCTTCTTCTCGTTTGAAGGTAAAACTCTTCAATACAAATAAACCCTCTTTGATTAGAAAGGACTTTTATAGGCATGTATTGCGGGCAAAGGTTTCACCTTATAAACGAAATGATATAAAAGGATCAAAAGATGTTTGAGGATATAAAGACCAAGGGTCACTTAATTGTTCATTGAGATCGCTTTAGGCATGCCATCTTGACTTTGTCATCTCGCCAATTGATCTCATTTTCTAATCTCAGCTCTCCTTTCATATTTACTTTTCTCATCTTTTTTTTATGAATTTCTAACCCTTTCTAACTTCAAACCACGAGAGGGATCACTCTAGATAATTCTCTATTTTATCTTAATGCTTTCACTTTTTCATTTTCTCTCTTTTTTTTTTCAAAATCATTCAAGGATTTTCTTGACAAGTTTTTTTTATGAACAATTATCATTATTTCTCATCTTGAAAAGAAATCCTTAATTATTTATGAAATTCAAAATTACCCCTAGTATGAGGAGTAGGGTGATCCTAGTCAAGGCTATTGTTAAAAGAAATCCTTTAAGCTCAAAGTTCAAAAGCAAGGGATAAAATTTTTTGTTTATTGAAAATATACCAAAAATGACCTTTCTTCATCTCAAATATGATCTTATTTAGGCTGATAAATTCTAGTTTAATTTGAAACGATATCAAATAACTTATTTTTTTATCTTAGGCATTGATGAATTATATAAAGAAAGACTGTCTTAGAAGGATTTGTTAGGAATAGAAGAAGAATGTTTTTGGTTTAAAAAAAAAAGGATTGCCCCTTAGCATTTGCATGACATGTTTTAAAAGATTTTGAATGAGTTTGACATTTTGTTCACTTTGATTTGGATGATATAAATGACAATGATACTTTCAAATAAACATCTTTTGATTTTAAATAGATAATAAAATCATGCTAAGATAATAGGAATTTTTTGTTTCCAAATAAACAACCCAATCTATGTAAATCACCACACTTTTGCAAATGAAATCCAAAACTTTGATATAAGGTAAGATTTCATTCATAAAATTAAGATGCATTTATTTTTCTCTAACTAACTTTGAATATTCTCCTCGCATTCATTCTTGTGCACATTATAATTAGAGTTATACTTACCTTTTTTTAACGCAATCATTGGTCTGTTTTTGTTCTCAAGATTTGTTTTTTTTTTTTTTTTGTTCCCAAGATATTATCATATGGAATGTCCCAAAGATAGAGTGAAAATGAGAATAAAAAATAGTGGAAGAAAGAAAACAAATGTTATAGTTTAATAAAACTATTCATATGATCCCATAAATTAATATTATATGAAAACATGATAGATTCAATGCAATAAGAAAATTACTTGGCCTTGAAAATAAAATACATTTCTTCATCAAACCAATTATTCGATTCCTTCCTCTAGATAGTCTTATAGACAAACCGATAGATATCAAAGATATCCTTAAATGTGTTGACGAAAAGCACCATCATTTCTAGACTTTCAAGTACTCGACCTAGGTCGTATGACTTCATTCTTAACATTGGCTTTCTTTACCTCTAAAATATTCACTATTATAGTATAAGATGGTTGGCTCAAACTCAAGCCTTTGCTATGCAAATCAACGAATGTATGAAGACTTCTCTAATTTTTTTTCTCTCTCTTTCTACCTTCAAAGTTCCCAAAGTTAACATGGTCTCGTACCTCTTAATGAAATTCATGATAATCATCAATATAATGTCCAGTCTCTTTGTTGAACTTGCTAAAAAACTCAACATAAATAGAAGCTTAAGACTTAACTATTTTTTATTAACGTTGACGAGTATATAACATGTCAAATAAATAGGACATAGGAATTTCAAAATTATCTTTTTGTTGTCACACCCTATGTCATCCAATGATAATATATTCACTCTACCGATGGCAAAATGGTTGGAAAGATGATTAGTATTCATATTTGGAGTGTTTAAAGCTTCATTAAATGAAACCAAGCCTTAGTCGATCAATAAGTTAACATGCTTTTTAAAGTCTAAATAATCTTCGATATTATGATGAATTATACTATCCTAATACTCATAAGATTCATTAAGATTATACCACTTGGGAAATAAAAGTTGTCATAAAGTAGTTGTCACGGGAGTTACGTGGTCAATAAATGAGATGATAGTATTTTCTTGTATTTTTTTATGACTTATATTTCCTTAGTTGTCTTAATTAAATTATCTCTACTAATGGTTGAGCTACGAAAGATGTTTTGCTTGAACAGTTTAAAGAAAAATTTATGACAAATAAGAATGATTCAAATGAATGTTTGGATTGAAAGTAGATTCCCCATTCTAGTGAACATCAATGTGGAAAGAAGTGAATCGAAGCATTTCATTGTGAGCAACTTCGATCATCTTGTTTAAGTAAATCCTAAGATGAGTTCTTAGAAATTGACTCCTATTGTATTTAGAGAATTTTAGCACTTTGAACTTTTTAGGAATCATGATATTTGAAATCAAGCATTTATCTACTATCAAAAGATTATCACATATATCCATGCCCTCAATGGCTCTAAGATGTTCCTCAATGACACTAAGCTTCTTACTTTCGGTCTCTAAGCTTATTTTTCCTTTCATCTTTTCATTTGTAGCCAAATTAACTAGAGGAGTTACTGGAGTTTACAAAATATGTGGCTACCTTGGAATTGAGCTAGAGACTTTGGGATGGGTTAGCTCATTCATGGCTCTAAGTATAGTGTGAATGGTTAGATTCACAATGCTAACAACCTCTTGGTAGGGAGAGGTGGCACAAAAATCACCATTTGAGTATTGGGTATCGGTATGGCAGTGAACACCTCGGGGATAGCAAATGACCAACACATTTTTTTATTAGAAGGCACTTCAATAGATTCTTGAGCTTACGGACTTTACTTAAGTAAATTACTTTTAAAGCACTTAACTCCTTCGATGGATTTGCTCAAGTTAAGCCCTTTCCTCATTGTCCATTTTTTGCTTTGGCTTGAGCTATCAACACTTAGGGGGAAATGTAGTTTTAACATGCTTCTCTAAGTAAAATAACAAAATATAATAATACAAACAACATTGACATAAAATAAAGACATTTGTGATCGGATACGGAGTAGTCATCTATAGAGATTGACAAAAGGGTTTCTTTCTTTTTGATTTCTTCACCCACGAGATTACTCGTAGAAGGTTTAAAGATATAATTATTCACATTAGTAACTTTTTGATGCTTGAGCTGACGCTTGTGTGAACTAAGTTTGAACTCTTTTGTCACTCATTCTTAAACATCTTGACCAAGTTATATTAGTCAAGGTTTCAAAGATATTTTTCATGCCCTCTACATTTAGTCAAGAAATGATGGTCCTAAAGTTTAATTCTAACCACTATACGAGTGGATATGCTCTATCTAAGTCTTGAAAGGGTACACTCTAGCCTAATGAACCTTTAATAGGTTTACTAAGACTATTGACGATGACATTAGTAATCATAAAAAATCATCGATTATCCATCACCAATGACGACTAGCTGAAGGCTTGAGATTTCATATGTGTTTACCTAAGACAAAACCTATCGGGATACCACTACTAACTCTCTAGATCTTAAGACAAATGCATATGACAATTATAATTATATAGTGAGGTGTATAGGGTATAATTCTATATTCAATCATAAAATATGAAATAAAGGCTAAGAATTAAATAACTAAAGCTCGCTAGAAAACACAACACAAATAGCACGCATATATAACGACACATTTTTATGAAAAAAATAATCAAAAAATTAAATGGCAATTACTCACTTAAAACATATAGGCATAGCGACATAATAAAAAATCGAGAGATTATGAACACGAATATTCAAATAATGACCCTAGCATGGCATATTCCTAGTGGAGTCATCATTCCGTTGACATGGACCCATGGGGGAGAAATGCACTAGAACATGAAGTCGCCTTCTAGCTAATTAAGGAGAACTAAGAAACCTTAAACATACTGATATGCATAGATATCTAGGTAAGAAGTCGGCTATGTATAGGAAGGATATAACATCACCGTCATCCCATCTTATTTGAGGTAAGTTGTATTATTTAGATGTGAATATAAAAATTTAATTTTACTATATTATATTTCTATTCCTATTGAAATGAATTTATTTTATCATGATAAAATAGCAAAGTAATGTGAGGTTTAGGTCGGTTCGAGGTCGATGCCCATACTTAAAGGAAAACAATGAGAAAAATTAGAATTTTAGCTAATTTTTAACAAAACACGACCTATACCAATAAGTAGGTGAGTTACTAAATATTGATAGCTTTTTATTAACATGATCGGTGAATTACCGACAAACTCACTCACATAAGTAGAAAGTTACCGATGACTTTGAGTCATGGATTTAAGAAGTTACTAATAACTTCATCACATAAATGGAAAGCCACTAATAATTTCTTTTCACTCAAGTAAGGAATAGGTAACTAATTTGGAGCCCACTAACAATTTCATCCATATAAGTAAGAAGCCACTAGTAGTTTCATTTTAGACAAATGAAAAGACAAGTCAAATGATTTGAAAGTCACGAGTAGCTTCGTCCATATAGGTGAAAAGCCATTAGTAGCTTCATTTTAGACATATAAAAAAATAGGTAATTTAATTTGGAAGTCAGCAGGATATTTCATCCACATAGGTGGGAAGTCACCGATAACTTTATTTATAGAAAACAAAAAGGCAAGTAAGATGATTTGGAAGGTAGATGCAGCTTCATCCATATAAGTGGAAAGTCATCAATAGCTTAATTTCGATAAACAAAAAGGCGAGTAAAATGATTTGAAAGTCACAGAGCGACTTCATCCACATAAATAAGAAGCCATCGTTAGCTTCATTTTTTAAAAACAAAGAGGTAGGTAAGATGATTTGGAATCCATAGGCAGTTTCATCCATATAAGTAGGAAGTCACCAACATTTATATTTCGAGCAAATAGAAAACAACTAAAATAACTTTGAAACTACTAGCAGACTTCGTCACATAAGTGGGAATCCACCGACAACTTCATTTCGGATAAAAAAATAGTTGTTAAATGATTTAAAAACCATTATCGGCTTCATCCATATAGGTGAGAAGCCATCACCAGACTTTAATTAAGACAAATAGATAACAAGTAAATTAATTTAAAAGCCATAGGTAGCTTCAACCACATAAATAGAAAGCCACTAACAATTTTAATTCGGACAAATAAATAATAAGGAAAAATTTTAAGCATAATTAGATAAAGTATTTGACAATACAATCATTCATAAATATGAAATGATCAAAATACCCCAACACATAAAATTATCAAAAGGCCCCTAAAAGATAAAACAACCATTATCAATCGCCCGATCACCATTTGGTGGTCCTTCCGTTGTTTGAACTAGCTTGTGTTATAAATGAAGTTATCTTGAACTCAATGATAGTGCTAGTAGTTGTTGCCAACATCAAAGGGAGATAGATCAAAGGCTCTAAAATTTTGGCCAAACCTTCTTCTCTTTTTGACAAAGATTCTAATAATCTTATGAGATTTTGAAGACATCAATCTTTTGAGGTCGAGGAAAGTGTTTCGTTGTGGTTAGGGGTCCAATTTGGCCTTAATCGGTTAATTTTTTAGGGTTGCATAAAACATGTCGAGAAATAGGTCATCATTGATTAGTTCATCTTTCGAGTAACTTTTGGCTACAATCCTAAAAAGGAATGACTCAAGGGAGTCATAAAACCACATCTATGGAGGTGGTAGTTGGTCGTTTGGTCAAAATCATGAGATACGATCGGATTGCCAATGATTGGGTCACGATGGTTCTAGTTTTAATTTATCCCTCCTCTAATATTTTTTCCTCCTCTAATCGATGGGGATTGGTCGATTTAGAGATGGTCAATTCATTCATGGTGGCGATTGGAGTTAAAATCAATTAAAGATTACTTAAGTGCCAATTGGCTAGGGTTTTAGGTTCCTTTTTACTTTTTAGGGATCCTCGTCCACTTTAAATGGCTAGAGAAGTTGGATATTTATAAGAAAAAATTAGAATTTTGGGCAAACACTATTTTTGGTCCTTGATTTTTTCTAATTTTTAATTTTAATGTTGATTTGTTTGGTTCTTTTCTCAATAATATCTTTCTTTTCTTTTAATTAAAATATTGGGTTTTAATTTTTTTTTTTTTGCATCCTTAATTGGGTTTTATTTAGTACCTACACTTTATATATTTTTTTAATTGAACTCTCGAGTTATTATTTTTTTTGAATAATTCTCTTTTTTTTTTTTTTTTTTTGCATTTTCTTTTAAACTCACATGTTTAATTAAATTACTTAGAGTAGAAATTGAGTGCAAAAAATGCTGAACATATTAGTTTAGTTTTGAATTGAATGCATTTCTTTTGTGAAAAAGTGATTTTGGTTGTCTTTAACTTGTTTTGTTGTTGAGTTTGGTAATTTTTAGCTTACAACTATATTGGTTTGCTTTTGTCATTGGATTTGATGATTTATCACTTGTGTATTTATCAACTAGTTTTCGTTTGTAATTAATGATTTTTAAAATGTGCCTTTGTTGACTAACTCTCATTGACATTTTTTTTTTTGTTAACTTTTGGCTCGTGTAGTTGTTGGCCAATTTTGGTCATTAATTTTGATGATTTTCAAATTATGATTGTGTTTATTTGTTATTGTCATTGAATTTGATGATTTTTCACTTATGTATTCGGTAACTAGTTCTCCAAAATAATTTTATTGATTTTCAAAAGATGTCTTTGTCAACCAATTACTCGTTGACGGTTTTGTTAATTTTGGCCATGTGTCTTTATTAACCCATTTTGCCAATGATTTTAATGATTTGTGAATTATGTCTTTATCAACTCATTTTGTTGACAATCTTAATGAATTGTGATGTGTGTCTTAGTCGACTATTTTTCATTAAAGATTTAATAACATGTGATTTGTGTCGTTTTTATCAATTCTATTGAAGAATTTATAAAAATATAATTTATATCATCCTTGATTAGTTTTATTGACAAATTTATGAAAATATGACTTGTGTCATCTTCGACTAGTTTTGGTGATGAAATTATGAAAATACAATTTGTGTTTTAGTCAACCAGTTTTTGTCAATTATTTTTTTAAAAAAATTGATTTGTGTCGTATTTGATTAGTTTTGTTGATGAATCTATAAAAATGTAATATGCATCGTCTTTGATCAATTTTGTCAACAAATTGATGAAAATATGTTTTGTTTCATCTTCGATCAATTTCGTTGGACTAATTGTATGAAAATGAATTATATTATTGTCTTTGACTTGATTTTATTTGCATGTGAATTTTATGATATCGATGTTGAATTTAGTTTTTGGTTTTTATTTCATGTATTTTTAAGTAAAGTCATAGACTATCATTTCTTGCATCCTTATATGAGTTTTCATTTCATATTTTTAATTAAAATCATGCATTTTTTATTTTATGTATTTTAAGTAAAGGCAAGGGCTTTCATTTCACACATTATTACATGAGTTTTTATTTCATGCATTTTAAGTGAAGTCATGGACTTTCATTTCGTGCATCCTTATGTAGGTTTTCATTTTAACATTTTTAATCAAAGTTATAGGTTTTCATTTCATGTAGTTTAAGTGAAATCATGGGTTTTCATTTCACACATCCTTGCATGGGTTTTCATTTTTAATCCAAGTTGTGGGTTTTTATTTTACATATTTAAGAAAAAAACATGAGTTTTTATTTCATATAATTTGGTTTAAATTGTGTGTCTTCACTTTGCATGTTTTTTATGTGATTTTCATTTCATGTTCTTATGTATGCAAGGGTTTTTAAGCCCATTCGATGATTTGATTAGGTTTTACCCTTTTTTTGCTTTCTTTTGTGTTTGCGTACTCGTTTACTTTAGAGTTTTACTTTAGAGTGAGGATAAAATCTTTAACCGCTCGAGTCCCGATCAATTGACTAGTTTTTGATTCAATGGTAAACACACCTAAATAGGCATAGACTTTCGTCAAAATAAAAATAAAAATAGTATTTTGATTTACATGCGATGCAACCTACCTCATGTAGGACAAAATAGGATAATTTTTATCTTCTCTATACATAACTAACCCCTTACCTAATAATAATAAGTAGATCAATCATTTTGGTTTCTTAGTTACTTTTAATACAAAGTAGTGACTCCTTTTTCTATTTTCAAGCTCGTTGTTATAATGTCCACCCTTGATAGAATGGCAACTCCATTAGAAATCAAAGGGTTAAATTTTGCATGCATTTTTATAAGCATGATCTTTGGTTGTATAATGAATTTCTATGCTTGTTTTGATTGATTTATACATGTTTTTTTGTTTGTTTTCCACTAACTACTTATGTGGACTAATTATTTTATATGATATCATTGCTTTTATTATGTCATTGTTTGCTTATTTTTATGTGATTTTATGCATTTTATACTACTTTTTATTTTTAGCTTATTTTCTTAAGCCTATTTTCATATGTTATTTGAGATTAGATATGAAATAATGCCTATGCACACAACATTACAAAAATTATGTTTATTTAACTAGTTTTTCAAGCTTATTTGATGATTTGATCTGGTTTTACTCCATATTTGCTTTCTTTTGAGTTTTCATGCTCGTTTACTTTAGAGAGAGGATAGGATCTTTGATCGGTCAAGTTTTAAATCACTCGATTGATCGATTTTCAATTTAATCGCAAACACACTCAAATAGGCATAGACTTTCATTGTAAAAAATTAAAAATAGTATTTTGACTTGCATACGATGCAGCCTACATCATGTAGGACGAGTAGAGTAATTTTTACCTTTTCTACATATAACAACCTTTTACTTAAGAATTATGAATAGATCTATCATTTTGGTTTCCTAGTGACCTTTAATAATAATTGAAAACTATTTTTTATATTTTCAAACTCACCATTTTGATGTCCATTGCAACAATAATGTTGAATTTCTCCAATGAAAATAAGTGATGAGTGATAAATAAGTTGCTTTTCTCTTATTTATTTATTTTTCTTCTTCTTTAGAAAAGCTCAAATAGGAAATAGTTTTTTTAAAGAAAATTTTTAGAAAGTAAGTACCATGTGTGTTCTTTGTTCATTTATCTAAGTTTGACTTTAAAAAATCAAGTAATTTTCAAAACATAAAAGGACACAAAGTAGCAAGAGGGATTTAATTTAAACTACTCGGCCTCAAGAGATACTTGAAAACTGATACATAGATTAGGAGACTCCCTAACGAAGTTTTTCCTCTTCTTTATTTTTCTTCTTCTTTAGAAAAGCTCAAATAGGAGATAGTTTTTTTAAAGAAGATTTTTAGAAAGTAAGTACCATGTGTGTTCTTTGTTCATTTATCTAAGTTTGACTTTAAAAAATCAAGTAATTTTCAAAACATAAAAGGACACAAAGTAGCAAGAGGGATTTAATTTAAACTACTCGACCTCGAGAGATACTTGAAAACCGATACATAGATTAGGAGACTCCCTAACGAAGTTTTTCCTCTTCTTTATTTTTCTTCTTCTTTAGAAAAGCTCAAATAGGAGATAGTTTTTTTAAAGAAGATTTTTAGAAAGTAAGTACCATGTGTGTTTTTTGTTCATTTATCTAAGTTTGACTTTAAAAAATCAAGTAATTTTTCAAAACATAAAAGGACACAAAGTAGCAAGAGGGATTTAATTTAAACTACTCAGCCTCAAAGAGATACTTGAAAAGTGCTACATAGATTAGGAGACTCCCTAATGAAGTTTTCCACATAAATTAAATTCTCAAAGAAATTGTTTTAGAAGTGGTGAAGGTTGGGTTGCACTTTGTCTTTTTTCGTTCCATTATACCTAGGTTGGGGATTGTAAAATTTAGATTGGTGTAGGTGCATGACTACTCATGCTTTTTATTGTTTGTAATATATTTATACACAAACCATTGCTATATTTAATATTAAAATGGGTTTTAACTAAATGAAAATTAAGTCGGATAATTAAGTATGTGTTATGAAATAATGAAAATCCATATGAATGTCTATGTTTCTTTCATATCCTTGCTAATCATAATCCTTAGTGTGATTCAATTTACCATTCAATTTAGAAATTAAAATAATGGTGCATTTGATTCAACCATTTATGCAACTATAATTGTTCATAGTCTATTCCAATTCTCTTCATAATCTTGATTATTCATTAGTTTAAGGTGTGTTTTGTTTTCATAGAGATTGAGAGAATTATTTTAGAGTTGCTATCACTTGTATTTAATTTATTTCATAGTGAATTTATCTTACTATCATATTTCTCTTTAATTCTATTATTGTTATAATTTCTTTTATAACATGTTATCGGTACGAAACTCTAACCAATCGATATAATAGACCATAAGGTATGTGTATCTATTAAAAAACTCGGTTATTTATTTCAATCATTGGATTATTTTTCTACATGAGTGTTGTACCAAAAAATTTTAATTATCTAGGTCACTAAGATGCATGTCTCTAATTTATTCTTTATTTTAAATCTAACAATACATAGAGTATACGTTTCAAAAACTTGAATGATCTAATATATAAAATCTAATGATATAATGTATCTTGTTTAAAAAGTTTAAATTTTATTATTATGTTTGTTCTTATTTCCTAAAATTATTATTACATCTTGAATTTTTATCATATCAAACCTCACAAAGCTTGATTGTATGGCTCTTAACATTTTGGACAAGAATTATTGATTATGGGTGCTTGATATTGAGAAAACATTCTCTATTTTTCATACCTTGAATATGCTTATGTAGCAGTGTTATAAAAAAAAAAAAGAATTTTTAGAAATATTTTGAATTAACTGAATATTTGCTTGTGGCTAAACAAATTAACGGGATATTGATGAAAAACCATGAATCTCACCCAATCGGGTGTACTCCATTCTCTCGAAGTGAATATGGCAACAATAATAATTCGATAATGGGCGAGGACGTGGTCGTGGCCATGGACGTGGATATAGGTATAGTCATGGTTGAAATAATTAGTTTTAATCATGATGACCATAATAATAAGCCTCATTATCATAAGTGGATAAACTATGGAAAAAAATAAAAACAAAATAAAAGTGAATCGAATCGACATTCTAAAAATCAATGTTATAGATGTGGCATGAAAGGACATTGATCGCGTACCTACTATACGTCAAAGCATCTCGTTAAGCTTTATCAAGTTTCATTGAAAAGAAAAAGTAAAATATAGAGATAAATTTTATATATCAAAATGATGGTAATTAAAAATTAATAACTTGTTATTTTTTTAATCTATAAATAAGATGTTTTATATTTTTTTATAATTCATATTGCATAGTCATACTTATAAATTTATTTTTCTATATATTTATTTACTTTTTTGTATTTATTTTGTATTAATACTATCTAATAGTATCAATTTACTATAAAACTCCAAAAGAGTGAATGTATTATTATTTGAAGAGATAAATTTTAAAGGGGCTAAAAGAACGAATATATTATTACTTGAATGTATAAATTTTAAAGGCTCAAAAAGGATAAATATATTATTACCTAAAAGAATAAATTTTATTATAAATCATGCACTATTCTCTCTAAAGTCTCATAGAAATTTACTAAGTTTTAAAGATACTTATCTAAATAGATATCATATCAAGTCAACAACTATGAAAAATATTAAATACTTATATATTATAAATATTACATCGAGTAAAAACATGTATTAGAGAAATTATCTATATTTTTTTTCAATCTTTATTACAAATATTGAAACAAATACTTTCATTATATGGCATGACTGGTTGGACTATCCGAGGTCTTTCATAATGACAAAAATAATTCAAAATTCATATGGACATCATTAAAGAGCTAGAAGATTTTTCAATCTAATGAATTTTCATGTTACGTATGTTCACAAGGCAAACCGATTATTAAGCCATCTCCAATTAAAATTGAGATTGAATATCTAATATTTTTAGAACATATTCAATGTGATATATATGAACAATTCATCCATCATATGCACTTCTTAGATATTTTTATCATTTTAATACCACAAGGTAATCATATGTATGTTTATTATCTACTCAAAACTTGGTGTTTTTGAGGTTGCTAGCTCAATTAATTTGATTATGGCATAATTTCTAGATTACACCATTAAAAAAATTTATCTTGATAATGTTGGTGAATTTAGCTCTCAAGCATTAAATGATTATTACTTGGCTATTAGGATAAAGGTTGAACAACCTATTACTCATGTTCATACTCGAATGGTTTAACAAAATCATTTATCAAAATGTTCCAACTAATAACTTGACCATTACTTATGAAAACAAAACTCCATGTTAATGTTTGGAGACATACAATCTTACTTGTAGCAATACTTATTCGTATCAAACTCACAAGTTATTAGAAATTCTTCTTCTTTCAATTGATTTCGATCATGAACTAAATATTTTTCATCTATTTTTTTTTTTTACTATGTAGTATATGTCCATATTACTCCACTACAACAAACTAAAATGGACCCTCAAATGAGATTGAAAATATATATTAGATATGAATCTCTTTCGATAATTAAATGTCTTGAACTATTAATATGAGATATTTTTACAGACTCGATTTGTCGATTGTCATTTTGATGAAACAGTTTTTCTAGCATTAGGAGGAGAGAATAAGCAAAATGACCAATTGAAAATGTTGGAAAAAATTACATGGATTACTCCATCTTTACATCATCTTGATCTTCGCATAAAATAACGTGACATAGAAGTTCAAAAAATAATTTATCTACAAAGTCTTACAAACCAGCTGCCAGTGCATTTTCGGATCCAAAAAGAGTACCTAAAATACTTGTCCCCAGTGAGAATTCTCCCATTAGAATTAATGTCCTAT
This sequence comes from Dovyalis caffra, assembly GCA_963924115.1. Lineage (NCBI taxonomy): Eukaryota > Viridiplantae > Streptophyta > Magnoliopsida > Malpighiales > Salicaceae > Dovyalis > Dovyalis caffra. The sequence goes on from CAWUPB010000351.1 coordinate 1,907,343, forward strand.
AAGAACAATCTATCAATATTATAGCAAATAAATTTAAAACATACCTAAAGCATGAAAGATCGATCGATTCTAAAAAAAAATCATCGAAAGAAAAGGGTAAATAATCAAGATAAAATATCAAAGAAGCAAATATTCATAAAATGATTCAAGATATTTCGATAATAGGCTTTCAAAAGAAGCCCGGATACTTGGAAAAAATCAAGAGACTTCAATAAATTATGTCAATACAATGAGAAAATAGGATAAAAAAATAAACATTTATTGATAATATTTCTCTATATAATGTTTGCAATTGATATTTTAAGTGAAAATAAAGATCATGAGCCTAAACCTATTGAAAAATATTGACATAGAGATGATTGGCCAAAATGAAAACAAAAATCCAAATAGAATTAAATTTTGTTACAAAACGATTAGTTTTTTTTTATCCATAGTAAAAACACCTAAAGATGTTAAGTTAATGGAATACAAATGAGTATTTATATAAAAATAAAATAAGAAAAATGAGATTGTGAGACATAAAGCAAGACTTATACCATAAGGATTTTTACAAAAACTCGACATTGACTATAGGAAGACATATTCTTCCGTAATGTATACAATTACATTTTGTTATGCTCGTTAGCGTGGCAAAATATATATATATAAAAAAAAATTCATATCCATGTATTTAATGAATATGATTATAACTTATTTGTTCACTTAAAACGATGTCTATATGAAAGTCCTACAAGGACTTAAGATACATAAAGCATGTAATCCACGAGTTTTGAAAAATATATTCAATTAAATTATAAAGATCTCTATAAGGATTATTTTAGTATTTGTTTTATTATTTTAGTTTTTAAAAATTCAATTTAGGCTACACTTTTTATATTTATTTTTTATTTTTAATATCCACTCTTTATTACTAACCTAGATGCATGTGGTATAATTGTCTCAATGAATATTTATTAAAAAAAATTATAAAAATAACTCTATTTGTTCATGTATTTTTATGAAGAAATTCAAAAAGAGATTTGTTTCATTAACTATGAGATTACTTTTACTATCTAGTATCCGTAACATTGGATGCAATTTCACTAAATAATATTAATAAAATGAGACTCTTGTTATTCTCTTGTAATTTAATCCAAGGTCGTCATACAAATAAGAAAAATAAGAATATGTATGATTATTAACATTAGTGATTTCTTAAATCCTAATATATTGATAAAAAAAAAAAGAGAGCATAATCGGTAATACTAGTTTTTAATTAATCAAAACTCAACATTTTTATCAAACAATTAAATTAAATTACAAGATAGATGTATTACATATTTTGATACATTAATGAAATAGAACATGATCATCCATAATAGAAATACATATCTTGAAAAATAACGGTTATCATTTAAACTAAGGATAATTACCAAAATATCTTCTAAAAAACTTCTATCTAAACCATCCACTATTTTATTTTTAAATCTCTCAAACAAAATAATATTTTTCTTGCTAAAATCTTTTTATAAATCTCACAAATATAAAATAATATTTTTCTTATCAAAATAGCCAATAGTAAACATTAGTATTAATTATTTATTGTTTCAAGTAAGAAAAATATTAATTATTTTGAGTTTGGGAGATTTAAAAATAAATTTGTGGGTTTTTTAGATAAATGATTTTTTCATAAGGTTTTTCTAGTAATTATCCCTTTTATTTGATATTATTTTATTCTAAAAAATATTTATTTTTTCATCAATTTTTCATAATATCAATTTTTTATTTTTTAAAACAAAATAATTTTAAAAAATCATAAAAAAGTAATAATTGTTATGAAACAATGAATGTCCATCATCATGTTCATCCATTTTTCATATCCCCACTACTCATGATTCTTAATATGATTCAATTCATTATTCAATATGAGAAATTGAAAGAGTGATGCAATTAATTATTCATAGTCCCTTCCAATTCTCTCCTCAATTTTGAAGCCTATAAATAGGCTTGATTATTCATTAGTTGGTGTGTAAGTTTCCTAGAGAGAATAAGAGAAACTTTGAAGTTCTTATCACCTATATTCACATTATAGTGATTTCATTTTCTTATCATCCTTTTCTTCAATTCTCTTATTATTTGTATTTATTTTATAACAATAATGATTAGTTTTTAAAATATAAGCAACTAAGTAATTTATTTCTCAAAACTAAAAATATTAATTCAAATTTACTCAAAGATATATCATACTCCCTCCATTTTGTTTTTCTTTTTGACTTCTTTTTGCATTTATCATATGATCTGATGCATTTAGTGAGGTATACATATATACCTCACTGTACCTCACTAAATGCATCAGATAAACAAGGCTAAAATATCGTATTTTTTTATTCATTATTTGATCAATAAAAGAATGGAAATTAATTTAAGAGGTTGTATGATAGTATTTTTTTTTCTATTTTCAAAAAAAAAAAAAAACTTGTTTGATTTCATTTCTATTACAAAATCAACAATTAATTATCAAAATTTTTCAAAATCAAACAAAATAAATTTTAAAAATTGTATTAACGGTTATTATTTTTTTCAAATAAAAATAATTATAAATAAAAAAATTATTAATCTTTTATTTTAAAAAATTAGAAAACGAAATGGCAAATGATCCAATTCTAAACTCTCATCGTCAAGCTATTAAATCATAAAGCACGTCGACACCCATCGTTTTATGAAGTTGAAAGTTAAAAGCCAACGTGCACTCATCACATGGACACATGAGAACAAATATTTCTGAATTATTTTATTTTAGGCTGGAGGCGGTGAGGCAATACGTTTTTTTTTTAAAAAAAAATCATGTGCAGAAAAACTTTCATGTGTCTGTAGGTCATCAAATTTGAAAAAACAGAACCACTACATATATATTCAGCCAAATGTGCGTATCGTATAAAGAATTTCTTTTTTCTTTTGGATAAATTGCAACAATTCTATGAGGTATTATAAAATTATATGGACCAGTAAAAATTAAAAATTTGATAGAAACCCTATTCGTATTAAAGAAAATATTATAAATATTTATTTTTTGTAAAACAAATAGTTTTTTATAATTTCATAATATTTCACGATTTCAGAATTGATATCTTTTGTCCTATGAGTATATACTAGGATAATAAGAAAAAATAATGGTGAATTTTTTTAAAAAAAAGAAAAAAAAAACTGAGATTAAGTAATATAGTGTGAGAATAAAGTAAATCATCAGCTCGTTTAAAAAAAAAATAACGATCGATTTTTAAAAATTAACACTCAATCAAATAAAAAAAAACATAAATTGATGAGGAAAAAAAAAGAAATATAGTGCATCAATTAGGGATTAAAATTTTTATTTTAAATTTTTAGGCATCATAATGAAATAATTCAAAAATTAAAAAAAAATAAAAACTAAGAAAATAAGTAAGAGTGGAAATTAAAAAAAGAAAGGGAAAAAAATTCAAGCAAAAAAAAAAATTGTTCAAATAAACAAGTAAAAGGTGGAGGGGTAAAATGAAGAGTTTACTATTAATTCACTGTTCAAATGAACAACGAACTCCTCACCTATTTTAGATATATAAAGATTTTTTTATAAAACAAATAGTTTTTTATAATTTCATAATATTTCACTATTTCAAAATTGATATCTTTTGTCCTATGAGTATATACTAGGATAATAAGAAAAAAGTAATATTGAATTTAAAAAAAAAAAAGAAAAAAAAACTAAGATTGAGTAGTATAGTATGAGAATAAAGTAAATCATCGATCTGTTTGAAAAAAATAACGATCGATTTTTAAAAATTTTAACATTCAATCAAATAAAAAAAAACGTAAATTGATGAGGAAAAAAAATCAAAGAAAAAAAAAGACATATAGTGCATCAACTAGGAATTAAAATTTTTATTTTAAATTTTTAGCGATCATAATGAAATAATTCAAAAAAAAACTAAGCAAAAAAATAAGAGTGAAAATTAAAAAGAAAAAAATGAAATAATTTAATAATTTACAAAAAAAAAAAAAAAGAAAAGAAAATAAGTAAGACTGGAAATTAAAAAAAGAAGGGGAAAAAAACTCAAGCAAAAAAAAAACTGTTCAAATGAACAGTAAAAGATGGAAGGGTAAAATGGAGAGTTTATTGTTCAAATAAACAATGAACTCTTCACCTGTTTTAGATATATAAAGAACAGTTAAAAGTGGAGGGGTAAAATAAAAAGTTCATTGTTCATTCACTATTCAAATAAACAAGTAAATGCTTCACCTATTTTAGATATATAAAGAATATTCATTTAGAAAACAAACATTACGTTTCATCTAGAAAATAAACGGTAATAATAACTAATTGTCAGCAAAATATATAAAAAGATTGTCCGTGATTCAATTTTATTTACAAGTGATCTATTAATTTCAGTCCTATATATACAGCCTATCCAATAATGCATTCTTAGCACGCTCCTTCCAAACAAAAAAAAAAGGCTATTATCCAAATACAGAGTACATTATAAATTAGTTCTATGAAAAACGAATTAATTAATTAGTCCTTGTTATTTTAAATTTTAATTATTTATTCTTTTATTTTTTGACAGCAAAAAACGAGAAAAATAGATATTGTGAAAATATTGATTATAAATTTTTTTAAAATAAAATAATAATAAATCAAACATATCAATATTGATTAAAAAAATTTTTAAAAATTGTTTTTGAACAAAAAGAATTAATTTATTTATTTCTTAAAACTAAATAAACTAATTTATAATTTAGACACAAAACGGTGGAAAATTTTGAATTTGAGCTATTCAATTTTTAGGTCGTCGGTTCATGACTCTTGTTGTATTGATTTGATATTCTTTTGTCAACACGTCTTTCCTTTAATTTAACAAACTTTCAAAACTTTCTAGATCGTGGCAAGAAAAAAAGAAAGAGAGAAAAAGTTATTTAATTTGCTTTTTGGTTTCGTTGAGACTTAACTAAGAAGTGACTCTTGCTGTATTGATTTGAATTAGTCAGTCCTGTTCAAATACAACCAAACAAAGCCTTGTATTGGAAGGTCAATAATTGTCTGCCCCGTAACAGGTAGGGAAGGTTGCCTTAAACCGTTAGGGCAGAGGCGGGGTCAAATCAAGGTAAATTTGATTTTTCAATATCATAATATATGGTAATAACCTTTTTTTAATTATTAATTTGAAAAGAAAGAAAGAAAGGAAGGGGGTTGTCTATTCACCCCATTAACTAGATGACTCTAACCACGTGGCTACATCAGAACGAACGTAATCAGATCATCATATGAAAAGTACTCTACTTTGACCCCACTTTTAGTTCTTTCATCGGAAGCTTTCTGAGATTTTTCACACCAACGACCAAAGGTTAGATAATATATAATTGCATTGCATGGGTCCCAAGAGAAATTTAGAAATAAAGCATTTTACTTTTGTTACACGAGAGACGTGGCAGGAATGACATCATTCTCTTGCTTATAATTCAAACCATACGTAATATTATTACCTAAAATGAACATCTTCGATATAATTATTACCCATGAGTTTAGGATTTTAGATAAGATATAATAGATTATCATGCATTCATTTCGTTAATCTTTTTACCTATCAACTTCATTTCAAGTTTCCTAAAATCATAATTAAACTGTTTTTGTGTTGACTTTGTATCACTGCATATCCTTATCCTATAGTTATGCGCGCATACATACACCACCTCTTGCCCATTTGCAACTTTATTTGCTTATAGAAAAAAGGAATCTAGAATTTTGTGATAATTCCTAAAAAGCAATATTATATTCACAAACAAATCGTGATTTTTTGTTTTTTTTTTAACAAATTGATGTGATATTAATTTTTTTTTTCATGTTCAACCTAAAAAACACAAGATTTTGAGCATCTAAATGATTATATTAGGTATTCGCTCTTTGGAAGAGTTGAAAAAAATGGTAGTGGTATCTTTCTAAATCCTACACATATAGAACTCAAACAATTGCATTAGTGGTGTCGGAATTGCCTCAAGGAATCCACTCCAATGGTTGAATCAATATTTTGGTATCCTATATAGATATGCAAGGACGAGAAAACTTTTTAAAATTATACAAGTTTTGTTGGCCTTTAGTATAGGAAAGAGCTCATTTATATAGCAGAAAATATAGGGTATAATGCATACTTTTAGTGTGTTAAGCCAAGTAGCTAGCTATAAGACCACAAAAGAGAGAGTCTATAATTATGAGAATGCCCAACTAGTATATTTTATGGAGGAACATGAATATTTCATCAATTTCTCCTTTTGTCTCAGCATTTAGCTTCAAGCGTAAGTGTTGTTCACAATATAAGGATTGAGATTTCAAATATATATATATGAAAAATGATTTGGTTTACATTTTTTTTTATTCAAGTGTTTATAATTAAAAGACTCTTCATAAACTCGTGGACTTTAAAACCACGAAAGAAAACCTCAAATACTCTAATTGATAATCACATTAAAGTTGAAATTATTTAAGTGATTTTAAAAAATAAAAATAGTACATGAAATTGAAAATCATATCAATTTTAATATTATAGATTAATTAGTACTTGCCACTTACTTTAAGTAGATAAAGTACAAAGTGGTGGATATTTGTAGAATATTAGAGTTTTTTGAGAGAAAAAATGTTAGAAAAAAATGATGGCTTTCATATGGATTTGAAAAATGCATTCAATATCCATGAAAGGCTTTAATGATGAGTAAATTGTAAATTAGCTCTTCTAGTTTTGAACAATCAATTAAACAATCACTCCTTTTAAAAACTAATAATTAGTCCCTATGTTTTTATATATATTTACAACTTAATCCTCCTTTTCAATTTTTTTTTAAATATGAAAAAGGGAAAAAGGAAGAAGTAGATAATGCAATAATGTTAATGAAAAAAAAAACATATAGTAGATAATAACTCCTTTTTTTTTCTTATGCAAGTGTAATGGGTTTCTTTAGACTAGCTTATGCGTTAACTAAGACTAAGTTTTCTATTCCAACGATCCTAAAAACATACTTTTTACATTAGGTTGATGCATTTAGATAAATTTAATAAATTTTCTTGAGTGTTAGTTCTAATGTTTAAATTCGGAAAGTAAAAAAAGGAAGCAAATCTCCTTAACCACTAAGCCAATTCCTTGAGGCCGGTTAAAAATCACTCTAGCTACAATAGGTCGTTAAGTGGGAAAATTTGAAGGGATTAAAAAAATAATAAGTTTGAATTATTTTTATCACTTTTGATGAATTGAAATGTAATAATCTCTATTCTTTGTGTGTGTCTTTCTTCTTAAAGTGAGGTCGTATTATTAGTTACTATTTAAATATTTTAAAATTTCTTAATTTAAAATATTTAAATGTTGTTTGGTTATCGAAAATAAAAAATTGAGAATAAAAATATAAGAATCGAAATTACAAATAGAGAATGGCATTTTCACTTCAATATTATATTTAGAATAATAATAAAAAATTGAAATGAAATTTAAGTTTTAAATATTTGATTTTTAAAATAAATAAAAGTAATTATTAGTGTTTGGTGACAACATTGATAATTGTGTTAATAGTAATAATAGAAATAGTTAATACATAATAAATAAATAAAATATAATATAATTTTAAAAAAAATATTTTTATTTTTTTTATTTCAATCAAACACCTGAATATTAAAAATAAAATTATATTTCGATTCCTACCGTTCATTCTTTATTACCACATATGTTATTTGAAATCTTGATGGTCAAAGCCATCAAATGTACTTAACACATATAAAAGATTCTAGATCTGACTCATCATTCATCAGATCAAAAAATAAAACTTAATCTAAATCTGTAATTGCTGATGATTGTATTTGAAATTTTCCATAAGTAAAAGCTAAACAAAAAATGTTAAAAATTAATTTAGTAGTTGGACATTATTTATTTTCTTTTAGTAACAAATTATTAGTATAGAACATTTGACAAAAACTAAATCGACGGTTTGGAAATGTTAAATGTTTTTCCAATAATTTAATTCAAAAGATCATCTTTGTTTATTTGTGAAATTATTACTATCGCTACGACTTTTTATTAGGTAATCACGCTCAATACATCTCCTTTTCACTCGATTTTCTTTCAAATAATAATAAAAAACATCTTTCCATTTATAACCCATTCATTGATTTTAAACCCAAAAAGGGCAAAAAAAAAAAAAAAAAAAAAAAAAAACCATCAATCAGCAATAGTCCTCTCTCTCTCCTCTCTCCCAGCGACATGGTTTTTTTTTAGTTTAAATTTGGGGACTGAGAGTTCTCAATAAATACACAGAGGGAGGGAGAGAGAGAGAGAGATTTAGAAGGCTGAAGAGGTTGTCTTGGACATCTGTTGTCTGCTAAGGTTTTGAAGCTGAACTTAGTGTTGTTGTTTTCTAACTGTCCCAAAAGAGAAATAAAAAGAAGAAGAAGAACTTGAAAGAGAAAAAAAAAGATATGGGCACTACTGCTAATCAAGATCAAGCAATCAAGCAATTTCAGTCCTTAATGGACCAAGGTCAGCTCTCAAAACCCACCTCACATTCTTTTTAAATTTTCTTTTTTTTCCTTGATAATTTCGTCTAAAATTACTAACAAAAAGTTTCTATTTTTGGCAGTGGATGAGTCAATGAAGAACACATATCAGGTTAGTGTCTCTTTCTCTCACGGTGTTTTGTTGATCTGATATATGTTCGACAGATTCTTATAATTACTAAACTATTTAGTTTAGTTGACTGTTTGTTGTGCTAAAAATATCATATTTTTTTTAACCAAACATAAACAAGATAATCATACATAGATTGTTCTCTTTGTTTGGGTTTGATCTGGGTTTTTTATGCTATGCGGTTAATTCCTTGCTACTGTCTTTTCATGCTACTTGGTCTGATCTATATGTAAAAAGTTTGTGTTTTGCTGTATAGTTTTTGAACTTCTTTAGTATATGAGGCAATTTGTTATGTTATTGGATAATATTCATTGATCTCCTTTATGCTTGTCTGGTTACGGAATATAATGCTAATGCATGGTCAATGCATTGAAATTTGTATGATCTGTACACTAGTTGTTGATACTGGAATATATTCAAATGATTTTACTGCACTTCAATGAAAATTTTATTTTTCTTTTCTTTTCTTTGTTGGAGCAATAGTTGGAGCCTTTGTTTTTTTAATATTGAACTGAATTTGATGAAATATCCTGGACAGCATCATAAAATTTTAGGATTGCATGGTCTTTGTGTTTGAAATATACAGCCTACTTTTGTTTTAAACTTCTTTTAATCGAGTGGCTTAAACCTATTGTCTTTTGCATGTTGCCTAAAGTTTTCAGATGTGTTACTGACTTGCTTCTACACGCTTTATCAAAATAGGAGTATTGAATTGAATGAACTCAACTCCCTTTCCTTTTGGTAAATTTGGTGAAGAAGAAATTGTCTTGAGCCCCTCAAGCAAATGGAATGATAGATAGGTCCAAAAGATACAGCAGCATCAGAAACTAGCATTAAGTTCATAATTTGGGACGGAAATAATCTTACAATAGCACAAACCATCTAGAGTCTCAATTTCTTTCTGAGTCTGCCATTACATTGAGTGATGAGAGTAGTTGTACGGTACTTCATCCAAGGTTTTCTACATTTTAGGAGGATTACAAGCAAAGGACAAAAGACAGTTTGAGGAACACTTGATGTCATTGCCGATATATTTCTTTGCCCTTTGTTATCCTATTGCATTTAAGATTGCCCCTTCCAATATTTGTGGTACCATGAAGGGTATTCTAAGAAACATGTTTTTATCTTGTTCTATGATCTGCAGAATATGCACCAGGGCTATCCAACTGAAACTTTGGTGCGGTTTCTCAAAGCAAGGGACTGGAATGTTGCCAAGGCTCATAAAATGGTTAGATCCATTTTCTTACAGAGAAGAATGTTATTTATTTAACTAGTTGCTGGGAATTGAATATTCTCTTCATATTTATTCTTTGTCTTTGGCTCCTTATTCTCTGCCGTGGTTGCTTTATTGTTCTAGTTGGTTGATTGTTTAGAATGGAGGATACAAAACGAGATTGACGACATATTAGCAGTGAGTTTTCTTTTTCCTTTAATTCTTTGGATGCTCGCTATTTGTTCTCTACAATGCAACACCTTATTTTCTCTGATTCATGTTCACATGATTAAAAAGTTAGATCATAAACTTCTCAAGCTCTACTCGGGTCTACCTTTAGATATATAGACTTGTTTGTTTTTTGCTGATCCATTTTAACATATTTAGTTAATCTTAGAAGGAAAACAGGTCAAAGATCCAAAACCATATATAAATAAGTGAAGCAAATGAAGGAGAACTCTCTACATTTAGTGAAACTAGGAGAACCCTCTACAAAGCTTCTTTGCTTTTCCTATATGCTTGTGCAAGATGATGCTTTCATCTGGAAAGAGAAGCTGAATGGAAATGTCTACCTCTGGACTTTGAAGGGCTAGCTGTCACTCAAACTGCCCTCTTCTTTGAAATAAGCCAGTTGGTTGTGCATAATTTTTTTTTTGTAGTTTACTGCCTTCCATGACTTACAGCAACATCAGGATGTAAACTCTTACAACACAAGCTGGAATGTAAACCTCCCAATTGATTAATAAAATGAACTGAAAATTCATGTCAGCTGCTTGAACAGGCAGCAATGGTCCAAATTGTTCTCTTATTAAGATTGGACTGATAGAAGATATGCCTGCTGTCTTTGTGTGTAGGATTCATCATATTTGGAGCAGAAAATGGCCTGCCCAGTTCTTTTCTAAAGATATGAATTATCTATTGCCTACTTATGTTGTAAATACTTGTGCAATCTTCTCCAGTGCTTCTGTTCAAAATCCATATAGCAATTGCATGGCTCGACTTTTATGCATATTTGTTAACACTATTTGTGTTTAAGATTGCAAATAGAATGAGGCATACATTTTAGTTGTAGTTGATTTTCTAGCAGTTTATGATGGTTCGTAACGTATTAGTGAATCAGCCGTGCATTACATCTGTTGGACATCATTCCCATGATTATTGATTTGACTCTTTCTATCTCAGAAACCAATCATTCCCACCAATTTGTATAGAGCAGTTCGAGATTCTCAACTTTTAGGATTATCAGGCTACTCTAAAGAGGTATGCATTGATTTTTCCAAGTTCAATCTTGTCATCCAACACATTACATTGCTGTAGCTGTTTTGCTGAAGAGGGAAGGGGAGGGAGAGTGGGGTCGTTGGCGATTGAAACCCATTTTTCTGTAATAATTTGAAAATCCTGCTTCTTTATGATTTCCCTTGTTTTTTGTTGGAAACCCCCATAAGGCCCATATGGCCAGAAATATTTCTGAGAATTTTTTAATGTAATATTTTCCGCTTTTTGTTGAATCATTCAGGGTCTTCCTATCATTGCCATTGGCGCTGGGCTCAGTACATTTGATAAAGCTTCTGTAAGGAGTGTGTTTTATTATATCTTTATTCTATTTAAATTTGAAAGTTAATAATTTGCATTACTGCAGCAGTGATAATATTGACTAGTATTTGTTTCTGCCTTCTACATGCTGGTCCTCTTTCTGTTTCTTTTAAAGCAGTATCTTTAAATATTGCTAGGTGCATACATGTGTTTTTGACATGCAAATTACTGTTCGGTTGTATTTACCAGACCCCCTCTTTGATTGCTTTTAGGTAAATTACTATGTGCAGTCACACATCCAAATTAATGAATATAGAGATCGTGTGGTATTGGTGAGTATAGTATCCTCTACGTATGTGACAAATAGTTATCATTTTGTCTTGTTGCATAGCTGAACTTGGCTAGTTTTTCTTGTAGCCATCTGCAACCAAGAAGTATGGATGGCATATTAGCACCTGTCTGAAGGTTTTAGATATGACTGGCTTAAAGCTTTCAGCATTGAATCATTTAAAGGTATCTTTTGTTTCAAGCATACTTTTAGTTTGTGATGTTATCTTTGGTTTTAAGGCATACTTTTAATTTGTCATGTTCTCTAAATTGTAATTTGAAGCTTTGAAAATTTCCAGAAAGGGAATAGGATAGGTAAATGTAGCTACATGTGAGTGGAGTTGTCAAGCTATCACTGCACACTTTAATTTGAACAATGTCCGCTAGTAATTTTATTTAGTTTATTTTTTTTCAGCTGGTGATATCCACTTAATTCTGTGCTCTTTTTTTTTTTTTTTTTTTTTTTTTTTTATGTAGATGCATCTGCAATTTTGTTCCTTTTGTTTTATGTTTCTCTGAAGAGTTTGTGTAGGTACAAGGTTTGCTATATTCCTATGTTTTATTGACTAATTAGCCTATTCACTCTTAGGAGTCTTGTTGAAACTCGATGTTCTGATATTTTTTAAATCTCCTGTTGCAGCTATTGACTACTATGTTCACAACCAATGACTTGAATTATTGAAAATCCAAGTTCTGATATTTTTCATATCTTCTATTGCAGCTATTGACTACCATGTCCACAATTGATGACCTGAATTATCCAGAAAAAACAGATACATACTATATTGTCAATGCCCCATATATATTTTCGGCCTGTTGGAAGGTCTGTAATTTTTTTTTTTTTCCCTAGTCAAGTAGCATTTGAAATAGTTGTCTCAGGAATACATTACACATAACCCTTCAACAGCTTAAAAATTTTGGAAACATTGACAGGTTGTGAAGCCTCTTTTACAAGAAAGGACGAGGAGGAAAATTCAGGTGCTGCAAGGTTGCGGAAGAGATGAATTGTTAAAGGTAAGGCAGTGCAACAAAGCATGGTTTCTGAACTCTCTTCTAAGCTTGCAGTTCTTTTCTAATAACGGCATTGGGCTTTAACTTCTAAACGCACTTTAAATCCTGCCCCTCAAGTCCTTAACCTTTCGGTATAGCATCTTAGAAGAGGACCAATGCTTAACAAAAAATTACATGTTACTGAGAAAGAGAATATTCATAGTACCTCCCGCGCTGTCCTTCCTTGATTTTGCGTTCATATGCAAAATAGAAATTGGGACTCTGGTTATTGGACAATGTCCTCGACTTTTTATCACTCTATGTCTCTTATGGGTTGTGGTTGTCTTGTATTGTGTTTCTGCATGGCCAAGCCAACTGAAATTGCTTTTGTTTCTTTTCTTCTGTTGTAATTTCGACTTGTTGAAGAATGCCAGTCTCGTACACCTCCTCCATAACACAAGTAACTAAAGATGTCTGATCAGGTTGATTTTATAACTTTCATGCAGATAATGGATTATTCATCTCTGCCACATTTTTGTCGAAAAGAAGGCTCTGGTTCATCCAAGCATGCCGAGGATGGAAGTAATTGTTTCTCCTCAGACCATGCATTCCATCAACAGCTATACGGTTATATGAATCAGCAAGCTGGACTTCTGGATTCCATTTCACCAATCAAACAGGGGTCAGTCCATGTGGATTTCCCTGACCCAGACCCTGAAGATTCCAAGATTGCGAAAACGATAGAAACTGAGCTCCACAGGCTGAGGGATCGGAATGGGCTATCTAACTCATTAAATGGCCTTGAAGTGAATGGTAATTAACAGATGAAGAGCTTTGACTCCTTATGCTCATAAATGCCTGGCTACTTTGAAAGCTGGTTTGTGTAATTTTGTTATCAGGTCTTTGCTTGCATCAGCTTGATGCAGGTTTTGATAAGACAAAACTAATCTGATTAGATTGAAAATACCACTTTGGCATTGAGTGGATAATTAAATTCCGGTTTTAAAATACAGGAGCCGCTTTAATTGCTTGAATAGTCCATTGTGGCACTAAATGAGATTCCCACCCATACTTCTGTTAACCCATTTTCTTTACCATGTTGCTATAAGCCCAAAGTGAGAACCTCCCTTTTGATGGCTTACTGGGCTTCGTAATGGCAATGGAATTGATACTTGGCTCCTTAAGTCGATCTCATACTCTATCCATTAAAAAATGTTTTACCCATTATTTTGTTCATTATTTATTAAAAATTATTTGTTCATTTTTTTATCTAGTCAATAACCATTATATTATACTTGTTTACTTGTTAATTTTTATTTCCTTAAATTGAGAATTTTTTTTTCAATTTTTGCCTTTTTTAAAATATTTTTTAATTAAAGTTTATTTTATAAAAAAAATCACGTAAATACAATTTTAAAAATTATAAATAAAATATTTTAACATGACATAATAATTAATAATTTTTTAATTTATGTAAAAAATTAAATAGAATAATTTTCTTTTTAAGATAGAAATAGTATAGAGTATCTTAATAGGTCATGTCAAAGGAAAAAAAAAAAACAATAATCTATGGGACACTTCTGGTCTTTTCATCAAACTGATTCATGCACCTTTTATTAAATCCTGAAATTTAGATCAATAGGCATAAAAGCCGCGGTTGGCTATCTAATTAATTTGGGCAAAAACAAGTTTCAAAGGTTCATCCTTTTAATTTAAATGATTGTTTCTTGTATTCTTTTATAAGAAAACTGATCGATGTTTTTCAGAAGGTTAACATGGATCAAATAGAGAACCATGGAAACGGGCTTCAAAGAAACATAAGGCAGAGACACATCCCTTGTTGCACGGGGGAGAGAGAAATAGATCTTAAAGAAAGAAAAGAAGTTACAGTCTTCAATTTAAGGAAACTTGAATTCAATATCATCAATATCCCTAACGTTACTTCACACACAAAAAAAAAAAAAAAAACTGGTTAATAATTTTACTCCAAATTTTACTTATTTGATGTTGATTTAAATTAATCTTAACAAAACTTAATTACCACTCAAAAAATAATAATAATAATAATAATAATTGCTTATAACACTAGTACCAAATCCAATTATAATAACAGCTTGGCTATTTTTGGGAGAGTTTTATAAATAACTTGTACTAATAGGAATATGACAATTTTAACTTTTTAATTAGAATTCAATTCAAATTCAAAGGAAAGAAAAACTTAAAAAAATAATGTAGAAAAGAATGCAAAATAAAAACCCATGGTGTAAAAAAAAAAAAAAAAACCTGCACACACACACACTATGCTTTTGATTTATGAATAAGAGAAATTGCTCATTTCTTTTGTTTATTTTAAAATTTTATGTTTTAGTATTTTTTATATTAATGGGTAAAAGATGAGTAATAACGTAAAAAAAGATACCCATATTCATGAATAAATGATCAATTAATATAAATGAATAATACTATTTTATCCATATTTAACCCATTATTTATTAGGATATTTTAAAAGGATAATTAATAAACTGACTAGGTAGGGTACTTATTTTGTATCGAACCCACTGCCATTCCTAATCGGACTCGGAGGTTCTATTTTGTCTTGATGAACTCTCTATCTTTGAGACTCTTTAATCCAAACCTATATGTGTGTGTGTGTGTGTGTGTGTGTGTGTGTGTGTGTGTGTGTGTTAACACCTTTGTTTTTCTGTCACTAAAGTTGTTATTTTAACCGTTAATTTTAGAATATCTTTATAATATAATTTTTCATATTTAAAAAAAAAGATAAAAAATAATAAATAGATAAATAATTTAAAAGTAAAAGGGAAAAAAGATTAAGTTTTGCCACTTATTCTCCCCCTCATGTATAATTAACCATTTTGGAATATATTTTTTTAAAAAAAGAAACTGACAAAAACGTAAAATTAATAAGATAATCAATTCACATTAAAACTACTACTACTAATAATAATAAACATATCCAGTTTTTCTCCCAAATTTTTTATGAAAATCAAACTACCACAAACGCAAGTTGTATGTTTTTTTTTTTTTTTTTTAAATCCAATTCCGTTATGTGGTTAATATATGTATATTTTTAACAAAATTTTTCTGTTTTGTTGCGGAGATGGAGGTGTGATGACGAAATGGGTTATAGTGCAAAGAGTTTTTTGATGGATTTAATTGGGCTTTTTGTTTCTTTTGTACTTTCGTTTCACGCAATTTCAGAATTATCTTTTTATTTTTGTAATTAATAAAAATTCAATTATAAAATCAAGACAGAAAAAATTGACAGGACTTTTCTTTTTAATTTTCTTATTTTTATATTTTTTTATATATATTTTTTAAATTCTTTATTTATCAGTTATTTTTGTTTTTTGTTTTTAATATAACAAATTATATTATAAGAATATTCTAAAGTTAAAGATCATATAACACCGCTAGTGACGGTAGAACTAATGATGTTTCGGAATTAAGTTTCAAAGATGAAAAATATCATTAAGACAACTAAATATTACAGGGGGTACATTCGAGGTTAATCTTTTGGCATCAAGTACAGGAGGAATAAGGGGGTAATGAGCTAGGGATTCTAGCATTCCGCTGACTGAAAAGAATTTTTTTTTTTTTTTACCCAAAAGGTCTTTAAATAAATGTCAGTAGTGTTTGGTAGTTTAGTGATGAGTTTGGAAGTTAAACGACCATATATTGATTAAATGCACATTTAAATACCAACTTAAAAAGTTATAGAATAATAATAAAAAAAAAAGTACAGAAAAATGAGGAAATTAATTCACATATCTGTACAGGTCTGGTCCTGCAGGATTTTGGTTGAATTCCTTCGCCATTAAAAAGGATATTACAAACATTGGATACAGGAAAGGGAAACATTAGCATTAACCACACTCTGGATTTTGTTCACAACTGTCTATAGCACTTGTAAGCAACAGCAACTGACGCTACTGCACAAACAACAGCAAGAGCTGCATATGTGTCTTCCAGCTCCCAGTTCTCAAACCAAGTAGGCATAGCACAAACCTTTCGTGCAGATGACCCCTTACTGCTGTTGGTCCGGGATAGTAGTTTCTTGCTGCTCTTCTTCTTTTCAGCTGTCACCTTGGTTATCCTCTCATTGCCATCTACACTGTCCTCTGGTGAGACAGGGTCTTCGCAACAGGATGAACTTCCGTTTTGCTGACAACAGCCTGTAGCAACGACTTCAGACGTACTTGGCCCAGTGTTTGCTTCATCTATTTGTCTTTGGGTGGTCTCTTTACTGTTTTCTACAGTCCCACCATTTAGTTGGAGCCTTAGTTCTTGGGATTTAATCTGTTCTTCTTCTGATAAACCCATCTGGCCCCTGAAGGACAGCAAGCAAATGTTCCATTGAAGTCTAGAAGGCATACTTCAATAAACGTGTAGATAAATACATGGAAATCAACGATTGCACATCTTGTTTTTTGTGAACAGCCACTTTCTATTTTCAATTCCCCGTTTTATAATTGTGATCTAATGGATCAAGGGAGTAACTCTACAATCCTATTGTACCAGCTAGCATCTAGACCACACAATCAGCCATGGCAACCAACCATGTTTTTGGAGAATACAAATCGGTGCAAGAAACTAAAAACGACCTCAGCCCATATAGCTTTATAAAACTAGAGAAAAGAAATTAAGAATACCTCCATAGCCAGTCTACAATCTCTCCCTTCCCAATATGCTGCTCAAGTAACAATGATATGTCATCTGGGGAAACATACCCATACCTGTAGCATTTAATTAAAAAAAAAAAAAACCAAAAAAGGTTTAGTTATTTAGAAATGTGTTTTAAGTACTGCAACTACCACAATAATAAAAGATGAATTCCAAATAAATAGAAAACACAAAAACACAGATACCCTGCTCACCAGTGTCCAGTGACAGCTCCATTGATGCTTGATCCAAATATAATGACATTTCCTGCATATTTATGCCCCCCAATGTGAGAACATGGGCTAACGGATATTTTACCTTGTAGACCATGCAATTCTATCTCCTCTTTGAATCTACTAACTAAAGCAGGTCCACAGACACCACAACGACGATCTCGGGACCCATGAGAACATACAAAAACATAAGAACCCTTTAGTTTTTCTGGAGTCCCGGGCAACCATTCACCATCCTTCACAAGCACTTCCTCAACAAATGTGTCAACATCAAAATGTGTCAATCTCCTGCATCATTTGCTAAAGGTTATATTAGTACTAAAGTAGAGAACTACAATTACAAGAGCATCTAGAACCTCGAAAAAAGAGACACTGGTTGACCTGTATCTGATCATATCTGGGAAGATTAACACATCTCCATTTGATGTCTCAGTTCCATCATGCCCCTCACATATTGTTAAGCGAGTCTAGAAGTCAGAAGCAGGAAAACTTTGAAAAGTAAGAAGCTTAATAATTTGTTTCTCTAACTTACTTTGGCAAAGGAAGCAAGATTAGAAGTGTAAACAAATGCATGCACCTACATGTTTTTGCATCTCTCTCTGAACTATGCTTTACATGCTTAATTAACAAACTACAATATGGCAGCTGCAGCAACAGCCAGTGAAAATTCATGTTAGCCTAACCCAATGCTATATAATCACTCGCCTGTGAAAAAAAAATCATTCAGAAATGGAGCTTCCATGATTTTCATTTCCCTATGTGGAACAGGAAAGTAAGCATCCATATAGCCAAGGGTTCATATTGCCAAAGTTAAAACCGTTTTATGATTTACAAGCGAAAGCACCAAACCATTTGTCTTCCAGTTCAGGTCTACCTAAATTATAGATGTCACGTAACATGAAAATTAAACAATCACGATCCTGAGGATACCATTTAGATACTTCCATAATGCAAATTCCAAACGCTTCATTCTCAGAAACTTCATAATTACAGCAGTCATATGATGAATGAACCCCATGGACCGCTGGTCTATAATGTTGTTGTCATTTACCTATCTGGATCATTCGAATAACATGTGGTGTCTCAAAGTTGCAATTTGACGACAATAAAAATATAAAGATGAAACAAAATGGCCAGAATCAGATCAATTGATTGAGTAAAACATATCTAGCAGCATACATGTTTAACCATACAGTCCAGGGACACAACTCCGAACCAAAACTATCAATTTCCTCTGAAACCACAGCCATCTAAAGTAGTTATATGCACCGTCCATATCATGGTGGACTTTTCATGGCAATACCCAAAGTCCTATTGATCATCCCTCAATTTCTCCAAAGCACTAACCTGAACTCAAAGCCCCAATTAGAACTTTACCTACAATGGACATCCTTACATGAGTTTAATTACAACACCACCACATAAGGCACCAAATGTACACTTTGAAACACTGAACTAACATACCTAAACTTCATATAATTAATCATAATAACACTCCAAATCACCACCAAACATAGCAAGTCTGTAAACCACCCAGAATGTAAATCAATTAACTACAAGAAAGACCAACCACTCTGAAAGGAAAGAAATTGACGGGAGGCCAAATCACACTGTAAATCATTATTAAATCAAACCAATCCATTGATAAAAAGGAAAGCCTTCAATCTACTAAAATTCTTACAAACTCAAAGCAAACCTTATTAGTCCCCTAAAATTTAACTAAGTGCCATTCCTCCTCATTTGAAGTCAAATCACAATTGCTCTTCACTCATAGGGAATCCGCTAACTACAAAGAACTTCATTTGAAATAATTGATACTCGAACCAACAACATCAACCAAATCACACACCTTCAATCTGATGTCATTTGGACAAATAAATCCAAAGCAAAACCAGAAACCCACTTCAATCTACTAAACTAAACCAACCACATCATTTTGAAGCCACAATAACACAAAATCACACACTTTCAAGTCAAACCATAATTGAACCAATCCAAAAATCCCTTCATTGAATGTTCAATCCAGTAAAACTAGACCAACCACATTAAGTTGGATAAAACATAACCCCAAATCACACAAGTTCAAGGAGCCATTATATCAACCAATTCAGAAACCACCAAAACCCCACTTCTATTCACTAAAACTAAACCAACCCACATGAAGAGCAAAGTCACAAATCAACACTAAAACCAGTTCAAAATTCACTAAAAAAAATAATAATAATAAAAAACCAAACCCACATCAAAATAAAAGCTAAAAAATACAGAAAAACAGATAAGCCCACTTCAATTACTCAAAATAAAACCAACCCATTTCAAGAATCAAACCCAAAAGCACACCTCTTTCCTCATATCTCCTTTCCTAGCCATGACAGCAGCAGAGAGCAACCTAGGCAAGCGATCAAACTCAGCAGCCTCAATCCTAGGTGGCCAAACAGAAGGGTTCTTGTAACACAAGAAGACGTGGCGGTGATACAATTGTACAGTCCCAGCGAGTGGGCTTTGTCTGAAATCAGATCTAGAGAATCCAAACTCTGCATCATTGCTACTGCTTGCAGAAGTTTCATTGAGGAAACCAGAGTCGTTTTGATAGCTATTGGACGCACTGCCAAGGAGAGAGCTTGAAGGGTCAGTGAGGAAAGAGGCGTCCAAATGATCAGAAACTGTTATTGGAGAGGAAGATGATGAAGGGTTGTTGGTATATGAAAGTGGGTCGTCTCTGTTGCTTGCCATTCTTCGATTGTGTTTTCGAGGGGAAGTCCAGATTTGGCTTTCAAAGCTTCCACTACAGTGGGAAGGGAAGTGTGATGAATTTTGGCAAAAGTAAATAAATTAAACTTTTTCTACACCCTTTTAATTCTTAATTAAGGCTTTTTTTTTTACCAAGTAATGTCCCTTTTTATTTTTTATTATTCAAACCATCGTTCCATCAACTTTTTTCTATCTAGATGACTTATAAGTACACTTTTTTTATGGGTTGAGAGCTTTCAATTAGTTTTTTATTTCAAACTTCCATACTTACTTTTCATGTTTTTCATTAATTTTCTTTCCGTTTGGCAAATTATAATATATATATGATTGCTTTTCCGTTTTGGATCTGATTTATTTTTCATAGATAGTTTTAATTTAAATTTTTATTTGTATCAAAATACAGTATTTTAGCCTTATTTATCGAATCAAGATTTTTTTTTTTCCATGCAAGTTAGATTTATCCATGTCTTTTTTATTTAAATTACTTAATAAAATAAGGGGAAGAAAAAAAGAAAAAGTTTCAAACTAACTCATTTATTCTCTCCTTGTAAGTGGTTCCTTATAAGTGGTTGTTGACAGTGTCACCTAATAATTATCCATTTAACAAAGTCATTTAAATTTGTGATATTATGATGCCATTATTAATTGTAAACAGTTTGAATATCAAAATATTGATTTTTAGGTAAAATTATTTAAATCTTAGTTTGTCTCATTATTTCTAATGGTTAACTTTTTTTACCGTTACATGAAATGCTTAAACAATGTCGTTTAAGTATTTCACTATTATTATTAAAAAAAAAACTTTTAAAAAAGATCACATCCATCTTTCCATGCGTAACAAATACATCTTCTCCGATCACCTCCTCTCTCTCTAAATATAAAATTATAGTATCCTTTCCTCTCCCTTCATAACTATTTAACAACCTAATCTCTTTTCTCCTCCAACGTAAACTCGTTTTCCTTTCTTTCTCTTAAAAAATCTCAAAAAATAACAACACCAATCTTGAACCCTAACCTTAAAATCACCGCACCAAAATCCACCTTCAACCTCGATGACACAGTGGAGCTCAAGAAGGTCTTCAACCAATTTGACGCAAACAAGTGATCGCAGGATCTCGACTTTTGAGTCGGGTGAAGTTCTAAAATCCATGGGGTCCATCTACACCATAGAGGAGCTTTATTGCGTCATGGAGGACGTGGACACCGACAAGGACATGTACATTGATTTGATCAAATTTGTGATATAAACATTATACCATATTTTTATTCTCCTTATATTTAGTTTTTTTTTATTTTTATGTTTTATGTTTTATTATAATAAATAATGCTCATATTCATGTTTAGAACATAAAATTAGAAATTGAGTGAAATTGTATAAAAAGTTAGAAAATTTCAGCATAATTAACTTAGATCTTCTAGGCTTCTTACAAGTTTTTCAAAGCCTTAGAAAATGGATTTGAAAGAAGTGGTCTTTAGTGGCTTTTGTAGAGGACATCTCTAAGCTTTTCACAATGATATAGATGGGTCAAAATCTAAGTTCGTTTGGGCATTCAAACAATATCTCATATGTTATTCTAAAAAGTTAATATGAACTTCGGAGTCCAGCATTAGTTGCGGTGTTTAATTCATATTTAGAGTTTCGTAACTTCTATTGATGCAAGGCCAAGCTTTGGGATACTTAAGAGGCATACCTATAATTATTATGAATGCTCCGAGTTCAAAATAGGTTGGTCTAATGGAGGAATTCACTTGGAAAGTTGGAATTCTAAGGTCGGAAGGACATGTTGAGTCGATGGTAGTATTTAGCCCATAACTAAAGTCGTAGATCTTTAATTAATGCAAGGTTTAATGCTTTGGTAAGACTACAACTTTTATGAATAAAGAAAACTCTAATTCAGCATTTATCAATTCCATTCAAGCTAATTACCTAAAAGAATACACACAGCTATGAGAAGAAGTTTCGCCCGTGTACGATGAAGCAACAAAAGACACAAGGTTGTGCATCTAACTCTAGAAAAAGTTTTTGCTCGTGTGTGTTATTTCTTGACCTAGGATGTTATATAACCCTTTTATCTATATATATTTAGGTTTAAGGGGAGGCAACATATATGGAATTTTGGGCGTAAAACGATTTTTTCGATTATTTTATGTTTTGACTAGCATGTGTGGCTAAATTATTTGTATTGGTTCAAGAAAAATTCGAATAACAAAGCTTATTGTTAACTAGGATCAATAATTCTATAAGAGAAGTCAAATAACTTACCGTGGTTACATTCATTGAGTGCGAGAGTGAAGATTAAATCAAGAACTAATTATTAATCCGATTATTGTTAATTTATTATACCGCTTACTTGTCTTAATTTATCCATCCAAGTATTAAATGTCAAAGTCCCCTTTTTATTTTCTTATCTTTTTTAAATAATTAGATAATTGGTAAATAGTCCGAACCAATTCTCTATAAGATCGACTTTTGCTTACCCTAACTATAGTGTAGTAATTAGGTCCAAGTAAGAAAATAACTAGATTATTTTGGAGCATTCAACACCGTTGTCGAGAAATTATGTCCGATCAATTATTTTTTATTCTGATTTTTTATCTATTTTTTAACATGACTTGGTATTCTCAACGGTTTGGCTCTCAATATGACCTTTAATCCGAGAGATTCAATAAGGTTAATACATCTTCTATTGAGCAATAGATTGCTAATCTAACCTCTATAAGTGTGTCAAGTGGTCGTAAGAAATATGCAATAAGTCCATAATTATGGCATATATTCAATACTAGGGCATTCATTCGATATTTGCTCAATGATTCGGGAAGAACCTATTGATGTGTCTTATGCCATGTGGGGATTTTCGTAACAACCGTAGTACCAATATAATCCCTACTCTAGCACTTACACTAGTTATGAAAATCAAGTGTTTGACAATACAACTCACAATCATCAAAGATATCAACAAATGCAACCACCATTCCAAATTGTTACTCTAAATGCGGTATATTTTTTTAGGACATCATTAATTCTCTTATGATTAATACTATGCAATTTCAATAAAAAAACAAAAGCAAGCCTTCAAAATTTGAAGACTTAATTATGTCAATGAAGGATCATACATTTTATAGAGGTGCGAAATAGATTAAAAAAAATTCTCCGTCTAAAGGCCCCAAGATCATGCCGTTGAATCTACTAATCATACATACATGAATAGTAAGATAAAAATAAAGGATTACCTCTTCTAGCATAGATCTAAATTCCCTTTTATTGATTAGCCGTCTAAGTGTCCTGGTCTCTATTGATGATCCACACAGCCCCAAATATCCATAAAGTTAAGCACTCAAAATTGATAGGGTGCTAGCTTCACCTCTTCCGATTAAGTATTTCCTCTAGAAATCAATCCCGGACAACTTTGCAACAACTTTAAAAGAGAAGGTAAAAGGATTTTTTGCTAGGGTTTTTGGAGAAAACTATTTTCTCAACTTTTTCCCTTCGATCGTGTGCCCTTTTTGTTTTTAAAGGCCGACCGAATTTTTCCTTCCTTTTTCTTTTTGGTCGAAATTCTCTATTAGGTTTTTTTTCTCCTCTCTTTTTGCCGCTCCTCTCCTCCTATTTATAGGGGGAGAGTTTCCTTGTGCTCCAAGAATAAGAAAAGTGGCAATCTTGAATCCATAAAGGATTCTAAGTTGTTGCTTCCTTATCCTTCAAGGATAAGAAGTTATTTTATATGTGGACTACTTGAGGTTTATCTTTAAAACATTCATCCTTATTCAATAAGGTTTATGCTTATCCTCCCATCAAAATTATCTTAAGGCTTTTAATTAAACCTAATGGGGTAAAACTATTTTAGCCCAATTAATTTATTTAGACTATCTAAATAAATATTCTTAGATTATTTTGACGGGGTCCACATTAGGAAACAATTTCTCAAAATACCATTTAACCTAAATTAGGAAACTCCTTTCCTTTTAGGTTCTTTATTTTCAAATTTGAAACTAACTTTCAAATTAGCAAATCGATTTCTAAAATAGGAAACTTTCCATTTTTCATTTTAGGAAACTTTCTATTTTAGAAACTTTTTATTTTAGGAAAATTTCCATTTTGGAATCTTTTTCTAAAATGGAAAACTTTTATAATTGGAAACTTTTTTCAATATCTTTGCTTCTCATTTGTAATGTGAATACTTAAACTTATGCGTGTAACTCAATAGGCTCCTAGATAAATTGGCAATGTATTAAGAATAAAAGACTCTTCTTTCATCTCTTGATATATAAATTAATATTGGCCTCTAGCAAGACATTATAACTACCTAATTCTCTAGAAGGATTAGTAATCTGTTATTACCTTTCACGAGCATGGTTACCATACAAGTCGATCCTCATGTTAACTTATAACAAGTGTGATCTCAAACTTGGTTATTAGTCTTATTTGATTATTATCACATAAGTTTTCTTCGATTCTCAAATTTCTTAGCTCTTAGAGTAAACCAACCATGCTCTATTGGTGTACTCCTACCGTGGTCATAGATTTCTTGAGCGTACATTTATCGAAGTGCAGTGTGATAACTCCTTTAGCATACAAAGAATGACATGTCCTATATTAGCCATACACCTATCTCCATTGGATTCCTAGTGCACCCAACGAATTGCTTACGTGCAACCTATTAATGGGTCCATCGAAACGACTCGTCAAAGTGTATAAGTCCTTCAATGAGATAACCATGATGACTTCAAGCCTATGGACCATTTGTACCCATCTCGTATGAGATTCTATAGACTAAAACCAAATAGGTTCTCATGCCGAGTCAAGTCCAGATGATATGTTCTCCGACATAAATCTCCTAAGTGCTTGCTTTGGCATCACCATGCCAATAAGTGTGAGATCTCCTACTCGCTATCATATAGCATGAACATAGCACTCATAAGTCTATCCGTATATTGTCAATGTCCATTCTTGACGATACTATGACTTGGGATATTTAATGACATCATTTATATGCATTAGTGTTTGTTTCATATCTATCGATCAATCACTATTGCAAATGCATATCATAAGGACTTTTATCTAATTCTACCGAATATGTAAATAAAAAAATTAATAGAATGACTTCTTTTTTATTATCAAGATAAATAATGCAACATTACATCAACTCAAGCCCATCCATACATGGTTGGATCTTGGACACCTACACTAACAATCTCCCACTCGCACTAGAGCCAACAAGCCACGTCCCTTAATCCCAACGATCGAGTAAGGTACTCATATTTTTGCTATGATAAAGGCTTAGTTATAGCACTCATAGGTCTATCCACATATTATCAATGTCCATTCTTGACGATGCTATGACTTAGGACATTTAATGATATCATTTATGTGCATTAGTGTTTGTCTCACATCTTTCGATCAATCACTATTGCAAATGCATATCATAAAGGACTTCTATTGAATTCTACCGAACATATAAACAATAGAATTAATAGAATGACTTCTTTATTATTATTAAGATAAATAATGCAACATTACATCGACTCAAGCCCATCAATACATGGTTGGATCTTAGGCACCTACATTAACAATCTTCCACTTGCACTAGAGCCAACCAACCACGTCCTTTAATCTCGATGATCGAGTAAGGGACTTATGTTTTTGTTGTGACAAAGGCTTAGTTAAGGGGTCTGCTATGTTATCATCGGTGTGGATCTTTTCTATCATTATATCTTCACAATTGATAATCTCTCTAATCGGATAGTAGCGTCGCAATACATGCTTGGATCTTTGATGATACCTTTGTTCATTGGCTTATGCTATAGCTCTATTGTTGTCACGAGTACAATACTATTAGATCAACAATGCCGGGAACCATTCGTAGTCCGGACGTAAATTTACGAATCCAAATAGCCTTATTAGCTACTTCGTGGTCGTAATATATTCGAGCTCGATTATTGAGTCGACCACTCGTTTCTTACTTGGAACTCTTCCAACTAATAGCACCATCATTTAATTAGAAAATGAATCCCGACTCGTGATTTAAAATCATCATGATCGGATTGAAAATTAGCATCCGTGAACCTTTTCATGACTAGTTCATCTCCTCCACAAACTAAGAAGGCATCTTTAGTCCTTCGTAAGTACTTTATAATGCTCTTCATGGTAATCCGAGTGTTTTTCACCCGGATCGACTTAATTCTACTACATATACTCAAAGCATATGAGATATCAAACTGCATACATAACATGACATACATAATAGATCCTATGGTTGATGCGTAGAGAATGCGATTTATCCTTTCCCTTTTATTTTATGTGTTGGGACACTCGGTCTTGGATAGTTTTATATCATGTGACATTAAAATAATTCATCTCTTATATTATTTCATACTAAACCTCTTTAGTATTTTGTCAATGTACATAGTTTGAGAAAGACCTAACATTCTTCGTGATCTATCTCTATAGATCTTGATTCCTAGAATGTATGCTCGCCTCTCCCATGTCTTTCATGGAGAAATTCTTAGATAACCAATCTTTTATAGATTGTAACATGGTGGTATTATTGCCTATAAGTAAAATATCATCTACATATAACGAGAAAAAATACAATTGAGCTCCCACTAACCTTTTTGTATACATAAGGTTCATCTTCGTTTTGTGAAAAATCAAACTCTTTGATCGTTTCATCGAAACGTTGATTCCAACTTATAGATGCTTGCTTAAGTTCATAAATGGACCTTTGTAATTTGTAAATCTTATTTGCATTTCCTTTGGTGACAAAACCATCGAGTCGTGTCATGTACACATCCTCATTTAACTTTTCATTAAGGAAAACGGTTTTGACATCAATCCGACATGTCTCATAATCGTGATATGCAACAATTGCAAGCATAATAGGAATAGATTTAACCATTATGACCGATGAGAAAGTTTTATCATAATCAACACCTTGTTTTTTACGATATCCTTTAGCCATCAATCCGGCCTTATACCCATGTATATGTCCATCCATGTCGACCTTTCTTTTAAAGACCCTCTTACACCCAATAGGTTTAACACCTTTAAAGGGATCAACCAAAGTCCATACTTGGTTAGTGTATATGGATTTCATTTTAAATTTCATGGTCTAATGCCATTTTTCGCAGTCAATGTCTAACATTGTCTCTTCATAGGTTTTAGGTTCATCGTCTCGTACGATAAACACATCTCCATGTGTTGAGACTAAAAAACCATATGTTTCTAGCTCTTGACGAGTCATCTTAGACCTACGAAGTTCTCGTGTATTGGTTTATGGAGCAGATCACAACATTTTATAACCTTTCTACTTGGAGTTTCTTTAATGCAGTGTCAATAAATTCCTTCTCAAGGAATACAACATGCATAATGACAAACACCTTTTATTCTTGTGGTTGGTAAAAGTAATATCCATTTGGTTCTTTTAGATATCCTATGAATTTGCACTTTATCGATTTAGGTTTAAGCTTTTCTCCGTCTAAACGTTTGACATATGTTTCACAGACCTTAAATCTTAAGGAAAGATAAATCTACTTTCTTTCCTTTTCATGTCTCATATAGAGTCCGATCAAAAGATTTTGTTGGAACTCGATTCAAAATAAATATCACTGGTAAGGAGCGCATATTCCTAAAATGATATTAGGATATCGCTTTGACTCATCATGGACCGTACTATGTCTAACAATGTCTTATTTCTCCTTTTGGACACATCATTCATTTATGGCGTTCCGTGTGGGGTCCATTGTGAGACAATCCCATTATCTTTTAAATGATTTAAAAATTTAATACTTAAGTACTCTTTACCTCGATCCGATCGAAGTGCTTTAATACTTTTTTTAGTTTGTTTTTTTACTTTGAATCTAAATTCCTTGAACTTTTTAAAGGCTTCGATTTATATCGCATGAGATATACATAACCAAAACACGATCTATCATCGATAAAGGTTATGAAATAGTCGTATCCCGTTCTAGCTTGGGTAGACATTGGTCCATATACATCACCGTGTATGAGGCCTAACGGATCGTCAGCCTTTTTCTTCTTTTCCACTAAAAGGGGATTTTGTCATTTTGCTAAGCAAACAAGATTCACAAACATCATAAGATTCGTAATCAAATGATTTTAAATATCCATTCTTGTGTAGCTTGGATATGTGATTTTTGTTTATATGGCCAAGTCGACATGCCACGGATATGTTTTGTTTAGATCAATACTTTTGAGTCTTTTCGCATTTATGTTATAAACTCGGTATGTCTATGTTTAGAACATATAAACCGTTATTCATATTAGCACTTTCATACAAAACATCATTTTTATAAAAAAACAACTTTTGTTCTTAAATAAAAATAAAAAAACCATCTTGATCCAAACAAGAAATGGAAATGATATTCCTAGTTATACTAGGAATATAATAATAGTTTCGAGTATAAACACAAGTCCAAATGGTACTCGCTAACTCATAGGTGCCTATCGTTAATGCTATAACTCTTGAACCATTACTCATGCGTAAGTCAACTCACCGAAGTAGTTTTTCTAGCCTCTTTTAGTCCTCTTAAGTTTGTGCAAATATGTACATCATATCCAAGTATCAAATACCTAAGATGTTGAACTAGAAGTAGAGAAATTTACGTCAATAATATGGATACTTGAGATGTATAAAGAACTCTTCTCTTGTACCTTTTCATGGTGCTCCTTATTGTCTATCGTATAGAGCATTTTTTCATGTTGGAGGACATTCCTCTCTTTCATTTTTCAATCAAGAAAGTTTATGTCATTTAAGGCATTCCTTCCATTAGTCATCGATCTCATTGATGTATTGCCAATCATACTCGTACAACAACCTTGACAGGATAGAAAAATGTATGGTTTGATTAATTAAATTACATAAAACAAAACATAAATTAAAGAAGTAAAATCTATGTTCGCTCCTACTATTTTCTTCAAGTTCTATAACCTTCAATATAGTACTCGATAAAACTTTTCGATTCGTTTTCTTAGTGGGTTAGGATCCCATCCTTTCACATGCATTAGCCTCGAGTTATCTCAACAAGCCATACATGTAGGATTAGGTAGGTAACTCCTTACCAATTACATCTAATGTAATTTCTAATTCCATTGGTATGACAACTCCTTGTCTTTATCACATCTTATATGAATACCAATCCTTTCTTATAAGTTTATTAGACTTGGAGCTATCTCAATAAATCCAATAACTCATTTAAGTTAGACCCAACATTTGGGGTCATCGCATGGCCCATGATTTGTTTCCCTCGAGGAAAAAGTGACCTTAAGTTATCTCAACAAGCCAACAACGACCAAGAGAGTTCCCGCCTCATAACGTTGGAAAGTATTTAACTTAATATTTTGTTTGAAGGATTTAATAAGGTTGGTCTCATCCTAGCATGCATACTAAGCAATAATCACATTATTCCTAATCATGCATACTAAAATTTATCTTATCACATTCATACATCTCATGCATGACTCAAGTGAATGGTAATGGATTTATAGTACTAGTCTCTCGAGCCACAAGGAGACTAGTGGGTCAATTCCTAGGTGAAAAATTATTATAAATTCTTCATGAACGCCTTCATTCCTTGACGTCTTCTCCTTATATCTAATCTAATCCCTATCTTTTACTTTTACATTTATTCAAAATAAGAAACCTCGAGTTACATTTGAGGGGAGTGAGATGAGAAAAGAAGTACAATAGAGTAATAGAGAAGACAGGATAAACGAGTCCTATTTATCTAAAAAATACTAAGCATTCATAAAACTAGGTTGACTCTCCATACCATTCACCCATGCTTTCAATCACATTGATATATGGCATACTCATGAAACAATTTCAATCTTAAAATGATTATAAATCTATAGTTTTGGTCATTTTATAAATTTATCAAAATTTCTCTAAATTTCAATTTTAAAACTTTTAGGCCCATAGGCTTTTGGGCCTCGAGGGTTCATGGGCTTCAAAACCCGGACCCTCGTGTTTAAGTGTGTTCCCTCGTGATGCCCGAGCTCCCGTATCGGGCACGTAGCTTGGTAGGTCCGACCTCCGTCGCACGCCTAGTGCATTGCTTGGTAGGCTCCGCAGTCGCTAGCGAACGACCCGTGGCCTACCCGGCGCGCGCTAGCGAGCCGAGCTATTGTCACCCACCTAGCGCTCGGTCCGGCAGACAATGGCTCGCGTGGCACGCCCAAACGCTCGTCCGGCTAGCTGCCAGCTCGCCACTGCGCGTAGCTCTACCACGTGCGCGAGGTTGACATCCAATGTAGACCTCACGTGCTCCTACCGATTTTGACCCAAAATTTTAGTTTTATACTAATACAAAATATTAAACACATAAGATTTATAATCAAGTATATCTCATTCATGTAGTTAATCATAATTAACCAATCATACAACTAAAGATTCAACAGAGGCTTTGATA
The DNA here is from genome assembly GCA_963924115.1 of Dovyalis caffra. Classification (NCBI taxonomy): domain Eukaryota; kingdom Viridiplantae; phylum Streptophyta; class Magnoliopsida; order Malpighiales; family Salicaceae; genus Dovyalis; species Dovyalis caffra. Next base: position 1,938,167 of record CAWUPB010000351.1, read on the forward strand.
CCAACTAAAGGATCATACATCCTATAGAGGTGTGGAATAAATAAAAAAATTTCTCCATCTAAAGGCCCCAAGGTCATGTCGTTGAATCTACTAATCATACATACATGAATAATAAGATAAAAGTAAAGGATTACCTCTTGAAGTACAGATCTAAATTCCCTTTTGTTGACTAGTCGTCCAAGTGTCCGACCTTTATTGATGATCCATGTCGCTCAAATATCCATAAAAAAGCACTCAAAATTGATGGGGTATTAGCTTCACCTTTTCTTATTAAGTATTTTCTCTAGAAATTAATCATGGGCAACTTTGCGACAACTTTAAAAGAGAAGGTAAGAGTATTTCTTGCTAGGGTTTTTGGAGAAAACTATTTTCTCAACTTTTTCCCTTATGATCGTGTGCCCGTTTTGTTTTTGGAGGCTGGTCAAATTTTTCCTTCCCTTTTCTTTTTGGTCTAAATGCTATATTAGGTTTTTTTTCTCCTCTTTTTGCCGCCCCTCTCCTCCTATTTATAAGAGAAGAGTTTCCTTGTCCTCCAAGGACAAGGAAAGTGGTAACATTAAGTCCATAAAGGACTCTAAGATATTGCTTCCTTATCCTTCAAGGATAAGGAGTTATTTTATATATGGACTACTTGATGTTTATCTTTAAAACATTCATCCTTATCCAATAAGGTTGATGTTTATCCTTCTACCAAAATCATTTTAAGGCTTTTTAATTAAACCTAATGGGCCAAAACTATTTTAGCCCAATTAATTTATTTGGACTATCTAAATAAATATTCTTAGATTATTTTGGCGGGTCCACATTAAGAAACAATTTCTCAAAATATCCTTTAACCTAAATTAAGAAACTCCTTTCCTTTTAGGTTCTTTATTTCTAAATTTGAAACTAACTTCCAAATTAGGAAACCGATTTCTAAATTCAAATTTGAAACTAACTTCTAAATTAGGAAACCGATTTCTAAAATAGGAAACTTTCATTTTAGGAGACTTTCCACTTTGGAAGCTTTTTCCAAAAGGGAAAACTTTCATAATTGGAAACTTTTTCCAATATCTTTGCTTCTCATTTGTAATGTGAATTGTAATAACCCCGTCCCAAAAACATACACTATTCATGCATATACGCACACTTATGAATTACATGCATATAATTATACATGCATATGACATGTTAGTAGGGTATTGGATAATAAGTATTTTGAATAATAGGAAGAAATAGGGGCTTAATCGAAGTAATATAAGTTGGAGAATTAGAATAAAAACAAGCCACACCTCGAGGGATCAAAACGAACTTTGCCAAGATATATATATATATCTCAAGTCATCTCTTCATCTTCATTTTTGCAATCCCCAACTGAAAAAACAGGAGTGAACCAGAGAGAAAGAGAAAAGAAAAAGGAGAGAAAAGAAAAGGGAAAAAGAAGGGAAAAACCATAGTTTTTTCAAGGCAAGCCGAAAGCTAGGTATGTACCTTCTCTAATAATGTTTTTATACTCGCTTAATTCAAGATTTTAAAGTCAGATTTTAAAGAAGGTTAAAACATGAAAGTTGTAGATAATACCTTGAAATAGTACCTTGTTAAATTTAAGCTTAAGATAACTAGTATATCCTCTCGTGTTATCCCTTGCAAGTAAGCTATTCGGATTTTCAATGAATCCCGTAGCAAGTCCGATTCTTAGAAAATCACCATGAGTTGTGTATTTCGTACTTAGACTTGTTTTTTTAGATATGTTAAAGCCCTATGAGTCTAGTTTCATGTGAAACTGGAATTGCATAATTTGAATTTGTATTTTGGGACTTATGGTAGAAAGAGTACGAAGGGGTCAAGTACCCATAAAGAAATAAGTTAACCCTAAAGTCATATTTTACACCTCGAGCATATTTAGAAGTTTCATCATGATAAATGACTTATGAAAGTATATGTGTATGTTTTTATAGACGTCGAGGAGCATGAGTTGAAAGACGCAACGCGTTGACAAACGATGAAGACGTCATTTTTGTGAGTGGATATAATTGATTGATACTATGTGTTTATGTTACCATGTGATGTTATTGAATTTTCCGAATGATATGGTGAATCAATGTTTGTGTATGAATTATGTTTTGATGCTATGAAAGTGCTATATGTAAGCATGTGTTGATGATTTATGCTATAAGCCATGAATGTTATTATGTATGAGTACAAGTTGTATGGGGCATTCATGACGTATAAAAGATAAAAAGGGTAAGGTTATGACTCGTCATGTCCAAGTAATCGCAAATACAAGTTACAAGGATCTAACGGGTCAAATACAAGTATACAAGCTGGTTAGCCATACAAGTTTACAAGTTATATGCTTATAAGCTTACAAGTTATATGTTACAAGTTCCCGGGGTGATACTTGATGTGTTTTGGTCATAACCGAAAAGAAAAGAATACATACAAGCATTTTGATATATGAACATATATGAATTATATAAATGCTTATGTTTGTGTCATGAATGTGCTTTTGGTTAATGATGTGAAAATGTATATGTGTGTGTTAGAGCATCAAGATTATAACCCTCATTGAGTAGCATCTCATTAAAAATGCAATTATCTTTTTAGGTGCTAAGAAGCAGAAGTGGAAGTTAAAGTCATCTTTTGTTATTCAATTCACGTCATAAGTGACGAGTCGACTGGTGATCTCCCTCTCCTCTCTCTCATTATGCCCATATGCATCCTAGGAGATGTTTGAATTGTATATGTAAATGTGTAAATATGAACTCCTAGATGTGTTTTGTGACGTGTTTATGAACAAAGAAAAAGTGGTTTTGATTGAATATCCAAGGGTTATAAGTGAAAAGAATGGTTTTTATTAGGTTTTGAAGTGTTATGGCTGAAAAACCCTTGTTTTAGACAGAAACATACACGGGAAGGTACACGACCGTGTGGGAGGCCGTGTAACCTTCGTTTTTGAAGAATTACCCTCTTTTTGGGCGGAAACATACACTAGAAGGTACACGGACGTGTGGGAGGCCGTGTAACTTTCCGCTTTCAAGGGAAAATGAGATTTTAAATTACACGGGGTAAGTACATGGCCGTGTGGGAGGCCGTATAACTTCGTCGTTCGCAAAAAAAATAATATATTTTTCTTAATATTTCTAATATGAGGTTTTAACATTCATAAGTGATATTTTGTGATTAATTGAGTTTTCTATAACTAAAATGGCTAAGTTATACAAAGTTTTTATAAGGAATTAGGTTAAGGTCACTACAATTTGTGATGTTAAAGCGAGGATATGATTCATATGGGCATCCATATGGGCATACATGCATGCATGCTATCGTATAAATGCGTATGACATGATATAATTTCATATATATAGGATAGAGGAAGTAGATGATCATGGTTCTAACCATGAGGCACTAGAGAGAGGGAGCGACTCGATCGGCATGTCGTAGAGGCTTCATATACCCGTCGGTACATATGGAACCACCCGCGGCCGGGTTGGACAACGTATATCTCATGCACATGCATTACACCAACATGGTATTGAAAATAGATCGAGAGAATGAAGATATGACAAACTATGAAAATATAGAGCGAGTTGATTTTATGAGGTCTACGGATCTAGTCGAAGCCGAGAACTGGATAAAAAGAACATAGAGGATTTTAAACATGATGCAATGCACTCTAGATGAAAGAATTGATTATGCTATGTCTCTTCTCTAAGGAAATGCTTATAATCGGTGGAAGACAATCCCAAATGATATAGTGTAGCCTCCTATCCTTCAATGGGTAGATTTTCTCTCGGGAATTTCGAGATAATTACATGCCGGATGTAACGATCGAGGTCATTGAAACATTTCATATGCATGCTTGTGTGTGTAGCTTAATGTCTAATTAATTTGCTTGATGATTGAGGCTTAAATTTTGCTAATGCTTGTGATTGCTACCGAAAGCCAACCGTGTCAAGACATGCCAGATTTGCCGCTGAAAACAAGAAGTGTCTCAACGTGCCGGCTTCCCGTCGAAACCGCCGTGCTAGGATAAGCTTATTTCGTCGACGAAACCGCTACGTCCGGACTTGCTACTTTCGTTGACGAGTTTGATGCTTAACTTAGATTTTTGCTGCAAAATGCCATGCTAATATGCTATATGAAATGTTTACCGAAAATGACTAAGCTCGGACAAGGCATTTTTCATTGATGAAAAATATTTTCCGGACTTCCAGTTTACGTCGACGAAAAGTGCCACTCGTCGTGGCGTCAATTTTCGTTGACAAATTTTAAGCCCAACCATGCATAAAGACATATTAGTCCATTTATTTTAAAAATCACTTAAGGATACATTAATTATGATTTATGCTTGAATTAAGGGACTTGATAACATAAATTACACAAATTAGTAGGGACTTACCTTTTCCTTTAGTGAGTAGGAATCCAACTCGTCACCACCATGCATTGCATGAGTGACTTGGCCAAGGAGGTGTCACCCTTCAGCATTGCTTTCATACGGGGCTGCCCTATATAAAGGGAGAGTGAGGCCATGACTGGATTCTTTTGGTCATTTAAGACTTCTACAAGAGAAAATGGAGAGCTAATTTGAGTGGGAGCTACCGTAACTTAGGGAGTTGTCGCCATTCTTGAAATTGAGCTGAACCAAGTGCTAAGAAGGGTCCGTTGTGGTTTATTGAAGCATTTTCCAATCTCATATCTTCGGATCAAGTAAGTGTAATCCCCTCAACTACACTACAAGACCTAGGTTTAAGCATTCTAGATATGTTGAGCTTTGATTGTTGTCGTGTTGGTTGTTTTGTTGGTTTGCTCGAATAAAAGGGTTAAAACTTGATGCATGTGGACTTAGGACTAACCATTAAGCTTAGATTGAGTTATGCTCGAAATTGCCTAGTTTATGATTTTGCCATACTTGCTTGGCTTTGGCTAGTATGATTCTACCAAAAATGCTTCATTTATGATTCTTTCGTAATTGCTTGGCTTCGGCTTGTATGATTCTCGCCAAAAATGCTTAACTTGTATGATTCCGCCAAAAATGCTTACTTATGATTCCGTCGAATTTGCTTAGTTGTGATTCCGTCGAAAATGCTTAACTTATGATTCCGTCAAATTTGCTTAGCTGTGATTCCGTCCAAAATGCTTACTTATGATTTTACCAAATTTGCTTAGTTGTGATTCCGTCGAAAATGCTTACTTATGATTCTTTCGAATTTGCTTAGCTCTAATTCTATCGAAAATGCCTAGCTTATGATTCCGTCGAATTTACTTAACCGTGATTCTACCGAATTTGCTTGGCTCGCATGATTCTATCGAAAATGCTTGTATGATTATGTCAAAATTGCTTCGATGAGTTATAACATGTCTTGGATTAGCTTTAATGCACGAGAGGTTATTAGGACTCTTATGTTAGTTGAATGCATTGACGATATTTGGATACTTAAGCATTTAAAAGACATGTATTCATGGCATGACATTGATTTCATGACTTATGTTTTAAGCAAGAAAAGAAATGTGCATGAATATGGAAATATCAACCTCGAGAATGATCCGGTGTATACTCAAAGGTTGAACATAGAGAGGCCACCCTTGGGAATGATCTCGGTGTATACTCGAGGGTCGGTCCTCGCTAAACATCGTCTAATTCCATGGTTTTCAAGGTTTTAAAAGAGGGCCGATTAGATATTCGATAGGGCATGTCCGAAAGACGGAAAATGTATTTCGTCATGACATTATGCTTCCATAAACTCATGCATGATTACACTTACCGAGCCTTAGCTCATTCTTTATGTCTTGTGGTGTAGGTGACCGCAACGATGCTTGCGAGTAGGCTACCACGAAGGCTGCTGGACGTTTTTGGGAGTTTGTTGAAAGGTGTACCTTCGTCTAGGCATTTAGGTCATAGGTCGGGTTTAGCTCGTATTTATATGTTATAACATGTTTTGTTGTAAAATATTGAATGTAACGACCTTAAGGCTAAGACAAGCATGTAAGAAGTTATTTTCAATAAAAATCAAGTATTCCGCCCAAAGTTTGAATCTCTTACGTTTATGTTGCTTTTAATGTTTTGATATCCCACGTAAAGCATTCATGATATATCCATATACGTAGGCCCTTAGTTTTCGTCGCGAATCCACATGACGAGTAGGTCGTCACAAATTTCGACGGACTTAGGTCGCTTGGTGCGGTTTTACGTCAACGAAATTCGAGTCGCGATGTAACTTTTGCGTTGATGAAAAAGTTTCGGACACGAATTGAGTTTTTAAGTAGGCTTTTGAGCCAAATGTCTTCCGTTGTGCATTGCATGTCACGTATGGTTCAAGGTCGTAGGGCATCGATTAGCATTCGGCGAGCGCCGGATGTGGTCGCGGTGCACCTAGCCCTCGCCGGCCGCGTGGGCCGTAGGCCGTGCCCGGCGCTCCACGAATGTTCGATGCCGCCGTAGTGCTCTAGCCTCCCTCTCGGGGCTCGGGGCGTTATAGAAATGGTGTCGAGCAAGTCGGTTCGGTAGGCTAAAAAAGTACACACAAACTCGAACTCCGGTAACGTCGTCGACGCGTAAGTGCTTAAATTTCATTGGATATGGAAGTGTGAAATTTTACTTAGCATGTGTGAATGTCTTTCTCCCGATGAAATATGTGATATGTTTGGATGCTTGACGAATGTATAACTTGGTTACTTGATGAATTGCTTAATATGCTTAATGCTTGCCAATATTTATATGTTTGATGCTTTGTTAATATTGTTGAATGGGCTTGTGTGTGGCATTATGCATATGGTGATCGGATGGAAATTATTGTGCTTAGAACAATATGGCTAAGAAAAATCACAACAACGAGGGGTCAAGCCGTAGGCCCGGCCACCGTGAAGCGAATAATGAACTTATGAATAGTGGGATGTCGGCGGAGTACGTCTTTGAACTATTGCGATAGCAACAACGGAGGCACAATGAACGGATACAAGTCTTGATGTCTATGCGAGCGGTCGCGTGTTGAGCCTAGTCTACCGCAGAGGGCCGACATGGTGGAGCGATTTTGAAAGTTCGAGTCCGAAGGAATTTGTGGGCAAAGCCGATCCGATGGTTCGCCGAGGAATGGATAGAGTCTCTAGAAATGATCTTTGAGCATATGGCAATGGGAGATGCGGATAGAGTATCATGTGCCGTATTCATGCCGACTCATGATGCTCGAGCATGGTGGGAATCGAGAAAGGTTTCCTTGGATGTGCCTAACCTTACGTGGGCACAATTCAAGGAGTCTTCAATGAGAAGTTCTTTCCGAAGGTGTGAAATTGAGGAAGATACAAGAGTTTATGAAGCTGGAACATGGAGACATGTCGAAGCCGAGTATGTCCGCGACTTCGAACATGGATGTCGATTTGTGACTTTTATTTCGAGAGTCGCCGCCTAGAAGAAGGGGCATTTTCCGAGGGGTTTGAACCTAGAGCCGTGAAGTCCGGTGCGAGTGTTTGCAATCGATTACAACGACATGGTCGGTTAGGCCTTGGAAATTGAAGGAGGCCGAAAGGAAGCCGCAAGGTTACAACGAGCCAAACGCCCCTCGTGACACCAAGGTTTATTGAATAATCTGCCGAGGGAGGGCAACATGTGAGACAGTGGCGGAATGATGCTAAGAGGCCCGAGTGGTGAGAGGCAACGGAGGGTCGAGGCACCGGATAAGCCGACTTGTGTGAAGTGTAATCGCAAGCACATTAGAGATTGTTTGGTCGGCACTAACACTTGTTATTTTTGCAAGGAACTCGAGCACATGATGAACGGTTATCCAAAGAAGCATAACGTATCAAGGGTTCTAGGGAGAGTATACACAATGACGCAAGAACAAGCCGAGGAGGAGCATACGATGGTTATTTATGGTAATGTTCTTTTACTTAACTTAGTTGCATATACTCTTATTAATTCCGGTGCCACCTATTCATTCATTGCATGGTTTATGCTAAGAAAATTGGGTCTTGTGCCCGAGGCACTTATCGTTATCTATGAGGTAGGCCTCCCGTCGGGGAGATATTGGAGTCTAGGAATGTGGTCGAAATTATAAATTATGGATTGGTGATAGGGTCTTGGTAGTTAATCCGATTGTGTTAAGGATCCGAGACTTTGATGTGATTTTGGGAATGGATAACTTGTCTAAACTCGGAGCATCGATTGATTATCTAGTAAAGAGGATTGAGTTTCAACCACTAAGGGAAGAGCCATTTGAATTTTGGGCGAGAACAAGTCGAAAACGAGTGGGCATTGTCTCCGCCATGACGAACTTTGAAAATGATCCAAAATGGTTGCTTGGGTTGCTTAGTCGAGTGTGATAGATACAACAAAAGGGGCAAGACCAAACCGGAAGACATTGACATTGTGAAGGACTTTCAGAGGTCTTTCTCGAGAGTTTAATGGGGCTACCTCCGAAACAAGACATTGAGTTTGAGATTGAGCTTGAGCCGGGATCGGCATCGATTTCGAAAGCTCCATATAAGATGGCGCCTGCCGAACTCAAAGAGCTAAAAATTCAGTTGCAAGATTTATTGGACAATGGCTACATTCGCCCTAGTTGTTCACCTTGGGGAGCGTCGATACTATTTGTGAAGAAGAAGGATGGAACATTACGATTGTGTGTGGATTATCACGGGTTGAATCGAGTCACTATTAAGAACAAGTACCCGCTCTCGCGCATCGATGACTTGTTTGACCGGTTGAGGGGTAGCACTTGTGTTCTCAAAGATAGATTTGCAATCCGGATATTTTCAATCGGGGGTCGGAGAAGAGGATGTGAAGAAGATGACTTTTTGGACACGCTACGGGCATTACGAATTTGTGGTGATGCCATTCGGCCTAACCAATGTTTTTGCAAAGTTCATGGCTTTGATGAATCGTGTCTTTCGAGATTATTTGGACGACTTCATCATCGTCTTTATCGATGATATTCCGATCTACTCAAGTAATTGGGAGGAGCATGTAAGACACTCGAGGTCGACGTTGCAAACCTTGCGAGAGCATAAATTGTACTCTAAGTTCAAGAAGTGTTCATTTTGGCTCTAGCAAGTGTCTTTCCTTGGTGATGTTATCTCTAAAGATGGGGTTACTCGTTGATCCGAGCAAGATTGAGGTAGTACAAGGGTGGATACAACCGAAGAATGTGTCCGAATTACGAAGTTTTCTTGGCTCGACAGTTACTATTGGAAGTTCGTCGAGCGATTTTTAAAAATTACAGCTCCGCTCACAAAGTTGACGCGGAAGAACACTAAGTTTATATGGGATGCTAAGTGTGAGGAAAGTTTTTGAGAGCTAAAATCCAGATTAACTTCGACACCGGTATTAGCCCTTCCATCGGACGATGAAGATTTCATCATTTATACCGACGCATCGAAAATTGGGCTTGGGCTCGTTTTGATGTAAGCTGGCCAAGTGATCGTGTATGCTTCACGACGGTTAAAGAGTTACGAAAGAAACTATCCGTCGTATGACTTAGAGCCGGCAACGAGTGGTGTTTGCGTTGAAAGTGTGGTGACATTACTTATACGGGGTTTGGTGTAAAATTTACACCGATCACAAGAGCCTCAAATACATATTCACACAAAAGGAGCTGAACATGAGGCGGGGTCGATGGCTAGAAGTGTCTGGAGGATTACGACATTATTTTCCATTATCACCCCGGGAAAGTAAATGTCGTCGCGGATGCGTTGAGTCGAAAGATATGGGCTACGTTGCAAGCGGAAATTATTATCGATTTGTTGAGTCTATGATTGGAAATTCTACCGAGTGGGGGCGGTGATGGTCCGTTGTGTGCGATGGTCTTGGGGCTAAATTTATTACGGGAAATCAAGGAAAAACGGATGAAGGATTCGGATTTGGCTAGAATTCGGCGAGAAAATGGCAGTAGGCGGGAATCGGGTTTTGCCATAGATAGTGACGACGTTCTACGCTACCGCGATAGATTATGTGTTCTAGCCGAAACGAGTTGCATCTAAGTATTTTGAGGGAAGCTCATGCTACTCTATACACCATTCATCCCGGTAGTACGAAGATGTATCGAGAGCTAATGAAGGCTTATTAGTGGAAAGGTATGAAAAAGGACGTTGTCGAGTTTGTGGCTAAGTGCCCGACGTGCCGGCAAGTCAAGGTCGAGCACTAGAGGCCTTCGATTTTCTAAACTCGTTAGACATACCAAAATGAAAGTGGGAGCATGTAATGATAGACTTCATCTTTGGATTGTCAAGGTCAAAAAGAGAGGTAGACGATGTTTGGGTAATCATGGATCGATTGACGAAGTTGGCACACTTCCTTACTGTAGAGGCGACGTATTCATTGCGGCAGTATGCTTGAATTGTACATGAGAGAAATTTTGAGGTTGCATGGTATGTCGGTGTCGATAGTGTCGGACCGAGACCCATGGTTTACGTCAAACTTTTGAAAAAGTCTACAGCATGTCATGGGGACAAATTTAAAGTTCAATGCCGAGTTTCACTCGCGGACGGACGAGTATTCCAAGAAAGTAATTCAAATCGTTGAAGACATGCTCGTGGGCATGTGTATTGGGATGGTCGGCAAGGTGGGAGAGATATTTACTCGCTGGTTGAATTCTCGTATAATAATAGCCATCAAGCTAGCATCGAATGCTACCATATGAGGCGGTTTATGGAAGAAGATATCGATCGTCGGTACATTGGGATGAAGTTGACGAAAGAAAATTGTTTGGGCTCGAGATGGTGCAACAAACCGCTCGGATTGCATGCCAAGTCAAGTTGAGATTGAAGACAGCTCAATATCGATAGAAAAGCTATGCCGACAAGAGACGAAAAGACTTAGAATTTCGGGTTAGTGACGAGTGTGTTTTTAAAGGTTGCATCGATGAAAGGAGTGATGCGTTTCGGTAAGAAAGGCAAGCTAAGTTCGTAATATGTGGGTCCATTCGAGATTTTAGAACAAATCGAGGATAGGGCTTATCCCTTGGCGTTACCACCAGCCCTTGTTGCTGTTCATAATTTGTTTCATGTTTCGATGCTGCGAAAATACATCAACGATTCCAGCCATGTATCGAGCATTGAGCCACCTGGAATTAAAGGCAGATTTGAGCTATGATGAGGGGCTGGTTTAGAATTTGGACCAAGGCACTAAGCGATTACTGAAACAAAGAGATATCTTTAGTAAAGGTCTTATGCGGGAACCACAACATTGAGCGGACGACATGGGAAAGGAAAGCTAAGATGCGAGCTAAATATCCCATGTTGTTTGAGTAAGTTAATTCCGAGGATGGAATTTTTATAAGGAGGGGAGGTTGTAACGACCGAGGTTATTGAAACATTTCATATGCATGCTTGTATATGTAGCTTAATTTCTAATTAATTTGCTTGATGATTGAGGCTTAAATTTATCTAATGTTGTGATTGCTCGCCGAAAGCCAGCTGCGTCAAGACATGCCGGATTCGCCGCCGAAGCCGCCACGTCGGCACAAGCTTATTTCATCGACGAAACTACTACGTCCGGACTTGCTACTTTCGTTGATGAGTTTGATGCTTAACTTAGATTTTTACTACGAAATGCCATGCTAATATGCTATATGAAATGTCTACCGAAAATGACTAAGCTCGGACAAGGCATTTTTCGTTGATGAAAAATGCTATCCGGACTTTCGGTTTACGTCGACGAAAATTACCACTTGTCGTGGCCTCGGTTTTCATTGATGAATTTTAAACCCAACCATGCATAAAGACATATTAGTCCTTTTATTTTAAAAATCACTTAAGGATACATTAATTATGATTTGTGCTTGAATTAAGGGACTTGATAACATAAATTAAACAAATTAGAGGGACTTACCTTTTTCTTTAGCGAGTGGGAATCCAGTTGTCACCACCATGCATTGCATGAGTGACTTGGCCAAGGAGATGTCACCCTCTAACATTACTTTCATACATGGCTAGCCTATATAAAGGGAGAGTGAGGCCATGATTGGATTCTTTTAGCCATTTGAAACTTCTACTAGAGAAAATAGAGAGTTAATTTGAGTGGGAGCTACCGTAACTTAGGGAGTTGCTGGCATTCTTGAAATTGAGCTGAACCAAGTGCCAAGGAGGGTTCGTTATGGTTTATTGAAGCATTTTCCAATCTCATATCTTCGGACCAAGTAAGTGTAATCCCCTCAACTACACTACAAGACATAGGTTTAGGCATTCTAGATATGTTGAGCTTTGATCGTTGTCGTGTTGGTTTACCGAATAAAAGGGTTAAAACTTGATGCATGTGGACTTAGGATCGACCATTAAGCTTAGATTGAGTTATGCCGAAATTGCCTAATTTATGATTCTGTCGTACTTGCTTGGCTTTGGCTAGTATGATTCCGTAAAAAATGCTTCATTTATGATTTTTTCGTAATTGCTTGGCTCGGCTTGTATGATTCTATCAAAAATGCTTAACTTGTATGATTCCGTCGAAAATGTTTAACTTGTATGATTCTACCAAAAATGCTTACTTATGATTCCGTCGAATTTGCTTAACCGTGATTCCGTCGAAAATGCTTAACTTATGATTATGTCAAATTTGCTTAGTCGTGATTCCGCCAAAAATGCTTACTTATGATTCTATCGAATTTGCTTAGCCGTGATTCCGTCGAAAATGCTTACTTATGATTCCGTCGAATTTGCTTAGCTCTAATTTTGTCGAAAATGCCTAGCTTATGATTTTGTCGAATTTACTTAACTGCGATTCTGCTCGAATTTGCTTGGCTTGCATGATTCCGCCAAAAATGCTTGTATGATTCTCGCCAAAATTGCTTCGATGAGTTATAACATGTCTTGGATTAACTTTAATGCATAGAGGTTATTAGGACTCTTATGTTAGCTGAATGCATTGATGATATTTGGATACTTAAGCATTTAAAAGACATGTATTCATGGCATGACATTGATTTCATGACTCATGTTTTAGGCAAGAAAAGAAATATGCATGAATATGGAAATATCAACTTTGAGAATGATCTCGGTGTATACTCAAGGGTTGAACATAGAGAGGCCACCTTTGGGAATGATCCGGTGTATACTCGAGGGTTGGTCCTCGGTTAGACATCATCTAATTCCATGGTTTTCAAGGTTTTAAAAGAGGGCTAATTAGATATTCGGTAGGGCATGTCCGAAAGATAGAAAATGTATTTCGTCATGACATTATGCTTGCATAAACTCATGCATGATAACACTGGCCGAGCCTTAGCTCATTCTTTATGTCTTGTGGTGTAGGTGACCGCAATGATGCTTGCGAATAGGCTTCCGCGAAGCTCGCTGGACGCTTTGGGAGTTTGCCGAAAGGTGTACTTTCGTCTAGGCATTTAGGTCATAGATCGAGTTTAGCTCGTATTTATATGTTTTGTTGTAAAATGTTGAATGTAACGACCTTAAGGCCAAGACAAGCATGTAATAAGTTATTTTCAATAAAAATGAAGTATTCCGCCCAAAGTTTAAGTCTCTTATGTTGATGTTGCTTTTAATGTTTTGATATCCCACGTAAAGCATTCATGATATATCCATATAGGTAGGCCTTTATTTTTTGCTGCGAATCCACATGACAATAGGTCATCACGAATTTCGACGGACTTAGGCTACCGTAGACGCGAGTCGCTTGGTATAATTTTACGTTAACGAAATTCCGAGTCGCGATGCAACTTTTGCATTGACAAAAAAGTTTCGGACACGAATTGAGTTTTTAAGTAGGCTTTTAAGCCAAATGTCTTCCATTGTACATTGCATGTGTCATACATGGTTCAAGGTCATAGGGCATTGATGAGCATTCGACGAGCGCCGGATGTGGCCGCGACACGCCCGGCCCTCGCCGACCGCGTGCACCTGCAGCTATGCCCGGCGCTCCGTGCATGTTCGACATTGCCGTAGTGCTCTGTCCTCCCTCTCGGGGCTCGAGGCATTACACCGGAGATTTATCAAGATGAGGAAAGAAAAGAATTTCTGAATTTGAAGTAAAATAATATGTTTGTGGTGGATTATAAGGTGCGGTTTAACCAGTTGTCCCGTATGCATCGTTCATGATTGCCACCGAACAAGACAAATGTCGAAAGTTTGAAGAAAGGTTGTCATATGCAATCGAAGCAAGATCTCATCTGGAGATCTAGATAGCTATGCCCGATTGAGAGCCGTAGCTATCCAATCCGAAAGGCCGAAAAGGAAGCGAGCAGTCGAAAGTGCGAGGTTTTTGGGTAAGAGAAAAAAACCAAGTCTCCCTATTCCATCAAAATTCACTCCGGGAAAGTTCAAGTGTGGCTATTCGGGAAGTAAGCAAACCCGGAATGGTACCGAGACTACTAGAGGTCGAGGCCGAGGACGCGACTCTATGGATCCGAGACCCGTATGTGTGCATTGCAATAGACGATATGATGGAGAATGTTGAAGATTGATCGATGGATGTTTCCACTGTGGATCTCTAAATCACATGATTCGAGATTGCCCGAAGAGAAGTGGAGTGAGCGATATCGCATCCGAGTCCACCTGTTCGGGGGCCAAGGTCGAGTAATATGAATGTCCAGGTATGGAAGAGGTCGAGGTCAAGGTAGACTCGAAAATGTCACTATGACACAAGGTGGAGCTAAAAATGAGGCTTAAAGTAGTCGATCTCAAGCTCAAATATAGGGTTTATGCAATTTCTCGATAAAAAGTAGTGGTTGCACCGAAAGTGGTGACGGGTAAATTAGTTGTCTCTAATATTGAAGCTTGTGTTTTAATTGATCCCGGAGCCATGCATTCATTCATGACACCTACATTTGCATTCCGAATCCATAAATGTGCTCGAACCCCTTGAATATGATTTGCATGTTAGTACTCCTTAGGAGAATTACTTGAGGTTAATAGGGTATGCCGGGATTGTGTGGTACGGATAGGAGATACTCGAATTAGGTGCTGATTTATTACTCATGTTCTTCCATAATTTTGATGTCATTTTGGGGATGGATTGGTTGACAAAGCATCATACTATAGTGAACTGTTTTACTAAAGAAGTTGAATTTGATTTGCCAAATCAAGCAAGATTAATTTTTCGAGGAGAACAAAAATTTTTACCTACTTGTTTAGTATCTACAATTAAAGCATATAAGATGATTCGAAAGGGGTGCGAAGCATATTAGCTCATGTGATTGATACTAAACGGACAAGGGTTAAGTTAGAAGACATACCCGTTGTGAATGAATTTTCGGATGTGTTTTCGATAGAATTACCGGGATTGCCACCAAATAGAGATATGGAGTTTACCATTGAGTTATTGTCCGGTACGGCTCCTATCTCTATGAGCCGTACAGGATCGTTCCTACCGAGTTAAAAGAGTTAAAGACTCAATTGCAAGAATTGCTGGATAAAGGGTATATTCAATCGAGTACATCACCATGGGGAGCTCCGGTGTTGTTTGTGAAAAAGAAAGACGACACACCGAGATTGTGTATTGATTATCGACAGTTGAATAGGGTGACCATCAAGAACAAATATCCTCTCTCGAGAGTCGATGACTTGTTTGATCGGTTGCAAGGTGCTTGGGTGTTTAGCAAGATTGATTTGAGATTCGGGTATCATTAGTTGAAAATAGCAAGTAAGGATCTATCGAAGATCGCATTCGGACTCGCTATGGGCATTATGAATTTCTTGTAATGCCTTTTGGCTTGACGAACGCACCAACAACTTTTATGACCTTGATGAATAAGGTGTTCCAACCTTATCTAGACAAGTTTGTTATAGTGTTTATTGATGATATTTTGATGTATTCTCGTAATGAAGGAGGAGCATGCTTGAGCAATCGGGAATTATGTTACGGATATTGAGAGAAAAACAGTTGTATGCCAAATTCAATAAATGTGAATTTTGGCTTAATCAAGTTGTATTTCTTGGTCATATAGTATCGAGTGAAGGTATAAAGGTGGATCCGAAGAAGATTGAAGTAGTGCTTGAATTGAGAACCGTCCAAGAATGTGGTAGAAGTACGCGATTGCTTGGGTTTAGTCGGTTATTATCGACGATTTGTAGAGAATTTCTCTAATATTGCTGCACCATTGACTAAATTGCTTCGGAAGCGAGTTGAATATAAGTGGATCGAAGCATGCCAATAGAGTTTTGATAAATTAAAAGCCAAGTTAACATCGACTCTAGTGTTAGCAAGTCTAAGTGGTATAGGTGGTTTTGTTATTTACAGCGATGCTTCCTACCAAGGCATGGGTTGTGTTCTAATGCAACGTGGCCAAGTTATTGCTTATGCCTCCATACGGTTAAGGCCGTATGAAGTTTCCTATTCGATACATGATCCGAAGCGCGGCGAGTGGTTTTTGCTTTGAAGATATGGTGACATTACTTGTATGGAGATACTTTTCGGATTTTTATAGATCATAAGAGCTTGAAGTACCTGCCGAGTAAAAAAAACTGAATATGAGACAAAGACGCCGGCTAGAGTTATTGAAAGATTATGATTGTACTATTGAGTACCATCCAGGAAAAGCAAATGTAGTAGTCGATGCCTTGAGTCGAAAAGCAAGTGGAAAAATTACAAACTTGATTACTTTAAGAGAAATGAATGCGGAGTTACAAATGCCATCGAGTGGAGTCTTACTTGCTACTTTTAAAGTAAGACTTGTGCTACATGAGAGAATCCAAGAAGCACAAAAATGAGATGATTGCATTGTTAAGCTTAGGAAAAAGATGGATCAAGGAAGGAGCAAGGAATTTGTGATTCATACTAATGGAGCTTTAATGTACGAGAATCGAATATATGTTCTAGATGTCGATGATTTAAGAAGAGAGATCTTAGATGAAGCTCATAATGCTTCTTATGCCATGCATCCATGAAGTACTAAGATGTATCAAACAATGAAGGCTCATTTTTGGTGGCCGAACATGAAAAAACAGGTAGTTGAATTTGTTTCAAAATGTATGACATGTCGACAAATAAAGATAGAGCATCAAGCTTCGACAGGAAAATTACATCCTTTGTCGATTCCGGAGTGGAAATAGGAAAGAATCACTATGGATTTTGTTACAGGATTCCCTCGAACTCAAAAGAAAAATGATGCTATCTCGGGTTATTGTTAACGGATTGACAAATTTAGCTCACTTCTTGTCGATCAAATGAGGGTGTACTCGGATCAATTGGCCAAAAAGTATATATATGAAATTGTGAGACTCCATGGTGTGCCCCTATCTATTGTGTCGGAAAGAGATCCAAGATTTACTTCTAGATTTTAGGGTAGTTTACAACAAGCCATGAGGACTAAACTACATTTTAGTACTACTTTTCATCCTCAAACCATTGGACGATCAGAGAGAACCATCCGGACGCTTGAAGATATGCTTAGAGCTTGTGTGCTTGAGTTTAAGAGATCTTGGGATGATTATGTGAATTTGATTGAATTTCCTTATAATAATCATTTCCACGAGCAGTATAGGCATGGCACCATATAAAGCTTTATATGATAGAAAATATTGATGTCCTATATATTGGGATGAAGAAGGAACAAGAATACTAGAGGGTCCAAAATTGATACAAGAAACTGTAGATAAAGTAAATGTGATTTGGAGCAAGTTAAAGATTGCACAAGATTAGCAAAAGAGTTATATGGACCAACATAGACGAGATATGAAATACAATGTAGGGGATAAGGTTTTCCTTAGAGTTTCACCTTAGAAAAAGGGTATTACGGTTTGGTAAGAAAGGTAAATTGAGTCGTTATATTGGACCATATGAAATAGTGGAACGGATTGGTCCACTTGCATATAGATTGGCTTGACCCTAAGAGTTAGCGCAACTACATGATGTATTCTATGTAAGTATTTTAAGAAGATACCGATCTAATCCTTCACATGTGGTTCAAGCTAGTGAAATAGAGGTATTTGATAACTTGAGTTATGTGGAGGAACCGAGTACAAATCCTTGACCAAAAGTTAAGACAGCTTAAGGAAAAGAGAAATGCCTATGGTGAAGGTTTTATGGAGAAACCATTATCCTCACTTTTTTCCCAATACGGGTAAAGGAATTTCGAGGACAAAATTCTTTTAAGGAGGGAGAATTGTAATAACCCCGTCTAAAAAACATACACTCGTTCATGCATATACGAACACTTATGAATTACATGTATATAATTATACCTGCATATGACATGTTAGTGGGGTATTGGATAATAAGTATTTTGAATAATAGGAAGAAATAGGAGCTCAATCGAAGTAATATAAGTTGGAGAACTAGAATAAAAACAAGCCACACCTTGAGGGACCAAAACGAACTTTGCTAATATATATATATATATATATATCTCAAGTCATCTCTTCATCTTCATTTTTGCAATCCTTAGCTGGGAAAACGGAAGTGAACCGGAGAGAGAGAGAAAAGAAAAAGGAGAGAAAAGAAAAGGGAAAAACCATAGTTTTTCCAAGACAAGCCGAAAGCTAGGTATGTACCTCCTGTAACAATGTTTTTATACTGCTTAATTCGAGATTTTAGATTTAGATTTTGAAGAAGGTTAAACCATTAAAGTAGTAGATAATACCTTGAAATAGTACCCTGTTAAATTTAAGCTTAATATAACCGAGTATATCCTCTCGTTTTATCCTTTGCAAATAAGTCGTTGGGATTTTCGGTGAATCCTACAACAAGTCTGATTTTTAAAAAATCACCATGAGTTATGTATTTTATACATAGACTTGAGTTTTGGATATGTTAGAGCTCTATAAGTCTAGTTTCATATGAAACTGAAATTGCATTATTTGAATTTTTATTTTAGGATTTATGGTAGAAAGAGTGCGAAGGGGTCAAGTACCCATAAAGAAATAAGTTAACCCTAAAGTCATATTTTGTACCTTGAGCATATTTAGAAGTTTGATCATGATAAATGACTTATGAAAGTATATTTGTATGTTTTTATAGACGTCGAGGAGCATGAGTTGAAAGATGCAACGCGTTGATAAATGATGAAGACGTCATTTTTGTGAGTGGATATAATTGATTGATACTATATGTTTGTGTTGCCATGTGATGTTATTGACTTTTTTGAATGATATGGTGAATCAATGTTTGTGTATGAATTATGTTTTGATGTTATGAAAGTGCTATGTGCAAGCATGTGTTGATGATTCATGCTATGAGCCATGAATATTATTATGTATAAGTACAAGTTATATGGGGCATTCATGACGTATGAAAGATAAAAGGGTAAGGTCATGATCGCCATGTCCAAGTAATCGCAAATACAAGTTACAAGGACCCAATGGGTCAAATACAAGTATACAAGCTGGTCAGCCATACAAGTTTACAAGTTATAAGCTTATAAGCTTACAAGTTATATGTTACAAGTTCCCGGGCGATACTTGACGTGTTTTGGTCATAACCGAAATGAAAAGAATATATACAAGCATTTTGATATATGAACATGTATGAATTATATAAATGCTTATGTTTGTGCCATGAATGTGCTTTTGGTTAATGATGTGAAAATGTATATGTGTGTGTTAGAGCATCAAGATTATAACCCTCATTGAGTAGTATCTCATAAAAAATGCAATTATCTTTTTAGGTGCTAAGAAGCGAAGTAGAAGTTAAAGTCTTCTTTTGTTGTTCAATTCACGTCATGAGTGACGAGTCGGCTAGCGATATCTCTCTCCTCTCTCTCATTATGCCGAGCATATACATCCTAAGAGATTTTTGAATTGTATATATAAATGTGTAAATATGAACTCCTGAATGTATTTTGTGACATGTTTATGAATAAAGAAAAAGTGATTTTGATTGAATATCCAAGGGTTATAAGTGAAAAGAATGGTTTTTATTAGGTTTTGAAGTGTTATGGCCGAAAAACCTTTGTTTTGAGCGAAACTTACACATGAAGGTACACGGTCATGTGGGAGGTCGTGTAACCTTCGTTTTTGAAGAATTGCCCTTTTTTTGGGTAGAAACATACAAGGGTGTGTGGGAGGTCATGTAACCTTCTATTTTCAAGGGAAAATGAGATTTTAAATTACACGAGCAAGTACACGATGGTGTGGGAGGCCGTGTAACTCGCTATCCGTAAAAAAAAAAAAAATTCCTAATCTTTCTAATATGAGGGTTTAACATTCCTAAGTGATATTTTATGATTAATCGAGTTTTTTATAACTAAAATGGCTAAGTTATACGAAGTGTTTGTAAGAAATTAGGTTAAGGTCGCTACATGAATACTTGAACTTATGCGTGTGACTTAATAGGCTCCTAGATATGCTTGGTAATGTATCAAGAATAAAAGACTCCTCTTTCATCTCTTGATACATAAATCAAGATTGGCCTCTAGAAAGGCATCATGAATACCCAATTCTCTAGGAGGATTAGTAATCCATTATTACCTTTCACAAGCATAGTTACCATACAATTCAATCCTCATGTCAACTTATCACGGTGTGATCTCAAAGTTGGCTATTAGTCTTGTTTGATTATGATCACATAAGTTTTCTTCGATTCCTAAATGTCTTAACTCTTAGAGTAAACCAACTATGCTCTATTGGTGTACTCCTATTATAGCCATAGATTTCTTGAGCGGACATTTATCGAAGTGCGGTGTGACAACTCCTTTAGCATACAAGGAATGATATGTCCTATCTTAGCCGTACACCTCTCTTCATTGGATTCCTAGTGCACCCAACGAATCGCCCAAGTGTAACCTATTAATGGGTCCATTGAAACGAGTGTCAAAGTGCGTAAGTCCTCCAATGAGATAACCGTGATGACTTCAAGTCTAAGGGCCATTTGTACCTATCTTGTATGAGATTCCCATAGACTAAAATCAAATGGATTCTCATGGTGAGTCAAGTCCGAGTGATATGTTCTCTAACATAAATCACCTAAGTGCTTGCTTTGCAATCACCATGCCAATAGGTGTGAGATCTCTTACTTGCTATTATATAGCATGAGCATAACACTCATAAGTCTATCCGTATATTGTTAATATCTATTCTTAACGATGCTATGACTTGAAACATTTAATAATATCATTTATGTGTATTAGTTTTTATCTCACATCTTTTAATCAATCACTATTGCAAATACATATCATAAGGATCGTTATCTAATTCTACTGAATATGTAAACAAAAGAATTAATAGAATGACTTCTTTATTATTATCAAGATAAATAATGCAACATTACATCAACTCAAGCCCATCCATAAACTATTGGATCTTGGACACCTACACTAACGAGTTAAATGGCTACATTAATAAGTGGGTTAGAAGCACAAGCTTCAAGTAATTTGCCACTGTAAATATAAATGAGTTTGAAGGAATATTTAAATATAATAAGTGAGGGAGATGATGTGTTTGAAGAAGATGAGTTATTGGAAAAAAAGAATGAAGTAAATAATGAAGAAGTAGAAAAGCAAGTTGTTGAAGCCGTTAAAATAGAACCAACTTATAATGAAGGATAAAATAAGATTGTGCTTATTAATGACTAATCAAATAGGAAAATGAAATTGAGCAAATGGACCAGGAAAATATTTTTGATGTGCCTACTATTGATTTATCCTTCCAAATGAGTTCAATAACAATACTAACAAATTTCAGTTTTTCCCATCATTATTGCTTTCTATTTTACGAGCTTCATTTATATTGTTTTCTCTTTTGATTCTTCATTACTTCAAGATAAGAGGAAAGTTTTTCTCTAATTATGTGAATGTGATATGTCATTTAGGGCTAAAGTCAAAGAGCCACATATAGGAAATGCTTGGAAGTGCACTTTGGGTGCCAAGCTTGATATGACTAGATTTATTTTCTCTTTCTTTTTTCTCTTTTCATTTTCTTTTTACTTAAACTTTTTATTTTGTGTGTTTAGTTTACTCTTCTTTGGAATATGAGTTTATATTGAGGACAATGTAAGTTTTAAGTGTGGGGAAAGAAATTTAGGATTTAGGTTGAGTTTTTAATTTTTGCATTGTAATTTTAATTTTTCTATTCCAAAAAAAAAAAAAAAAAATTGAATGCCATAAGTAGTATAGAATCCATCTTACTTGATGATTGATATAGAATTTTAATAAGATCTTATGAGAAAGTTAAGATTGTTTTGAATGTTATTATTATAGAAGTGCATGGATGCTAGAGAAATTTATGTCTTTATGATTAAGCATGATCCTGAAGGAATGTTTATTTTAAAATTACAATTTGAAAATAGGTCTAAGCATGATTTAAGTAAAACAAGATTTTTCGAGTTAATTATTTAACTTTAAGAAAGAAAAAGAAAAGCATTCCAAATTGAAATTTTGGCCGTCTTGATTGAGTTGTAAATCTACTCCAATGTTTTGAGTTGCTTAGTAACTAGGATTATTCATCAACAATGTTTACTTTTATATTAAACCGTAACTTGGATAATGAGTATGCAAAGCACTCTAAGTTTATGACTTACCGAGTAACTTGTTACTTTCATCATAAATGTTAGCATCTCCGTAAAAAGGTATGTGATTACTTAGAAAAAAATTGTTAGAGGCCTTGAAAAAGAATTAGAATGCTAAAAAAAATAATAAGAAAAGAAACACTTGATTTACGATTTTTTATTGTAGTAGTGGGGAGGGTAATGGCAAGATAAGTGTTGCATGCTTAAATTATGTTGATTATAAAAGTGTATAAATTGATTTAGAGACATAAATAGATATGAGAGTAGTATTTTAAACATGAATGACTTGATTATTTGATTTTCTTGGTTTTGAATTAAAATTCAATGTTTGAAGGATATTTATACTTGTATGACATTCATCAAAAAATTTATAGGTATATCTTCTAAAACCCTTATGAGATATAACTCGTCCACTAGGAGTGACCTAAGAGTTTAATGGCTTATTGCATATATTAAATGCAACCATGATTCCTATGAAAGTAAGTTGGGAAGTATTTTATTTTATTTAGTTAGTTTTTTTGTTTTGTTTGAGGACTAGCAAAAGCTAAATAGTAGAAATTTGATAAAAACATTATATCACATCTTTATTCTCTATATATTTAATTTACTTTTTATATTTTGTGTCTTGTTACAATAAATAATGCTCATGTTCATGTTTAGGACATAAAATTAGGAATTGAGTGAAATTGTGCTAAAAGTTAGAGAATTCTAACATGATTAACTCAAACCTTTTGGGCTTTTTATAGGCTTTTCAAAGCCTTAAAGTTAGATTTGAAAGAAGTGGTCTTCGAGCCTTTGTAGAGAACATCTCAAGATTTTTAGAATGATATAGTGGATCAAACTACAAGTTCAATTTTGCCTTCTAACGATATTGATATTTTGGTCTAGAAAGTCGATCCAAATCCTATTCAAAGTCTAAATCATTTATGGATTTTAATTCATATCTAGAGTTCCGGAACTCTCATTAATGCAAGGGCAAGGTGATAGGATACTTAAAAGGCATAATTACAATTTTTATAAGGGGCTTAAGTCTAAACTAGGTCATTCGATGGAGGAATTTAGTCTGTGAAGTTTGAATTCGAAGGCTAGTGGGACGAGTTGAGTTATCGGTAGTATTTAGCCCATAACCGAAGCTCGTGAATCTCTAATTGATCACAACCTTCTTATATATAAAGGCTAACGGACTGAAAGTTACAAGTTCTATCTTCTAAATTCAAAACTAAATATAACACTACATATCTTCTCTTACTAAGAGCTAAATACAATTAAACCTATACATACTAAATACTTCTCTTCGTATGTTAATGTAGTTATCAAAGGTCCCTCAAACACCAATCGAGGAATTGTTTTACATGTACTTTTTATTGATTCAGCATATAATTAGTTACATCAACCATATGATTAGCATGGATCGAAGCCATCCAACTACCAATATTAATATCATGACCTCGTTAGTGGTGCTATATGTGAGAAACTATGCAAGAATCTAATCTTTTTAACTCTTTATACAATTTTAAGCTTTTTTACAATCAACAATCATGGAATTTTAATGTGTTTCACTTTATTCTATTTCACCGAGCATCAATATTCTACCGAGTTGACATTTTTTAGTTACAACAACACATCAAAATCTTAACAAAAGCTTATCTTATAACCAAACACGAGTTAAAGCCATTGACATAAGAAACCTCACCCAAAATGTAGATGAAATCACCATAAGAAATGCCATAAAAAGGATGTATATTGCCAAACAACCACCATTGGCTTTAGACCCAAATGAGGTCCAACGATGGTAAAACCATTAACAACCCATAAAACTAATTCGAGTAATTTTGATTGGGATCTTTAGGCTTCTCTACTATTTTTTCAAATATTAAATACAAGCTCTTACTAAATGTATCTTGATAAGATTGGATCTAGATACATATGAAAGAATCACTAACCCACCCTAAAGAACATATATAAAACATCAAGAGAGCCCTTGAGCTTGTGCTCGGGGACAAAATGGCATATGTCTTCATCGTCACTTTTAGAGAGACTACATGAAAGTGGTATAACAATTTAGATCCTTACTTAATTATTGGTTTAGAAGATTTATGCTCTAAATTTATGTCTTTATGCTCCATCAACATCCTAAATGAAAAGAGCCCACCATACCTGTTTTTTCATTCCCTAAAGAGAAAAGAAAAACACTCGAGCTTACCTTTCAAGATTTCATGAGGAAATGCTAAAGGTAGATCATCTTTTAAAGCTTGTAAACACAAAAAATCTTATTGAAGGGATTTAAAACATAGAATTATGGGAAGAACTTTATGCCTTTTCAAATCAAAATTTATCTTGGGTAAAGAAAATAATGGAAAGCCATACTCGGATAAAGGCTATTGACGTTGTTAGAGCGAACTTATGCCTTTCCTCAAAGAATTAGTAATAAAAAAAAATGAATCCATTTAGATTTTTCCTAACATAGATTATTTGACGAGCATCAAAACTTTAAAGCACTCCCTTAAACACCACCTAAATGGAGGTATACACCAAAATTCATGATAAATGCTATGTCTCTTATCCTTTTCCAATGTTGAGTTCTATTTGGTATCATAATACGAGGAACGTTGCCTTTTCTACAAAAAAAAAAAAAAAAAAAAAAAGCAAAAAATTATGATACAAAAGATAGTTTTTCCCCAAGAAAGGAAATAGAAAGGATATCTTAAATAATTTGTAAACAAAAATAATAGCAAAGCCACTAAAAGGAAAAAAATCATAGAGCATCATAGTCTAGCCTTAAGGGTTAATGCTATTTTGGAGGAAATCCCAAAGGAAAGAGATTTCAATCGAGGGAAGAATATGTACAACAAATAAGTCCTAGTTACTTCTAAAAGAGCCATCCCTTAGCACTTGCCAATTATTTTTACTTCGAAGGAGCCAAAAAAGTCATTTCATTCATAAAGATGCCTCAATAATCTCAACAATGATCTCCAATTACAAGGTCCATCATGTCCTTGTAGATCTTAATAGGTCATCAATATTTTATCAAAAGAGGCTTTTGGTTTAATAAAAATCACCATCTCAAGGTTACAATCTATCTAAACCTTCTTGGTAGGGATATAAGGGAAAGAATTACTTGTAGAAAGGGCTATAAACGTACCCATCACTATAGGGGTCCACCCCACAAGCTCAACCTTTCAATAATTTTTCATGACAATTTAGATGGAATTCGCCTATAATTCCATAATTGAAAGACCTTTGCTACATGCTATAGATGTGGCATTAGCACTAAATATCTCTTTATGGAATTCCCAAAGATAGGCATTATCTCTATGATTAAAGGCAACCAACTACCCACCCACGAATGTGCTTTTTCTTCCTCAAAAGAGAAAAAGACTATAGTAGTCAAAGATCAAATTTAGGTTCTAAAAAGAAGGAAAGACACACAAAAGTGGTCGAGGAACTATATGAGGTGATTTTGTATAGACTTCTAGATTCCTCGACCAAGATTGGCATTATCTTGACAATCGAACAAATGGAAACGTTTGTGGAACTCCTCAAATCTCAAGTCAACAACTTCACATTCTATCTAACTAACATACTAATGATTAGCACAAAGATAGCCTCGCATCCTCAAATGTTGACCCTATACACCAATAGAAGATAAATTTCAAAAAAAAGAAAGACAGAGAACAATTCTTAAGGAGGTTGATAAATTGGAAAAAGGCAAACTTCGTTAGAGAGCGAAGTTATGCATCTAGATTAGATGGTCAACTCCACCACTAGCTTCTTATTTCGAGCTCTTTAAACACTAATTTTGGGTACCACTCGGATTTTGATGCATCGGGATGATGAGGAAAAATCTCATTTATTACAAATAGAGGAACTCATTACTATAAGGCAATATGAGTGCAACCTATCAAAAGATGGCGCATAATGTTTTTGGAAAGCAACTAGGTAGGTACATGAAAGCCTACATTAACAATGTCATAACCTATTTTTGACCCCTCAATAATTATTTTATTTATTTTTTTAAAACAATTCTTTGATTTATTACATAGTATAGATTTTCTATGATTTTTTTTTATCAAGGATTGTTTTTATTTAGTTTCTAATTTTAGTTTAATTTTTTATTTATCATTTTCTTAGAAATATAAGAAAAAAGAAAAGAGAAAAAGAGAAATTTTAAATACAAAAAAAGTTAAAAAAGTTAAAAAAAGAAATGGAATTAATTAGAGATTAATTATTATGAGTTTTAATTATAATTAATTTGAATGTTTTGTGAGTTAATGTGGGACTATTAAGATTCTAGGGAGCCAATTAGAAATAATTGAGGGTATAATTTAATAAAATTGAGAAGAAAAAGGGTTGGAATTAAAAAAATTAAATAAATCAAAGTGCATAGGGGTTCAGCTACAAAGAACTCAAAATAAAAATGAGTAAATTGAAAAGGGCATTAAAAGTTAGGAATCAACTTAAATCTTTGAAACGACATCGCTTTGAAGCTAGTGAAACCATTATTCACTATCTTCTTTTCTAGTTTGCACGTCTATGATTTTATTTTATTTTTTTCTTTTTCATTCTTTTGTTTTGTTTCCTTTTTGTCTTCCTAAACAATTGACCTTTGTACTAATATATCCTCTTCTTGTCATCAAACAAAATATAGTACCAACTAATGTCTTTTTTCTATGATTCTAGCCTCTAAAACTACTACTCATCAAAAAAAAAAAAAAGAAAGAAAGAAAGAAAACTTTGTCGGGAAAAGAGATAGGAAAAAAAAGAAGGGTGATAAGGATAAGAATTAGCTATTGTATATATTAGGATATTAGCTATTGTACATATCTTTGTAACAAGGACTCTATCTCTATAACATATTGTAACCGAAACTCTATTTAAAGAGTTTATCGCAATATAAAGTCAAGTGTGATAGATTTTCTAACCAATTCTTAGTTTCTTTATGGCATTAGAGCATTAAGAGGTTTAACAACCCACATCAATATCATGACTTCTTCTTTTTCTTCTTCCAAGTTCATCGACTTTCCTTTAGAAACACCCAATCATGCCATCACATAAATCACTTCTCTTCCACATGTTCAACATCAACTCTTCCTCAATCTAAAGTCCATAAATTACCTTTTTTAGCTCACCCAAATTGCACTCATTCTTTAAGGATACAAATTCATGAATCATGTTGATGGTTCTCAATCCTACCACCTACCTAAATTGATGGAGCTCATAACCTAACTTTTCAATATTGGTTTGTCAAAGATCAGTTAGTGCTAGGATTTTTCATTAACTCTCTCTGTAAAAGAGTTATATCATAAGTTATTAGTGTAACGTTTGCTTATGAAGCATGGCAAAAGCAGCTACGGCTCAAAAGCCTCGTCTTGTAACACCCTCGGCCTACTAAGAGTGCTATTAATAATACCATACACTCTTAGTATAATGAATACAAGATACTAAACCTCATGTCATTTATCTTATGTATAAATTATATTGTATAATGGAAAACTTTTGGTTTAAAGTTTAAGGCAAATTGTGGTTTAACATATTAAATAACTAATTCAAGCTTCATAAAATATAAAACTATTTCATTAAACCATAAGTTTCTCAAACATAAAACCATTTTATAAACCTTCAAGCTCATATATTCATTTACATACTAAATTTTTCCAAAAGTAACATAAATTTACAAACAAAAATTATTCAACAATTGATCAATCATATGTAAAACATAAATACATGAAAGCCTATAACATCTATGTTCAATCATCAATCAAATAGATAACATCTATGTCTTGTGGCATACTTGGG
Source organism: Dovyalis caffra (assembly GCA_963924115.1). Lineage (NCBI taxonomy): Eukaryota > Viridiplantae > Streptophyta > Magnoliopsida > Malpighiales > Salicaceae > Dovyalis > Dovyalis caffra. The sequence goes on from CAWUPB010000351.1 coordinate 1,966,317, forward strand.
ATTACACTTACCTTAGGATTTAGCTAGTGTAAAAAATACCCTAGAAGCTCTCAAGATCCCATATTTCTTCCTTATTATTTCTCTCGATCAAATTGCCCAAATCCTTCCTCCCTCTTGGCCAACTCTTGTTTTTCCTTAGAAAATAATTTCTTCTCTTGGGTTTTAATGTTTTAAAAGGTTAAAATATCACAAAATGACTTAGCAAAATTTTCTCCCTTTTCTTTCTCTCTTTCATGACTTGGAAGGATCAAAGAACTCAAGAGTTGCCACTTGTATAGGGACATTTGTATGGTTATTAACTAATATAAATTTCAAGATTAAATATTTAATCAAGATGTTTTCTTAGGTTAGCATATATACGGGACATCATTCAAGCTTTATTTTCATGTTAATACATGCATAGAACACTTGATCAAGCTATATATCTAAGTCCTTTAAGTTTGAACAACTTAACATACTAGTCACTTTACTTTGCCACTTAATTCACTCAAGTTTCTAATATTTTAATTATCATATTAAGGTCTCTTACTCACTCATGCACTTACATACTTAATAATATGAACTTGCAAAGCTATACATTTATTAATGCAAACACAAAGCATAGTATTAATGTAAACATAAAACATAATTTTCATGTAATCACAAAGCATAACTTTCACATACTTTAACAAAGTGAACACACATATACAAGTGTATGAGAATGTTCAAAGTCGTGGGTATTACATCCTTTCCTTATAAAAATTCTATTCTCGAAATTTAACGTACTCAAACAACTCCGGATACTTAGATATCATTTTGGTTGTTCGTTCCTAAATAGCTTCCTCCATATTATGATTCCTCTATAAGATCTTAACGAAGGAATTTGCTTATTTCTTACCTATCTAACCTCTCAATCCAACACTTGTATTGGCTCCTCTTCATAACTCAAATTGAGTTTTAGCGGCTCAATTTTAGAATGTTCGTGTCCTCGACATACATCCGTAACATGGACATATAAAATATATTATGTACTCGTTGTAAGAAATAGAGGTAAAGATAATCGGTATGCTCTATCTCTAACTCTCTCTAACATCTCAAATGATCTAATGTATCTCGGATTCAATTTCTTCATAAAATACATTATGTACTATTGCAAAAGATGGAGGTAAAGATAATCGATATGCTTTACCTCTAACTCTCTTTAGTATCTCAAATGGTTTAATATATTTCGGACTCAATTTCTCTTTATTTTCAAATCTCATCATTCTTTTCATTAATGTAACTTTCAAGAATACGTTGTCTCTAACCTAAAACTTTAGATTTCTCCTTTTTGTATCAATATAACTCTTTTGTCTACTTTGAGCCATATTCATTCTCATTCTAATTTGCTTTAGAACTTTGATAGTTTGTTGAACCATCTTGATTCCTAATAATTTTTTCTTCCTAGTATCATCTTAATGTATCGATGATCGATATTTTCATCCATATAATGCTTCATAAGATGACATTCCAATGCTAGCTTGGTAATTATTGTTGTAAGAAAATTTAACCAAGTGCAGATATTTCTCCTATTTAGCGAGACCAATCTAAAATACAAGCTCTCAATATATCTTCTAAAATCGAAGTACCCTCTTAGTCTATCCATCCCTTTTTTATATGAAAGGTTGTACTCGAAATTCGAGTTGATTCCCATTAGTTGGTGCAAACTCTTTTAAAATTTAGATATAAACCATATGTCTCGATCTAAAATAATTAATACAAGAGTCCTACGTAACCTTAAAATCTCATTTAGATACAATTCGACACACTCGCTATATGGTATAGGTAGATTTCACAATGAGAAAATGAGCTGATTTTATTAATCTATCCATAGTTACTCAAATGCCATCGACTTATCTTTCGGACCTTGATAATCCAAAGATGAAATCCATCATGATATGCTCCCATTTTCATTCAAGAATGTCCAATGGCCTTAATAATTTGATGGTTTTTAATGTTCGATCTTGATTTGTTGGCACCCATCAAACATTAAGCCATAAATTTGGCTATGTTTTGTTTCATCCCTTTCTACTCGATAGACTTTCTTTAAGTCTCAATACATCTTTGTATTACCTGGATAAATTGAGTAAGGCATAGTAAAAGCCTCTTAAAATATCCTCTCACAAATCTTTTACTGTTGGAACTTACAACCTGCTATATTAGTGCCACACACCATTATTGTCTACAACCAATTCGATTTTTTTCCCTTCGACCATTTTTTTAACTTTTTTCAATTTAGCATCTTGCAACTATCCATCCTTAATTCTCTAATTTAGTTCTAGTTCTAACAGCATTGCACATAACAAACTAATATTTTTCCCCTCAGCATAACCTCTAATTAGAGGTTCTTCATGTCTTTGATAATTTTAGCTTACATTACGAGTCCATGTCTTTCAACTTAAAGCATCCGTTACGATATTTTCTTTACCCCGATGATAATGAAAAACAATTTCATGATCTTTTAACACTTCAAGACATCTTCTTTACCTTATGTTTAACTCTTTTTCGTTGAAGATGTACTTGAGACTTTTATGGTTGGTGTAGATATGACATTTAACCCCATACAAGTAATGCCTATAAATCTTTAATGTAAAGACCACGATTGCTATCTCTAAATCATGTGTAGGATAGTTCTTTTTGTAGTCTTTTAATTTTAGAAAAGCATAAAAAAACCACTCTTTTATGCTGCATTAACACAACTCTAAGTCCAACCATCGATGGATCGATATAGACTATAAAATCTTTGTTATTCGATGGAAGAGTTAAGATTGATGCCATAGCCAATCTAAATCTTGACTCTTGAAAACTCTTTTTACATTTATCATCCCACATAAACTTAACATTCTTCCTTGTCAACTTTATAAGTGAAGTGGCTATCCTAAAAAATCCCTCTACATATTTTTGGTAATAACCTACGATACTAAAAAAACTCCTCATTTTAGATACAATCTTTGGTTGCTTCCACTCTTGCACAACTTTAATCTTACTAAGGTTTACTATAAACCTATCTTTAACAATAACATGGCCAAAAAAATATACTTGCTTAAGCCAAAATGCACACTTTTTGAATTTAGCATACAATTTGTGCCTTTGCAAAGTTTGCAACGTCTTCGTCAAATGCTCCATATGCTCCTCCCAGACTCTTAAAATAGATTAGAATATCATCAATAAACATAATGATAAAGATGTCTAAATATTCATGAAAGATCGGATTCATCAAATCCATAGACATGACCAATACATTAGTTAGGTCGAATAATATCATCAAAAACTCGTAGTGTTCTCGGACCGAGTTCTAAAAGTCATCTTTGTTACATCTTCTTCTCTAACCCTAAATTGATATTATCCCAATTATAAATCAATCTTTAAGAATATTGAGCTTTCTCTCAACTAATCAAATAAATCATCAATACGAGGAAGCGAGATACTTGTTCTTGATGGTAACCCGATTCAAGTCTCGATAGTTAATGCACAATCATATTGTTCCATCCTTTTTCTTTATAAATAGCACGAATGCTCCCCATAGTGAACAACTAGGCAGACTATAACCTTTGTCCAGTAAGTCTTACAACTAAAATTTTTAACTTTTTTAATTCCACCAGTGCCATTTTATATGATGCTTTAGAAATTGATGTTGTTTTTGGTTCAAGCTCAATTTTAAATTCAATCTCTCATTTTGATGGCACTCTTGATAAAATCTCAAGAAAAACATTCGGAAAGTCCCTCACTACGTCAAAGTCCTCTAATTTTTCCTTTCCCTCTTTTATGGTATTCACTATATTAAGCAAGTAACCCATGCACCCACTTCTAATCATTTCCAAGTCTGTCATTGTCAAGACAATACGCAATGACTTCAACTTATTTTTAGCTAAAAACTTAAATGGTTGCTCTTTTAGTCATTGAAACATAACTTTTTTTGCATGAAAATCAATCAATGTACTATTCTTGAATAAAAAATCCATACCTAAAATCACATCAAAGTCTTGAATCCTTAAAGCTACTAAATCAACTTTCAATACTTTTTCTCTAATCCGTAACTCACAATCCCTAACCACTTCCCTAGGTCGTAATGTCTCTCCCGATGGAAGAGATACCTCATATACAAATTCAAGTGCCTCGAGCATCACTTCTAATTTTCTTAACAAAGTCCATGATATGAATGAATGTGTAACACTCGAAATAAAATAAAGTATATATAATAAGATTAAGGATTAAAACAATATCACATATCATTGATGCATGCTCTATTTTGGCTTAGTCTTATATCATCATGTACACTCTCTCGAGTACTCTTGGGGTAGCCTTTTTTCTTAGGACAATCATTTTCCAAGTTTCCTATTTCTCTATAAAAGTAGCAAATATTGGTGCTAACCAAACAATTTTCATTATGCGATCGATCACGCTTGACACAATTTGGTTTGCCTTATGCTTCCATCCTTTGTTGTCCCTTGAAATCTTTAACCTTTTTAGCATTATTCAGCCATGTCCTCACAATTTAATTCTACTTAGCAGACTGTTCTTTGAATCTATTTACAACAAATGGCTTCTTAACCGATTATAGTTGTGTCGTCTCTTTATGGTCTTCTTCTATCTTCAATGCCCAAACTAACCATATCATCATAATTATCTGTCGACATTTGTACTAGACTTTACACTTTTGGTTTTAAACCTATTAGAAAATGGCCTTTCTTCTTTACGACATTTCTCGAAATAAAAGTTATAAATCACCAACCATGCTCGAACCTTCGAACATACTCGACCATTGTCATGTCTTCTTACTTTAATTTCATAAACTCTTGAATCTTCTTCGACTTCACACTATCAAAAAAGTATTTCTCATTAAAAACTTCTTTGAATTGCACCCATGTGAAAGTATGCACATTCAAAGAAATTTTCACCAATTCCCATCATATTTGTGCATCACCAACCAACATAAAAATGAGATGAGATATCCTATCCGCATCTTCTATTGCTATATGGTCAAAGATCATCTCCAAGGACTCTATCGACTCTTTGGCAACCATAAGATTAGATTTTCCTAAAAATTCCTTTAGGTTAAACTTTTAGAATTGCTTAATCGTGTCGGTTCGTTGCGATGGCCTCGCTATCGCTTATTATTGCTACATAGCCATCAAAGTTCTTATCTCGTTTGTAATGCCTCTATTGTTCGTTGCTACATCGGTTCTTACTCGTTGTCGTAACAACCCAAATATTTGCTTGGTTGAAACACTACTATCCACAACTCGTTATTTTTCCCTCGGTTAGTAGCCCCTTTGCTTGTCCCCGTACTACTATGATTTTTCTTCGGCATGCTCGTCCACATTTCCACACTCCATATTTTCACTCCAATCGAATGTCATAATTCACAAATCAACACTCAAACATATTCATATAATTCAACCAATACCAAACATCACCTACACCTAACAAACACACTTAATAATAATACTTAAGTGTGTATAATAAATTATAATCATACTTGTATTTATTTTATCCTCGATACAAGTATAAACTTTCATTACTCACATTTAATAAATGTTTATTTATTAATTAAATAAAATATTCTTATAATATATTTACATTCAAAGAGGATTTTGGACCATGAATAGTAAAAAATGGTTTTTAGAGATGTAGAAGAAAAAATGATAATACATGATAGGATTGCATAAAAATTAATTCATAGAGTTAATGAGATTGGTCGATTTTTTTTTCTCGTAATAGTATATACTAGATTTTTTGCCAACGCTACGCGATAGGTTGGATAAAATATATAAAATTATTTAGAAAAATTATTTTAGTTTGATAGTACGTTTTATGGTACGAATGCATAAAAATATATGAAATCAAAGATGAAAAAATATTTTAAATTTTTTAATGTAATTTGAAATTAAATGGATGAGAATTTTAAAAAATAAAAATTAAAGTTGTAAATTTTAAATAATAAAAAAAACACAAACAAAATGGGATCAAATTACAATACGATCAAAGTTTAAAATTAAAAAAAAATTAAGGACCATATAATTTTAAATTAATTGGATGAGAATTTGAAAAAAAATGACATTAAAGTTATAGATTTTAAATAATAAAAATAATAAAAAAATTAAAAAAAAAGGGGCTAAATCACAATACAATTAGAGTTTAAAATTTAAAAAATAATTGTATAGAAAATTTGAGAGCCATATAATTTTAAAGTAATTTGATGAGAATTTAAAAGAAAAATGACAATTCAAAGTAGCAAATTTAAAATAATAAAAATAATTATGAAAAACACTAAGATAAAATGTGACTAAATCACAATACAATTAAAGTTTGAAATTGAAAAAAAAAACATATAAGATACTCATGCTACGGTGTGTTAAAACAACCATTTCATAGGTAAAATTAACTATTCATATGATGTAGTATGAGCAAAAGTTTTATTTCTAGTGATTTATGTAAATAAAATTTATATATTAAGTGAAATCGTTTGATCTATATATATTTATTAACAAAATATTTAATAATATTAGCATGAAAATTTGTATTTAAATAATTAAGCGACTCTTTCAAAACATTATCAACTTATTTTATTAAAAAATAAATTTTAAAATATTAAAAAATGAGTAAAAACATAATCGATATTATATGTGTAGATATATAGTTAATGTCTAATAAAATTAATGATACACACATACACACACACACACACACACATAAATATCAATATATATATATATATATATATATATATATATATATATATATATATATATATATATATATATAACACCTAAATTGTATGAAAAATATTGATTTCAACATATCAAAATAAAAACTATAATAAAATTGATTTCGATAAATTCTTAATAAATATATAAATATAAAAAGCAAATAAAACCCGTGAATTCTTTTAATCGATTATTAATTTTTTTTAAAAAATAATTCAAACTATCTAAAACATACTTTTAGCTCTCTCTCTCTCTCTCTCTCTCTCTTTCTGAATTTATAATTTATAACAATATATTTTAAAATATAAAAACTCATTTAAAAAGCAAAAGAAGAATTTATTGTATAAATTATAATAATATATTTTTTAAAATAGAAGACTGATGTTTTAAATTTTTATTCTAAATTTCATATATTAAAAAACTAAATTTATTAAGAAATAAAATCATATAAAAAATAAACATGATGAGCATTTTAATAAGAAATAAATAATTAAAAAATAATTTTTAAACAATAAAGGTAATATAATCATATATATATGTTCAAACTAAAATCTAAAAAAGTATTATGTATATTCTATCATCTAAAAATTATAACGATTTATTTTTATGTTTTTTACACTAATTCCACACACACACACACACACACACACACACACACACACATATATATAAAGGAAAAAACAAGAAACACGCATGATTTATTGTATAAATTATAATAATATGTTTTAAAAAATAAAACACTAATATCTTAAAATTTTAATTCAAAATTCATATATTAAAAAATTAAATTTATTAACAAATAAAATCATATAAAAAATTTAATTTGATGTGAATTTTAATAAAAAATAAATAATTGAAAAAATAAAATTAAACAATATAATTAATATAATTAGATATATACTCTCTCTCTGTCTACACACACACACACACATATGTTTAAAAAATTAAAAACTCATTCAAAAAGTAAAAACAAAATGATTGTATAAACTATAATAATATATTTAAAAAAATAAAAAATTGACGTTCTAAAATTTCATCTCAAAATTCATATATTAAAAAAAATATTTATTAATAAATAAAATTATATCAAAAAAATATTTTGGTGTGAATTTTAAAAAGAAATTAAAAATTAAAAAAATGAAATTTAAACAATAAAACCATCTTTAAACTCGTATGGAAAGCTAAAAAAATCTATTTATTTTTTATATTTTTCACTTTTTTTTGTTTGCGGACTTTTTTCTTTAATTTTTTCCTTCTTTTATATATATATATATATATATATATAGAGAGAGAGAGAGAGAGAGAGGCCACGCTTGGTTGGCTTGTGTAGGTAGGCCCGTGTGCCATGCCTTGCCGTAGCTCAAAAAAAAAAAAAAAAAAACCCCTACAACTTCCGAGGAACTCGAAGTCGTTGGAAGATTTACCTGGAAAATCGAGAGTCAACTTTTAGACCCTTCGAAATTGAATTTCGGGATCATTTTTTTTTTCTCAAATACCTCTAAATGACTAAAATAAAGTCAATAAATACATCTAAAACTTTAAAAATTATTTTAATACACACAAAAAAAAATACAAAATCAAATCGCATTTTTTTTTCTTTTTTGGCTTCGAGGTACCTCATTTAATTTTTTAATAGCTTGAAACCACCATGGACAAACTCATTTCTCAAAGATAAAAAGATCTAGTGGATTTTTACCTAGTCGAATGGCCTAAATAAGCTTGACCGACAATCTCTCTCACCTCTTGTCTCTCTCTTTCTCTCGGGCTTCTCTCTCCACTCGGGGACCAAAATGGATGAGTAAATGAACATGTGGAACGAAATATGCGTTCGAAAATATCAAGGACCAAAGCGTAAAAAAATTAAAATGTGAGAGAATGAATAGTGAAATATGAGTATGTGCATATTGTTTCAAATAGTGAATCTACAGTTAATGAATGTTTTACTTTAGTTTTTTAGTTAATCTTTTAAAAATAGGATAGTACTATATATTTTAATAAGACTTATTTAAATATTATTATGAGTTTTTACCGATAGTTTCTTGTAAGATAAGAATTGTGTCTATTTACAATTTATATTTATTCACAAAAATTGTATCTATTCATGACCTATATCTATTTACAAGAATAGTGTATATTAGTAAAGAGTTATAATGTAAGAGAGTTGTATTTGTTAGTCAAGAGTTAGCGATGAATATATGCATATATTGAAAAATGGTGTGTCCATATAAGTAGTAGGAGTCGTATCTGCTAGTTGAAAGTTGCAATGAATATATACATCTATTAGGAAATGATGTGTTGTCTACGTAAGTGAGTCTCTAGTGAGCGAAAATAAATTTCAATCACGGACTTCGTTAAATATAAATACAAAAACTCAATTTTTTTTTTAAATAAAATTCCTATGTGATTTCTATGAACCAATTAAAGATTTATTAGGGCCCACAATCTGAACGTATTGAAAATTTATGTAGGCCTACATTTTGAATCGGATGAAGTAAGGTTGTAAGCATTCTTCCAGCTATCGCTATTTTGGGTGGATGGTTGCATCGATTTGTAGAGAGGAAGAAACTTGATAAAGCAGTCAATGTTTGTACTTTACATGCCGATATTATGCACGTGCTTAGCAACTTCTTCTTGTTTTTTCTTTTCTAAAATTTATATGATTTCATTCATGGAAGGAAATGGAAAACTCATTCCGTGAACCCAAGAAAATCAGTCACTCTTAGGTGATTTTGTTCCCATTGATCAAACTCATACGTTATGATTTATAGAGCAGAATATTGATGCCATGTAGACCAAACAGGATAGTGATCATAGATTAAATAACATTCATTGTTGTTGTTATTCGTGATGATATATAACAATCATGACATAACAATTTCGAGATTTTAAAATATTTTATTATCGTTATTTTAGCATTATAGTGAGTCACAGTCCACAATAAAAACCATATGAAGTTGGCAATAAAAACCATATGAAGTTCGCAATTTAATACTATGACAGTGATGATTGTGTAGTAGACGAATTGAGCAGACAGAATAGTGCATTTCTGTAGAGATGGAGAACAGAATTGGCTAGAATTTGTGCCCCTTTTTCATCATTTCTTTCCGTAGAAGAGGAAGGGAGGTTCTCCAATTGAAAGGTTAAAAAGGGCGAGTACAACTTCCTATCTAAGGACAATTGATGAGCAGATTTTCACTAGAAATGGAAATCTGGAAAAACATGCCTCGAATGAAGGTACCCAGCTTTTTTATCACAGCAACTTAAAGAGTCTAATATTAAAGATAAACACTCGTTTTATACTACACTACTACAGAACTTGCTCAATCATTAATCTAATAACTAGCAACATATACAAAATGCACACGTCCCTGACTTGTTCCATCATATTATAACCAATCTCATCCCCTCAAACTGAGAAGAAGAGACAATTCGACTTTGGTTTTCCTCAGGAAAATTTTATACACAACCAACCATTTTATGAAATGGTTCTTCAACCATTCATAATCAGTCTGGTAAACACAAGTGTCACACCGGCTTCTCTCCAGGCAGAAAAGAAGGAGACCCACCTTCAACTTGGTTCTTTTTTCTATAGAAGATACCACTCAGATTAGGTAGAAGTGCCTTTTTCGAAACACTAAGCTTCTCTTTATCCAACTTCCGAACCTCGATTACAGTCTGAATTGCTGGGTTCTGCTTTTGAATCCTATAATGGTGTGGGGATGATTCTGAAGCCATTTGTGTTTCTGCCAGAATTCGTGATGCAGTTTCAGCAGCCTTCTTTTGCTCTCGTTCACGCCACCTTCGAAGTTCTCCCTCCACCGCCCTCTTGGCTGCTTCAGCCATCTCAGCTCTCTTCGAAGCATCCTCAGTTGCAGCCCTCATATCCTCAATCTCCTTCTGCATTGCCTCTAACCTCTTGAGAGCCTCATTTTCACTAGCCTTTACAGCTTCTACTTGTGCCACAGCAGCACCCACTTTCATTTCTGCCAATGTGTCAGACTCCTCGACTTTCCGGCTCAAAGCCTCAAACTCTTCCCTTGATATTGTGATCTTGGCACCAAACTCAGAAGTTGAGGCACGAGCAGCATTAGTTCGCTCAGACAATGCCTTGATTTGATCAAGGGCCCTAGTTTCTGCTGTTTTTGCTTCTTCAACTTCTTCCAAAGCAACCCTCAACTTCTTCTCAGCTTCTTCTAGTGCAATCCTGGTGGCTTCAGCTATGTTCTTCAACTCTTCAGCTTTGCTCTTCATCTCTTCAGTTTCTTGTCGTGCACTCACTGCTTCTGATGATAGCTGCTGGAGAGTAGAGATCATCTCTTCAGAAGCACCGTTCATTTTGGATTCCTCTGCAACTGCTGCTTCCAGCTCAGACTTACTTTTGCGGAGCTTGACATGCAGGTTCCCAGCAATTGATTCTGTTTCTGCCTCCGTCTCCTTCAGTTGAGAATGCTCCTTCTTCACATTCTCCAACTCAAGATTAAGAGATTCCAACAAGCTTCGCAAGGAGTTTTCCTCTTCTGCTACTTTTTGTAGGGACTCCTTAGCATCATCAAGCTCTGAAGTAACAGTTCTCACAGAGTCCAGATCTGAAGCCTTGGCATTTTCCATCTGCTTTTGCAGAGCATCAATCTCATTCATTGTTTCAGCAAGTTGTTTTTCAAGATTTGGGGCCAGTTCAGGATCAAAATCATTCTTCAATGTCAGAAGTTTATTTGCTGATGCTTCCAGGGTAGCTTTATATGACTGCCTCAGATCATCTTTTTTAGCAAATATTTTTGCTTGCTCTTGGTGTGCTTCCAGAGCCACAAGCTTCACTTGCCCAATTGATTCCTGAAGGGCTGAGATTTCCTTGGAGAGCTCACTAACTTTTTCCACATTTTCTTTGGCTTCATGTTCAGCTTTTGCAGCTTGGTTGAAGGCAGCAAGCTTCGCTTCCAAGGATGCATCACACTCCTGACGAATTTTTCTTAGCTCTTGCTTTGCAGCATCAAGTTCAGTAAATATGGTCATGTACTGTTCCCTTGTAGATTCCAAGTCCTGTTTCCTTGCACCATCAGATCCGGGAAGGTTGCCTTTGTTTGTTTCTTCAATTTGCTTTGCCTGATTTTTTGCAGCTTCTGTTTCCCTAATTGCTGACTCCTTTGATTCAGTAACAGTTTTGAGTTTATCAGCAAGATCCTCTACTGTTCTTTTAGCCTTTTCAAGCTCTACAAGTCCTTGGGTCTTAGTTGTTTCAGCATTCTTTAATTGATCCTTTAATTTGTTCAATTCCTTTTGGGCCAGGTGAAGCTGTGTCTCCTTGGCCAACACCCTCTGCAGTAAAGAAACAATAAGTTAGTCACTTGTGCGAACAAGAGCAACACTCAATATACAATATATGCACATAAAAAATTCATAGTAGATGTGTAAGAAATATAATCAGAATGACTATCAATTATTTTTTTCATCCAACAATTTTAATTTACACATTCATTATCTTTAGCAGCAGTAGGAAGAGATAAATGATTTTTTTTTTTTACTATTTATAACCTTAGAGATGAAAGCAAATTGAATGAGGAAAAAAATTGAGAATTGTGCCTAGACTATCATGATGAATAACTCAAAACTATTTGTAAGGTTTAATCAAACCATTGTTTTGAGAACAATACTAGTACTGCCATCGTGTTACTCCAAGCTACAAAAAACTTACTCATCTCAATCTATTTGTTAGAAATACTAAACATTGCTTGCTGATTGTTCATTGATCCATACAAGAAGAAAGATATTTGAAGGAAAAATAGCATCATATACATCACATATCTACAGTAAAATTTAGGCAGTGGAAGGTACAATAGATCAAGTTTCAGAAAACCACTACTGTTGAGAGCCAAAACAGAGGAATTACTATTACCTCAGCAGATTGAGGTTTTGCCTTTCTGATGGCAGGTTTTTCCCCTGAGAAAGCACCTTCACCAAAGAGGGTGACAGCATCTTTGACAGATTGAAATGGTGCCCTGGTGTCTATCTCTCCCACCTCTACTTTAGGAGAGTCAGTTCCATTTTCGTGTTCTTTTGCACCCATATTGCTTTATTAATTTATTTCCTCTGATTTCTAAAAAAATCCACCTGTTAAAAACAAATAAAAGACAAACATTTATAACTGCTACAGAGAAAGAAACAGACATGTTAAAGGATTATAATCTTGAGTTCACAACAATGAAAACGTGTCTGGGAAGATAGTTTATGAACCTGCTATACCGGGATGTTATTAATTTTGTAACTTCACAGGACATATATAAATGAAACTCATGGAAAGATGTACTGCACAAACCCCAAACTTACAAAAAGTAAAGGGCCACATGCATCTTACAAGGCTATGAGGAAGAAATATTAGGGAGATATGCAACCCAAACTCAGACTTCTGTTCTTCAACCTAGAAAAGTTGCAAATCAAGTATGGAGACAAACCAAATAGCACCATAGAACAACTTCATCCCATTACCCACAGCAATTATGTTCCTTTGCCTGATTTATACTTCATAGTCTACAGATGCCCTCTCAATCCTAAACAGCACAATCAAATGACTTTCAAAATCAATGATTACCCCAGGGACTACCAATCTAGCAGTATTTGAATGAAATCACTTTTCCTCACCATCTTCTCTCCCATTAATTATGTATATACAAAAAATGCTCTATCATCGAGATCTTGAAAACTACACAGCTATCTAAAAACACGACACAACCAGATAACAGTTTGGGTAACCAGAATCACAAACATCAAATCAAGCCTTTTGCCAAATTCATAACAGGACCTCCTGTCAAGAAAGCAAATCATATATGAAAAGAAGCTAAGTGATATTTCTTTCTTTTTAATTTGAAAGTCATTAAGGCTATCTTCAAAACTTGTATTATGAGAGTTATCCCCTAGCCACACATGATAGCTATTCCTGAGTGACAAACACACAGGACAGGCACAACAAATTAGAGCTGGGATTCATTCACTTTCAACAAAAGTGACCCAAGTTCTTGTTCAACTAGAGGCTACTTGACCTTAAAACAAGGGAAAATTACAAACCAGACAAAGCATGAATACGATCAAAGCAATTGACAATGACTAAGCTGCATTCTTAGTAGTAACTTTGCAATGCAAAACAGTGTCATTGTACAAATTGCAGGGTACCAAGTTTCTACAGACGTGCACCTATTTAATCTAACAGAAATGGGTGTTATAAGCTCTTAAAAATTTGCTAACTTTATGTGCACCTGCTCTGGCATGGCAAACCTCCAGAAGTTAACAGGCCTTTATGCAACAGTAGTTAAAACCTAACTGAAACATACAAAGTGCAGACAACAGAGCCTCCCATGTTCTTTCCCAGCTAAATTGTACCAATGGGATGAATATTAAATCATAACCTAGGTTTAAAAAAAAAAAAAAAAAAACCACATAAAACCAGTTTGACTTTTTACTAAACCTAAGCCTTAAAAATTGAGATGGGCATAAAAAGAAGATCGCATAACTGCTAATTATGCCTTGAATTTCTACCATATAAAATGCTCTCTCCTATGATGAGACCTCAATCTCCTCTGAAGCCTGGCTTAACTACAGAGATCCAGGAAACAAGATTGTCAATGAAAGGCCTGAAAGAAAAAAAGCGGAAGAACTGAACCACCAACGGCAGGAAACCATCATTTCCCCAAGAATACCACCTTAATTTTCTCAAAAAGTAAAAAAGACAATAAAAAAAATAAAATTAATCAATGATGGAACAATTTCAGAACATTAAATGGAAATTGAATTTACGCACAGGAGTGATACATCTAGCCAATAGACGAGATAAGTCATCTACAACAATAAATACGACCTAAGTTGCCAACAAAGGAACTTCTCAAAAAATCCAAGAGTTTTCTGAACCTAATTCTTCTCACCCTTTTCTTCCAATGCCCCCGTACCTGTAACTTATTTAATCCTTCCAGCATTGTTAACATTCTCTTCTTGTTAAACTGTGTTTTTCCCTTTCAATTCTAAGTGATGCTGATGCTTCATCTCTCACAAATTTGTTGCAAGCATTGCAACATATAACATTGCGTTTCCTTTGCCATTAAGGAAAAAGCAGGAACATTGTAGGGCTTCTAACAAACTATAAACCAAAACTAGTAGGACGGAGCTTACAAAATTAATCTTTATCAATTCTAGATGAATCAGACCCCAATAACATTCAATTAATCCATTACTTTTTGAAAATTAAATTCCAACAACGCAAAAATAAAAATAAAAAATCCTATTATGCAAACGTAACTTTCTAATTCAGATAATCACTACCTGAACAACATTCCCACTAAATTTCCACAAATTCAAGCTCAAAACCTGAACTTCAGCATCAAGCAATCATCAACTAATTTTAAAACAAATGAACCGGATACTAGAAGACAACAAATATACAGTATAGACCCGACAAAAATATTATGATCTTGAAAACAACAAAATAACAGACGGATACCTTAAATACTTACCCAACATAAAACCCTAATCAAGCTCAGCCGAAAAGCCAAACCAAAGCAAAAAAGAGAGTCAAACTTCACAATCGTGACATCTCCAATCAATTTTCACAACCAAAAAAGATTCCTGCTCATCTCCTTCTTGATCTTATCCAAAGCAAAAAAATAAAAAATAAGGAAAACCCTTTTAATCTTTTGAGACAAACACCAAAACCCACCAAGAAAATTCTAAACTTTGCGTGAGAATCTCCACTGCTTCAAACGATTTTCTTAGCCAAGAAAGCACAACTCTTTTTGCATAAAAAAATCTTTCCGTTTTCAATCAAAATCCAAAAAAAAGACATCTTTTTTGGGGAATATAAATGGTAGCAGTCACAGTTTAGAGATAGAAAGAGTTTGAAATTTGGAAAGCTGTTTAAAGACAAATTTTATATCAGAGAATCACTGTAGAGAGGCTTTTTCTTTTTTTTCTTTTGCCGAATAAGAGAGAAACTAGGTGAAGTCATTATGCTGCTTTCCAATATTGTACTTTAGTGGCAGTCATGTCTTTTCAGTTGAAATAGTAGGGCAGCATGGCCTAGGAGGCCTGTGAAGTCGTGCAATCGGTAAACTTCATTTTCGCCCCTATAAGTGCACCAATATTCTACTTCTACCCCTAACTTTTAAAATTTTCCAATGTTTTCTTTTAGTTTCCAAAAAGTTCCCACATCACTCCTAACTATTAAATAACTTAATTTTTTTTAACATATTTAAGATCGTTCTAAAAAATTTAGGCTCTATTAATACACAAGTTGGTTCGAAAATATCTTTTATTTTCGAATTAAAGAAATCTCACTTTTTGAATTTTATTTTTAAGTTTTGTTGAGTTTTAAAGTGTCTTGTGAGATATTATAACATAAATGAGGATTTAGGAGGAAAAAAATATATGATAAAATGTTACCTTTTTGTTATTTATTAACAAAGAAATACGAATATTTCAAAAAATAAATCATATTTTATTAAACTCTCATCGAACATAGACATGTTTTGATATTATCCAATAAATATCGGATGCGTTGAGATAAGATAAAATTGTCAAAAAATTTAACAAATTCAATTTCAAATATGCAAAAGGCATAAAATGAAACTTAAAAAATGCGATAATGATACATAAAAGATACGGGTGTGATTCAATTTCGAGTTAAATTTGATTTTATCTTTCAAAAGAAAAAAAATCCATTTATAGATTTAAGTTTTATGAATTAAAAAAATTCAAGTTAAATAGAACTTCAACGTTATTCAATTAATTATTTATAATTTATATTTTTTAATAATATGAATTAATAAAATATTATGATTGATGGTATGATGATATTTTTATTTTAGATTTATCTCAAGTATTAAATTAAAACAATCTTTTATTATGTTTCTTTGAAAATAATAAGAAAAAAAAAGACTACAAAAAATGGAATTATGGTTAATCCTTTCATGATGATCAAAATATTTTCAATATAATTTAATATTTAGATGTCCAATTTATTTATAATTGCATCATATATTTTACACTTAATTGATTATATATGATTATTGTTTATAATGATTTTACATTGCTAATTTTACTTACTTTCAAAAAAATATTTTGAATATTATAATTAAAAGAATACTTTATTGCATATTTGTGTTCGTGCTTCACACTTATTGGATGGTAGTAAAGGGTAAAATTGGAACTATAGAAAATAATAAGGGTAAGATTGAGAAATTTCAAACATTATGAGTAGATGTGGAATATTGATGTATTCATAGAGGCAAAAATATAGCTTACCCTAAAATAATTGAGAGGGACAATGGGGCTATTTGCTTATTATAGAAATAGGATATGGACCCTAGAATTGAAATGAAATTTTCAAGGGAAGCGTAAGGAGAAACGAGCAGCTTCTAATTGGAAATTGAGAAGGGCAGTTTAGACCGACATGTACAATGTGAATTAGCATTTGAAAAAGTACAAGTACCTACGATGTCCGGTTTTGAGGGAGAGAGGGCCGTGGGGCCCTCTCTCTTTTAGGTTGAAATTTTGGCAAGTAGCGGCAGAGGAATGGTAATTTAGGATACTATGTTCAATGACGAGAAGCGAGAGATATAAAAGAATAAAAAAAGCCTGAGAAAAAGGACAGGGAAATGCCAGGTCAGCAAAAGACATCACCACCGGACCAAGACAAGCCTGACAAGTGACAAAGACCTTAAATAAAAGTAGAAAAGTTAGTTTACCAGATTCACAGATGGCCATTTTAGCTGCTCTTCTCCCCCTTTCACGTGTGTCATGCACAAAAATATTATGTTACCTTAGGATGTAACTAGGCATGATGTGGGGTTTGCAATGTTCTTGCTGGGCCTCTAAAGCATAAGACGTTATCAATGGACTATCCTGGAACTCCAACTTTTGATACAAATGACTCATGGGGAAATCCCAATTTAGTCCCTGATGCTATTTCATTTTCAATTCAAAATCCCACTTTAGTTTCTCATATGTTATTTCATCATCAACTCAAACATTTTTCATTTTATCGATTCACCAAAAGTAATGGGCATTAGACAACATCACTTCTTAACCCATCAATTGTTAGCAATAGTTAAATATTTTTTGTCTAATTGCACGTATTTTTTAAATATTTTTATTAAAAACTTCAAAATTTTTGAATTAAGAATTATCAAAGTTAGTAAATTTTTCTTTTATATGAACTAGTGAAGTAGAGGAGAAGAAGAAAATTTTTAATATAAGGTTATGATGAAGTTATAATTTAGGACACATTGAGACTTATTTTGATGTCTTCCATCAAAACACGTAATGAAAATGTAAATTGACATAAATGTTTAACCATTACTAATAGTGAATGGATTGAGGGATAGACAACCAATGTCCATTACATTTGAGGCAAAATTAATAATATCAAAAGGTTTCTACTTAATTGATAATAGGGTAATACTTTATGGGTTAAATTTTTCTATAAAATAATCTATGAAGAAAGAGAGAAATTTGACTCAATTTTGAGAGGTTAATTACACATCTTTAATTAACTAGATCCCTCATAAATTAGGGAAGAATATTTTAACTATTTTTCTTATATTAGTACTAATGTTGTATAAATGTCGCTTTCTTAATCAATTGAGTACTTGTGTTTTATGTGTGAGATTAATTCTTTGACTAAATATAAAGAAATAGATCATCCATTAAGGGGATGAGACTAAATAAAAAAACATCTATATAGCTACTTTATCTAGAAACTCAACATTCAAAGTATTAGATTCTAAAAAAAAGAGCATGGAACTAAGTGGCACCATTTTCTTCTCTAGGTGCTTGATTTTCTACTATACAATTCTTATACATGATGTTTCCACATACATTTCATACACAAACGTCTCCCATCATCGATCTCCTAGATAGAGAAACTCAAAAAACTAGAATGATGGAAGAATCTTGCTCGGATAAGTTGTCCGTCATTAAAGAACGCTTGAGAGCAATAGAGGGCATAGATTTATATGATCCAATTAGAGTCATTGGGATGTGCCATATGCCTAACGTAATGATTTCTAAGAAGTTAAGTGGTGTTTAAGTTTGTCCAAGTATACATGCGAGAGAATGACCAATGATGCACTTGTGTGTTATTGCAATAAAATGATTGAGGTAGTCCATAATGAGAATCTGCTAATACATTTCTTGCATGAAAGCTTGAGTTATTTTGTCGTAAATCAAGTACATGTTCTTGTTGATAAAAAAATAAAAAAGAAAAGGATCTTGTAGATGTTTTTATTAGACAAGTATAAGTTTAATATGGATGTTGCATCAAACTATTTTAACCAAGTAAAATATAGGGAAAAGGATCTAAGGAGTTCGTGAAAGAGTATGTCCAAATGTGGCATAAAGTTATAACTCAAATCCATTTTTCTTTTATTACGTAAGAATTGATTTCTATCTTTTCTAACCTTTTAAGGTTCTCTATTTTGAATACTTGATTAGTAATTCACCATCAAACTTTACAAATATTGTTATGATCGTAAAAAAGTAAAGCAGAGTAGGCCATCAAAACAAGAAGGAGTCATGACACATTTGAGGAAAAAAGGTAATAACGACAAGTAAAAAGACTATGAGGTGCACTAGGTGAAGATCGGTCGATATCGGCCTAAGGGGTCATTAAAAAATCAATGGAAATCTAACCAACAAGAAAACACCAATAACACTTTACTCGTTTTATTTGCTTTAACCCTAACCCATACTTCAATAATAGTAGCTAATATATTTCCTTTACTATAATTGTAAACATACCAAACAACCCAAGCTTACCAATCAAATACTCTCCCTCAAAGCTAATCAAGAAATACCATACAACTAAAATAGCCAAAATAATTAACATAACCATAGTAGGAACTATAAAAAAACCAAGAGCAATTACCATCTCTTACATTCTCCTTAAGAGAGACGTTTAAATGCTTTATAAGCACCGGATAATTTTCTCCAATTCTTTTGTATGGATTCAACCACCTTATCCTAATTGATAAAGGCTTGGCAAAATATGTGAGTATCATGCTAGTATTGTTGGGCATAATAGCAACACTCGTATTTCTTTCAAGAAGTAATTGTTCATGATTAAAAATAGATAGATAAGTTTTGATGAAAATCAAAATACTTCCAATGTGAACATCAATCCTCTTTCAAATTATGTTACGACTAGCATTGAGGTATGAACATGATATCTTTACGTAATATTGAGTATAATAAGGAAACATCCACCGTAAAAGGTCTTAATAGATAAGTTGTTTGACATGTTGTCATAAATTAGGTACATCTATGAGCCATTACGGATGCAAGTTATTGTTTATGCAAGAAATATTATAAATTTCATCAAGAAAAAGGTTTGATATCGATGATTGGATTAAATTCTATCACAAAGTTAAAACAATGATATTTATAGGGATGCTGCAAATAGAGAAAGATGGAAAGAAATTTAAAGTGGGAATATTTGAAAGATCATGCATCCTATGGAGGTGCGTAATAAAATAAAAAAATTTCTCCATTTAAGGTTCCCAAGATCAAGCCGTTGAATCAACTAATCATGCATACATGAATTAAAAATATGAGTAAAAGATTTATCTCTTGTAGCACGCATTTAGCCTTTACAAAAAGGAGTTGTCCAAGGGTTTAACCTTTATCAATAATCCACGCAACTTAAACACCCATAAAGGAAGCAAAAAAAAACCACAAAGTGCTAGCTTCAATCTTTCTATATAGTTGATTTGATTTCTAAAGGCATCAATTAGGATTTTTATGGTAACTTAAAATGTTAAAGAGGGATAAGACAACTCAGGCTTTTTAAGAAGAGAAACACTTTCTCTTTATTTTTCTTTTCTTTTTGTTAAGTGTCTCTCTTTTGTTGCCATCCTTACCGCCTCTCTCCTTATTATTTATATAGGGCCAGCATCCTTGTCCTTTAAGGACAAAGAGTTACAATATAAATGGGTTTGTTTGATCTTATCTTTGTAAACCACGAGCCTTATCTAATAAGGCTCAAGTTTATCCTCCCACCAAAATATCTTGGAGACTTTTAAATTAAGCTTATTGATCCAAACTATTCTGATCCAATTAATTATCAATTAATTTAAACTATCTAAATAAATTGGATCATATATTTGTAGGAAGTCTACATAAGAAAATAATTTTTCAAATTACCCTTAAACCTATATTAGGAAACTAATTTCCTTTTAGGTAACTTACTTTTAAATTTAGAACCGACTTCAAATTAGAAAGTTAGTTTCTAAATTAGAAAATTTTTCATTTTAGGAAACTTTTTTCAAAACAAGAACCTTTTTCCAAAATAAAAAAAATATATATTTTTGAAAACCTTTTCCAAAATAAAAAAAATCAAAATTGGAAACCTTTTTCCAAAATCTTTGCTTCTCTTTTATTATGTGAATTCTTAAAATTATGCATGTGACTCAATAGGCTCCTAGATATATTGGCATTATATCAAAAATAAAAGACATCTTTTTTATCTCTTAGAATATAAATCAAGATTGGTCGCTAGTAAGACATCATGACTACCCAATTCTATAGGAGAATTAATTAATTCATAATTATCTTTCACGAGTATGGCTATCATATAATTTAATTCTCATATCAATTTATCATAATATGATCTCAAACTTGATTTATAGTTTATTCGATTATGATCATATAAGTTTTCTTCGATTGCTAAATGTCTTAGCTCTAGAGTAAACCAATGATGCTTTATTGGTATACTCCCATTATGGCTACAAATTCCTTGAGTAGACATTCATCGAAGTGTAATGTGATAACTCCTTTAGCATACAAGGAATGACATGTCATATCTTAGTCATCTACCTATCTCCATTAGATTCCTAGTGCATCCAACAAATCACCCTCATACAGACTCTTAATGAAGCCTATCAAAATGAGTGTCAAAGTACATAAATCCTCTAATGAGATAACCAAGATGACTTCAAGTCAAAAGACCAGTTATACCCATCCCGTATAAGATTCTTATAGACTAAACCAAATGGGTTCTCATGGTGAGTCACGTCCAGTTATATATTCTCTAATATTAATCACTTAAGTGCTTGTTTTGGTATCACCATGCCAATAGGTGTGAGATCTTCTACTACTATTTTATATAGTCAATGTCCATTCTTGATCATAGTATAACTTGGGATATTTAATGATATCATTTTAGTGCATTAATATTTGTCTCATATCTTTTAATCAATCAGTTATGCAATACATATCATATGGACTTTTATCTAATTCTATTAAAATATAAAAGACAAAAACTAATAGAAAGAATTCTTTTAAAATAAAAAATATAATATTACAATAAGTCGAATCATTCAAACTAGGTTGGATTTTGAGCACCTACACTAATAATCTCTCATTTACACTAGAGCCAACCAATCATGTCCTTTATACCCGATGATCGAATAAGGATCTCATGTTTGTGTTGTGATAGAAGCTTAATCAAGGGGTCAGCTATATTATCATTAGTATGAACCTTTTTTATCCTTATATCACTACAATCGATAATCTCTCTAATCGAGTGGTAGTGTCGCAATATATGCTTAGACCATTGATAAGACCTTGGTTCCTTAGCTTACACTATAGATCCTTTGTTATCGACCATCGAGCCATGTGACATTGGAAGAAATCCTTTCTTTGATTTTTTTCATACTAATCTTTTTAATAACTTATCTATGTACTGTTTTAGGAGAGCCCTCACATTCTATGTGATCTATCTCTATAGATCTTGACTCCTAGAATGTAGGTCGCTCTCCCATGTCATACATGGAGAAATTTTTAAATACCCAATCATTTTTAGATTGGAACATGATAATGTTATAGTCGAGAAGTAGTTTTTTATTTTCATACAAAATAATAAAGACTACTAAGCTCTTACTAACCTTTTATATACACAAGGTTCATCTTTGTTTTTGTAAAAAAATCAAACCCTTTGATTATTTTATCAAAACATCGATTTCAATTCCTAGAGGTATGCTTAAGTCCATAAATGGATCTTTATAATTTATAAATCTTATTTGCATGCTCTTTGATGACGGAACCATCAAGGTGTGTCGTCCGTAGATCCTCATTTAATTTTTCATAAAGAAAAATAGTTTCGTCATCCACTTTTCATATCTTGGATTCAATGTCTAACATTGTCTTTTCATAGGTATTAGCTTTGTCATCCTAAATAGGATACACATCACATCCGTTAAGACACAAAGATCATATCTTTTTAACTTTTGATGAACTCGTTTTGGGCCTATGAAGTTCTTATGCCTTAGTTTGTGAGACAATTACAATGCTTTATAACCTATCTACTTGGGATTTCACTAGTGGAATGTAATTTATTTATCTACTCAAATCTTATTGAGTTTAAATTTTCTCCCACTCGTTTTTATCATCTATAAATTCCTTCATAAGGAAATAGTATGCCTAGTTAGGAACAACACTTTGCTATAGTGATAGAAAAAATAATAACTCGCTTATTTCTTTTGGATATCTCCTAAATTTGCACTTTGTTGATTTAGGCTTCAACTTATCTACGTCTATATGTTTGACATATGCTTTATAACCCTAAATATTAAGGAAAGATAAATTCACTTTCTTTACTTTTCATATCTCACATGGAGTCCGATCAAAAGACTTTATTGAAACTCTATTGAAGATAAGGGTTATAATAAAGAGCATATCCCAAAACATAATAGGGATATTATTTTGACTCATCATGGATCAAACCATATCTAGCATAGGTGATTTAAAATTCATTGTCTATGTATTCATCATCTCAATCCGATAGAATTACCTTGATAATTTTTTTAGTTTGTTTCTTGACTTTAAATCTAAATTATTTAAACCTTTCAAATGTTTTATACTTGTATCTCATACATAACCAAAATATGATATGTTATTAATAAAAGTTATGAAATAATCATGTCTTTCTCTTACATAGGTGAACATGGACCTAAATACATCTCTATATGTAAGGCCTAACTAAATCAGTTGCCCTTTCTCCTTTTCCATAAAAAAAGGATTCATGTCATTTTTCCAAGTAAACAAGATTTATAGACATCATCAAATAATTTTAGGTATCCATTAATAATTAGTTTGGATATTCAATTCTTGTTTATATGACCAAGTTTGACAATGCTACAAATATATATTTATTTGGATCATATAAGTCTTTTAACATTTATGTTATATATATATATATATATATATATGGAAGTTACATTATGTTTAAAACTTACAAACTATTATCAATCAAAACATTTCTATATAATAATTAATCTTTTAAAAAAACTATCATTATTCTTAAATAAAATAAAAAACTTATTCCAAACAAGAAATGAAAATAATATCCTTAGTCTATATTAGAAATAAAATAATAATAGTTATTGAGTCAAGCATAAGCCCATATGGTAGTGCTAACTCATAACTCGCTTATAACTAATGGTCCAATTCTTGATCCGTTGCTATCGTATAGGTCATGGTCCTTTGAAGTTATCTTTTTTTTTTTTCTAAGCTCCCGCATATTTCTAAAATTTAAGCACCATATATAGTATCATATACCCATGATGTGGGATTAGAAATAGAAAAATTAGCTTTAATAAGATAAATATCTAAAGTGGTTGTAGAACTCTTTTTCTTCATCTCTTCTAGGTAATCTTTGTAGTTGCGCTTTCAATGCCCTTTCTTATTGTAATGAAAGTAGATTGCATCCTATAGGCTATTTTAAGCCTCGACATGTTTCATCCCTTTAATAGGTAGAGTAGAAGATTTCTTTTTTTGGTGTTTGAGTTTTTTTTTGCCCTTCACCATGCCTTTTTCTTTGTTAATAAGAAGTACATAACTCTTGTTTTTTCTTATTAATCTCGAGCCGAGCTTCTTTCAGCATGGACGGTAACTCTCTAAGAATCTTTTCTATATGTTTCATGTTGAAGTTCATGATGAATCGTCCAAAGTCGTTGGCGCCGATTGTAATACTAGGTCAATAGATAATTCCGTATCCATTCCAATTTGAAGCTTGGCCACCCTATTGATATAACCTATCATCTTAATGATATGCTTTTCGACATTGGATCCTTCATCCATTCTAGCTCTAAAGAGCTTTCCGGCTATCTCATAACGTTCATACCTAGTATTCTTCTCAAACAAGTTTTTAAGCTTTGCTATGATATCAAAGGCACTTGTGCCTTTATGTTAGCACTTATGCTCCAACGTTATAGTTACCAATATGATACTTTGAGAGATGATCATATCATCCATATGTTTGATCCATGTTGTATAAGCTTTGGCTTGATCCCGAGGAGGCTCAATTGGGAGAGGTGACTATCGTATAGAGAATCTTCTTATATTGGAAGACAATCCTTATACCGAGGAAGTTTATGCCATCGAAGGAATTACTTTCATCAATAGTCAATTGTATCGATATGTTACTAGTCATACTATGTAATTTGATAGGATAGAAAAATATACGATTCAAGTAAATTGAATTGCATAAATATAACAACGCATAAATTAAGAAGTAAAATCTATGTTTATTCTTATTTTTTTTCAAGTTGTATAACCTTCAATATAGGATTCCGTAAAATTTTTTGATTCGTTTTCCTTAGTGGGTTAGGATCTCATCATCTATTATGCATTAATCTTGAGTTATCTCAACAAGTTATACATGGAGGATTAGGTAGGTAACTCTTTACCAATTGCGTTCAATATAATTCCTAATCTCATTGGTATGATAATTCTCTATCATTTCATATCTTATGTGAATACCAATCCTTTCATATAAATTCGATGGGCCTTGAGTTATCTTAACAAGCCTAATAATTTATTTCAAGTTGGACTCAAACGTTCGGAGACATCGCATAGCCTATGATTTGATTCCCTTAAAGAAGAAGTGACCTTGAGTTATCTCAACAAGCTAACAACGACCAAGAGATTTTTCTCCTTATAACATTAGAAGACATTTAACTTGATATTAATTTAAAAGATTTAATCTGGTAGGTCTCATCCTAGCATGCATAATAGTTGTCAATCATATTAATCCTATCATGTATACTATCAATTACATAATAAATGTATACATCTCATGTATGACTCTAGGACCAATGAATTATAATGGATCTCTACTACTAGTCCCCTCGATCCATAAGGAGACTAGTGGGTTAAGTATCTAAGTGAAAAATAAATTCTTTAGGATTGTTTTCTCTTTTTGGCTTCTTCTCCTCGCATCTATTCTAATATCTTATCTTCTACTTTTACATTTCTTTGAATAAGAATCCTTGAGTTACATTTGATGAAAGTAATATGAGAAGAGAAATGTATCGAATGATAGAGAAGGCAAGATATACGAGCCCAATTTAACCAAAAAATTACAAGCATGCATTCCCAAAAACTAGGTCGATTTATCCATATCATTCATCCATGCTTCAATCATATTAATATATGGTATATAAATGAAATATATTTCATTTTAATCATAGTTATAAATCCATATTTTTGGTCATTTTATAAATATTAAAATTTTTCAAAATTTGAATTTTTAGATTCTTTCGAGCCTCGGCCCTACGGGCTTTTGGGCTTAGTAGGCCCATGGGCTGCCATACCCTAATTGAATAAGTGTCTAGCACTAGCTAGTAATTGCTACTAGCTTGGCACACTTGCACGCACTTAGCTTAGCATTGGTCGCCGGCTAGTGCCTATTACTAGCCTAGTTACCCACATGCTAGTGCCAAGCATTAGCCGTACACCAATTTGCCCGGTGTGCTCACACGCATTTGGCTTGGTGTCCGGCACACTCACGTGCCTAGCATACCGCCCGGCACATGTACACCCTTGACCTAGCCTAGGCTTAGCTCGTGCCCGGAGCATGCCTATCCTTGCCACATATTTGGCATGTGCCTTTCCTAGCCATAGGCCCGACTCGTGTTTGGCATACGTTTGTCATGTCACGTGCTTACCGCACGATTGGCTTCCCAAGCAAGCTTAACGTTTAAAAAGGCATACCTAGCTTGTCACGCTCCTAGAATATGACTAGCCCGGCCGAAGGCTTGGCATGCTTGAGGAACATTTGGCCCGTCGCGTGCCCAATGTATGATTTGTCTAGCTAGCAAGTGCAGCGTGAGCGCCAATATCTAATGTTGGCATCACATGCACCCACCATATATTTAGCCCAAAATTAGTTTTAAATATTTATAAAATATCCGAAACATTAGATTTATAATCATAAATAGATAATTCATATAGTTAATCATAATTAACAAAGTATACAATTAAAGATTTAATGGAGGCTCTAATACGAATTGAAAGATTATGCATCTTATGGAGGTGTAGAATAAAACAAAAAATTTCCTCCATCTAAGGCTCTCAATATGAAGCCATTGAATCAACTAATCATACATATCCGAAACAAAAGCATGAGTAAAAGATTTAACTCTTGTAGCATAGATTTAGCCTTTGTAGAAAGGAGTTGTCCAAGTGTTCGACCTCTATCGATAATCCACATAGCCTAAATACCTTTAAAGGAAGCCACACAAATCATAGAGTGCTAGCTCCAATCCTTCGTATAATTGATTTGATTTCCGAAGAAATCGCTTAGGGTTTTTGCAAGTAACTCGGACTTTTAAGGAGGGATATGGCAATCACGCTTTTTAGGGAAAGAAAAACTTTCTTTTTCTTTCGTTTTTACCATGTATCTCTCTTGTGTTGTCATCCTTGCCACCTCTCTCCCTATAATTTATATAGGGGTGGTATATTTGTGCTCCAAGGATAAAGAGTTGCAATATGAATGAGTCTCGTTTGATCTTGTCCTTGTAAACTCGAGCTTTATAAAATAAAGCTCAAGTTTATCCTCTTAATAAAATATCTTACGAGTTTTTAAATTAAGCCTATTGGCCTAAGCTCTTTTGGCTTAATTAATTATCAATTAATTTAGACTATTCAAAAAATTGGGTCAAATATTTTTAAAAACCCCACATTAGAAATAATTTCTCAAATTATCTTTAAACCTAAATTAGGAAACTAATTTTCTTTTAGTTAACTTACTTTCAAATTTAGCACTAACTTTCAAATTAGAAAACTGATTTCTAAAATAGAAAAATTTTTCTAAAACATGAAATTTTCCAAAATAGGAAATTTTTTTTTCAAAATGGGAAACTTTCCATTTCGAAAGCTTTTTCCAAAATCTTTGTTTTTCTTTTATTATGTGAATGATTAAACTTATACGTCCGACTTAATAGACTCCTAGATATGTTGGCAATGTATCTAGAATAAAAGACACATTTTTTATCTCTTGGTATATAAATCAAGATTGACCTTTAGTAAGACATCATGATTACCTAATTCTTTAAGAGGATTAATTAATTCATAATTAACTTTCATGAGCATGCTTACCATATAATTTAGTCCTCATGTTAATTTATCATAGTGTGATCTCAAACTTGATTTATAGTCTATTTGATTATGATCACATAAGTTTTCTTCAATTCTTAAATATCTTAGCTCTAGAATAAACCAACTATGCTTTATTGGTATACTTCTACCGTAGCTATAGATTTATTGAGCGTACATACATCGAAGTGCAATGTGATAACTCCTTTAGCATATAAGAAATAACATGTCCTATCTTAGTCATCCACCTATCTTCATTAAATTTCTAGTACACCTAACGAATCACCAATATAAAGCCTTCACCGAGCCCATTAAATTGAGTGTCAAAATATATAAATCCTCTAATGAGATAACCGTGATGATTTCGAGTCAAATGACTAATTATACCTATCTCGTATGAGATTCCCATATACTAAACCAAATGGGTTCTCATAGCAAGTTATATCCAAGTGATATGTTCTCTAACATTAATCACTTAAGTGCTTGCTTTGGCATTACCATGCCAATATATGTGAGACTCCCATTGCTATCTTATAGCATGAGCATATCACTCATAAGTCTTACCGTATATAGTCTATCTCTATTCTTAATCATGCTATAATTTGAGACATTTAATGATATCATTTAAGTGCATTAATATTTATCTCACATCTTTCAATTAATCATTAATGCAATGCATATCATATAGACTTTTATCTAATTTTATGAAAATATTAACGATAATAATTAATAGAAAGATTTCTTTTAAAGTAAAGAATGCAATATTATAATAAGTCAAATCATCCAAACTCGATTGGATCTTGGGTATCTACACTAACATTATTTTCATTATAAATAATAAAGATATGTTAGATAAAGGTCTCGCAAGCACCAACCACCGAAATGAACCTTCGAGAATGATCCGGTCAATGTTGGCTATCGCTACCTAACATTTATGGAACTATTCAAAAATTTTATGAAAAGAGAAAGGAATTAAGAAAAGGTTTTGGAGTCGCTACCTAGTATTAAAGGTAACTAGGAACCTAAAAAGGCATTGGATTTAGAGATTCTAGTCAAAGAGTTGTTACACCTTTGAAAATATAACAATCACCTAAAGGCACTATTTTTGAGAAAAGGTATTAGGTTTAATCTAATCCTATAAATATCACTTAAAAATTATGTTTTTTGTCAAATTATTTTCTAAGTCTATTTTCAAGTTTATTTATCATCGATGTCAAATTAATTTTTATTTATTTGTTCATGGCATCATAGTAAATTATCATTGATCTTCAACATTAGGAGTCGCGTCAATTTAGCATCGGATCCAATTATGTCTTGACATGAATAATATGTTGAGAAAAGACCTAATTAACTAAATATGTTTTATTTGGACATGGATGAAAAAATATTTTCAAAAATATTTCTTTTATTGTTTATGATGACATGTATTAAAATTGATGTCGGACCCTAAGGTTGAGAGTTGCATCAATTTAGCAATGGATCCAATTATGTTATGACATGTCAAGGAACGACCTAATTAGCTAAATTTATTTAAAATAATTTTGTATGTATTCTAGCTAAATCTCTTCTTTTTATTTCTTATTATTATTATTATTATTATAGTTGGAGACCAACATCAATCCCTATTCAAATAGAAGACTCATTAGGTCAAATTAAATTTTTGTAATTGTCCTAAAAGACGTATTGTCGTTTATTAACAAGTTGAATTTGATGAGGGATCGTTATTAGTCCCTAGAATCTAAGAGACTTGATGATCTCTCGTCTTGCTAAATAAATAATAAATATATAACACCATAATTATAATAATAGAAAAATTAAAAATAAATTACAAATACATAGCACATGAACTTTAAAAATCATGAAAATTAACATACAAATGAAGAACCAACATAGATACAAACCCTAAAAATTTCAAATTACAATAACAAAAGGTATTGAGGTTAAAATTTAAATTTTGAAACAAATTACATTAGTAATTAAAATGGCAATCAAATGGTAAATAAATGAGAAAATGGTATTTTTGGTGTCTAACCTTTGATTGTTTTTTGTTTTGATATCTAACCATTGATTTCTAACGATTTGCTATCCATGCTTTAATTTTTGGTTTATTTTGGTGTTTTACGTCACTTGAGGTCTAATTTTGTTGACGTGCATGTTGAGACTTATCACGTAGCAATAAAAGTATCGGATGGCAATAAAAAATGCCATATGATAGTCAAATCCAGTACATGTTAGTAATCCATACTCTTGGGTTACTATGTCACTCAAATAAAAAATAAAAATAAAAATAAAAGGTTGGGTATCGAAATAGAAGAAAAAAAAATCAATGGTTGGCATTCAAAATGAAGTTTTCTCAAGAAATTTATTGTCTTGAGATTACAAAATTAGTCCAATAATTTTCACTTGGTTGCATTACTAACAAATATTTTATATATTATGCTCATGGCATTTTCTACTTATCAAAGATAATTTTTTAGTATTTTGTATTAGTTAAAAAAATACTTTTTGAAAATTCTAAATCTTTTTAGTTGTCTAGACAAATTTAACATTATGTCATTTAGTTCAAATATATATACGATCAAATTAAGATTAAGATTAAATTTAGAAACAAAAAGATATATAAGGTCCAATAAAGATTGTCATTTGTGGAAAAATTGTTTGGCCAATGGAAAAATTTACAAAGAATAAAAATTATTTCCTTCATCTAGAGGGAAAATCGACCAACATATCATGAATGACATAAACTTTCTACTACCAATAACATGTTGAACATTTTTGAGTAGGTCGAGATGGGATAGAATCAATATGAATAAATTTAGCGATCAAGTTTTTTTATTTGGATGTTGAAGGTGCAATATTTTTAGTAGTAGTAACTATAAAGATAAAAATCATAAGTAAAGTGTGAATTGAGATAAAAAGTGAATATATTATTAACATTACTTGTGAAATTAGCATAATAATAAGAAGAAATGTATCCATGTAATTGTTGATTTTCTTAAGAATTAAAACCATAAGACTTTCGATATCTAGAGAGAAGTTTTTGGAGATCACGAGATATATAAATATAATGAAAGCATAAAAAATATATGATTTTTTTTTTATAATGAAAAAGGGATATATCGTAGTAAAAGAATGAGAAAGACATTTGGTGTGAGAAAATTGAAATAAATTTACCGAGAAAACCGCATTTTGGATGCCCAACTATTAATTTTTTTTCCTATTTAGGTGCCCAAATTTTAATTTTTTTTTCTATTTGAGTATCCACGGTTACCCAAGAATATGGATTATTGACGTGTCTAGAGTTGATCGCAACATGATTTTTTTTACTATCACATATAGCTCTCGTCGGACACGTTAGTAAAATTGCGTTTTAGGTGAATTTAGACATCAAAAAAATAAAAAATTAAAATTTAGATAGTAAATCATTTGAATGGTTGGACACCAAAAGAGAAAAATAATCAAATGTTAAGCAACGAAATATCTTTTTCTCATAAATTAATTATAAATAAATAGGAAATAGAGTCGTAAAATTATGAAAATTAAAACAAAGCATGGATAAACATATATTCAAACCCTAGGAATTTTGAATTAAAATAATAAAAGGTACTAGAATTAAAACTCAACTTCGAGACAAATAACATTAATGATTAAGATAAATGAAATAACAATAATAAATATAAAATAAATAGTAAATGAACTCATAAAATTATGAAGCTTAAAACACAAGACATGGACAAACATATGTATAAACCCTATGAGTTTTGGATTAAAATATTAAAAAGTACGGGGAATTAAAATCAACTACTCAAATAAAACACATTAATAAATAATATAAATAGCATAACATAATAAATAGTAAATAAATAGTAAATAGAATTCATAAAATTATGAAACTTAACAAAAAAGACATGAATATATGTAGAAATCCTAAGAGTTTTAGGTTAAAATAATAAAAGGTACTGGAATTAAAAATCAACTACTCGAAATAAAACATATTAATAATTAAGATAAATAACAAAATAATCATAAATATTAAATAAATAGTAAATAAATTCATAAAATTATAAAACTTAACATAAATGATATGAAAAAAATACATAAGCACACCCTAAAAATATCAAATTGAAAAGAAATTAAACACTAGAGCAAATAATTAAGTTCCACAAATTATCTATACTTATAATTAAAAATGAGGTAGAGTAATACCTAAATATCAAATAAATAGTACATAAAGTCTTAAAATTATGAAATTTAAAATAAAAGCTAAGGACCAATACATGAACAGACTATAAAAAAATTTAGATTAAAATAAAATTAAACATTGGATAAAATAATTAAATTCCAAAATAACCTCATATTAATCATTAAAATAATGGCAGAATAAATAAATTAACCGCAAAAATAATAGTAAATGAATTCTAACATTTACAAAATTTAAAACACATGTTATGGATAAACACATGAACTGACTCTAAAAATTTCAAATTAGAATAAAATTAAACATTGGACTTAATAATTAAAGTTTAACAAACGCTCACATTAAAAATTAAAATAATAGCTAAATAATAAATAAAATTTAAAATAGTAGTAAATTGACTCTTAACATTAAAATTAATAATTAAACTTGAAAACACACTCACATTACTAATTAAAATACTAGTAGAATAATTAATTAATTTTGAGACACTAGTAAATAGACTCTTAAAATTACAAAATTTAAAACACATGCTAAAAACAAACATATGAAAAAATCCTATAAATTTAAAATCATAATAAGATTAAATACTAGATTTAATAATTAAATTTTGAAACAACTCACACCAATAATCAAAATCATGGCTTAAGGTTTAAATGTTGATCTAGGGGTTTTGTTTGGCTTAAATTGTGCTAGCCATAGATTATGAGTGAAGGGTTTTTTGGTATTTAATGGTGGTGGTTTGTGGGAGAGATGAGTTGAAAGATTTTTGCTTCTTTTTTTTTTCCCCCTAAGATTCTATCTAAAAGATTAATGGCTTCCCTCTAGATTTTTTTTTGAAAGAGTGAATGGTGGTTGCCGCTTAAGAAAGAGAGAAAAAGGGATTTTTATAGTGTGGTAGTTTTGGATTATAGGTAAAATTAAGCTTGATCCTCCATTCTTTCCCTTTTTTCAAAAACAAAAAAAGGTCATTGTCGCATTATTTTCTCATCAATCATGCCCCTAATTGAAATTATTTAGTCCATTTTTAATTGTTTTTTTTTTTCTAATTTCATTCTAATTCTTTCTTAATTTAGGCCTTTGATTTTTTATTACCTTTTAATTATACCCCTAGTTAGATGTTATTTAGTCCTTCTCACATCTTTTTAATTGAACCCTAAATCATCCTTTTCAATTTATTCTCTTTTTCTCTTTATTTTCTTCTCTTTTTTATTTTATTTTATTTATTTATTTAAAATTGGATAATAATAATTAAAATCTTAAAAATTTATAAATTACCTAAAAATCATGAAAAAAATTGAGAAACTATAGGACATGTAATTTTTTAAAAAACAATTTCAATTTTTTATAACAATAAAAATTTATGGGGGTCAAAAATGGGTTATGACATTAACTTTCCTAATGTCTACCAACTATCACATCATGCCTTATAATTATGACGATATTAGCCATCGACACTCCATTATGCAAACTTTAGTGGCGGGAATGATCGATATTCGAGGTTTTGCAAAACTAGAAGATGATTCACCTTTGAAGAGCTTTAGAGGAAAAGAAAGGAAACAAAGGAAAGAAGTGTTAGAACCCTCTAAAGATGATGAAGTAAACAAGCTAGTGAATGATGAAAAGGCCACAAGATTTTTCAAGTTGAATAAATACAATGATTACCATATGGTCGATTAGATAAAAAAGAATACCCTAGCTTGAATCTCTTTATTGTCTTTTATTTTAAGCTTTGAGCCACACTTGAATTTATTATAGTAAGTGTTAGATGAAGCATATATCCCTCAGGATATCATCTTGAATTTTGAGGAGCATTTAGTGAGAAGAATCCAATCCACTAATTACTTATCTTTTCAAACTACGAGCTAGGCTCAAAAGGTATTAATCATAACAAGCCTATCATATGCAAGGATATGTTATTGCCAAAATGTCGATAGATATTGGGTATGTCCTTAAAATTCTACTAAATTATATTCTGGATCATTTACAAGTTGATGTATCAAATATGCATCTTAGTAATATGATTGGGAGAGTAAATGATGATTCACCTTGTTATCACCCAATTTTGGATCCTTTTTGTTTTACACATTTCTCTTAAAAAATAAAAAATAAAAAATATAAATTTTTATGTTTAATCTAGCTTGATAGTACAATTTTTATCCTAGGGTTAAGATTTTCTTTTTAGAAATCTTATGATTTTTTGGGAGTTTATAAAAATTAATGAAAAGAGATAATAAAAAAAGAGAAGAAAAAATGAGTGAAAAGAAAAAGAAAAGAAAAAAAAGAAATAAAAAATTATAAAAATAATAAAATAACAAAAATCTACACTCTCTTTCTCTTAGACCCGTTTACGCATGGGTCAATTTATAGACACTGACAGACCTTTTCTCTTCCAAAAACACCATTGCCCGACTAACACCACCTCCAATAACTACTACAAACTCAAAGCCTAATATCAAATTAACCTTTCTTGACTAGTTATAGTTGAGGAAAATGGTAGAGTATGCTGAAAATTGAAGAAAGATGTCGTGCACCGAACTCGAACTAGAACTCGACCAAATCATCATTTTCTAGCCCAATCGATCGCTGCCACCTCTATAGAAACACCCTTTACCATTTTAAAATTTGACTCCACTCAAATATCAAAGAAATACTCACTAAAATAAACTAAATCAAAAGAAAATCTAAATCCCGGCCCCATTTTTAAAACCATTTTCTATCATTGGATCTAGACCAAATAGGACCACCAAACTACTAGAGACAAAATTGCTTGAGGAATCCGAGTTGATTGGTACACTCTCCTTCCCTCGTTGTGGTCGAAATCATAATTAAGCATGGTGGATATAATGACTATTGTCGATGTTTGTCCTTCTCACTCCTCTAGTTGGCCACGTGCAACACGGCCTTCATAGTGACATTGAGAAGGTGCAACCATTCCTTCCTCAACCTACAATACACTTGAAAGAGGTCGAACTGTGATCGAAGTTATTGGTAATGAAGTAAGGGTTTTAAGGGTAGTTTGATAAATTTGACAAATGCATGTGTCACATGCGCTAGAGGCTACTCGACTTTCCAAATTCATGCTAGGGGTATTTTGGTAATTCCATAATAGACTAGGGGCATTTCAATTATTCTATAATGACCTCTTTAATGCTTAAATAGGTAGCTATTTTCATTTTTTTGGTTGACTAAAACAATTTAGTCTTCATCGAAATCAAAGAGAATAAATCTCATCCTAAAAAGGTAATTTGGGTATTTCACACTCAAAGACTAAATAAGTTTTCAACACTTTAAGGAGTAATAAGGTTGGTGATCAATGTGATGGAGCTAGAAAGATGAGTTTGGAATTTAATTTCAATTGTTTATTTAGGACGAGTGTCAATCTTTGTGTGCGCACTTAAGAATGATTTTGCATTTATGATATGATTTGATTTAAACGTTATGTTCGTACCATCTTTGTTGTTTATGCCATATTTTTTTATGCTATCTTTGTGATTTGAAGTCGATAGTAACTTCCCACTTATGTTCATGAAGTTGCCGAAGGTTTCCTAATGATGTGATTTAAATTTGACAATGACTTCTCACTTGTGTGGATGAAGTTGCTAAAGGCTTTTTATATTTGTGAATTAATGTTGTTGATGGCTTTCCATTCGTATAGAAGAAGCTTTAAGTGGCTTCTAAATATTTAAATGAGTTCCTATTTGTATGAATGATGCTATCAATGGCTCCTCACTCATATAGATAAAGTTGCTAGTAGTTTTAAAATATTTAAATGACTTTTTATTTATGTGAACTCGAAGCTATCGATGGATTTCCACTAATGTGGATGAAGTTACTAGTGGTTTTCAAATTTTGAATGTCTTTCTATTTGTGTGAACTAATACCGTCGGTGGCTTTTCACTTATATAGATGAAGTTATCGACATCTTTCAAATATTTCAATGACTTCTTATTTGTGTGAACTAAATATGTCGATAGCTTTTCACTCATGTGGACAAAGCTAACAATGATTTTTAAATATTTGAATGACTTTTTATTTATGTGAACTAAAATTATTAGTGACTTTCTAATCATATGAAGAAACTGCTAGTGGCTTTCTAATATTTGAATAATTTTCTACTTGTGTGAATCAAAGTTGTCATTGACTTTTCACTTGTGTGGATAAAGTTATCAATGACCTACTATTTATATAGTCTAAGTTGTCGATGAATTTCGTTCATGTCAATATGGGCTCTTAGTTCCTAGAGACTTGCCTATTTATCAATATAGGTTTGTAGTTGCTAAGGCTTAATCAAAATTTCAAATTTTATCTCTATTTCCCTTTTATAGTATGGGTATAGGCCTTTGACCAACCTAAATTCTATATTACTTGACCAATTTATCTTGAATAAAATAAATTAACTTAAATAGACATAAAATTGCAACATAACAAGACTAGACCTTAGTTTTCACATGTAATAATATAGCATACTTTAGCTAGGATAGGATGGTGGTGATGTTAATCTTACTCGCATGTAGCCGACTCCTTATCCAGATATTTTTTTAAACTAGTTTTCTTTAGGGATTTAGTTCTCTCTAATTGTTATGTGGTGACTTCGCCCGACCCTAGTCCTTTGTCGACAGTTTTGGCAACTCTATTAGAGAAATTCCATGCTAACATCTAGCTTTGAATAATGTGTTAAAGAATCTTTGGTTGTATGATTATGTTTCTATGCCTATATGTTTTGAGTGAATGATTGTCTTTTAATTGTTTGCTTATTTATGTGTATTGTGGAAATGTGTGTGTGTGTGTGTATACATATATATGATAGTGGTAATGTTAATCCTCCCTATATGTAACCAACTCCTTACCTAGATATTTATGTAAGCTAATTTGCTTTAGGGATTTCTTAGTTCTCTACAATTGTTAGGTGGCGACCGTGCTCGACCTTAGGCCTCCGTCAACAGCTTTGGTGACTTTGTTAGAGAAACTTCATGCTAGTGTCTAGCTTTGAATAAATTTGTTAAAAACTCTCTGGTTTTATGATTATGTTTTTATGTCTATATGTTTTGAGTGGATGATTTTCTTTTAATTGTTTGCTTATTTATGTGTATTATGGAAATGTGTATATATATATAGCCTTAGTTATTTATTTTTTAGTCTTTAATTTTATATTTCAAGATTGGATATGGAGTCACACCTTACACACATCATTGCATCTATATGATTATAAACCGTATGCATTTTGTGTCCGGATTTAAGGAGTTAGTAATGATGTCTTAACGGGTTTTTTTTTTTGGATAAACACTCATAAAAACTCAAGCCTTCTTGATAGCTACCACCATGCGATCAATAATCAATGGTTTTCATGATTAGTAATGTTACTATGGTTAGTCTTTAGTGAACCTCTTAAGCTTCACTAGGAATAAATATACCCTTTTAAGACTTAGATAGAGCTTACTTATTCATATAATGGCTAGAATGAGACTTTAGAACCGTCTTTCCTTAATTAAATGCATTGGGTAAGTCAAACATATTTAAACCCTTGACTAAGACAACTTGGTTATGATGTTTCGGGAAGGATGATAAAAAATTTCAAACATAGTTTAAGACAATGATGGTCTATCAAGTTGAATTTGAAATTCTTTAACATGAAAAAAGAGATTATCTATAAGATGGTTACTTTAAAATAGAGCTAAAAATGAATTTTTTCCAAGTCCGAAATCATCCGATAGGTTACTAATGTGGCATCACATCTTTAAACTTATTACAAGCAATCTCATGGGTAAAGGAATAAAAAAAAAGAAACTCTTTTGTCCCCTCCATAATGACTATTCCATATATAGTCTTAAGTATCTTTATTTATGTCAACATATTATTTATGTTTTTATGTTGTGTTATTTTTTTATCTAAAAGGAGAAGCATAAGTCATTTTGTCAAAACTAAAATTTCCCTTAATAGTTGACAACTCAAGCCAAAGAAAAAATACACAATGATGAAAGACCTTAACTCGACCAAATGAAAGGAAAAGTGTTTAGGTCGGCTACTTTACTTGAGCAAAGTTTATAAACTCACACATATACCGAAGTGCCTCTTAATTGAGAAATGGGCCGGTTATCTACTATCATTGAGATGTTCACCGCCATACCGATACCCACTACTCTAATGGCAATTCTTGTACCACCTTTCTCTATTTCCCATTAAAAGGTTATTAGTATTGTGAATCCAACAAGTCATACTATGCTTGAGGGCATATATGAGCCAACGATTCTAAAAGTTTTTGGCCCAATTCCGTAGCAAGTCACATACTTTACAAACTTAGTGAGCTCCTATGGTTGATTTGGCTATTAATGAAAACATGAAAGGAAAAATAATCTTAAAGACTAAAATTAAGAAGCTCAATGCCATTGAACATGGTCTCAAAGTCATTGAGGGTGTGGATATATATGATCCTCTTTTTACTATAGACGGATGTTTGATTCCGAATGTTGTGATTCCTATAAAGTTCAAAGTGTTTAAATTCTCTAAATACATTAGGAGTCAATGTCTTAGAACCTATCTTAGGATTTACTTAAATAAAATGATAGAAATTGCTTATGATGAAATATTTTGATTCACTTCTATCTTAAAAGTCTCGATAGAGCGAGCTTTGGATTAGTTTATCGATTTTGATTAAAAAAAAAAGAAATAGAGAGATTTAGTTGAAGTATTCATTAAATAGTATAAGTTCAACATGGATGTAGCTTTTGATAGGCCAATCTTATAGTACATAAAGAACGGTTTGAAAGAATTTGTGAGAGAATATGCCTAGTAATGGCATGAAATGGCTTTTCGACTCTACCCACCTCTAATTTAGAAAGAGCTAGTTACTCTTTTTGTGAATACCTTTAAAGCGCCTTATTATGACTACTTATTGCGTAATGGATCAAATTTTATTGATATTGTTACTATACTAATAGGATTAAGCAAGTAATCAAGGTTGGATGAATAGATGATCTTTTTGAATCTGGATAAAAAAGAATAACTTTGATAAAGGAAATGATACTAATCTTCACTAGATTAGGAAATCAACCTTTAGTTTAAGGAGTAGTTTGAACCATTCTTATCCGTCATAGACTTTTTCTCAAAATGTTCAAACAAAATATCCTCAGCAGTTTAACTATCAAAGACAATTCATTCTAGATAGCTAGGGAAATGAAGGCCGTAAAAAACACTAGGAAATATTACCATCTCTTCCAATTTTTGTTAAAAACTTATTCTAAAATCTTATGACTACAAGCCAAGTAATTCCTGTTACGACTATTTCACAACAACCTCTATTTCCAAATTGGTATAATTATGATGAATCTTGTGACTATCATGATGGCATAATTGGTTATAATATCGAATATTATCTATGCTTTAAGAAACATGTTTGCTCATTGATCGACCAATGCTTAATTTCATTTGATGATCTTTAGGTGCTCCAAATATGAATACTAATCATCTTTCTACCCATGTCACTTAGTGAGGTGAACATGTTATTATTGGATGACATTGGGTATGATAAAAAATAGACGAGTTTTGAAAATTTCTATGTCATGTTTGTTTAACATGTTATATGTTGTCAGTTTTAACAAAAAATCTACCAAATACTCGTTCATGCTAGGCACTTTTGCAAGTTTCATAAAGAATATGGGCATGATATTGATGATTTTTATAAATTTCATCAAAAGGTATAGACTATACTAGCTCTAGGCACTCTAAAGATAGAAAAAGAGGAAAAGAAATAAAAAATATTTTCATACGTTGTTGATCTACGTAACAAAGACTTGAGTTTGAGTTACTTTCATGACATGGCAATGAGCATTCTAAGGGTAGAGAAAGCTAACGTTAAAAACCTAGTAGTACAACTTGGGTCGGTGTTTGACAATCTAAAAATGATACTACTTTCTACCAACACACTTGGGGATGCTTTTTATGTGGACCAACTTGTTCATAAAATTAATAAGGAGGAAGAGCTCGATGACTAGTTTGATGAGGAAGCATTTGTTTTCAATGCTCGAGTAATTTCCTTATTGCAATTATCTTCGCCTTTCTACCATTATAGTTCATGAATGTATTATACAAAATCATTATCATGCCTTCATAATAACATTAATTTACGGGATCATGCAAATTTTCTTTAATTATCACCTTTACCTTCTTTTTCATTTATTTTGTTTTTTTTATCATTCTATTTTTGAGATATTCAAGATGATCATATCTTAAAAATAAAAACACCAAGTGATTGTGCTAAAAAAGAGGATCAACCTAACTTTAATTATAATAAACGAGAAAATAGAGTGAGAAATGTACATGAGAATGAATATGAGGAGAATACCCAAAGCTCATCAAAGAAGCATGGATATGTCTTAATTTTGTGAATGTGATCTTATCTTTAATTGAGTTTTCAGACCTCATCTTAACAAAGGGTTGCAATTTTCATATATTGAATAATTTTTTTGAATGAAAAAGAAAATTCTACAATCTTGGCATAATTTATTATTAATTTGAAATCAAAAGATATTTATTTAAAAGTATAATTTATCATTTTATAGCATCTAAATCAAAATGAATAAAATAGCAAACTCATTCAAAATCTTTGAATATTGATCAACTCTTAAACATGTCATGCAAATGCTAGAGGACAATGCCTTTTTTTTTTTTTTTAACTAAAAATATATTTTTTCTATTCCTAATAAACCCATTTGAAGCTAGTCTTGCTTAAGGAAATGCATTGATGCCCAAGATGAAAAAACAAGTGATTTGATGTCTTAAATGATGATGAATGATACAAATTTAGGTCACAAACCCACCCAACCCACCATTAGTTCTTTATAAGTCAATCATGATTTTCGAATGAAGTTAGAGCTTATTGACTTGAACAAGATCATAATTGAGATGAAGAAAGGTCATTTTTTATGTACCCTTTCACAAATAAAAAACTTGTCCATTTTTATCTAACTTTCAGCTTAAAATTTTCTTTCAAGGATGACCTAGACTATGATCACCCCGACACTAGTGGTAATTTTGAAAGTTTATCAATAATTTAAGACGTTCTCATAGAAAAAAAAAGGAGAAATGATGATGATTGTTGAAAAAAAAAACTTATTTAGAAAATCCTTGAAACAAATTTAAAAGAGAAAATAAAAGTGAAAACACTAAGATAGAAAAAAAATTATAATCTAGAGTGACCCCTATCATGATTCAAAGTTAGAAAAGTCTTAAGAATCCCAAAAACAAATGACAAGAGTGAGCATGAAAGGTTAGTTGAGATTAGAAAATGAGATCAATTAGTAAAATAATAAAGTTACCGCAACATGTCTAATGAGATTTTTTTTTTTTTATGAGTGTCAAATTATATAAA
Organism: Dovyalis caffra; assembly: GCA_963924115.1. Lineage (NCBI taxonomy): Eukaryota > Viridiplantae > Streptophyta > Magnoliopsida > Malpighiales > Salicaceae > Dovyalis > Dovyalis caffra. The sequence continues at coordinate 2,008,012 of CAWUPB010000351.1, forward strand.
AAGTGGAACCAATTATGAATGAGACAAAGTCAAGGTGGCATGCCTAAAGCAATCTCATTAGGCGTTTAGTAATTGTAAGTATTTATAACCTCAAACACCTTTTGAGCCTCTTATATTATTTTGTTCATAAGTCAAAGCCTTAGCTTTCAATATGTACTCGTGAAAGCCTTTTCTAATAAAAGATGATTTGTTTTGTTTTGATGAGTTGTAGCTTTAAATGAGATGATGGAAAATATATTTTTGAATAAATATTGACTTGTTTATGCATTACAAACCATCATTTATGACATTCAATCATGAATTTTCTTCAAGTAACAAGAGATAAAATAGAAATAAATTAAGTTTTTCTAGGCAAGATCGTTTATTTGAGCCTAACTTCGAAACTCTTTGAGTTCATAAAATCCATTTAAACATTTCAATCTCTCGTGAGCCAAAATTTTGACAATCACCTTTCAGAATAGATAAATTCTTTTTAAAATTTTTATATGATATAAATATGTTTTGCTCGTCTAGACTAAAGAAGGATCACCTTGGGGTTGCATCATGGCATTTGCATGATGTGTTTTGGCTTTTTTAGCCAAGTAAATAAAACATTTTCTTGAATATAATTACATTCTTATGAACATCTTAATGATTTATGTTGAATAATTTAACTTATTTTACTGAAAATCTTTTAAATAGATGACCTAATCCATAAAAGTTAAAATAAATGAAAAAGATTTTCTAAGAATTTGAAAAATCTCAAAGACAAATTCACATAATCAAGCTCAAAAGTCAAGAGGAGATGGATGACATGAGTAATGGCAATGATATATGTATGGAAAATAATAGATCATCACCAATGCTTGAAATCATGCTTCAATCAGACTATTCATAAAACTATATCGGTCTTCGGGAGACCAAACATTTCAACTATCTTCCTATCCATAGCAATAAAGAGATAATATGAGTTATAGCTAAATATTTATTAGCGCAATCATTTGACTTTGCTTCTTCTATTCTTGATTCACCTAATGTAATGTGATTCATGATCTTTCATCTCTCAAAATAACTCATATTTTCATAAGTATGATAAGTCCCTAAAAAAAGAAAAACTCTTTTTTGATCTCATGCATGATCCTATAATTGATATTATTGACGAAATATGATAATGCATCAAATTGACATATGATAACATGATAAAGATCTTACTTGGACTTGGTTAACAAGATGTCTTCGTGTATGAAATCTGTTATAAGCTTTCTTATGATGAATTATGGATAGTTGAGACAAAAGGCCATGTTAACCATTTTAGAGCCGATTTTTTATATGTGCTTGGCAAAAGTCTAAACATTTAAGAGCAATACCAAAAACTTATAAAAGAATAATGATTTTTGATTCAATTAGAAGAATAAACACCACTCAAATCATACAAATAATAGTCCAAGCAACCCTCCCAATGAACATAATGAAGGATCATGCATCTTATAGAGGTGCGGAATAAAACAAATATTTTCCTCCAATCTAAGGCTTCCATGATCAAGTAATCAAATCAACTAATCATACATATATGAATAAATATATAAAGCAAGTGTTTACCTCTTATACTATAGAAACTATCTATGTAGAAAGATGTCTTCCAAATGTCTAACCTGGATTGATAATCCATACTACTAAAACACCCACAAGAGAGTTAAAAAAATCACAGAGTGTTGCTCCGATCCTTTTGTGTAGTTAACTTTTCACTAGAAATTATATAGGATAATTTGCACCAAAATTGGCTTTAATTAAGAGAGATGGGAGAATAGAGTTTTGAAAGAAAACACTTTTCTTTTCTTTTTTTCTTTTCTTTTTGTGTCTTTTTCCTTTTCTCCGATGTATGTTGCTACCTCTCTCACATCTATTTATATATTAGGCGACAACATCTCCTAGTAGGTCAAGGAGATATTGTCTATGTGGGATTTGACTTACCTTATCCTTATAAACCTTGAGCCTTATCCAATAAGACTCAAGTTTATCCTTCTAACAAAATATCTTATAGGCTTTTAAATTAAACCTATTAGTCCAAACTCTTTTGGCTTAAATAATTACCAATTAATTTAGACCATCCAAATAAATTGGGTCGGGTATTTAGTAGAGCTCACATTAGAAAATAATTTTTCAAATTACCCTTGAAACTAAATTAGAAAATTAATTTTCTTTTTAGGTAACTGAATTTTAAATTTGGAACTGACTCTAAATTAGGAAAATAGTTTCTAAAATAGAAAACTTTCTATTTTAGGAAAATTTTTTCAAAATAGAAAACTTTCAAAACTCGGAACTTTTTCTAAAATCTTTACTTCTCTTTTATTATGTGAATGCTTAACCTTATAGTGTGACTTAATATGCTCCTAAATATGTATCAAGAGTAAAAGACACATATTTTATCTCTTGATATATAAATTAAAATTTACCTCTAGTAAGACATCATAACTATTCAATTCCCTAGGAGGATTAATTAATCCATAATTACCTTTCATTAGCATAGTTACCATACAATTCGAGTCCTCATGTCAATTTATCATAGTGTGATCTCGAACTTCGTTTATAGTCCGTTCAATTATGATCATACAAGTTTTCTTCGATTCCTAAATATCTTAGCTCTAAAATAAACCAATTATGTTCTATTGGTATAATCCCACCGTGGCCATATACTTGAGCGGACATTCATTGAAGCATAATATGATAACTCTTTTATCATATAAAAAATGAAATGTCCTATGTTAATCATCCACATATAGCTCTTGATCGAGCCCATCAAAATGAGTGTCAAAGTACATAAATCCTTTAATGAGATAATTATGATTACTTTAAATCAAAAGACTAGTTGTACTCATCTTGTATGAGATTTCCATAGATTAAACCAAATGATTTCTCATGATGAGCTACATCTTATAGCATGAGCATAACACTCATAAATCTTATCGTTTATAGTCAATGTCCATTCTTGACAATACTATGACTTAGACCATTTAATGATATCATTTAAATGCATCAATATTCATCTCATATCAATTGGTCAATCATTAATACAATGTATATCATATAGACTTATATCGGATTCTATCAAAATATAAACAAAAATAATTAATAGAAATATTTTTTAATTAATATATAAAAATACAAAATTATAATAAATCAAATCATCCAAACAAGATTGAATCTTGAGCACCTACACTAACACATAAAATAAAAGACATAATCAGAAATACAAAAAATAAGTAGACAAACTCAATAAAAATAGTTGCCCTAAAACTTTAAACCTATTCAAGCTAGATGACACACAAATGGAGAGAAAAAGAGAGGAAATTAAAAGCTTGATAGTAACGACCCATGCTTCTCCAAAGACTCGTAAGGTTGTTATTTGTATATTGCTTTTTTTTATTATTATTACTTTGTGTGGTCTTTGATGTCATTCTATTTTTACTTCTATCAATTTAATATCCATCTTCTTTAAGCCATATTTCTATATATCCCTTTAAATCATGTCATCGTGCATCAATTTTAAGCAATATTGTTATGTACCCTTTAAGCCATGTCATCATACATCCTCTTTAAGTTATGTTACCACATACCCCTTTAAGCCATGCCATCATACATCTCCTTTAAACCATGTTACCATGCATCATTTTAAGCCATGTCTCCATACATCCCCTTTATGCCATATTGTCATGTATCTCTTTAAGTTATGTCATCAAGCATCCCTTTTAGACCATGTTGCCATGTATTTCTTTAAGCCATGTCATCATGTATCTCTTTTAAGCCACATTTTCATACACCATTTTAAGCTATGTCATCTTGTATCCCCTTTAAGCCATGTTACCATATATCCCTTTAAGTCATGTCATCGACATCCTCTTTAAGTCATATTATCATGCATCCCTTTAAGCCATGTTATCATGCATCTCTTTTAAGCCATGTTTTCATGAATCTATTTTGTTAGTGTAGGTGCCTAAGATCTAACTTTGATTGGATGGTTTGAGTTATCGTATCACTACATCATTTATTTTATCAATAATAAAAGAAATATTTTTATCAATTCTTATTATTTTTATTTATTTATTAAATAAAATTAGATAGAAGTCCATATGATATGCATTTGTATTAATAATTGATCAAAAGATGTGAGACAAGCATTAATGCATTTAAATGATATCATTAAATATCTCAAGTCATATCATTGTCAAGAATGAACATTGACTATATGTGGTTAAGCTTGTGAGTGCTATGCTCATGCTATAAGATAGGAGTAGGAGATCTCATACCTATTGACATGGTGATGGTAAGGCAAGCATTGAGGTAATTTATGTTAGAAAAACATATCATTATACTTGACTTGCCATGAGAACCCATTTAGTTTAGTCTATGAGAATCTCATATGAGATGGATACAACTGGTACGTTGACTTAAGGTCATCATGGTTATCACATTAGAGGATTTATGTACTTTGATACTCGTTTTGATGGACTCGGTAAAGGGTTTCATGTAGGCGATTCATTGGGTGCACTAAGAATCTAATGAAGGTCGGTGGATGACTAAGATAGGATATGTTATTCCTTGTATGCTAAAGGAGTTATCACATTGCACTTCAATGAATGTTTACTCAATAAATCTATGACCATAATAGAAGTATATCGATAAAGCATAGTTGATTTATTCTAAGAGCTAAGGCATTTAATAATTGAAGAAAACTTGTGTGATCATAATTGAATAAGCTAATAACTAAGTTTGAGATCACACTATGGTAAATTGACATGAAGACTAAATTATATGGTAACCATGCTCATGAAATATAATTACCGATTGATTAATCCTCTTAAAGAATTAGGTAGTCATGATGCCTTGTTAAAGGCCAATTTTGATCTATGTATCGAGAGATAAAAAGAGGTGTCTTTTATTCTTGATACATTGCCAACATATCTAAGAGCCTATTGAGCTACATGGATAAGTTTAAGTATTCATATAATGAAAGAAAAGCAAAGATGTTGGAAAATTTTTTCAATTTTTAAAAGTTTTCTATTTGGAAAAAGGTTCCCAAATATGAAAATTTTTCTAAAATGAAAAGTTTCCTAAAATTGAAGTTTCATAAAATGGAAGGCTTTCTATTTTAGAAATCGGTTTCTTAATTTAGAAGTAAGTTCCAAATTTGGAAGTAAGTTACCTAAAAAAAATTAGTTTCTTAATTTAGATTTAAGGGTAATTTGAGAAATTATTTCCTACTCGTGGGCCTCCTAAAAATATCTAACATAATTTATTTGAATAGTCCAAATTAATTAGTAATTAATTGGGTCAAATAGTTTAGGCTAATAGGTTTAATTTAGAAGCCTTAAAGATATTTTGATGGAAGAATAAACAAGAGTCTTATTGGATAAGGATCAATATTTAAAAGGATAATATCAAAAAAACTCACATGCATTATAGCTTCTAATCCTTGAAGGATTTGGAAGTAACAATCAAGTGTCCACTTTAGGACATATTGTCGCCACTTTTTTAGTTATTGAAGATAAGAAAGAAACTCCCCTCTAAATATAAAAGGAGGTGTAGTAAAGAGGGCTAAGCAATTAAAGCTACACAACACAAAAGAAAAAAAGAAAAAAATAGTTTTCTCTCATCCCTAAAACATGTCACCTCTCCCCTCTCTTTTAGGGTTGTTGAAAAAAATCCCCGAATAGATGTCTAACGTAGAAACACTAAATAAGTTAGAAAAGGTGAAGCTATCACTCTATTAATTTTGAGTGCTTCTTATGAGGGTACTTGGACTGTGTGGATTATCAATAGAAATTAAACACTTAAATGGCTCCTTTTTGCTAAGGTTAAAATCTATGCTACAAGAAGTAATCCTTTATTTATGCTTTAATTCATGTATGTATTGATTAATTGATTCAACGACATGATCTTAGGAACTTTAGATGGAGAAAAGTTTTTATTTTATTTCATACCTCCATAGGATGCATAATCCTTCATCTTTAAGTCATGTCATCATGCATCTCTTTTGAGTCATGTCATCATTCATCTCCTTTGAGCTGTGTCATCATGCTTCTTTTTAAAGCTATATTGCCATGCATATACCTTTAGCTGCATCCTAGTGCATCCCTTTAGTCGCATCCTAGTGCATCCATTTAATTGTGTCTTATAGCATCCCTTTAGCCTTATCCTAGCACATCCCTTTTAGCCACATCTTGGCGCACCCTTTTTGGCCTTGTCTTAGTGCACCACTTTTAGTTGTATCCTAGTGCATCCTTTTTTTAAATCATGTCCATGTGCACCCTTTTAAGTTATATCCTTATACACCTTTTTAAGTCTTGTCCTCACACATTTTATTTTCACCCTATCATATGTTTTTATTTAAACCTTTTTGATCAAATGGTTAGTTGTTATTTAAATTAGATGATTGTCTCTTTTGTTTAATTATTGGTTGTGTTTTATGTGTTTTATTTTATTGTTTACTTTTTTACAAAGCTTTTATACAAAGTGAAAGAAAAGGACTTTTCAATGACTTTATGTTGAAAGCATTGTAAATAAGGGGCAACTATTATCACCAAAATTTGGACCTCCTTTTTACATATTTTTCTTAAAAAAATAAAAATGCAAAAAATTAAATATTTTTGTTTAATTTGCTTGATTGTGCAATTTTTTTTCTATGGTTAGGATTTTTCAAAAATCCCATAGTTGTTGGAAGTTTAGAAAAATTAAAAAAGAGAGAAAATAAATAAAAGAAGAAAACATAAGTGAAAGGAAAAAGAAGAAGACATATATATATATATATATATATATATATATATATATATATATATATATATATATATATATATATATATAGGGGGAGGAACCATAAAAAAAGAATAAAAAATAATAAAATAATAAAAATCTACATTTTCTCTCTGTCTCGACCCATTTACTCGTGGTCCACTTACGGACACCGAAACCCTCTCTCCTCCAAAACCACCACTCTCTAACCAAAACCACTCCTAATAACTACAATAAACTTAAAACCTAACCTCAAATAAACCTTTTCCGGCTAGTTAAAGTAAAGGAAAATGACGGAGTATGCTAAAAATTAAAGAAAGAAGCCACACGCCCGACCCTAACTAGAACCAATCATAATCACTATTTCCCAATCCAATCGATCAATTTCACCTTCATAAAAATACCCATCACCCTCTTAAAATCTGATTCCACTTAAATCTTCACAAAATAATAACCAAAATCAACCAAATCGAAAGGAAATCTAAATCCCGACCTATTTTCAAAACTTGTTTCTATGAATCTAGACCAAACCCAACCACAAAACTAATAGAGAGAAACTCACTCGAAGACTCGAGTTTAATGGTATCCCCTTCTTTTGTCATGGTTGGAAACGCAATCGAGCATGGTAGATGCAATGATAGTCATTAACGACTATCATTCTTCCTCCTTGGTTGACCATATACAACACAACCTTTATAGTGATGTTGAGGAGGTACAACAATTCCTTTACTAGCAACGCATTAGAAATAAATCGGATGGTGACTAAAGCCGTTAGTAGTTAAGTGAGGCTTTCGATGGTAGTTTGGTAAATTTGACAAGCACTTGTGTAACGAGTTGTAGACTTTCTAGATTCGTTCTAGGATCATTTTGGTAATTCCATAACAAACTAGGGCTATTTCAATCATTTTACAATGGCCTTTTTAATGCTTCAATGAGCATCTATTTTCTTTTTTCTAGCTAACTAAAACAATTTAGTCTTTATCGAGATCGAAGATGATATAACCGACCTTAAAAAGGGAATTTAGGTATTCACACTCAATGGCATACCGGTAGTTTCATCAAAAGTCCACTTGGTCGCCTAAGTAAGTTTTTTAGCACCTTTATATCATATTTATATTTTGTTAGATTCAAATGCGGTTAGATTAAAATTGTAAATTGATATAATATTTATGATATATGCATTGTGATTTGAAGTATGATTTAGATGCATCATTGTGTATCGAACCAAAAAGGGTTGGAGACCGTAGTGTTTTGAAGAGTAATTAGGTTGGTGATCAATTCTCTATGATGAAGCTAGAAGGACGAATTTGTGCTTTAATTTTAATGGTTTATCCGAGATGAGTGTTGATTCTAATGTATGCACATGAAAATGATTTTGCTTTTATGATATGGTTCGATTTAAACATAATGTTCATGTCATGTGTGCTATCTATGCCATGTTTGCTTTTCCTATCATTATGATTTGAAATCGACAATGACTTCATACTTATGTTGATGAAGTAACCGAAGGCTTCCTAATAATATGATTTGAAGTCGATGGTGTCTTCTCACTTATATAGATGAAGTCATTAGAGGCTTTCTATATTTATAAATCAAAGTATCACTAGCTTCTCATTTGTATGAATAAAGATATTAATGGTTTCTAAATATTTGAATAACTTTCTATTTTTGTGAATTGAAGCTATTGGTGGTTTTTCACTCGTGTGAATAAAGTTACCGATGGCTTTTAACTATTTGAATGACTTTCTATTTGTGTGAACCGAAGTCGTCGATGTCTTTTCACTCATATGAATGAAGTTGTCGATGACTTCTAAATATTTGAATGACTTTCTATATGTGTGAATTAAAGTGGTTTGTGGTTTCCTATTTGTGTGGACAAAGCTTCTAGTGGCTTTAAAATATTTGAATGACTTCTTATTTTTGTGAACTAAATTTTTTAGTGGCTTTTTACTCATATGGATGATGCTCGTTGGTGGCTTTTAAATGTTTGAATAACTTTCTGTTTGTGCAAACTAAAGTTGTTAGTGGCTTCTCACTCATGTGGACGAAGTTACTAATGGATTCTAAATATTCAAATGACTTCCTCTTTATGTAAATTAAAACTATTAGTGGGTTTCCATTTGTATAGATAAAGCTACCTGGTGGCTACTAAATATTTGAATGACTTCTTATTTGTATGAACTGAAGTTATCGATGGATTTTCACTTGTGTAGACGAAGTCGTCGATGGCTTTCCACTTGTAGTGGCTTCTAAATATTTGAATATGTTTCTATTTATGTGAACTAAAGTCTGTAGGTGGCTTCTCACTTGTGTGGATGAAGTTGCTAGTGGCTTCTAAATATTTAAATGAATTCATGCTTATATGAATTAAAGCTATTGGTGGCTTCTCACCATATGGACAAAGTTGCTAGCAGCTTTATAATATTGAAATAATTTCCTACTTGTGTGAATCGAAATTGTTAGTTATTTCCCACTTGTATGAATAAAGTTGTCAATGACCTTTCATTTATATGGACAAAGTTGTCAACGACTTCATGTACATGTCAATATAGGCTCTTAATCCCTAGAGACTTACTTATTTATCAATATAGGTTTCCAGTTGCTATGGGTTAGCTAAAATTTCAATTTCTATCCTTATTTCCCTTTTAGAGTATGAGTATAAACCTTCGACTAACCTAAACCCTAAATTACTTGACCAATTAATCTTAAATAAAATAAATTCACTCAAATAGGCAAAACATCATGACATAGAATGACCAAACTTTAGTTTTTATATGCATACAATACAACCTACCTCAAGTAGGAGGAGCCGATGGTGATGTTAATCTTTTCATATGTAACCGACTCTTTACCTAAATATTTATATAGACTAGTTTGTTTTAGGATTTCTTAGTTCCCACCAATGGCTAGGTGGCGACTCTACCGGACCATGGGCTCCCATCAACATTCCTCAATAAGTGATATGTGACATTAACATCAACCTAGACATAGGATTGTACTATTTTAGGTCACCCTTCAAATAATTGATTACTAGCCTTCTTATAACATACTTTTAGATCGATCCCGAATCTATTATATGGGTGTTGTGGCATTATCTCTACATTAAAGGGTCAAGTATGTGGCAAAAGGAAAGGTAGTCACCGTGAAGGCAGATGAGAGATCGTGAATGGAAAAGATTGTTTCGATCTACACTAAAAAAAAAAAAAATTGTGATAGCGATGGTGATTTGTACTTCTTTAAAGTTGCGAATGCTTACTTGATGTTGGAAAATTCAATCTTGAGGAAGCCTATGATTTTTAGAAGTCTGTAAAGATAGTTTTCACATATAAAATAAGGTATGGGTTCTCGCTGGGCCATAATTTGAGCACTAGATTATCATAAAGGTAAACTACATGAAGGTTAGGTTTGTTTAGGGGAAAATAAGTTCTAGGAATGTTTTTTTTTTCATTTTTTGATATTTGATTCACGTTTGGGAAAAAATTCAATGAAAAATGATTTTAAGTCAACGAAAGATGATAAAGTATTTTTGAAAAAGTGTTTTCTAGTTAAAAAAGAGAAAAACATTTTTCACCAAACTTATAAGTTGTCTCGCTCTCACGTTACTCACCTCTCTCTCTCGATATATTTTAACAATTTTTTTCTCTATCTCTTTTTTATTCAAAAAATATCAAACTAATTTTTAATTATTTCTTATCAATTATTATCAATTATTTATTTTTTTCTCTATCTCTACTAATATTTGATATTTTGATTTATGAATACATTAAATATTCTTAAAAACCATTTTTTTGTCTTGAAATTATTTTTATAAGAAATATTTCAATAATCTATCTCTATTTTTTTTTATCATTATTTCGAAAACCACCTAAACTATACTTAAATAATTGAAAATGATTATTGCAAGACTCGCAATCATTTGTGAAAAATTTGAAACTAATTAATTCATTAATAAATACATTATTTTCCTAATACTATTCATTTGTAATTAAATCAATAATTTGTGACTAATTTTAATTAATTATAATTTTTTTAATAATTATAATTAATAATTAGTTAATCTTTCGATGAGGTGGAAGACCTTAAAAAGATGTTTGGTGATCGAGCTTTCCACTTTATGGATGCAAAGAAAGAGGTGGCATGGAACCAAGTTATATACCCAGTAGTCGGTGTCTATTAGTTCTTAGACTATAATCCTATGCTAGTTTACTATAAATACATTCGAGGAGATAGTGCTCGTGAAGTAGATTGTTAGAAAATGTGCCAAGGGCGAAGAACTTAACAACTCGTACGAAAAGGAAATCCAAACCATTTAGAAGTTTAAGTAATTTGTTATTGTATTATCTTAAACTTTTCATTAGTCATGGCTAAAGATATTGAAAAAAAAAGGTTATCTATACTTTGGTCCTAGTTTATTGTTTAATATTAATTTAAGATCATACAATTTCTCTTTAAAAAATTGTCTATTTGCCTTTTTTTACTTTTTCTTTTTCATTTTTTTATTCTCATATTTTTTGTTATCGGTGTTAGGAACACTCGTAACAAATTATACCACACAAGTTTGAATGAAAAGTGTCTTTTATTGAAAGCAAACTATAGGCATATATAGCCTTTTACAAAGAGATAAAATCAAATTAACGACCAACGTTTACAACATCCTAAAACGTGGTAAGAGACTAATAAGGAAATCGTCAAAAACTAACCACTAATCCCTAAAGAATAGGACTTATTAACAAACCGAAACAACTAAAAGATCGGATCTATCATTCCCTCCCTTAAACTATATGTAGAATGCATTCGGTTTATATTAGGAACTTCACACACGCCCAACAAACTACGAAGCTTCAAAAACACCTCTAACTCCGAGCGGCTTTGTCATAATGTCAGCTACCCGGTCTTCGGTATTACAGTTGTCTCAAATCAACCACACCATCTCTTAACAATTCACGAAGAAAATGAAACCCGATGTCAATGTGCTTGCTTCTACCATGAAGAACGGGATTCTTGGAGAGTTTTATAGTTGAACCGTTATCACACGTAATTGTAGTGCATTTCTCCCGCTCATGACCAAGCTTAGCTAAAACTCTTTTTAACTAAACACACTCGGCAAGCACATGAGACAATCGTAATATATTCAGCTTCGGTGGTGGATAGGCTAACCACGAGTCGTTTTTTAGATGACCACGACATTGCTCCAGAACTAAACATGAATACACACCCCGATGTACTCTTACGATCATCTACATCTCCCATAAAATCACTATCCGAATAGGTTATGAGTTGCTTACGACCTCTTTTCTTGTAGAAAATCCCCAAATCGGTCGTTCCCTTCGGATATCTTAGCAATCTTTTCGTTGCCAACCAGGTGTTGCTTTTTAGGACACGACATGAACCTACTAATAAGACTCACACCATACATCAAATCGAGTCCGGTTATAGTTAAATACATAAGATCGCCAACCAGTCGCTTGAACACACTTGCATCAACCTTAGCTTCCTTCTCGTCTTTTGACAATTTGTAACCTAGAACTATGGGGTTCTTCATTATGTTGCTTACGTCTATGCCAAATCTTTCTAAAACTTCATGAGCATACTTTCTTTGACACACATAAATCCCATCGAATTTTGTAGTACTTCAACCCCTAGAAAGTATCTCATCTTTCCCAAGTCGGACATGTCAAAGTCTAACATCATCGACTTCTTAAACTCTTCGCACATGCTTTCGATAAAGATTAAGTCATCAACATAAAGACCGACAATTAAAAGTTTACCTCCTTCCTTTGACTTTGTGAAAGGGTGTGTTTATATTGACAATTTTTAAAGCCTTCTTTAGCTAAATAGGCCTCAATCTTGCTGTACCAAGCTCGTGGAGCTTGTTTGAGGCCATACAATGCCTTATTTAGCTTATAAACCTTGTGTTCCTCCCTTTTCTTTTCATATCCTCGAGGTCGTTGAACAAACACTTCCTCACTAAGCTCACCATGCGAAATGCACTCTTTACATCAAGCTGAAAAATACTCCAACCTTCGAGCTACTAGGGCAATTATCAAACGTATGGTATCTAGTCTTGCAACCGGAGCATAAACCTCTGCATAATCAATCCCATATTGTTGTGCATATCCCTTTGCCATAAGTCTAGCCTTGCACTTATCTATCTCACAACTTTCATTGAGTTTTGTTTTAAAAACCCATTTAACTCCAATGGTCTTCACTCCTTCGAGTAGAATAGTCGGATCCCATGTTTTATTACGTTCAATGGCCTCAATCTCTACATTCATGGCATCTCTTCATTTCTTGCTCTTCATAACTTCCTCGAAAGTAATGGGATCAGCTTTTGTGAGAACTGTTATGGCACTCAAGTCTTCTTCTTCGATAAACCTTTTTTGGTTTCATAATCTTGCATCCAACGTGGAACTCGTCTTGCCCTCTCTTCAATCGGACCCAAAGAAGTCTCATCATATGACTCATTGAAAGGTGAGCCGGTGCCACTTGAACTAGCTCTATTTGTGCCATTTGAACCAGCTTCTTCATTCTCGCTAATTTACGTTCCGGATTTCCTTTCATTCTCTCGCTTCATCACCTTCTTCTTCACTATCACCCCATTCTAACACATCCGATGTCATTTCTTCCTTGCTCATGTCCCATTTCCAGCACTCATTCTCCTCAAAGACAACATCCCTACTAACAATTATCTTCTTAGAGACTCGGATCAAACAATCTATAAGCTTTTGACTCATCACTTACTCCCAATAAAACACACCGAATGCTTTTATCATCTAACTTGATCCTTTTCCGATCCGGTACGTGCACATGGGCTAAATACCCGAAGACCACGAAATACTCGATTGTAGGCTTTATACCACTCCGGGCTTCCTCCGGAGTTCTATTTTGCATAGCTAAAGTAGGACACCTGTTAAGAACATGCACACACCATCTCACGAGCTTCGGCCGAAAGCCTTTGGAACTCGCTTCTCGGTGAGCATACAACGCACCAAATTCATCACATTCCTATTCTTCCTCTTAGCAACTCTATTTTACCGAGGAGTATAGATCGTAGTTAATTGCTAAGTTATGCCATTTACCTTGCAAAACTCCCCAAACTCATTTGAGGTGAACTCACCACCTCTCGTTAGTCCTCAAACATTTAAGGTAGGCACTCGTTTCTTTTTCAACATAAGCCTTATAACTTCTAAACATGGTAAAAGCCTTTGATTTTTCATGTAAGAAGTAAATCCAAGTCTTACGACTATAATCATCGATAAAACTCAAGAAGTACCTCTTATTACTTGTTTGATGCGGGCTTTATAAGACCACATATATGGGCATGCACCGGTTCTAGCTTCGTGACGCCTCCATAGACTTCTTTTTGGAATGGATTCCCTATGTTGCTTTCCAACCAAAAACACCGTGTATAACTTTGTAGGAGTTTTAAGAGAAGGCAAGCCACCGACCATCTTTTTGTATTGTAGGGTTCTCAACCCTTTTGAAGCTCAAGTGTTCGAATCCGTAGTGCCATAAATAACTCTCATTTTCCGTCACAACTTGAAAACAAGTAGCAGCTTTGGGCAACATCGTTGCGAGCACAACAAACATCCCGACCGAATAATTAGACCCTTACTAGGATGAAAAAATTTGCACATCCCATGTTGAATCGAATTGCCACACCTTTTTCTTGAAGTTGCCCCATGCTTAACAGGTTATTTTTCAACTCGGGAATGTAATAGACATCATAAATTACCTAAGTGATGCCATTCACCTACATTCGAACGTTTTCTTTCCCCACAACTGCCATCCTTGAGTTATTGCCTAGTTTCATAGTCTCGCTCGAATTGAACATCCAAATCCGAGAACCATTCTTTATTCCCACTCATATGATTACTATATCCCGAATCGAGGAACCGGACTTCTTCTCTCTAAGCATGGTTACGCTTTACATAGGACATTAAGAGAAGCTCTTCTCCTTCATCTAGTTCAGCATAGTTGGCTTCATTCTCCCAATTGAGACATTTATACTATAGGTGTCCTAATTTATGACACTTAAAGCATTCGATAGTAGCCTTGTTGAAAGGTTATTTTCTACGACCTCTTCCTCTTCCTTTGAACAATCCTCGACCTCTTCCTCTCGCTAGTGTTGTCTTCATGAGTGACCTTAAGAACTCGCTTCTCTCCATGATGGCCATTCATTCTTTGTTCATGGACTAATAGATCGCTCTATAGCTCATCAATGGTCATTGTGTCCAAATCATTGGATTCTTTAATGGAGCGAGACCACATAATCAAATTTTGAAGTCATAGACCTCAAAACCTTCTCATTGATAATAGTTTGGCTCATTGTCTCAACATAAGCCTTCATTTTATTAGCTATAGTGAGAGTACGAGCAAAGAAATTGTCAAAAGTCTCACCCTCCTTCATGTGTAAAGTCTTAAAGTCCCTCCGAAGTGCTTGCAATCGTGCCCTCTTCACCTTGGTAGAGCCTTGGTATTTCTATTTCATGGAGTCCCAAATACCCTTTGATGTGTCTTTGTCAAGTATAGTCTCTAAGATATTCCGGTCTATAGCTCTTTCATGTGTAAAGTCTTAAAGTCCCTCCGAAGTGCTTGCAACTGTGCCCTCTTCACCTTGGTAGAGCCTTGGTATTTCGTTTCATGGAGTCCTAAATACCCTTTGATGTGTCTTTGTCAAGTATAGTCTCTAAGATATTCCGGTCTATAGCTTGAAAAAGGTAATTCTTTACCTTTAAGTCCTTTAACTTCGCCCCTCGATCAATTTGTGTTATGCTTCGCCTAGTCCTCAACCCTCGTGTCACCACCCCCGAAATCCCATTCTCTACGAGATCCCAATACTCCTTGGAATGGAGAAAGTTGTCCATCAACATTGCCCAATGATCATAATGTCCATCAAATTTAGGAATGATGGGTTGCCCAAAACAACTATTATTGCTCTCCGCCATTTTACTTAACTCCCTTACTTCGAAAGAAAACTATAGTTTCCTTCCACACGGACTCACAATCAGGCCCCTGTGATGAGGCTTTGATACCAAATGTTAGGAACACTCGGAATAAATTATACCACACAAGTTTGAATGAAAAGTGTCTTTTATTGAAAGCAAGCTGTAGGCATATATAGCCTTTTACAAAGAGATAAAATCAAATTAACAACCCACATTTACAACATCCTAAAACATGGTAAGAGACTAATAAGGAAATCGTAAAAAACTAACCACTAATCCCTAAAGAATAGGACTTATTAACAAACCGAAATAACTAAAAGATTGGATCTATTAATCGGAGATACTAAAAATGACAAGTATACTCGATTTAGTGAAAAAGTACCATGCTCATAATGCACTAATTTTTTTCAAAGTAATAAATAAAAAATTCAAGCCAATCATGTCTCGTTGCACGCATTCTTTCATTTTTATTTTCCTTTTTCAATTCTCACTTTCTCAACTCAGTCATTTACCTTAATAATTATTCAAATCTGTGATTATGCTTGTAAGGTCGCAATTTAATGTTTTTAATAAGATAGTGTATACAATATATAAGATAAAATTATAATTCTATACTTGGATTTTAGCAAACTAATCTAACCCCTTATACACTACAACAAAATAAAGGTACGAAGCGGTATTATTAAGACGATTTATAGAACCACCTAAAAGTTTGTCAACATTTTAACCGGGATGTTAAGTCTATTGAGAAAGTATACGGCGGTTTACAAACCGCCCCAAATTTTAAGGAGAGGCACGCAATTTTATTTTTAATTTTTTTCCTTTTTTTGTTTTAAAATGGGAAAGGACTTTCATTTTCCCTTTAATCTTAATTAGGGTTTTCAGTTTCTTCTTCTACTTAATTATTATCCTTGATCTACTTCTTCCTTCTTCTCATCTCGCTTCTTCATTTTTATTTTTATTTTTTGGTTTTTAAAAGGGAGAAGATCAAAAGCTTCATTATTGCCATCTTCACCTCTCGCTTCTTGTCCTCTCGCCTTTTCTTCTCATCTATTTCTTCCTTTTTGTTTTTATTTTTTTAGGTTCTAAAAGGAAGAAGAGACGGTTTATTATACCTCTCCTCTAAGGGTTTTCCTTCTTCTCATTTGCTTTTTCTTTCTTCTTCTTTGATTCGTCCTTCTTCTTCTCTATTTTTTCTTCTTCTCCTCTACTTCTTCCTTCTCTCGTTCTTATTAGAAACTAGATTATACCTATCTACCAATAATTTAAAGAGTCTTTCCTATCCATAAATCGACTTATTTTAAATCAATTAGGTACTCGTTATTGATTTTCCCATTGATCTCTCTAATCTAAGTGTGCTAAATTAATTTTATGGCTAGTGAATTAGATTCTGCTTAAATTTTTTATTTGTGCTCTTTTCTATTCTAATCACCTTTAAACTTTTTTTTAATGAGTATATTACGACCAAGAAAATCATAATTCTCTTGTTTGTCATGTTTGGTGTTGTAGGCATGTGCTCCGTACAAGGCTTGGTTTATGCTAGGCTTGGTTTCACCCGGTGGTGGCGTGGTCTTGATATTGCTGGCTTGATGATCCTATAAAAGTGACTTTTTATGCTAGAGAAACTCGATATATCTCTAGTTCGAGCTTTCTTTCGGTTTGTACCAATATTCGTATGGCTGTAATGGATAGATTGTTATAGGCTTCGAGCTTACATGTTTGAAAAGATTTCTAATGGAAATAGGGAGAGGGGTGGAATAACCTTTATGCTTACATGTTTGAAAAGTTTTAACATTGAAATACGTTGCGGTATCTACAATGTAGTCCTTATTTATTTTTTTCTTTTGATAAATTAGACACATTGCTTGCTTACATATTTTCATCTGCACTGGAGAAACAAACTTAAGCATGGATTCCTCTAAGTCCTTTGGGCTCTTGGAGTGAAATCTGCTACAATTTTTTAGTGGAAAAGAAATTCTCTAAAAAGCTTAGGAAAGTGATATGTATGGAAGGAGATGGAGGAATGGAAGTCAATTCCTTCCGAGTAATCCCTAGTTCCTAGTTTTGATGTTATCCCATTGGATTCCCATCACATTTTTCTATAAACAACTAAAATACCATTCTAGCCAATTCTTTGTTTCCCAATTTTCATGCCTCCTTTAGAATGTTAAAGAAAAAGTTATAGACAACAATACTAGCTAAAATAACGAGTGTCGATTTTTCAAGCAAGGTGGCTCATTGTCCGTCATTCAAAATCAATTAAGGCCCGAGTTTGTTTTAGGATTCTATGTTGGGCTAATACTTTGAAATAAATATAGCCTTAGTGCTTCACTAGAAGATGTGGCCTAAGTACTAAACTCTAACTTTTTTCAATTTTTGACCTTATGAATCGTCAAGATATACTTTTATAGGAGCACATTTTGATTTTTCCTTAAAAGTGAGGATATAAATATTTGGGTTCATTTTAGTATTGTCTCGCCTTGGCCAAAGTTTAGCCAAGCTATCCACGAACAGATAAGTATCTTAAAAAAAAAAAGTTCTTGTAACCTCTCTTTGTATTTGAATCTTGAATAATTAATAACATATTTAGACCTACTTACAAAATTACAAGTAAATATACTTTTTTGGTGTTAACAATATACACATAAGAAGTCTATTTAGATGACATAATTATAGCATACTTTAATTCAAGGCCTAAGCTTCCCGAAAATCGAATTAAAAATAGTGAGCTTTAATGTGATGAACACTAACTAGTAATCGCATGAGATGATTAACAATGTTCGTAACTCATTTGCTTGTTTGTTTGGTTCTACCAACATACCATGAACTCGCTTAATTTTATTCTTCATTTCATCTTCCATGAAAGAGACTTTTTCAACACTATCGTTATCATTTATAAGCCAATGCTTTTACTTGTTGTCGTTATTTATAATTTGTATATTCTTTTATTTGTAGATTGGAATTCAGTATAGAGAATAGTGGAAACATTAGAGGACATTAAATTTTAAAGACTAGTGTGGTGAGTAATATTACATATTTTTTGCTTTTTTACAACGTAGTGGATAAGTTTATTTTTTTCTTCTAACAAATGAAAGTGATTTTTTTTCTAGATTTTTTATGGTGGTTCAACCGAGTTGATTAAAGCATATTTGTTCACTAATTTAGTTGACTACTTCAAGGTAGATTTCTTAGCACAACTTAGACAATAAGCTTATTGTATCTCACTTGTATTTGTGCTTGAAAGGAGCTAGGATTATTTGCAATCAAATGGATGTTGATATTTGAGACTATAGAAGTGTCAAGTGCTAAATGTGTTGATAAGTGCTTTATGATATACTTTATTTGATACTATAACTAGTTTTGAGTTGTTTTTCTTTTAATTATAGAAAATTATAGCATTCTTTTAGGGATTTTACAATATTTATGAAATGGATAGAAGTTGGATAAATAAGACTAGAACCAATAATGAATATAAAAAAGAAGTTGAAGAATTTTTTGAATTAGTATTTCGTAATACATCTTATGGTGAAATAATTTTTTTTCTTGCATTTGATATGGTAATTCTTCTTTATAAACCTTTGAAGATGCTAGAGTTCACTTAATTTGTGATGGGTTTTTATGAGGGTATACTCGGTGGGTTTTTTCATAGAGAGAGTTCTTCGTTTAGTAACATAGGTCATCTTTGTATGTTCCTACCTCACATGTACAAGGAGTGAATTCTATTCAACAACCAACTTCTATTGATGTGAATCCACGATGATCGGATGATATGGTGGGGTTGTTGCATGATGCTTTTGGTTTAGTTGGTCAATGTGATAATGAAGTGAGTGAATATGAATGCGATAAAAGTCATGATGAACAAATGAATGATGAAATGAATGGGTAATGTTCCCTTGATCTTCTTTGTCGTTATACAACCAAGGAATCAAATATAATAGTTACAAGAACTAAGAAAAACTCATCAAAGGGATATAGCAATGCTCTTTACTATAAACACTACCAAAGCCTACTCGCCACATAAAAGGACAATTAACACTCAAAATCTCTTCTTTTGTCATAAACATGATCTATAATAAAAGCTTTAATTGTGTACGTCAAGTTTGCATTAGTATTATAATATCCTTTTTTTTACATGTTTAATAGGATAAATTTGACTTTCCCGATCTTGCAAAGAAATGGATCTTGACATCTTTAAATAAGCAAGTGGAGGGATTTCAAAAGTGACTTGAAAGTTGAGTTTCTTGATCCTAGTAAAGCCGCAAAAGAGATAATTGCATCTAAAGAATTGCCTCTTGGTGTGTTGATAGATTAATGGTCTACTTTGATTAATAGGTGATTTACTCCGGAAAGCCGGTGTCAAATTATTTCATATTGTAACTTGCTTTCTTTGACCTCGTTTATATGATTTATAATCAAATGTGTTTTTTTTTATATGTAGAAAGCTAGTGAGGTAAATACGAGTAAATGCAAACAAATATAAATGTGCGCATACATTAGGTAGAAAAATTTATGCAAGAAAAAGAAGAGAAATGGTAATTTTAAAAATTTATAACTTTACATTTAAATGCTATTTATGTATGAAATTAGATTAAGTATATATAATTGTTTGAAGGAAGAAAGGGATGGAAAGGAACCCGATAGGTCGACATTATATGAAGCTACTCATAAGAAAAAGGATGGCACATTTGTGGATAACAATGTTAGGCAAAAAATGATACAAAAATTTAATTGTAATTTATTTATTATTGATGAATGATATTTCATTATTCACTTATTTCAAATCTACTTGTCTTGATATTTATAGGAAAAGGCTCATTCTCTCCAAGCTAAGTGTTATGAAGGTTCCTTAACTACTAGTGTTACGGATACAAATGAAGAGATTTTTCAAGAAGTTATGGGTAAAGAACACAATGGTAGAGTTAAAGGATTAGGCTTGGGTCCAACACCAATATTTTTCTTTGATTCACAATCTCAACATGGAAATAGTCAAGATAGTGCATCTATAAATCAATCAAGTGAAGTAGAAGAAATGAAAGAGCGATTACATACAATGCAAACCAAATATGATGCAATGGAATGTAGATATAATGCAATAAATGCGACATTAATTGCTTTGATCGCTTTCATTGCGAGATAGATATCCTGATCAAAATTTGATGCCTACTTTTTTGAATCCTACTCGGGTATCATCTACTATTAATTAAATATTTAACATATTTTCTGATCTTAAAATATTTTTTTATGATTTTTTATATGTATTTATATTATTATTTCTTTTTTCACTTTGAAATTGTGCTTTTGACGAGTTCACAATGAAGGTAATGGTCAAAATGTTCGTTCTCCCAATCGTTCATCACAATCAAGTCATTTGCCAAAATGAAGCATTTTATATAAAAACATGATGTAATTTGAGGACTTTTTAACAAGTGTTTAATCCTTAAGTTTTTTTTCTTCTTGTGGATTTTTGAAGACTTTTTATGTATTTAGAAGTTGATAATTACAAATTTAAGAATATTGTGTAAGCTATATAATTTTTCTTTTATTTGCATTTAACATGATATAATTTTTTTTAATTTACTTGTTTTGTGACCAAAAAATGAAGTAATTAATTGAATTTGAAGGCCAAATAAAACTATAATGCTAAATGTAGTTAAACAAACCGAAATTTGAGGTGGTAGTAATCACTCTATAAATTCTAAATTTGAGGCGGTTCTATAAATTTTACAATTTGAGGCAATTTAAACCGTCTTTATGATTTTAAACTTTGAGGTGGTTGCAACCGTCCCAACAATTTAGTGTGAAATTTAAGAAAATGCGGGATTGTAAAGACGGTTGGACGTGCCAAACAATACTAAAAGAGGCACAACCGCCTCAAATAAAAACTTTGAGGTGGTTGCAACCATCACAACAAATCGCCTCATAATTCCTCGATGGTTGACAAAATTACCGTTACATCCTAAAGACGATGGCATTATGAGCAGCTTTGAGATGGTCCTAAGAACCGTCTCTAATCGCCTCTATAGGACAAAACCATTTGTAATGCTTTTTTTTTTTTTTTTTTTTTGTAGTGATAGGAACAAAAAATCAAAACTTTGAGTTTTTCAAAAGATCCTACTTTTCATTAATTTTCAAAATAAATCGTATTTATTTAATAAAATAAATTTTTATTTTTTATCTAGACTAATGAGGTGTTTCTTTAAAAGCAATATTGGGTATTCTATTCAATCCACGACAGAAGGGGTAAAATGGCAAGTCCACTAAAAGTATCAAACATGTTTTTGTCTTAATCTAGGACATGTCAGGCCAATATAAGGGGTAATTCAGCCTAGACAACCATGAATCAAAAACATTTTCTAATCAAGTGTCTTGCTTAGCGAAATGTATTTTCTATTTTGATATTGTATATAATGACGTTGATGTTCAACAAGCTCTAAGGTCATGGACCCGAAATCCAAACAATATTTCTCCTCTTAGCAACTCAAGAAAAGCTTAGTCGACAAGGTCAAGACTTATCAATCAAGGTAACTCACGTCCAGGATGGTGAAATATTATCCTTGGTAGATCCTTTCCAAACAGAAATCATATTTTTTATTCTTCTATTTTGAGCAAAAAATATATATTTTTTATTATGAAAACCCAAAATAGGATCGCCCTTCATAGTATGCACTAAATGTTAGAAATATATGAAAAAGTTAATGAGGATCCCCTAGTAGAAATGATCAATGAGGTTTTTGAAGCAAGATTGCAAGGCGACAACAATTCACATAGCTTGTTGTCTGAAAAGCCCCGTTACGAAATAAAAATAATTAAAAATAAAAAAAAATGGTTGAAATCACCTCTAACAAAGCAAACTAAAGATCAAAACTGGGGTTAGAAATCAAAAAAAGATGACAAGACAGAATTCTAAGGAGAGTAGAGATCAGCGGCAAGCTTTGACGATATGTCACGATAAATCTTCATGGAGATGAAAAAGTGATCCTAGATCCTTTGACCTTTAAACACTTTTGACCTTATTAAATCCCTTGCTTTTCAAACCCATGCCATGCCTACGGTACAAGCTTGTACAAGTCTTTTTTATCATAAGATGAGCTATGAAGTTTGATAAGTTATGACCTTAAAAAATTAAAGAAAAATTCCCTTCACAACAGATTATGGCATGTATGTGTGCTTCTCATCATTATAAAGCCTTAAAAGATACTTAGAAACAAGAAAGTCCTTTACAAATTCTAGACAAGACTATCCTTCTCGAAGCCATGAACAACTTGATGAAACGAGGAGATCTTAGTTTTACTAAAACATTCAATGTGCCTCATTTTTCAAAATAATAATAATAATAATCATAGATCTTGTGGCACACAATCTTTCCGAAAGAAAGCCCAAACCTATTTTATTAAAAAATTTCCAAATATTTTAATGATATGTTTTGACTAGTAACTAGAAGTAACCCAATATATTTAAAATGAAAGGTTTTCAAACTTACATTTCAGTAATTTATTTCTTTAAAAAATTAAACCAATACATATTTTTGAAATATGTTTTTTAGTTTAAAAATAAATGCAAAAGCCTGGCATTTCTAAACAAAATAGAGCAAAGATAGAAATTGAGAGAACACATACACACTAGGATCAGAAATCAAATAGCCTAATAAGAAATGGATCACATTTTGAAACTGGCCATCAGGATTGAAATTTGGAATGATTCATGCATTATACAAAGCCATCAAACAACTTATAGAAACTTGAAAAGCAATAGTTAGAACTTAAAGGCATAAGGATAGTTTATTGTGGCATAAGTTGCACAATTAGCACATAATCGATTCAGTAAAAAAGAAAATCTAGATAAATTGATTCTAGCTGAAGGTCTTCATGACTAACGAATTTAA
This sequence comes from Dovyalis caffra, assembly GCA_963924115.1. Lineage (NCBI taxonomy): Eukaryota > Viridiplantae > Streptophyta > Magnoliopsida > Malpighiales > Salicaceae > Dovyalis > Dovyalis caffra. Next base: position 2,031,607 of record CAWUPB010000351.1, read on the forward strand.
AATCATATTCAAGCAACGGATGAGTGAACTAGTCCAAGAGATAGTTGAACACTAAAAAAGACGACTTATTTTTCTCATAAATAAGAAACTAACCTATCAAATCAATTTTATTGATATATTTTAGGAAAAACAATTAAAAAAAAAAGGCGTGGTTCAATCATTTTAGCCACAAGACTTTGAAATCTTAAATGTCATTTATATGATAAAAAAGATCTCACAATTTTCAAGTGAATTTCTGAGGCAGGTCACCTCTAATGCATGATCGACATCTTCGAATCTAGTGAATTTCTAAAGTAGGTCGCCTCTACCACATGAACAATATCTTTAAATGAATTTCTGAGATATAACACCTCTACTACATGACAACATCTTTAAGTCTGGTGAATTTTTGAAGTGGGTTGCTTCCACTACATGAACAACATCTTCAAGTGAAATTGCTAAGGCATGTTGCTTCTACTGTATGAATAACATATTCAAGTTCAATGAACTTATGAGGTAGGTCAACTCTACTACATGACTGACATCTTTAAGTGGAATTTTTGAGGTAGGTTGCCTCTCCTACATGATCAACGTCTTAAAAAAAATAAAAAAATAAAGTGAATTTTGAAAATAGGTCATCTCTACTACATGACCAATATATATATATATATATATATATATATATATATATATATATAAAGAAGAAGCAAATTTCGAGGGCATGTCCCTTCTACAATATGGCCAAAATCTCAAAAAAAAAAAAAAAAAAAAAAAAGTGAATTTTGAAAGCTCATCACCTCTGTTACAAGACCAATGTATCCAAATCATTTCTAAGACTTGTCAGCTCTCATGTCAAACCGGCCTCTTTTATCTTTCTAAAAAGTTGCATACTCTTCTTTACAAGTTTACTAAATAAAGTTAAGAAATTTTTTTTTTAATAGCTTTATATATATTGTATGCATTGTAAAGAGGAGAAAATAATTATTATAAACTGTTTTTGACCTCCCAAAATATCACAAAACAAAGTTTCATTATAAAATAATTTCAAAAAATAAAAAAAATAATAATATGGTTTTTTAATTATTGATAAAAACAGTTAAAAAAGAGAAAAAGAAAATAACAAAAAAAAGAAAAAAGAAAAAAATGGGGATGAAATTAAAAAACAAAGTTAGAGGAAAAAAATAAAAAAAAGAAAGTCGAGACGAAGATGAAAGAAAATAACAAGAATGGGGACCAAAAAAAAAAAACAGAAAAAGAAGAAAAGTAAAGACGCATGAGCAAAATCAGAATAGAATAAAAAGATAGAAGAAGAAAAACAATGATTGGAGATATAATTGAGAGGAATAAAGAAGAAAAAAGACCAAAAATAAAAAGTGAACATAAAAAAAAAAAAAAAAGTAAAGACACATGTAAAGAATGAAAATAGAATAAAAAGAAAGAAGAAGAAAAATAATGATTGGAGATTCAATTGAGAGGAATAAAAAAAGGACTAAAATAAACTAAGATAAACAAGAAAAAAGACCAAGGAGCAAAGTGTAAAAGATGGAAATTTTAAGGGACTAAAAAATCTTCACTTATTGACCGATGCATTTAAGGGACCAAACCATTTCACCTGGCTATACACTATTCATCCTTATTTTTTCTCTTCTATTATCTTCTTTTTTGTTTTTTCTTATTTTTCAACCATGCTTTCTTGTTCTTTACCCACAAAACAACTCCTAAAATCTCACTCTTTCTCTCACATACCATATCTTAAAACATGTCAAAACATATTCCTAACACTCCTTTTGAAATTTTATCTTATTTTTAGTGCAAAATACACCTATTTGCTCTACCAAAAACAACACAAAAAACACTCTTAAGTCAAGCCAAAACATGTAAAGACCTACCAAAGCCTTTATAAAAATAACCATAACACACACCATTTGAACTCCTATCTTGATTGAAATTAAGGACAAGAGTGACAATTAGCTAGGAACATGTAGAGTGGGTATTAATCTTTTCAAATCATAGGCCAAAATTTAAACAAAAGAAGCATTGAAAAACTATCTAAAAACAAGCTATAAAACAATGTTAAGCAAGGAAAATTAAGGAAGATTTTTTGGCAACCTTAAGTGAGTTTAAGACTTGGTTTTGTAGAGAAAAATACATACAAGCATATGCTAAACACAAAAACATAAGAAAGAGAGTAAAAAAGGGGCAATAGACAAAGGAATTTGGCCAAAAATTCTAGCCCTCAAGTAAGGTGTTCATCGCCTTGTTTTTGTTACTTGTTTTGGTTTGGTTTACCGATAGCTTGTTCAAACTATATGTTCTATCTATTTATAGGGATCGATGATGACCTAATGAGATTCCATAATCATTTCTTAATAGATTGGCGAGGTTATCCAAAGCAATTTTCAGTTTTTAGCTATAGAAAAATGTCTAATATTCGCATCTTTTGCATTTAGCATATCTTGAATTGTCATAATGTTTTTTGTATGAAATTCATGGTAGGATTTGAATTGTATTCGACATTAAATTAATGAGATTCATGATTTTTAAAATTTTTTAATCATTTCATTTTACAAGATGTCCGTGCAAGTTTGCATTTCAAATCATGTGCTCTTATATAGCAAATTTTTTTATATATAATTTTATATTGGAAATTGACTAGATCAAATTTGGATCGAATTGATGAAACTTCTAGTTTTAGATTTTGACAATAGTTTAATGAGATTACATAAATAATTCTATTTTTTGTTCTTTTTTGATGTATTTGCTAACTTTTGGAAGTTGTGATTTTCAAACCTTTTTTTAATCATTAGTTTGCTTTCTTTATTTGGTAAAATCATACAAAAAAATATTAATTGGATCGACTAATGCTAAAGCATCAATAGCCTCAATTTTTAAATTTAACCCAAAAATAAATAGAAACAAGCCTTTAAACACATTTTTCAAACCTTTTTAGTTTCAAGTACCAAAGATATGAATATATATATATAATTAATTAATTCCCATATTGTTAGTTTCAAATTTGTATCGACTTGATTTAAAAATAAACTCAAAAAATAATTGGGTAGATATTTGTTTACAAAAGATGAACTTAGAAATTGAAAAAAGTAAGGTAAGTTTTTTACAAAAATATGTGTTTTTTTATGACTTTTATTTGTCTTTGAAAATAATTAACTCATTCATTTTTCTAAAACTAATGTAATTTTAAAATTCTTAGTCTCCGTAAAGTATTACATGGCAACTATGTTTTTTGGCTCTTTTACTATAAAAGTCCTTTATATCCGGTGGTAACATTTCTCTTGCTTTGGTCGCTAAAAGGTTGATCATGTCTCTCTTATGTTAATGATATTGCTAGTGGTTCTATATATTTTTCAAATCAAAACGAATTTAACTTATACTTCTTATCTTAATTTCTTGATTTTGTTATCTTTTTACTTCTTAACATCTATTATCCATATAGGGTTTATTGTTTTTTATAAATCAAAAAATAAAAAAAATTCAAAAATAAGAGAAAGTTAAAGATCGAATACGATATATTAGTGTGGTTAGATAGTAACATTAGCCAACTAACAACTTGTTATACTAGACGCTATGGTATTGTTGTAACATGAGATACAATATAGGGAAAGAAGAAGAAAAAGTTCGGAAAGCATCATACATTATTGGTAGTTTACACCATTCATTAGTTGATCTTCTCTAGTAAGCAAGGTTATTTTGCTACTATTGGATTTGTCGACATCGGCCACCACAAGGAAGGGAGGACTGGAACAAAAGAGTTGCCACCTAGCTAATCGAGAAAAATTAAGAAACCCTAGACATACTAGTCTATGTGGGTATCTAAAGGGTCGATTATGTATGAGGAAGATATGACATCACCACCATCCCATCTTACCCAAGGTAGGTCGCATTGTTTGTCTATGAATATGAAAATCTAGTTTTTATTATATTATACTTCTATGCCTATTCAAATGAATTTATTTAGTAAAAATATGAGACGAAATGGTTCGAATGTAAAACAAGATAGTTTGGGCGTTCGTGTCGATCTAAGGTCGATACTCCCTACCCAAAGGAGAAAGGTGGAAGAATTTAGAATTTTAACTAATCATTAGTGAACACGACCCATTATCAACCGATAGGTGAGTTTCTAAAGATGAATAGCCTTTTATTGGCATGAGTAGCGAGTCACTAATGACTTCGCTCACACTAGTGGGAAGCCACCGACGATTTCAATTCATGAGTTTAAAGCTAACAATAACCTCGTCACATAAGTTAAAGGTTATCAATCACTTTATTTGGCGCGAATAAGGAGCGGATAATCGTTTACAAGCCACTAGTGGCTTCATCACATAAGTGGGGAGCCACTAGCGACTTCGTTTCAAACAAATAGACATTAAATAAAAATTATTTTGAAGCCACCGGCGGCTTAATCACATAAGTAGAAAGCCATTGACAACTTTATTTTGATGAAATAAGAAACAAATAATAGAAAACAACAATAAGGAAATAAGGAACAAAAATCTAGAAAAATAGGAATCGGGAATCATGAAACAGTACAAAATGATCTTGAAATCATCGACGACTTCATCACATAAGTGGAAAGCCACCGGCAATTTTATTTTATCATTACAACTAACAACAAAAAGTCAATTAAACCATAAAACTAGTATGAACTTCGTATTTAAACGAGTAGGCATAATAATTGGAAAACATGACATTTTGTCAATCATTGTAGTAATATTTCATTTTAATCGCATTTAATCTATAAATGTGAAGCCAAATATCATAATTTTATTCACATTTCAAATACACCAATCATCCTTAACCTTTATTATATTTTCGAAGTGCAATGGTTTTAGGATTTTACTCAAAAGTCCTAAAAGTCCGATGTATGATTTGGAGTTAGTATTATCCTTTTCGTTCCTAATGATAATCGATTATTCAATTAGTTAAAAAATGAGAGTAATTGTTGATTGGTAATGTACAGCATGAGTGTTGTTAGAATGGCTAGAAACTCCTCCATTACTCGTGAGAATATTTCGAAGTTGTTGTAAATTTTGCACAGCTTCTTGCTGTAGAGTTGCAGAGCTCTAGAGTTCTTGAAAACTCAAAAGGACTTCTATCGGTGTGTTTTCTTGTCAAAAATCAAACAAATATAGTCTAAAACATCATGTTATTCTTTCCAACACAAGCCAAAAAAATTTTAGTCCTTTATTTATTTGTTTTCTTTTGTATCTCCTTTTTAATAACTCAAGAGTTGTCAAGGGGACTGTTTCGGAGGGTGTTGTACAAGGTCTGTTTGTGGTTGTTTTGGGGCATGTTTTAGGGTTGGAGTTGGGGGTTGGCAAACATGTTTCAAGGTCGGGGACGTTGGTCGTTAGAACGGGATTTATGGCTAGAGTTGGGGGTTGTTGTGGTGTGTTTCAAGGTCGTCTAAAGGGGCTACTTTGGGGTGTCTTTAGGGACTATTAGTGGCTATTTTGTGGTATGGGACGGAGGCTAAAGTAGAAGGTTTTAGTGGTTGTGTTTCAAGGCTAGAGTGGCTGTTTTTGTGGTGTGTTTCGAGCATAAGGAAGAGGGGTCGGTAGTACATATGGAGGCTAGTAAGAGGGAGTCCGGTGTAAGGAAGAAGGGTTAGTAGTGTGTGTATCGGGTCGGCTATAGGTGAGGGGGAGAGGGATGAAGTCGTAGGTTGGAATGCATGTGAAGAGCTGGAGTTGCGGGATGGAATAGGGGCTAATAGGAGTGATGGTGCGCACTTATTGCATGCTAGCTCGTATTGGCGAGTTGGCATGTGGAGGTTAGAGCTGCAAGACTAGTAAGCTTCGTGGAAGGGTCGGTGATGTTTAGATTGGTAGATAAAGTTCATTTGGGCCTTCCATGCCCTACCACCAATCAATTAAAGTTTATTTTTTTATTTTAATAGAGCTCCTAAATTTGAATTAATTGGGACGTTCTTTTTTTCCCCTCCCAATTGTGCCCCTTTTTAATTTTATTAAAGGATAAGTTTTTATTTTTCTAATTGGATCCTCAATTGTCTTTTTTGTTAAATCCAAACTTTCCATTTCTTCAATCAACCCCTCCCTCTCTTTTTTTTCCCTCATTTTCTTTTTAATTAATCTAAACTAATTATTCCAATTGATTTTTTTCTTTTCCATTTTCCATTTTTATTTTGTTTTCATTTTCTTTGGTATTTTCCAATAAAAATAAAAATTAAAGTAAAAGTGATAACGGTAAAAATTTGGGTGATAGCAGCTTGCCTCCTTGTTATAATGCTTACGACATAAAGTCATTGAAAAATAATTTTCTTTGGCTTTAGATAATAAGCTTATAAAGAAACTAGAAGAAGGTTGGGGATAATATGATTGACCATATTTATTTGAACGGATGCGATCGACCACATCAATTCTACGAGGACACGACCGATCATGTGTAATTAAAAAGAAATGTGATCGACCACGTTAATTTGAAGGAACACAATCGACTACGTCGACTTTAGAAGATATGACCGACCATGTCAAATTAAATGAGAACATGTCCGACCACATTGATTTGAAAGGACACGAATGACCGCATCGACTTTGCAAGATATAACTAGCCATGTCAAAAGAAAATGTGATCGACCACATTGATTTGAAGGAGCATGATTGACCACGTCACCTTTGTAAGACATAATTGATCATGTCAAATTAATAAGAGAATACAACCGACTACGTTGATTTGAAGGGACGCGACTAGTCGCACCAACTTTGTGAGACATGCCTAGCTATGTCAAAAGGGAATGTGACTAGTCACGTTGATTTGAAAGGATGTGATCGGCCACCTCGACTTAAAGGGACATGACTAGCTATATCAATTTGAAAGAAAATGTGACCGACTATATTGATTTTAAGGGACACGATTGACCATGCCGATTTAAAGGGACATGACTAACCATGTCAATTTAAAAAAAATATATATAACCGATCACGTTGATTTGAAGGGGCGCGACTAACCACGTCGACTTAGAGGGACATGGCCGACTATGTCGGCTTAAAACAAAATGTGACTGACCATGTTGGTTTGAAGGAGCGCAACTAACCACACCGATTTAGAGGGACATGATCGACCATGTCAATTTAAAAAAAAATGATTGACCACATTGGTTTGAAGGAGCGTAGCCAACCACGTCGACTTAGAGGGACATAACCGAGCATGTCAATTTAAAAGAAAATGCGATCGACTATATTGATTTGAAGGGGTGTGACCGACCACATCGATTTAGAGAGACATGACCGACCATGTTGAGTTGAAGGGGTGGGACCGACTATATCAATTTAGAGGGATATGATCGACGATATCAATTTAAAAAAATGCGACTAACCATGTCGACTTAAAGAGACATGACTAACCATATCAATTTAAAAGAAAACTCGACCGGCCATGTTAATTTAAAGGGTGCGACCGACCACGTCGACCTAGAGGGACATGATTGACCATGTTAATTTGAGAAAAAAATATGACTAACCACGTTGATATAAAGTATAACCCCCGTAAAACCCTTATCCATAACGCGACGTGTATTAGAATAATTCTATATATATGTATATTAAGAGTAAGTATAATTCTCATTTCATCATGAGAAATTAATGCTTAAAATATGTGATTTATGTTAAATTAAAGTTATTGTGCTTAAGATTAATGGTTTAATTATTAAAGAAATCAAATATGCAAAATTAGTGTTTTAAGAACTATATTCTACCCGAGTTTTGTGTGAATTATTTAAGGATTTGAGGATTATTTTTGGGTAAACCTTAAAGAATGAAAGTTTTTTATCTATGTGTTTAATAGACCTGTATAAAATTTTATAATTTTTGGACCTATACATTAATAGTTATATCCATTATGGTGAGGGTTGTTTCGAAATGCATTCTCACTGGAATTTTGGAAGAAGAATCTACTCTAATCTTGTGAGATTTATTTGATGATGTTAGATTGAGTTTTGAGAAACACTTAAAGAATAAAAGTTTTTTTTATATGTTTTTACTAGCTCTCTATAAAATTTTATAATATTTTGATATATATAGAAAGAGTTATGCACATTTTAGTATAGATGGGTTAGGAGGTAACACTACTCGGAATTTTGGAGAAAAAGAAATTTTGAATTTTAAAAATGAAAATTTTCGAATTTTTTATGAAACAAAATAGGTTTATTTACTTTAATTAAGGTAATTAATGAGTTTAATTAGTCTAAATTTTATGTAGACACCTAAGCAAATGCAATAAATGAATTTAAGGCCAACTCACCCATTATGGTCCCAAAGCTGACCACCTTTCCTCATGACTCACCCATAACTTTTACATCTTGTCCCATTAATTTCTAACACTTGTAGCTAAAGGGAAGTAAGTATATATATATAGCAAGTGTTAAAATAATGAGAAAAATTTTAGCAATCCGTAGGTACCAAAAATTGGGAGAGAAAAGGAAAGAAAGAAAAGAAAGGAAAAAAATGCGAGGAGAGAAAAGAAAGGAAAGAAAAAGAGAAAGGGAAAAAGAAAAGGAAAAGAGCTAAGGAAATTCTAATCAAACCTAAAAGAGGTAAGTAGGTTCCATTTTTTGGTTGATTAATGTCTTAAATTATTTTTTTTAAAGTTATCTTGTTAATGTTTATTTAATGGGTTGTAATAATTTTCAATGGTTATATGCTTGATGTTTGGGATGAATCTATGTATGGATGCCTTGTTGTGATGATTTATGATGTTTTGAAAAATTTCCAAGTATGTGATGATGGGTTGGATTGGACTTGGAATAAATTTTAGTGAACTAAAACATGTTTAAAGTTGGCTTAGAATGAACTAATAAATTAGTGTTGATAAGGAGTAAATTCTATCCGAATTTTGGGGGTGCATATCAAGGATTTTAGGTCAATTTTGAGGTGACACTTAAAGAATAAAAGTTTTTCATCTATTTTTCAAATAACTTCCTTTAAAATTTCTTGGTTATTGGATACGTGTACAAAGAGTTATACCCAATTTAGTATGGACAGACTCTAGACAAACTACTAATAGTGCAGATTGCTCCTTAAGTTTCAAAATTTATAATTAATTATGTACTTGGTATTTAGACCTAATTTTTAGATATGTTATAAATCAATATGTCTAATATCTAAAATAAAATGGGTAAGATTTAATTATGTTTTAAAATTAGAAAATTATTTACCCGATTAGGAGTTGCCCGGTAATAAACCCTAAAACTAAAAAAAATTAGACTTAGACGAAATTAATGGGTATGGAATAAACTAAATGGGCTTGGACTAAATAAAATGGAATTGAATAAAGTCAATGGACTTAGGATAAAGTTAAGGGACTTGGATGAAGTTAATCTGCTTGGATTAAAGTAAATGGACTTGGACTAAAATCAAATAGGCTTGGTTTTAAAGTAAATGGGCTTAGACTAAAAGAAATGAGTTGGGATTAAAATAAGTGGACTTAGATAGAAATAAAAGGGATTTAGAAATTGTAAAGCAAATTTATTCTTTTAAGGAGGAAATAAGAGAAACGACTTAGACCTTCTTTTAAATATTAATGAAACTAATGAACAATATTAATGAGCGGAGGTTGTGTTCCCGCTATGAGTATCATGGTTGGTATATGAGAACAGGTAAGTTTCGAGTGTGGGTTGGACTCGTGAGTATGGCATGAGAGTGAAGGGTTGGTACTCGAATTTGGTTGAATGTAATTAAATATGTCATCACGTGCATCATGTGCATAGTGGGTGGTTTAAGACAAGTCAATTTATTGATAAATGATTTATACATTTAGGTTTGATAACCTAACTAGAATAAATGGGTATTAGTAGTCCAAGTACTCTAGGTCGTGTGCTCGCACTATTAGACGATGGATTCTCGTTAATAGTAGTTACAACGAGGGATAATTTCGTTGTAGCAGAAGATGATCCGAGGATCATCCGGATGAAATCAAGCCGTGTATTTGCACTCGTTAGATGATGGATTCCCGCTAGCAGTAGTTACAACGAGGAATAATTCCATTGTAGCAGAAGATGATCCGCGACCACCCGGATGATAAATAGAGTAGATCGGCTAATACTCGTGGTACTCGAGATTAAAATTTATGAGTATTGTGGGAAGTCAAAACAACATTGCATATCATATCCATCACCCTACTTACCGAGCTTCGACTCGCCTCGTTGTTATTTTTATGTCGTGACGGAAAAGGACAAGTTGGTACTCGATGCGGTTGGCTCATGTGAGGCACTATATATTAGTTTTTATTTTTTCCGTAAATTTGGGATATGGAGTTCGTGAGAAATTGAATATTGTCTTTAATATTTTATTAATGTATTTAATTATGTTATGTAAATTTTATCTTAAGGAGTTATATACGTAATGTGTCGTTAAAGTTTTAAGAATATCATAAGAAAAATACTTAGAGTTTAGGGTATTTCAGCGTAACGCGCTTCGTCCAAGCACTCTACTTGGGTAGTAGAAATATGATCAGGGCGGGGCGTTACATAAAGAGACAAGACCGACTATGCCAACTTAGAGGGACATGACTAAACATATCAATTTAAAAAAAGATATGACTAACCACGTTGATTTGAAAAGAGCGTAATCGACCATACTAGCTTGGAGGTATATGATCGACCATGTTAATTTTGGCAAGACGTGATTGGCCACGTTGATTTTGACAAGACATTACCGATCATATTGATTTTGACAAGACGTGATCGACCATATCGATTTTGGTAGGACGTGATCGGCCATATCAAGTTTTGTCAAGACGTGATTGGCCATGTCAATTTTGTAAATATATGATCGGCCATATTGGTTTTCACAAGGCATGATCGGCCACGTCAATTTTAGGAGGACGTGATGGGCCACATTGATTTTGACGAGACGTGATCGGCCATATCGACCTAGAGGGATACGATGGACCATCTAACTTTGTAAGACATGATAGACTACTCTAACCTTATAAGATGTGATAGACCACTTTGGGAGGTAACATATCACTTTGGGACATGACATACCACTTTGACCTTATAAGATGTGATAGAGTAGAACATGACAATGCACATCAATTTGGAGGGATGTGATAAACCATGTCGACTTAAAAGGATATGACAGATCATGTCTATTTGGAATGGCATGACATACCATGTTGACATTGTAGGATATGACAAAGCACATCAATTTAGAGGGATATGACCAACTGTTTTGACTTTGACAAGATATGACTAACCTTCGACTTGGATCGATAAACCTTTTTTTTCATAAGGTATGACGAGACTAATTTGACTTAGATTGATGTGACAAATCACATTGGCATGGAAGGATATGACATACCATTTTTTTTACAAGGCGTGATAGATCATTTTGCTTACTAACATGACAAACCATGTTTTCCGACAAGATATGACTGCCTATTCTGAATTGAACTTAAGTGGATTTTTGAGAAAGCGAGAGGTCATCACTACCAAAACATGGGTTTCTCCCTTTTTTCTTCATTTATGTGTCATCTAGGTTGAATAGAGTCATAGTTCTAAGTTGACTATTTTCATTGAGCTTGTCTCGTTTGTATTTTTTATTGTGCCCTATGTTTTTGTATTCATTAAGGATTACTCGCTTAGATTACTTGTCCGTGTCATTTGAGTGGTGTCTCGCTCCTCCGACTAAATAGCTGATCACTATTTTTATGTGCCCCCTTTGTACTCGTCATAAATGTTCGAGCATTTGCAAACCATATATCAAGAGTTTGGCCTAAAATGGGTAAGATGGCCTTTAATCTTAATTATCTATAGTTCATCAAGAGAAAGCTCGTAATGGATTTTGTAGAGGAAGACCTCTTGTAGAGTAAGTCTAAGTAAGATCCTTACCAAGTTATCATATGCCAATTCGATGTATTATCACATTTCATAAGTCACATTAATTACGTAATCGTGTATGTGATCAAAGAAGATTTTTTTAGTGGATCGATCATACTTATGAAAATAAGGGTTTTGAGAGACAAAAGATCATGAACCACATTATGTTGGGGGAATCAAAAATAGAAAAAGAAAAGTCAAATGACCACACAAATGAATATTTGGCTATAACTCGGATTACCTCCTTGTTGCTCTAGATAGAAAAGAGGTTGAAAAGTTTAGTCTTCTAGTGCTAACACGTATTTTTGATCATTCCGAACATAACATGTTTCTAAAGTATTGGTAGTGATCCTCCATTTGTCATCTACCTTTTATTATTGTTGCAGATGTTGTTAATCTTCTTTTGATGCTTGCGTTTGATTATGTGAACTTGTCTTTGAGAGATATTTTGTTTTTTTTTTTAATTTTTATAAAATCATTTTCATTTGTTGTTTTGACTTTCATGGATCGAGTCGTCTATTTGAAATTTTCCATTAAGTCAAGTTGAATTATTAAGAGAAATCATTGAGATGTTCATAAGAAAGTAATCTTATTCGGAAAAATGTTTTTATTTGATCAAAAGCCAAAACTCATCATGCAATTCCAAGATGCAATTCCCATAGTGATCCATTTTGAGGCTAAGATGAGCAAAATGTGTTTGGATCACAAAGGTTTCGAAAAGGATTGGTCTTTTATGACAAGTGATTGGTAAAATCATAGTTCTAGAGTGTGGCATGCTCAAATGAATTTTAGGAACTTCTAGAGTTTCTAAAGAAAGTTTGGCTCAAATGGGTGGTCTTGCTTAGAAAAACCCAGTTTATTTATTTCTTACCTTTAGCTAATTGATGAAGATTCATGATTCAATGTCATAAATGATGGTTTGTAATGCACAAACAAGTTAAGTTTTATGTAAAAAATATTTTTCTCCTTCTCATTTAAAATTAGAAATCATCAATGCAAACAAGTCATCTTTGATTAAAAAAAAAAAGGGCTTTCATAGGATGTGATGTAGGGTATGGCTTTGGCTTATGAATGAAAGGATATAAAAGGCTTAAAAGGTGTTTAAGGATGTAAAGACCTAGGATCACTCATTTGTTCATTGAGATTATTTTAGGCATGCTGTCTTAACTTTTTCATCTCACCAATTGATCTCGTTTTCAAATCGAACTCTCCTTTCATGTCCACTCTTTTCATTCATCATTTTTTTTTAATTTGATTTTGAGATTTCTAACCCCGGCATTTCTAACTTCATGTCATGAGAGGGATCATTCTAGAAAGCACTCTTTTTTGTCTTATTTCTTTCACTTTTGGTTTTCATTTCCTCTTTTTTTTTTTTTTTAAGTCGTTCAAGTCCTCTTCATGTCATCTTATTTTTGTAAGAGAACATCCTTGATTACTATTAAACTTCAAAATTGCTTCTCCGACGGGCTTTGGATATTCTCCTTGCATTCATTCTCATGCATATTTTAATAAGAGTTATGATGGCCATTCTTTTTTTTAGCACAATCGCTTGGTGTTTTATTTTTGAGATATAATCATATTAAATGTCCTAAAGATAGGGTAAAAATAAGAATAAAACATAATAGAAAAAAGAACGCAAAGGTGGTAGTTTGAGAAGAAAAATGTGCACGATCCCTTGAATTGACATCATATTAAAGCATGATAGATAAATATGATAAGAAAATTACTTGGCCTTGAAAACAAAAGACACTTCTTCATTTGGCCACTCATACAATCTATTTCCTCGATTGGTCTCATAGACAAGTCGATCGATATCAAAAACATCTTTAAGTATATTGGTAGAAGGCACCATCATTTCGGACTATCAAGTACCGACCCAAACTATATGACTTCAATTTTAGCATTAGCTTTCTCTCGTCCATAAAATGTTCATTACCATAACATGAGATTATTGGCTCAAACTTAAGCCTTTACCGCATAAATCAAGCAATGTATGAAGACTTCTCTAATATATTTACTCCTTTTCTATTCTCGAGGTGCCCGTAAATAGCATCACTCGTACCTATTGATAAAATTCATAACAATCATCAATATCATGTTCACTTTTTTATGGAACTTGTAGAAGGATTTGACATGAATAGGAACTTGAGATTTGGATGGTTTCTTGTTAATATCGATAGTAGATAACGAGTCAAATAAACAAGATATACAAATTTCGTAACTATCTTTTTGTTGTCACACCCAATGTCATCCAAGGAAAAGACTATGATATATGAGAATGTTTCAATTGACTCGACTATTTAGATTAAAAGTGGATTTCCTAATTTGATGGACATTAATGTTATCTCCTTTTACCAAAGTTGTTCTTCTTTGACCAAGATTTAAAAAGATTAGCTATGCACAATGTACTTAAAGAGTTCGGAACTTTGGATTTTTAAGAGTCACGATATTTGAAATCAAGCATTTTTCTACCGTTAAAAGGGTGGATTTTACACGTTTACACCTTCGATGGATTTGAGACATTCCTCGTTGACATTGAGCTTCTCGCTTCAATCTCTAAGATCATTTTTCCTTTTAACTTTTCTTTAACGACTAAATCAATCATAGGAGTTACCGGAGTTTATAAAGTATGTGGCCACCATGGAATTGAACTAGAGAATTCAGGATGGGCCAACTTATACATGCCTTTAAATACGAGTGTGACCGGTTAGATTCAAAATGTTGACGACCTCTTAGTGGGGAAAAGAGAAAGATGGCATAGAAATCGCCACTTGAATAAGTGGATATCGGTATGGTAATGAACACCTTAGAGATAGTAGATGGCTATTCCATTTTCCGACTAGCGAGCACTTTAGTAGATGTATGAGTTTACCACCATTACCCAAGTAAAGAAGCTAGCTTAGACACTTCGCTAAGCACTTAACTCTTTCGATGACTTTATTTAAGTTTAACCCTTTCTTCATTGTATGTTCTTACATTGACTTGAGTTGTCAACTCTTGGGGAAAACACAGCTTTGATAGGATGACTTATGCTTCTCCACATAAAATAATAAAATATAGCAACATAAATAATATTGACATAAGATAAAGATATTTGACTGGATATATAGTAGTCATCTATGGAATGTGACAAAAGAGTTCTTTCTTTTTATTTTTTCACCACAAGATTACTTGCAGCTTGGTTTAATGATGGTTAGCGCTTGTTTGAACCGACTTTAAACTCTTTTGTCATCCATCTTGAAACATCGTGACCAAATTATTTCGATCAAAGTTTCAAACATGTTTGACTTTTCTAGTGTATTTAAATAAGGAGAGATGGTCCTAAGTTTCAGCTTTTGCCATTTTACGAGGGGGTAGGTTCTATCAAGGTCTCAAAATGGTACCTTTGAGCATAGTGAGTATTTAGTAGAGTCACTAGAACTATTCATGGTGACATTAGCAATCGAGAAAAATCATCGATTACCCATCACTAATAGCAGCTAGCAAGAAGGCTTCGAGGTTTCATGAGTGTTTACTAGGGACGAAACTCATCGGGGCACCACTATTAACTCCCTAAATCTTGAGACAAATGTAAATGATAGTTATAATTATGTATTGTAGTGTGTGGTGCACGACTCCACATCCAGATCTCGAAATGTGAAATAAAAGGGTAGAAATTAAACAACCAAAGCTCGCAAAAAAAAAAAAAAACAACATAAACAACACATATATATATACGTACATGCTCCCACAGACATAAAAACAAATAAAAAATTAAATAGCAATAACTCATTTAAAAAAAAAAAAGGCATAGAAGCATAATAAAACCAAAGATTTATTTAAAATATACATTTAAACCTCGACCTTAGCACGACAAGTCCCTAGTGGAGTTGGTAATTCTATCGACGTCGGCCACCGTGAGAGAGGGTTGACTAGAACAAAGGAGTCACTACCTAGCTAATCAAAAAAATCTAGAAAACCCTAAACATACTAGTCTATATGGATAGCTAAGTAAAGCATCGATTACATATGAGAGAGATATGACATCACCACCATCACGTCCCGTCTAAGATAGACTTTATTATTTCTTATGAATATAAAAATTTAGTTTTTATTATGTTATACTTCTATCCCTATTTAAATGAATTTATTTGACAAAAATATGAGACGAGATGGTTCGGATATAAAACAAGATAGTTTAAGCATTCAGTGTCGGTCTAAGGTTGATACTCCCTACCCAAAGGGGAAAGGTGGGAGAATTTAGAATTTTGGCTAATCATTAGTGAACACAACCTATTATCAACCAATAAATAAGTTTATAAAGATGAATAGTCTTTTATTAGTATGAGCAACGAGTCACCGATGACTTTGGTTGTGACGCCCCGGCTCCCTTACCTATTACCTAACAAGCGTGACTCGGGGAGCGACACATTGTTGGGACTAAGTCCCCTAATTCCTCCATCATATACAACGAAACTAAACCATGGAAA
Organism: Dovyalis caffra; assembly: GCA_963924115.1. NCBI lineage: Eukaryota > Viridiplantae > Streptophyta > Magnoliopsida > Malpighiales > Salicaceae > Dovyalis > Dovyalis caffra. The sequence continues at coordinate 2,047,909 of CAWUPB010000351.1, forward strand.
ACGTATGATATAATTTACAACATTATTATAGATAGTTCTATAATTTATAACATATTCAAAATGCCTAAAAATTTACAACCTAGGCCCGTACCCTTTTTAATGACACAAAAGATATTCCTATTTTTATGAGTGACACATGAGCCTCTTTTAGCGAGAACCGGTAGCATCCTCGATCGGCTTAACTTTGCCTTTGCTCGAACAACACACAAATACAATAACGGAATGAGCCAAAGCTCGGTAAGTAGGGTGATACACGTGATATGCAGTGCTATTGTGTTTCTCATATTTTCATCCATTTTAATCCGGGTACCCTAGGTATATGCAAGTTCGTGCGCCCAATCTCTCAATGATCGTGTTATCACCTACTCGCTCTATTACTTTCTCTCGGTGATCTCAATATCACCTACCGCTCGCAACGAATTATCCCTCGTTGTAGCACACAGCTAACGAAATTATCCTTCGCTTAACGGTGTTAGTAAATAGAGCTCGTACTATGGATTTCTTGCTATTACCCAATCCACTCAATTCGGTTATCAAACCGTGTCAATTCAAGACTCAATTATTTTTCTCAATTTATTTCCACCCCAATGCACATGATGCACGTGATGACATGTTTAATCACATTCAACCAAACTCGGATACCGACCCTTCCTTCTCAAGCCATACTCACGGTCCAACCATCACTCGGAATTCACTCGGCGCTCACATACCAATCATGGTACTCATAGCGGGAACACAACCTCCGCTCATTAATATTATTTATTAGTTTCATTAATAATTAAAGAAGGTCAAATTTTTTATTTTTTTTTGTAATTCCTCTCCGAAAGAATAAATTTTCTTTAGAATTTTAAAATCCTTTTTATTTCTATCTAAGTCCACTTATTTTAGCCTAAGCCCATTTTCGTTAGTCTAAGCCCATCTACTTTAAAATCAAGCCTCTTGATTTTAGTCCAAGTCCATTACCAAGTTTATTTTATTTAAGTCCAAACCCATTAACATTAATCCAAGCTCAAGTCCATTTTTTTTAATCTAAGTCCACTTTATTTTTAAATCCAAGCCCATCTCATTTTAATTCAAGTCCAAGCCCATTAACATTAGTTCAAGACCATTTATTTTAATTCAAGCCCAAGTCCATTTTTTTAATCTAAGTTCTCTTTATTTTTAAATCCAAGCCCATCTCATTTTAATTCAAGTCCAAGCCCATTAACATTAATCCAAGCCCATTTAATTTAGGTTAAAAAATTTTTAGCAAGTGGCACACCTAAACAACCTATACTAAACCAGCCATTAAGCCTTAAATATTTATCTAAAACTCATGAAATTTTAAGGGGATATATTAGAAATATATATCAACAACTTTCATTCTTTAAGGTTCCTCCAAAAATCAATCTAAAATCCTTAAATAAATCACACGATTTTCGGAACTAAATAATCTTTTCCAGTAGCTGGTCCATTCAATGATCCGTACCAAATCAGTCATAAATTGTTACATACAGATCGAAAAATCACAAAATTTTATATACATCTAGTAGACACATAGATGAACAACTTTCCTTCTTTGCGTTCTGCCTAAAAACCACTCTATGATCCCGAAATAAATCACATAACTTTCGGAATGAAATATTTTTCCAGTAGATGATCCATTCGCACAATCCATACCAATTCAGTCATAACGCCATATATATATCTCTAAAAGTCACGACATTTTAAAGTGACATAGTAGACACATATATCAACAACATTCATTCTTTGCATATTTCCTAAAAATCACTCTAAGATCCCGAAATAAATCACACCAAGTTCAGGTGTTTTCACCCCTAAAATCCAAAAATCTTCTCTTAAAGCATATTTCTCATCACACATGTTTAACCATCCATCATCAAACATCAAGTGCTTAAAATCATCACAAATATCATAATCACATTTCACATGAATTAAATAACTCACAAAATAAACATGGAAAGCATAAACAAAGCAAGAAAAAAATGAAACCTACTTACATTGGATCAACTTTCCTAAAATCTCTTTTGCTTCCTTTTAGGTTCCCCTTCTTTTTCCTTCCCTTTTTTTCTCTTTCTCCCCTCTCTTTCACTCTTTCTTTCTTGGCTTTAAGGCAGCTACGGGATGCACCAAAAATGCATCCTTATCCCCTTTTTTTTTTACTTAAATATCTCACCTAATCTCATCCATTTAATGTTCATTACAAGTGTCAAGAGCTTGTGGTGAAATGCAAGGTAAATGTGGCTGAAATTAATGAAAAGATGGGTTTAAATTTCAAGTAGGAAGAGGTGATGGTCAATGGAAATTTGTAGAAAGTAGGGGCCAAAATGTGATTAAATGAGGCTAATTAAATTAACTACATTTTCAGAATTCCTATCGCAATTTCGGCAATTAGCATTTTGTTTTTCTAATTTATACTTATTCCATATAAAAGAAGTTTTCACCCAACGTTTTTTTTTATTGACGTACACCCGTTACTCTCAACAAAATATACATACCACATATTTCAGTACATATGTTGATCTAGTTACAGATTTTCACGTATGTAATCGATATATTATATATATACGTACGAATATAAATATCTCGATACGTACACTTATACGATTACGAATTTTACGAGGGTTACATTTCTCCCCTCCTTAAAAGAAATTTCGTCCTCAAAATTAACCTATTCGAATAATATCGGGTATTTTTTTCTTATCTCTTCCTCTAACCCCCACGTCATTTCTTCGCGATCGTGATTCTCCCACATAACTTTAACTAGCCTTATCTCCTTATCTCCTTATTCTTCAACTATTTGACTTGACTATCCAAAATCCGGACCGGTTATGTCAAGTCGTGGGTAAGGTTCGATATGACTATCTCTAAGATTTGGCTAGGTTCTCCAACGCACTTCCTTAGCATAGAAACATGGAACACATTATGCACACCCGCTAAGGATGATGGTAGCAACGAGGCGATATGCTTTATCACCTACTCGATCTAGTATCCGAAATGGCCCAATGTATCGGGGACTCAACTTCCCTTTCTTTTCGAATCGTAGCACACCTTTCATTGGTGATACCCTTAGGAACACATAGTCATCGATTTCGAATTCTAGATCTCTTCGTCTCTTGTCGGCGTAGCTTTTCTATCTACTTTGAGCTATTTTTAATCGTTGATCGATTTTATCCACTTGCTTCGCCGTTTGTCGTACCAGCTCCGGTCCCAAGCAACTTTCTTTCTCCGACCTCATCCCAATGCACGGGAGATCTACGTCGACGTCCATACAAAGCTTCATACCGAGCCATTCCAATTGAAGCTTGGTAGCTATTATTATACACAAATTCAGCTAAGCGTACATATTTCTCCCATTTTTCGGACCAATCCGAACGCATGCTCACAACATGTCTTCTAGAATTTAAATTACTCGCTCCGATTGTCCGTCAATTTGAGGATGATAAGTCATGCTCGAAGTTTAGCTTCATGCCCATGGCTTTATGCGGACTCTTCCAAAATACGGAGGTGAACCTTAGATCTCGATCCGATACAATTGAGATCGAAATCCTATGTAGTCTTACGATCTCATCAATGTACAACTCGGGCATACCGGTTCGGATTGTAGGTGGTCTTGACTGGAAGAAAATGGGCCGATTTGGTCAACCCGTCCACAATCACCCAAATAGCATCCGACCCCTTCTCCGACCTTGGCAATCCCATGACAAAATCCATAGTTACGTGCTCCCATTTCCATTCTAGAATTTCCAACGGTTTTAATATTCCCGAGGGTCTTTCTTCATTCTAGGCCACCAATAACATTTTCGTAAATCCTAATACATTTTTGTGCTTCCCGGGTGTATCGAGTATGGAGTTGCATGTGCTTCCCTTAGTATCTCTTCCATCAAGTCCTCCATCGAGGGAACACACAACCTTCCCTTAAATTTAATTACGCCTTTATCATCCACCTCAAAAATAGACTCCTTTCCAACCTCTATACTCGTTTTATTTCGATCGGCTTTGCATCCGTCCGTTGCTCCATCTTGATTCTCTCCTACAAAGTCGGTTGGACTATCAAAGCCGATAAAATATTCTTATGGCTTATAGGTATTACCTTCAATTCTAGCTTTTGAAAGTCCCTTGCTAGCGATCGTTGAATTAATTGCATCGTTGCTATCGATTTTCTACTTAAAGCATCGGCAACAACGTTAGCTTTTCCCGGTGGTGGTTGATTATACGATCATAGTCCTTTACTAGCTCTAACCACCTTCTTTGCCTCATGTTCAACTTTTTTCTATGGAGATATATCGTAGGCTTTTGTGATCCGTATATATCTCACACTTCTCTCCGTATAGGTAGTGTCTCTAAATTTTTAGGGCAAAAACCACCGTCGCTAACTCCAAATCATGTGTCGGATAATTCTATTCATATTCCTTCGGTTGTCGTGACGCATATACTACCACTCTTCCGTTCCGCATCAACACTCGCTCCTAGCTCATTTTTAGAAGCGTCACTATACACCACGAAGTTTTCACCTTCGGATGGAATGGTTAGCACTGGGGCGATGACTAACCTTTGCTTTAATTCTCGAAAACTCTTCTCACAAACATCCATCCACCGAAACTTGATATTCTTTTTCATCAAGTTAGTAAGAGGCCTGGCTATCTTAGAGAAACCCTCCATAAACCTCCGATAGTAACTAGCTAGCCCTAAGAAACTTCGTACTTCCGTCTCGTTCTTTAAGGTAGGCCAGCTTTTAGATAGCCTCTACTTTTCTTGGATCTACTCGCTATACCCTCTTTTGTCACCACATGGCCAAGAAAAGCTACTTGCTCTAGCCAAAATTAGCATTTCTTGAATTTGACGTATAGCCGCTACTCCCTTAATATCCGTAAAGTAGCTCTTAAATGTTCCCTATGCTCCTCCCGGCTCCGAGAATAAACTAGAATATCATCAATGAACACAATGATAAATTTATCCAGAATCCTTTAAAGACTCGATTCATCAAGTCCATAAAGGCGACTGAAGCATTAGTCAATCTAAACGGCATTACTAAGAATTCGTAGTGGCCGTATCTCGTTCGAAAGCCGTCTTCTTTACATCCTCTCGATCTTACTCTCAATCGGTGATATCCCGATTGCAGCATCTATCTTGGAGAACATCGTCGCACCTTGCAATTGGTCGAATAAGTCATCAATTCGGGGTAACAAGTACCTATTTTTAATTGTCACCCGATTCAATTCATGATAGTCAATACATAACCGCATACTACCGTCCTTCTTCTTCACGAACAATATCGGAGCTCCCCATGGTGAGGAACTAGGGCGTATGAATCCCTTATCCAAGTAATTCCCGTAGTTGCACCTTTAACTCTTTCAACTCCACTCGGGGCCATCCTATAGGGAGTTTTAGAAATTGGAGTCGTGCATGGCTTTAATTCAATCTCAAATTCTACCTCTCTCTCTAGTGATAGCGTAGTGAAACTTTTTGGGAACACGTCAAAATATTCCCGTATAATCTCTATATCTCCCGGCTTTAACTCTTGTTCTACCCGACTATCCATCACATGTGCTAGGTACCCTATACACCCTTTTCCTAGCATCTTTCGAGCTTTTATGGCCGATATGATCCGTATGGCTCGAGCCTTCGTATCGACCTTAAATTCTAACTACCGACCTCCGAGTAGATCAAAAACTACTCTCTTACCTCGATAATCGATATGGGCACCGTGTTTCGATAGCCAATCCATTCCTAGAATCAAATTAAAATCTTGAAGGTCCAATACTATCAAATCTGCTTCCAAACTCCTATCCTCAATCCGTATTGGACACTCGTTTTACTAGGCTCGTCGACTCCATATATTCTCTAGAAGGGACTACTATCGGATATCCTACTATCAATGTTTCGGGTTTAATACCTAGGCTTTCTACCAATGTTTTTTATATGAATGAATGAGTAGCACCGGAATCAATCAAAACATAAGTAACCAAGTCAAGGAGTAAGACATTACCACAAATCACCGTCGAGTCCTTCCGATCGGCCTCGTCCGGACAGTACCCTTCCCGGTCCTCGTTTCGTACTTGGGGATAGTTAGAGGCTATGTGCCCTTGCTTGTGATAAATAAAGCAAGTTCTCAAATCCGGTGGACACTCCTTAGTCCGAAACCTCCCACACTTATTGCATGGAGATTGGTTACCTAACATTGGTCTCGGCTGACTTCTTGGTAGTGGCCTTGGGGCATATGGTGTCGGTTTGGTAGCTCGTGCACTTCCCGGACCACTACCACGATTGAAGTTTCTTGGTGGAGCTCGTCTTAATGGCCTAGAGGAAGAAGCTCCGGACTTGAATGTTTGCCTTTTTCGTTGTATCTCCTTTGAAATTTCCTTCGATCCTCGTCCGTCAGCAGTGCTTTGTCTACCATTTCGGAAAAGTATTGGTAGCGGACATCCGTACCATACTCCGGACTCTCGGGTTCAATCCCGTTAAAAATCGATTCTTTTTCAAATTTTCATCCTCGGTAATGAATGGAACAAATCGGCATCCTTGTTCAAACCTTCGTACATATTCCCCTACCGACATTCCATCTTGTTTCAATTCTAGAAATTCTTGAATCTTCCTAGCCTTTACGTCGACGAGTGAAATACTTATTTTAAAAAATTTCCTTAAACCTCTCCTGAGTTAACGTGGGTACATTAATCGTTACTCGTGCACTTTCCCACGAGGTACGGGCATCCGTGGTTAGCATAAAGATAGCACACGACACTCGTTCATTATCATTAAAGTGTAGATACTTAAATATTACCTTTAAGGATTTAATCCATTCTTCCGCTATCATCGAGTTAGCACCTCCGGAGAATTCTTGAGGATTCATCTTGCGGAATCTCTCCATCACGTCATTCCTATACTCGGGGTGGTGGAGGTGGAGGTCGTTGGCGCATAGCCGAAGTTATCTCATCCGCTCCGTATGGGTTTGTTGTTATTATTGTATTGTTTATCGTTGTTGCTATAGTATGTCCAACATACGGTTCAACGCATCTTGTTGGTTCACGTTGTTATCATTAGAGGTTCCTTCTCCTCTTTCTCGCACTCGGGTTCCTTCTTAGCAGTATGTTTTATCTCATATGTCTAAGCAAGTGTAGCCAACATATCGAATATGTATCGGACTCATCGTGGGAAGGTACCTTTTATCGTCCACCAATCGATAGCATCAACCGATGCGACATGTGCAATTTCTCAAATAATGCACACATGTAAATCCTAATTAAACATCAGCCTAATGAGGGTCCACCTAGCCTCGGATTGGTAAGAAAGTTCGAATTAGGTTCCGATAGGAATTGCGATCGATTTGACCCTCTCATACCTCATCCAAGCAACTACCGATCCCCGGGTAGGAGAGTCTTGCGTAAAGTCATTCGCATATAATCTAGGTTATGGTACTCGGATAAAAGTGGCATCGCAAATACTATCTCGTTGAATCGGGTCATGTACTCTAGTCACGTGAGTAACTATATCTTAATCCGTCGTCATAGCAAGGTTATTTAGTTCCACCAAATAAACGGCTAGTGTGACCCTTTGCCTACGGGTCCTAACAACTTGGGGAATGCATAATATACACGGTATTTACAATGCAAATATTTATAATCGTCATTGTTTTACGGTGTATGAGTATATACCAACACAAAACATAACAACAATCACATACATTTTTTTTTTACCGTCAAAGAGCGTACTAGTTCTCGGGCTCATGTGACACTTAGGACTCTACCCAACTTACGAAACCAAAGCTCGATACCACTAAATGTGACGCCCCGGCCCTCTTACCTATTACCTAATAAGCGTGATCGGCGCGCGACACATTGTTGGGACTAAGTCCCCTACTTCCTCCATCATACACAACAAAAACTAAACCATGGAAAACGTATGATATAATTTACAACATTATTACGGATAGTTCTATAATTTATAACATATTCAAAATGCTTAAAAATTTACAACCTAGGCCCGTACCCTTTTTTAATGACACAAAAGATATTCCTATTTTTATGAGTGATACATGAGCCTCTTTTAATGAGAACCGATAGCATCCTCGATCAACTTAACTTTGCCTTTGCTCGAACAACACACAAATACAATAACGGAATGAGCCAAAGCTCGGTAAGTAGGGTGATGCACGTGATATGCGATGCTTATTATGTTTCTCATATTTTCATCCATTTTAATCCGGTACCCTAGGTATATGCAAGTTCGTGCGCCCAATCTCTCGGTGATCGTGTTATCACCTATTGCTCTATTACTTTCTCTCGGTGATCTCAATATCACCTACCGCTCACAACGGAATTATCCCTCGTTGTAGCACACAGTTAGCGGAATTATCCCTCGCTTAACGGTGTTAGTAAATAGAGCTCATACTATGGATTCCTTGCTATTACCCAATCCACTCAATTCGATTATCAAACCGTGTCAATTCAAGACTTAATGATTTTTCTCAATTTATTTCCACCCCAATGCACATGATGCACGTGATGACATGTTTAATCACATTCAACCAAACTCGGATACCGACCTCTTCCTTCTCAAGCCATACTCACGGTCCAACCATCACTCGGAATTCACTCGGTGCTCATATACCAATCATGGTACTCATAGCGGGAATACAACCTCTACTCATTAATATTGTTTATTAGTTTCATTAATAATTAAAGAAGGTCATTTTTTTTTTGTAATTCCTCTCCGAAAGAATAAATTTTCTTTAAAATTTTAAAATCCTTTTTATTTCTATCTAAGTCCACTTATATTTGGCCTAAGCTCATTTTCGTTAGTCTAAGCCCATCTATTTTAAAATCAAGCCTCTTCATTTTAGTCCAAGTTCATTACCAAGTTTATTTTATTTAAGTCCAAGCCCATTAACATTAATCCAAGCCCAAGTCCATTTGTTTTAATCTAAGTCCACTTTATTTTTAAATCCAAGCCCATTTCATTTTAATTCAAGTCAAGCCCATTAACATTAGTCCAAGACCATTTATTTTAATTCAAGCCCAAGTCCATTTGTTTTAATCTAAGTCTTCTTTATTTTTAAATCCACGCCCATCTCATTTTAATTCAAGTCCAAGCCCATTAACATTAGTCCAAGACCATTTATTTTAATTCAAGCCCAAGTCCATTTGTTTTAATCTAAGTCCTCTTTATTTTTAAATCCAAGCCCATCTCATTTTAATTCAAGTCCAAGCCCATTAACATTAGTCCAAGATCATTTATTTTAATTCAAGCCCAAGTCCATTTGTTTTAATCTAAGTCCTTTTTATTTTTAAATCCATTTAATTTAGGTTAAAAATTTTCCAGCAGTGGCACACCTAAACAACCTATACTAAACCAGCCATAACTCCTTAAATATTTATCTAAAACTCACAACCTTTTAAGGGGAGATATTAGACATATATATCAACAACTTTCATTCTTTAAGTTTCCTCCAAACATCAATCTAAAATCCTTAAATAAATCACACACGTTTCAGAACTAAATAATCTTTTCCAGTAGCTGGTCCATTCAATGATCCGTACCAAATCAGTCATAAATCCTTACATACAGATCTAAAAAACCCGAAATTGTATATACATCTAGTAGACACATAGATGAACAAATGTCCTTCTTTGAGTTCGGCCCACAAACCACTCTATGATCTCGAAATAAATCACACAACTTTCGGAATGAAATATTTTTCCAGTAGATGATCCATTCGAACAATCCATATCAATTCAGTCATAACTCCATATATATATCTCTAAAAGTCACAAACTTTTAAAGAGACATAGTAGACACATATATCAACAACTTTTAGTATTTGCATTTTTCCTAAAAATCACTCTAAGATCCCGAAATAAATCACACCAAGTTTGGGTTTTTCCACCCCTAAAATTCAAAAATCTTCTCTTAAAGAACATTTCTCATCACACATATTTAACCATCCATCATCAAACATCAAGTGCTTAAAATCATCACAAATACCATAATCACATTTCACATGAATTAAATAACACATAAAATAAACATGGAAAGCATAAACAAAGCAAGAAAAAAAATGAAACCTACTTACATTGGATTAACTTTCCTAAAATCTCTTTTGCTTCCTTTTAGGTTCCCCTTCTTTTTCCTTCCCTTTTTTTTATCTTTCTCCCCTCTCTTTCACTCTTTCTTTCTTGGCTTTAAGGCAGCTACGGGATGCACTAAAAATGCATCCTTATCCTCTCTTTTTTTACTTAAATATCTCACCTAATCTCATCCATTTAATGTTCATTACAAGTGTCAAGAGCTTGTGGTGAAATGCAAGGTAAATGTGGCTGAAATTAATGAAAAGATGGGTTTAAATTTCAAGGAGGAAGAGGTGATGGTCAATGAAAATTTGTAAAAAGTAGGGGCCAAAATGTGATTAAATGAGGGTAATTAAATTAACTACATTTTCAGAACTCCTACCGAAATTTCGACAATTAGCACTTTTTTTTCTAATTTATACTTATTCCATATAAAAGAAATTTTCTAACTAATTTACCCAACGTTTTTTTTTAATGACGTACACCCGTTACTCTCAACAAAATGTACATACCACATATTCCAAGTACATATGTTGATCTAGTTACGGATTTTCACATACGTAATCGATATATTTTATATATACGTACGAATATAAATATCTCGATACGTACACTTATACGATTACGAATTTTACGAGGGTTACATCGGTCACACAAATGAGAAGCCACCAACGACTTCGAGTCGTGAGTTTAAAGCTAAGGATAATCTCATCACATAATTTAAAAATTACCGATCACTTTATTTGGCTCGAGCAAGGAGTAAATAATTATTTAGAAGCAATGAGTGGCTTCATCACATAGGAGGAGAGCCATTGGTGGCTTCGTTTCAAACAAATAGACATTAAATAAAAATTATTTTAAAGCCACTAGTGGCTTCATCATATAAGTGAAAAGCTACGCCAACTTTGTTTTGATGAAATAAGAAACAAACAATAGAAAATAGGAATCAGGAAACATGGAACAAAAATCCGGAAAAACAGGAATAAGGAATCAGGAAACAAATAACATAATTTCGAAACCATTGACGGCTTCATCACATAAGTGAGAAGGCACCGGCAACTTCATTTATCATTGCAACCAACAACGAAAAGTTAGTTAAACCACAAAAATAATACGAACGTCATATTTAAATAGGTAGGCATAGTAATAAGAAAATAAGAAATTTTATCAATCATTACAGTAATATTTTACCTTAACTTCATTTAATCCATAAATGTGAAGCCAAATATCATAATTTCATTCTCATTTCAAACACACCGATCATCCTTAACCTTTATTATATTTTCGAAGTCAAATGATTTTAGGATTTTTAACTCAAAAGTCCCGAATGTGCAATGGTCGATTTGGAGTCGGCTTTACCCTCTTCGTTCTCGATGATAATCGATTATTCAATTAGTGAAAAAAGAAGAGTAACTATTAATTGGTAATGTATAGTATGAGTGTCGTTAGAGTGGTAAAAAACTCCTCTATTACTCGTGAGAATATTCTGAAGTTACTCGTAAAATTTATAGAGTTATTGAAAACTCAAAGTTCTGCTATGATGTTTTCCTATCAAAAATCAAATAAATACGATCTACAATATCATGTTGTTCTTACCAACACAATCGAACATAAGGGAAAAAAATTAGTCCTTTTTTTACTTTTTTTCTTTTGCATCTCCCTTTTTCAATAACCCAAGAGCTATCAAGGGGACTATTTCGTGGTGTGTTTTATGATGTTGTTGATGGCTTTTTTGCAAGCATGTTTCGTGGCTGGAGGCATCGACTATTATAGAGGGTTTCAAGGTTGGAATTAGTGGATGTTGTGGTGTTTTTCAAGGTTGTCTAAAGGGGCTACTTTAGGGTTTTTTAGGGGCTATTGGTGGCTATTTTAGGGGTTGTTAGTGGCTATTTTGTGGTATGGGAGGGAGGCTAGAGTTGGGGGTTTTTGTGGCTGTGTTTAGGGCTAGAGTGGTTGTTTTTATGGTGTGTTTTGGGCACGATAAAGAGGAGCCGGTAGTGTGTGTGAATGGTGTGTGGAGGATGGAAGAAGGGGAGTTTGGTGTGAGGGAGAAGGGCTGGCAATGTGTGTATAGGGTTGGTTGGTTGCGGGTGAGGGGCAAGAGATGGAGTCTGCAGTGTCTAAATGCTTATGAATAGCTAGAGCTCTAAGCTAGAATAGGGCCGGCACTAGCAAAGCCGGCATGTGGAGGCTAGAGTTGCGAGATTGGCAAGTGGCCGATGGTGTCTAAGTTGGCGAGGCAATGTGGCATGAGGGAAGAGGGTTGGTGTTGTGTGGGCTAGCCGGCAATATGCGTGGGGGAGTTGTGGGCGTGAGGGTAAGAGGTCGTGGGCGAGAGAGTTAGTGTGTTGGTGAGAGAGAAGTTTTAGTCGACTAAGTGTGTTTTTTAGGATGGTAATGAATAGTAATTGGCATAAAAATGCATGGGGAGCCTATTATATGTAAGGTTTTTTTGGCAAAGTTCATTTTGGTTTTCCATGTTCTACCACCAATCAATTCAAGTTTTTTTTTTTTTAATTTTGTAGAGCCCTTAAATTTGAATTAATTGAGACTTTCTTTTTGTTTCTCCCAATTGTGCTCCCCTTTTATTTTAATTAATGGATATAAGTTTTGATTTTTTTGATTGGACCCTCAATTGCCTCCTTTGTTACCTCCAAACTTTCCATTTCTTCAATTAACCACCTCCCTTTTTCTTTTTCCTCGTTTTCTTTTTAATTAACCTAAACTAATTATTCCAATTGATTTTTTTCTTTACCATTTTTCATTTTTTATTTACGTTTTCATTTTTTTTTGGTATTTTCCAAAAAAAATAAAAATTGTAGTAAAAGTGATAAGGACAAAAATTTGGATGATAATAGGATTTTTGAAAATGCTACTTGTTATTGTGTCAAAGTCCTACTACCGTTATTGTGCAAAGTCCCATCAATCTCATCATGGAATTAGCTTGGTTATTTTTTTTAGAGTTGGAATTTTTTGTTGTCATCATTAACAAATTTTGCATCCTAACTCCATCTATGTTGCATCTTCTTTTTTTTTTAGTAGCTATAAAACTTGTCTTTTGTACTTGTTAATTATTTGATTAGATGATTTAGAAAGAAAGAAAAAAAAGTTATAGTTTGGGAAGAAAAGGGATGTATACTACTCTTACTTATGGGAAATCTTTTGAAGAAGTAGAGTTGTTCGAGAACGAAGAAGTGAACCAAGTTTAATCTTGTTTGTTATATTCTCACATAATTTTATCATATCGAAGTGGATGCATTGCATAAAATATTTTGTGATTAATATGTGAGGCATGTTATTCAAGCTTTATTTGGAATTAATGGCACTTGTGTTTCTAAAAATTACAATAAGATGGATATTTGATTAACAAAGATGGGTACATTGCAAATGTACTATGATAATGTGAATCTTATAACATCTATACTAAAACATTACAAAGTTAAACCGTCACAATAATTACTTTATGCAACACTAAGCTATCCAATGTTATTAAAAGTGTTTCTTGAAAAACCCAAGTCCAAATTTCACAAACAAATTATTTTAACATAGACAAACTCAATGCTAAACTTGATCATTTAATAATATACTATGGTCGTTGAGTGAAGTAAGATGTAATTTTAGGTTTTTCTAATCCCATGAGAGGAAAAACTAGAAGAATTAATATACACTCGTAGAACAAGTAGATAAATGCATTAAAGATAACATAATATTGAAGAAACATGTTATAGAAAACTAAGATTGTGAAGATATTAGATAAGTATGACTTTGAGGATGAATAAATGCATTATAACAATGGATATTATATGAAAGATCTTGAAGTTGCACAAAGTGAAGATTTTATCATTGACGAGTTATAAAAAAAGAGATTGATCATGTTGACTTTATTGTTCTTTTTGAAAAGACTATCTTATCGTCAACATATATATATTCAATTTGCCTCCTAAGATTTATACGTTGTCTTAATTTCACCTAAAAAATTTAATTTGTTACAATCATCCTCATAACTTTTATTTATGTTCCAATCAGACTCTACATCTTTTATTTCTATTCCAATTTCTCATTTTTGTCCATTTCTATTAGGATAGTAACAGAAAAATGTGTGTACATTTCAATATTTGAAGTTTTTGAAATATCTCAATATCATCCAAAAAATAAAAAAAAAACTAATAAACAAATTGAAAGTAACAAAAATAATAAAAAAATCAATAAAAAATATTTTTTTCAATAAAAAAAATGTGATAAAACTTGAGACGGTAGTTTCTCAAAAAATTCTGAAAACCAAGATTCAAATTAATTTAATTTTCTTTTCTTTTTATTTTTTAACCAAAACCTTCTCCATTCTCATCCCTCTCTTGATTCCCTTCCTATCATGTACTACGGAAATTTGCTAAATAGCGATAGAATTTAGTAACAAAATCAAGTTGGTTGCTAACTAAAAACAAATAGTGATTGTTGAATTTAAGGATGGATTAGAGGTGTAGTAGCGATTTTATTTTAGTGATGGAAATAAATCCCTCATCAAATTTGATGGTATAATCTTCTCGGGCATTTTAGAGATGGCTTAGTAATGAATTTGCTAGAAAAAATAGCGACGGATGTGATATTTGTTAGTATTTTCATTAGAATAATTTAGCTATGAAATATCCATTGCTAAGTTCTAATTCCCTTCCAATTTAATGATGGTAAAATCCACCACTAACGGCGTGTTTTTGGGCAAGATTTAGGCTAAGCTTTTAAAAGAAAAAAATCGCTAATGTTGCAACGGATTAGTGATGAATACCAATAAATTGAAATGAATTAGTGATGGACACTTAAGTATGTCGTCAAATGTACAAAAATGGGCGTCTAGCTGTTGAAAATTAAGAGCCTATTTAGACACAAATTAGAGATGAACTTTGACTAGAGATAGGATGCACTAAGTTCAACCCTAATTTAATCCCTTTCTTCTTCCTCCTCCCCCATTTTCTTCTCCTCCAAAACCAACGACTCGTGGCATTTTCACAACCCCTTCAAACACCACCGAACTTCACTCATCCACTCTTAATCGATTCCCACCCACTTCAAGATCTTTTCTCCAAAAAAAAAAAAAAACTTGTTTTTTTCTTCCTTTTGGTATAATTCCACCCGAATTAGGTATGTTCTTCCCTAATTTATTTTCTTAATTAAAGTTAGTAATTTGTTATGATTATTAGGTTAATAAATGTTTAATTATTCAGTTTATGATTATCTATATGTTTTAATTGTTAGTTTGTTGATTTATCTATTAAATTGTTAATTTTTGTTAATTGTTAGGTTAATCAATTTATTAATTTATTCAATTTTATTAATTTTTTATTTAATTAGTTAATTAATTATAATTTTTTAATTAATTAGGATAATTTTATTTCAATTTAGTAAATTAATTAGGTTAATTAGATGTTGGTTTGATTGAATTAGACTAAATTTGTTAATTAATTGTAATTTTGTTAGTTAATGATTTAGTTAGTCTTAATTAAGTTAATTTAATTGTTAATTTAAATTTAATTTGGTTAGAATTAAAATTTACATTTGATTAATTAATTATGTTAATTATGTTTAATTAGTTGAATTATAAGTTTAATTAGATTATAAATTGTTAATTAATTGTTAATTTAACTTTAATTTGGTTTGAATAAGAATTAATCAAGTTAATTTGATTTTTAATTAATCGAGTTAATTTTGTTTAATACGTTGAATTAAAAATTATTTATATTTAAAATTGTTAATTAATTGTTATATAAAATTTAATTTGGTTAGAATTAGAATTAATTAAGGTAATTTTAATTTTAATTAATTAATCAATTAAGTTAATTTTGTTTAATAGGTTCAAATAAACTTTATGCATATTTGAAATTTTTAATTAACTATTATATAAACTTTAATTTGGTTCGAAATAGAATTAATTAAATTAATTTGAATTTAATTTAATTAATTAATTAGGTTTTTTTTTTTAATAGGTTGAATTAAAACTTGATTTATTTTTGAATTTGTTAATTAATTGTTATATAAAATTTAATTTGGTTAAAAATAGTATTAATTAAGTTAATTTGAATTTTATTTAATTAGTTAATGAGGTTAATTTTTTTAATAGGTTGAATTATAACTTTATTTATATTTGAAATTATTAATTAATTTTTATATAAATTTAATTTGGTTAGAATTAGAATTAGTTATGTTAATTTGATTTTTTTAATTTAATTAATTAGGTTAATTTTGCTTAATTTTGTTGAGTTAAATTTTTATTTATAGTAGAAATTATTAAATTAGGTTAAATTTATAATTAATTAGTTTAACTATTTCGTATATAATTATTGAAGTGTGTCGATGATACGTCGTAGTATATTGAAGCCGAAGGGTTGAAGACCCCTAAGAATTGGGGAGAAATAAGTTGGTTCAATGCTATGTGATAGAGTTCGGAGGAAGAGTTTGTGATTTCATTTTGATGGAGTATTTGAGACAATTGTTGGTCTCATTGTGTGTAAGTTTTGGGTGATCATTTGGAGTATTTTTTAATTAAGAAATATGCAATTTACAAGGGAGACTTTGTCAAAATTTCATTAGATGTTTAAAAAACTTATTAATTAAATGATTTTGTATTGTCTCAAAAATACAAAAATAAAATAATGAGGTTCAATCTTAAGTGGATGTATGTTAGGTGTATAGATAGGTATTTAAAGATGATGTTATAATATAGTAATTTATAATATATTTTTTGTCGAATTGCTATTTATTTGTTAAACTATTTTAGGTACTATTCTTCAATCATGCCTCGTGGATTAGGTAGATCCGATCATTGCGTTAATGATCATGGCTTTGATGTTGACCGTATAATCGATAGTGGTAGTGTTCATGGCACCGCTAGTTGAACTAGCTAGAGCCATACACTTGATAGTGGTAGTGTTCATGGCACCGCTAGTTGAACTAGCTAGAGCCATACACTTGATAGTGGTCCAATTATGTTTGCATCCCCTCCAGGTAGTGTCCCCGTTGTGGATGATCCCAGTATGGTTTCCTTGACTCCAAGAAATTCTATTGGATTTGATGAGGGATGGAT
Organism: Dovyalis caffra; assembly: GCA_963924115.1. Taxonomy (NCBI): domain Eukaryota; kingdom Viridiplantae; phylum Streptophyta; class Magnoliopsida; order Malpighiales; family Salicaceae; genus Dovyalis; species Dovyalis caffra. Next base: position 2,065,045 of record CAWUPB010000351.1, read on the forward strand.
CATTTGGGTCGTGAATAAGTAGTAAGTAATATGTTTTACATGCAATAATTAATTTCTTATTTTCATATATTATATTGAATCATTAATTCACTTATTTATTATTTATTTATTTTGTTCGAAAGTTTGGTTCTATCAAGCAAGTGCTCTATAAAAATCATTGTAATTTTGAAGAAGCGGTTAGATGTCACTAGCTCCAAATAGAAGTTCGTCTCCATAGAGATGAAAGACTTCTACTTCAATGAGTTTAAGGTAATATATTAATTATTTGCTTATATTTCATCTAAAGTATTAATTTAACATGAAATATACTAATATTATTTTTTACCTTCATGCAAAAGTACTTTTAGTGGGATTTGACCATCAACGCATTGATTAAGGATGCATAAGAGAGTTTGACATGAAGGCGATATGATGACATGCTCAATAAGTTAAAAAATAAGAATAATAGACTTCTACTTGTTAAACAAGAGGTGTGGGAAGCATGGCATCGAGATTGAACCACTCTCGAGTATCAAGCCTAATCTTAGCAAGCATCTCGGAACTAACATGTTGAACATGGATGGTGTTGGTCCGGCCTATCCAAGCATGCTAAGTGTTTGGTAAATGCTATATTATCCATTTTATTATTAATTAATTTTTTTATTTCATCTAATATTATTTTATTTATTTTTTTAGCATAAAAAATTGGGTCATAACCCGCATTCTTACAAGTTTTTCGTGACCACTTACAAGTGAAATGATGGGATATTCATCGACAAACGGTCTCGGATATTAATGGTAAGTTTTTATATTTTTTTAAAATATATGTACATCTACCAATATAATCTAAGAAATATATTTAAAATTTAATATTATTATTATTTCAATGATTTAGGAGCATGTATAATCAATGCGAGAAGCAATCGTTAAAGAGCAACATTAGGGTGGTCATCATCTTAAGGTCTAGACATTTCCAACATATTTGGATGGTGAGAGGAGATGAAGCAGAGAGTGTATAACATCGAAACTTATGTATCCTAGTGTTACTCACATTCTTGTACCAGCTCCTCATCCGCCACTTTTTGTATCTTGGTGGTAATATCCTAGAGGTTATCATCCAAATGACAGATTAGTAAAGTTGAAAGCATGCGGAATCAATTGTAGAGAGTTTGGGAGTTCTTAGAGAATCTCCAACCACCTTCATTCCATCCTACTAGCCCTCCTACAACTCATCGATCAACCATTTCTCTCAACAACTAGCAACCAAAAGATGATGCATGAAGTCGGTGATAATGAAGACTAAATTTCTTTTTAATTTTTTTAAAATATTTTTGTATACCTTAACACATTTGAATAACATAGGGTGTTTTAATAAGATGTTGTTTAGATTTATTTATTGTTCCAATTAAATGACAATTCATTAAAAAAAAGTAAAAATAGCAAAGGAATTAGCAATGAAATAGAGATAATAATTAATGACGAATGATACTCGGTCGGTAAATAGCGATAAAATTGTGAGGATATTAGTGACTAAAAAATGGGGATTGTATAATCCGTCTCTAAATAGCGATAAAAATAAGTGGAAATAATGATGGTTAATGATAGATATAAGACATTAGAGATGACTGATTTAGAACCATCTAATGATGAAATATCAACAAAATAGTAGCGAAAAATCCATCACTATTTCCCGAATTTCTTGTAGTGATGCCTTCTTCTTTCTTTAATGTTTTCATCAAGTAAAACATCCAATATGATTAACGATTTTGAATATTTGTAAATAATAACACTCTACATGATGTTGAATGTGTCCTATCCTCAAGTTATGCCATTTTAACTATATAAAATTTCATACTTGTTTTTAGCGTAATCTTATTCTTGTATTGTCAAAAGATTATTAGATAGTATTAATGAAAAAGCAATTCTTTTATATCATACTTGTTTTATTAAAAAATCTATCTTTAATGATTTTTAAAAATTTCAATTTTTTCATCCTTCCATTTTAGATTACATTGAAATATTTCATAAATGCTAGAGATGAAATTGAAATTCTAACACCTTTTTCATTATTATTCCTAACAAAAATAGGGATTGGAATAAAAAATGAAAGCTATGAGATATGCTTTAAACAAATCAAAAAGTTTAGGTAAAATTGAAATAGTATATAAACCTCAAAAGAAAAATTAAAATATGCTCTTGTTATCATGCTATGCTACCACCACTTCCTATTCCGCCATCATTGTAACTATTATAACCAACATTACAATCACTTTTACTATTGTTACTATAACTACAAATATCATGTTATAAACTACTATTATTGTTACCATCATTATTTATTACCACCATAACAATTAATATCATCACCAACATCCGTACCAATCTCTTCTCTATCCCCATCACCTTTACCACAACCAACCACAACCACCATAGTTGATGGGCAAACTTTTTTATCATACTTTCTTTTTTAATAAATATTAAATTTTTTGTATTTTATTTTTATTCTTAGTTTACTATTCCAAACATAATATTGGAATTAAAATGTCATTTTGATTCATTTATTTCCATCCAAGACCTTTTATTTTTAGTATTAAACTCTTGACATCTTAATTTTTTGTATTTAGTTATCACTAGTCCAAACTCCTAATAAGACCTATTCTGATTCATTTTAGAATGGGAGTTTAGATTTAACATCCTAAAATTTTTAAGGATTAAACTTTAGAAGTGTAAAGAAAATTGATAACATAAAAATAATCTAAATGTTTGTTAATTAGTACTCTTTTATGCGTGTAATTAAGATACATATAATTACATGTTTTTTTAATTGCATAATAATTATTTTTTCACACATAATTCACATATTTTATTTTATAGAGATGATTTAATATATTAATAAATATTATATCAATCTATTCAATATTATATCTAAATAAATTATTATAATGATAATAATATTAATATATTTTTTTATTACTCTCTTAAGCTTGTAATTAAGAAACAAATAATTACAGGTTTTCTTTAATTGCATAATTATTTATTGTTTCACATGCAATTCACATGTTTTCTTTTAGAGAGATGATTTAATAAATTAGTAAATATTATATCAATTTGTTTAACATTATATATAAATAAAACTATTATAATGATAATAATATAATGCACAATTCAGCATTAAAAATATGTTAAATGCAATTCCTCAAACTCTTACATGCTAACATGTACTAATTTTATATATTTTTTATAACAAAAAAATTCATTATAGTGAAACACATTATTAGAAAAATTATTAACAATAATATAATGAACTATTTAGCATTAAGAACAAATTGAAGACTCTCAGCTCATTATATATATAAGGACATATTAAAAACTTAACATGTTAAGTTAAGACGGGTATTTTTGTCAAAAAAAAGTAATGTGTAGGTCATGTGATATTTTTAGGTGATTTTGCTAGAAAAATTGAACAGAATACATATTAAAAATTAGTTTAAATAATATAGATATAATTTATTCAGTTTAAGATATAAAGACATTGAAAACTTAACCTATTAGATAAAAACATGTATTAATCCAAACTTTTTTTTTAAAAAAAAAAAAAGAGTTTGAAGAGCTTTTGAAGGGTAAAGAGTGAAAAGAAAAAAAGCATTTATTTTGTATCACTTCCTAATACATTCAGGAGAGAAATTTGTGTTAGCTTACCAACACACGATAATTACACCAATAATTTTTTGCTGTATGTTCACAAATTGAATACAACAATATTACTATCTTATAATATAGATAGTAGAATATCTATGGTAAGATTTCTATAGCAATAAGAATAGTATTAATAAAAGAAATATAAGGTCTCTCTAGAAAGGAAAAGAAAAGTTCAAGGACTAAAGTTAACACAATAAGAGAGTTGTTGGAACTCTCTATTCCGATTCAAACACCGATATCTCAATTTTTTTTTCCTAAATAGGATACTTTTTAATCTATTCTTCCAAAATAAGATATTTTAAATCTTATTCATAAAAAAGGATAGTTTACCATGTAGGCATCCATGTCATCTTTTTAATTAAGTATTTTAATATATATTTAATATAATAATTTAAAAAATTAGAAAAATAAAAGAAAAAATTAACTTACGCTATTTTTGTCTCTCTTTTGTTGTCTTTGTCCTAATTTCTTAAAGTTTAAATACTCTCACAATTCAAAATCACAATTACTATAAAAGTTTTTTAGCATATGAATATCATCAATTAAGATATTTTTCTAAATTCTTTTGTTTTACCTTTGTAGGAAAGCCAATAATACAGCTTTTATACCTTTTGTATATTTCTTTTGCTTGGCTATTAGAGTTATAATTAAAGCAATGAAATAATGTAGATCGTAGAAGAAGCATTGATCTTATTATCTACATTACACTACAAGAAAATTAGTACTTAGTGACGAACTCCAACTCATCTCTAATTAGAGACAACTTAACGACGATTAGTGACGGTATCTAAAATGTTGGTTTTTACGACGGATAGTGAAGGCATAACATGGGATAATCAGCGACGGTAAAAATTCCATCGTAAAAAAATGCAAGAAAAAAATGCCACAATCAATGTAGATTAGCAATCGCAAATGACAAAATTAGTGATGAAATAAATTCCATCGCTAATTTTATGAATTTCGGGGTGAAATCCCACTATATGGAAAAAGATAACCATGGATTACGAAATTCGTCGCTAAATTCTTTATGTTTGGGGGAATATCCCCTAATTACACGGACGTAGTGAAGGATTTGAAGTCCGTCGCTACTTTGCTTGAATTTTGGGGGTAATTCCCCTCCCCTCGAAAAGGCCAAAAGGTAATGATGGACTTCAAATCTATCGCTACATTTGGGGAAGTAGTAACGGACTTTAGTCCGTTGCTACCTTTGTAAGAAATTAGGGGGAATTTCCCCCAAAAACATCCGGATGGGGAAATTTCTCACCAAGGTAGCGATAGACTTATAGTCCATCGCTACCTTATCGATAATTAGCAATGCATTTCTAGTCTATCGCTAAATGTGCAAAAATTAGGGAGAATTTTCCCCAAAAAACACCTTTTAGAGGGAAAATCCCCCCAAAGTAGTGACAGCATGCTTAATCGTTGCTACTTCCTCCGTATATACCCCCACAATTTCTTCTTATTCTCCATTCGGGTTCCCTCACCTCCACCACACTTCCCGCCACCACCCATAAAAAACGACCACCTATGCCGCACCAAACCACCAAATCTCTTTCAAAACCGTTTAGCAAAGTGAGTGGTATCTTTCTTCCTCAAAATCGGACTAGATCTAAACTCTCTCTAAATGATCTCTCAATTAAAATTTTTTCTCTCTAACTATTATGTTTTTTTAATTTTATAAATTTGTATATAATTTTTTTTTATTTGTTAGTTGATTAATTATTTGAATGTTTTTAATTATCTTATTATGTTAATTTTTTGTTATGTTAATTTGTATGTTTAAGTTTAAATTTCTTAATTATTATTTTATTTTTATAAATGTTAGATTAATTTTGTTAAATTTTATTTTGTGGTTATATTAATTGTTAGGTTAATTTGTATGTTAACATAAACCTAAAAAAATTGTTTAGTTATCTGTTTTAACTTAGTTTGAAATTATATAATTTTTGATGTAGTTTAGTTAAATTTTGTTGACTATTTTTAAAAACTTTTTGGATTTGTTGGTTGTTTCAACTGATTACTAGCTTAATTAGTTTAATTAATTTAATATAATTAATTTGATTTATAGTCACTTTGAATATAAATTTTATAACTAATTTTATTGGTTTAATTATTAAAATTGAAAGAAGATAACATGCATAATGATTTGACCATTTCAAAAAAGAATTGAATAAAAATGTGATTGGAAAATTAAAACAAGCATTAAAATTTAAATAAATATTTTATTAATTGATAGAATTAAATAAATATTTAATTTAGGGTTTAATAAAATTAAATTTAGTTGAATATTTTCATAAATTAATTAGATGATAATGTAATTGAATGTTTTTAGGTTAAAAATTTTAAAATTTCATGTATTTTAAATGAAAATGATAATGTAATTACCTTAAATTACCTAAGGCGAGTTTAAATTAGGTTAAATGTTTTGTTTAGGTTAGGTTTACGTTATTATTGGAACCAAGGTAGAAAATATAAAACAATTACTCAATAAATAATTAAATATTAGAAAATTAAGTATTTATGAAAAAACGTAATCATTCTTTAAATAATTATTGAAATATGAAGTTAAATTCTTAAATAAAATTCATAACTAATTAGAGATAATTATACAACTAATATATATGCTTAATATTTATTTAAAATTATTAGAAATGTTGCAATGGTTGTGTCATTTTTGCAGTAATTATAAAAATGAGATCTAATCGACAATGGATGAATTTCGGTGTTAGTTAACGGATTTTTAAATTATGAATTTGTCGAGGTGTAGAATAATTTTTATTTTTTTCCCGTTGAGCATCCTAAATGTATGGATGGAACCAAAATTAGGTGTCCTTTTAATTTCGGTAAGTGCGTAAATTGAAATTATGAAGAAGTTGACATGGTCAAATATCATTTATACCGTAAAGGTTTTATGCCAAGATATTATGATTGGGTGCATCATGGTGAATTTGAAACCTATATGGCATCTAAAAATTCTAGGAGTAAGCATGTTTTTGAAATTATTATATAGGAAAAGGTAGTTCTAGTAAACCTCAAAACCCATATGAAATTATGGTAATAAATGCAACAGATCCATCCTTTGATTCGTCTAACACAAAGGAGGTTCCTAATCCTAGCACCTAATACTTTTATGATATGTTGAATACCTCACATAGATAGGTTTGACCTAGTTGTGATGAGCATTTTCAATTGTCAACAGTTTCTCGAATGTTGAACCAAAAAACCGACTATCATTTTTTAGAGAAGTGTTTCAACTAGTTATATGAAGTCGATGAAAGAGTTGATGCTGATCGATAATTGTATGATAGATAATTTTTATGAAACAAAGAAGTTCGGTAAAGGGGATAGGCTTATCGATGGAAAAAATTATTTATTGTCGGAATGGATGCATAATTTATTGGAAGGAAGATAATGAATTAGATAAATACAAATTTCGTCAACGTCTTTGATATCGAAGTTCTTGTCAAGGATCGGGAAGAGGAAAACGTATTTCAATTAAGAAAATGTAGTACTTCCCTTTAACTCTACATCCGCAATAATTATATGCATCGAATGCAACGATTGAGTACATGACATGCTATGCTCGAACATGGGAGAGATGATGCAAGAGTAATGCATCATCTACTAATTCTATTACATGGTAAATTTTCAATTAGATTATGCTTCCTTTTACAATTGAAAAAAGGAACGTCTAATTAGGAGTTGGCACTTATGGGTTCAACCATTTGATCAATCCGATGTGCAATATTCCTTGTGGCTAGTCATTGTGACTCCATACAATTTGCCATTACGGTTGTATATGAAGGAGGAATATATGTTCCTAATAGTAATTGTTTCAAGTCTAACAAACCCAAAACATAAATTGGATGTTTATTTACAGCCTTTCATATCCGAGCTTATCCAAGTTATGGAAGGTAAGTGTGGTGATCTATGATGTATAATGTCGGTAGAATTTTTTATTAAGAGCTATAGTGATGTGGACTATTAGTAACTTTTCCGCATATTCAATGCTATCCGATTGGAGAACTGCAAGAAAATAAGCTTATCCTCACCGTATGAAAAATTCGGATATTTTCTCTCTTCCTAATGGAAAGAAGACCTCCTAGTTTGACAACCATCAAAAGTTTCTTTCTAATGATCATCCATAGAGAAAAAATAAGAAAAAATTCACCATCAAAAAAATTGTTAAATCTAGTCCTCCTCCAATCCGATCTAGAACAAAAATGTTACATATGGTGGAACAAGTGGGGGTAGTTGAAGGTGATAGAAGATAGTGCGGATGATCATAATAGTAGAATCTCTCGGATGTGTGGATGGAGGAAGCGAGTATTTTTTAGGATTTTCCTTACTAGAGTACAAATCTCATTCAACATAATTTAGATATCATGCATATTGAGAAAAATTTATTTGACAAAGTCTTTAACATAATGATGAATGTGCCGGATAAAACCGAAGACAATGCTAACTCCGGGAAAGACTTGAAACTTTTCTATAAAAGGCAAGAATTAGCAAGGGATGATGCGTCCGGAAAGTATTCTAAAGCTCGCATTTACTCTATCTAAACAATAAAAAAAAATTACTTGAATGGATAAAACAACTCGGGTTCCCCGATGGATATGTGTCCAATCTAGCTAGATGTGTTGATATATAGCATGAAAAACTTTTTGGGATGAAAAGTCATGACTATCACGTCTTTATACGAGAGGTTACTTCTAATTGCATCCGGGGATTTTTTGTCGAGAAATGTTTAACAAGCACTTATAGAGTCAAGCTTGTTTTCCAAGCAATTGACTTCGGCAGTTATAAAGCAAGAGGATATGTTGTGACTTAATGATGAGATACCCATCATTTTATTCAAACTAGAGCGTATATTTCCATCTAGATTTTTTGACTCCATGAAACATCTTTCAATCCATCTACCATATGAGGCATCTATTACGGGGCCTCTGCAATATTGATGGATGTATCTATTTGAAAGGTATTACCATTAAAATTAAAATTAAATAAATTTCTAACATTTAAAAGTTAAAATAATTCATATTTGCGAGTATCTATGAAAGCTAAAATATAATGTTAAGAATAAAGCTAAAGTGGAAGGATCAATATGCAATGCATATTTGGTCAAAGAAGGGTCTCTATTTTGCTCGTATTATTTCGAGCCTCATTTGTATACTAGGCATCAAAAAGTGCCACATAATTTTGACTACAATGATGGAGAAGAAAGCGACCATATTGAAAGACAACTCGAACTATCAAAAATTGACACGAGTCGAACACAAAGCAACCTCACCAATATATATTATTGAATTGTGAAGAAGTCAAACCTTACATTGAGTAAGTTTATCAAAATTCAAACTTTATATTATACATATTTATTACATTAATAATATTAGGAACATTGTAAAGACTAACTCACGTTTGTTATTAATTCTCTTCTCTTTAGTGGATTTCTTATCAAAATGCAATTGAACAATCCGTACATGTCCGAGAATGAGGTCGATGCTCTAATTGAAAATGAGTTTATCTCATGGTTTAATCAATATGTAAGTATTAACATTTTATATGTTTAGTTTGTTGATAGTATTAATTGAAAGATAACTAAACTTAGAGGGGATTTTATGTTTAATTTACAAACACAAAATGCACAAGCAATTTCCATAAAAGACCATTTCTTGAAAGATCTCGCACAAGGCCCAATGCTAATTGTAAGATCATACAACGGTTATTTTGTTAATGGTTATAGATTCCGCACACTTGAGGGATCTTCGAAAATTGAGTCTTTCAATAGTGGTGTATAAATTAAAGAAAGCAATTATAGTCCAGCTAAAAGTGACTATTATGGGATTTTGAAGGAAATTCTTGAAGTAAAATATCCCGCATTACCAATCGAAAAGCGATATTGGTCGGATGTGATTAGTTAGATCCTACACGATAAGGAACAAGGGTTCATCCACAATACAAACTTATGGATGTTAACCGTAAAAGAAGCTTGAACAATTATGAACGATTTATCCTAGCATCATAGTCGATTCAAGTGTATTATATGGAGTACCCTAGGTTAAGGTGCGAGAATTGAGATTGGTGGGTTGTGTGTAAGATCAAAGCTAGGTCTCGTGTTTGACTTTCTTGATTCATCTCGCTACCGTCCAACAAAATTTTGAACCATCTCACCAAAATAATCTAGAAATTCAAGATGAATTGATAGAGAAAGTAGAGGACGTCACTTTATTGAATGATCCAAATGGATCGTTTATAGATATAGAAGTAAGTGTGATTGATGAAGAAAATGATTGTGATAATGTGTGATAAAGATGATAACTTAAATAATGATTACAATAATTCTAATTAAATTTATATTTCATTTTTTTTATTAGTAAGAAATTATATAATTTTTGTTTCTTTATTAATTTGTTACATGCGAGTTAATAATATTGATTTTTCTACATTCACTAAAAATCCGTTATACATTTTAATTGTTTGATATCCATAACAAATGATGTCTTTTAATTTATTTACCCATTAATTGACTCTAATAATATATTTGTTATATTTTGTTTATTTATTTAACATTAGATCATACATCAATGACTCGTGGTAATCGTGGTTTACGTCATCCCTCTACAATCACTATCGAATCACATTTCGATAATCGTGGATGAGCATCACCTTCGAGGGTAGTCAATTAGGATCTCTTACTAGTATCAATCATGGGTCTCCGATGACGGACCTTTTTCATGGATTTCATAACTCCATAGTCATAGAGTCGGGACATTTACATCGGTAGGTGTTCCTACATCGACACCCGAGGTTCCACCATTGACCTCCAAAAGTGGCCCCTATGCTCACATGTCCGACACTCCGGAGAGTTCTCATAGTTCCTCTAGTCGGTGACGTATTGTTTCTATCGATTATGGACAATATGTATTTTTTTATTTTAATATGTAATTTTAATAATTATAGTGTTTAAAATATTTCTTTCATCATTTTGTTGTTTGTTTGATAGCTTGACTCTATATACTAGAGATTATGCTATGAGGATCATCGAGATTTTTAAGGAACGGGTAGACAAGAGTGGATCGTCCTGGAAGGATGTCACCGACGTCACTAAAGACTTCTCCTTTAATGAATTTGAGTAACATATTATCAATTTTCTTTATAACTAAAATAAAAATTTCTCATCAAATATTTTTTTTTTTTGTGCATAAAATTTTTGAATGGGACGTGGACATCGATACACTTGTTAGAGTTGGGTGGGAGGGTATCACCAAGAAACGCTATGCTAACTTCATATACAAAATCAATTTGAAGAACAACGGATCCGTATATATAAGTCAAAAGGCATGGAATGCGTGGCAAGTAGATTTAAAGAAACATGATCTTGTGGCTAGTTCGGAGCAAGCATCGTGAAATTGATTATCAAAGATTGTTGGTCCCGTTTCGATCCTTCCAAACATATAGTGGGGCTCAATATCTTTAAGAGAGCATGCTCACTTCTTGGTAAATTACACACTCTTTATTATTATTTACTTATTTTAGAACATTTCAATTCACTTGTCATATTATCCGTAATGAATTATATTTTTTTACAAGCAAAATTGGTTCATTAGTCAACAAGTTTTAAGTTATTCTAGATGACTCGCAAGCATCGTAATGGTTCATTTGCCGATCCGTAGTCCCGGTAGACAAAGGTCCGTATTATTCAATTTAGAATATTAAATATGGAAATTTAATCTAAAATTTATTTTAATCTTATAATGATGCTATTATTATTTTTATTATGCAGGATCGTATGGAGCAACTCATCAATGAGGAAGTTGCGGCTTCGAGGGAGGTAAGAATCTTAGAGCCGAAGTAGACTAGAATGCCATATACCTACAAGCTTTCGGGAGAAGAAGAAAAGATTTTATGGTATAGGCACATAGTCGGTGCGAGTATCTATCTCGGTCGAGTGGTAGCAGCTCCTCCTTTATGAAGTCATAATACATCGTCGATCTAGCTAACAAAGAGCTTCGGAGGGACTATGAGGCTACGAAGGAAGCAAGGAAGGGGATGTAGGTGATACAAGATAAGGTTAAAAGCCAAATTTCGGAGCAACATCGGACTATTTATAGTATGAAATCTCAATACGATTCGATGGCATCTTTAATGATGAGGTTGGCACAAACAAGCGAGGTGCCTATAGATCCGTCGATCATTCGGTAATCTATTGTTCCTTCTACTCAGCCTCTAGTTTAGCCTTTAGCAGATCCTCTAATTGAGCCCTCCACATAGTATGAGGATGAGGATGAGGATATGGATTAGACGAGCGAGGATGAGTGATATAGTATTTAGTCACTTTGTTTGTTTTGTTGTTTTTTATAGAATTTATTTTAGAATGATGTTGTTAATGTTATTTTATTTTTTATAGAGAAATGATTACTTATAATTATTAATTATTAAATATAAATTATTAAATTCCATATTAATAACTAAAAATAATTAAAAATGTGAAAAAAAGTGACGTAATGGTAAAAAACTTTGTTTCAAAATTAGCGACGGAATAACAACGGACTAGCAACAAATTCATGTTCAAAATTAGCCATCAAATAGTGATGGAATAGAGACAAATTTATTTTCAAAATTAGCAATGGACTAGCAACGTATTTATATTCAAAATTAGTGATGGAATATCGACGCACTAGGGATAAATTTATTTTTAAAATTAGTGACGGATTAGCTACGAACGAAACCACATATCCCACAACAAGATTAGCGATGATTTTTTTTTAGTATAGTGATGGATTTTTCATCACTAAACGTCACAACAAAATGGAGATTCCATCACAAAAAATTAACGAGAAGAGAACTAGTAACGGAACAATGTCCGTTACTTGTTCCATAAATTTGTAAGATTAGTGATAGAATATTCCATCGCTAATCTTTATTTATTTATTTATTTTGTAGTGTTAATTTCCTTCTTGAGAAATAAGTATTTTGTTGATTCTTAAAATCGAGTGCTCTTAATGCTATAAGGAAGATAAAAAATATATATATATATTTGAGCATAGATATGGTAGGCTGCTAAGTAATAAATTAAAGGTAGCTGAAAGAAACTATAGACCATTTAAGCTTTTTTTTTTATTTTGTGATTTTTTTCCTCATTTTCCTTCTTTGGTTAGAGCCATTTTGTGGTGGTGAAGAGCCTAGGTCGTGTCATTTCCTTTTCTTCCTGCATAAACCATTCAATGTTTCTCCTTTTCTTTTGTGATTTTGTTTTTCTCATTTTCATTCTCTAGTTAGAACCAATTCATGGTGGTAAAGACCATGGGTGATGATCTTTTTTTTTTTCTAGTTGAGAATTTTCACTAATGGTGGATCCGGGTTTTTATATCCCGGTTGCAAATGAATTTCATATCAATCTTTTTTCATCCTCTTCCATTTTATTTTTTTTACTTACTTCAGTTCTTCTTAAATGGATGAGTCTTTTTGTTTTGTTGGTTGATTGTTATAGCATCATGTCCTGTCATTGATTATTGCGATTGGGACCTTTAGTATGTAGCAATTTCAACAATAGATGGATGGATTCTTTTGGGTGATGTTAGATATTATTTGTCATCTCTTTTGCCAAATAAGGCATATAATAATAGGCATCATGTGCATTTGGTTCAACTATGCACATAAATAAATGAGAATCAAATCTCTTTAAACCATGAATACTTTTTATAGAAAGTCTTAGGAGTCTCAAAAAATGTTTTTAAACATGATGGCAGAAACTCTACATTGATATAATAGGATGTTGAAAGACCTTATACCTTTTTTTTTTAATCTTAACTCTAGCAAAGACATCATCTCGCTTCTAGGTTTTAGGAAAAAGCCCTATTCTTTTTCTTTTTTTTTAGGTATTGGCGAGGACATCATAACTAAGGATTCATTTAACCTCCATTAATCAAAATGCATATCTCTCGCGTATCGTGATATTTCAAAAATAACGGTAGTTTGGTAAGATGTTTATTTGATCGTAAATAATTTTAAGCAACTCGTACAATTTCATGGTAACTATGTTGTTCAACTCTATATGTCAATTCCTGGATGAAGAATATTTATCAATATGCATAGAATTCGTTCATTTTGATAGCATTTTAAAATTTTAATGTCTAGCAAATGAAAGTAAACTACATGCAATACCAATTAGCATTTTAAGCATAAGTTTGTATTTTTAGCATATATGGATGTGTATTTAACATCTCGGTAGATATGACATGCAAATTTAGAGAACCAATTAGCATATAATATCTACAAATTATATAAGTTTTATATTTTAGATTTTTACTAAATTTGATGTAACATTAAATTTTATTTTTTCAGAGTTGGTAATGGCTAGCGAGAGATATATTATATTTTTCCATTGGAATGACCATATTATAGATTGAGAAGAAGGGTCATGTTATAATAATCCACCAATCAAGGCCATTAAGTTGACTCAATGATCAAATATTATGAGTTACTAGATAAACTATATGCTATTACAGGATTTGATAAACGACATGTTTAGTCGAAGTTAGTCTACGAGATATCCAATAGTTGTATAGACATCAATGGGTAGGTATATTTGCTTGTGTATTATTGATGATAGCAATGTGGACATTATGCTTGAAATTCCTTCTATTCATGCTTCAGTTAGTAACATTGAGTTATATGTTAAGATAGAAGTTGTACTCATTGAATCACCTAAGCATGATATTCGAGACATTGGTTCAAGTGCATTTAGGCGAGTTGACCACTCAAAAGATAACAATTTACTCAATTCTCCTTTACACTATGACAGAAATTGTGTTTCTTCTCTAGATCATCCAACTTCTTCGATTGCTAGTATATTGTATAGATATGATCATGAAAGTGATGCAAGTATGGATATGACTATTATACAATGAATGTTTAAAAATGAAAGTGTTAGTATATTTGATGGTATGCATGTGAATAATAACTTAATAGAGGAGGAAGAAGTTGATGGAGGTGAGGAGAAGAAAGAATATGAAGAATCAAAAGAAGAAAAAGATGAATACAATGAAGCTAAAGATATAGCTATGAATGTGAATGTGATGATGATATAGTAAATTCACAAGAGCAACCATTTTAAAAGATTGTGGCTTAGAGAATGAGTAGAGTCAACCATGACATGAACCAAGCACATCTTACTTCAAAGATGTAGATTGGGCAATTGTTGCTTTGGTAAGTAATTGGGACCTCAAAATTATAGATGAAATCCTAATGATGAGTTAATTAATGGGTTAATCTTTCAAAATAATAAAGAATTATGAAAAGTAATAAAATTGTACTATATCAAGTGACATCAATAACATGAAGTTCTAGAAACTAAAGACAAGATATGGAGTTTAAGATGCAAAAGGCATAGGAAAAACAAGTGTAAATAGAGACTTCATTCATGAAAACGGAAGGGCTATGGATTATTTGAGATTAAACAATATGTTGGCACCCATACTTGTGTTTATATAAGTCTTAGTCAAGACCATCACCAACTACATGCAAAATTCCTAGCCTAAGAAATTAAAGGTCAAGTGATGGTACAACCATCTATCACAATACCGACTTTATATGAACAATTGAAGTCAAAGTTTTACTATAATGTTCTTATAAAAAGATGTGGCATACAAAATAGAAAGCAATCATAAAGGTGTGTGGTGATTGCGATACATCTTATCGAATGTTACCAAAATTTATGGAAGTTATTCAAAAATATAATGATGGCGGCCTTGTAAAGTGGTGCTATGATCTTTTACAAGATCCAAGTTTAGCTTTGTTTAAATGTGTTTTTTGGGATTTTTTAGCATCCATCGAGGGGTTTAAGCATTGTCGATATATAATTAGTATTGATGGCCCACATTTATATAGAAGTTATACACAAAAGATATTGATTGCAA
This sequence comes from Dovyalis caffra, assembly GCA_963924115.1. Taxonomy (NCBI): domain Eukaryota; kingdom Viridiplantae; phylum Streptophyta; class Magnoliopsida; order Malpighiales; family Salicaceae; genus Dovyalis; species Dovyalis caffra. Next base: position 2,080,641 of record CAWUPB010000351.1, read on the forward strand.
TGGGAGTTGATGCAAAAGCATAAATTTTTTTCACTTACATTAACTATTGTGGAGGAGGAGTCTTTTCATAGTTAGAGTTGGTTTCTAGCTTGCATTAGGGAGAAGGTCACTATCGTAAAGGTATTTTTTTAATATCATACCAACATGCTAATATTTTTACTATAGCGAATGAACATGGATCAAGATGGAAAAAGCCTTATGCATATCATTTTTTTTACCTAAGGCATTTATGTGGTAATTTTAATGATGAATCCATAGAAAACATTTAAAAATTTTAGTTTTTAAAGCCGATAGTGCACGCTACCCGAGGAAGTTTAATGCCATTATGGATGATATTGAAAAGTCTAATTCCGAGGCTTGAAACTAACTAAAAGAAATTCCTCGAGATAAATTGAAATTAGCATATGATGGAGGTCGATGGTATGGAGTGATGATGATTAATTTATTTAAGGTATTCAATAGTGCATTAAAAGGAGCTCATAATTCAGCTTATCACTTTATGCATGCAATCAACATTTTATCAACTAGTAAGTTACTTTAATGATAAACGAAAACTTTTAAAAGAAGTTGTTGATGAAGGAAAACTTTATGCTCCTCACATCCTTGCAAAGCTAAGTATGGATAATGCACATGAACTCATTCCATTTAATGAGAATAGAGTAATTTTTTAAATAATAATAGCACCTCATGGTGAACGAATGCAATGGGGTCATAATAAATAAGATGTTCAGCTAGATAATGGTAACTCGCTTATGTGGTAAATGAAAAATCTATAAATTTTCATGTTCTCATGTATTAATAGTGTGTGAAAGATTAGGTCTTGATAGTTGGCATTTTATTGATAAGTATTATAGTATGCAAGAGCATTTTCATATATGGGCATTATATTTTCATCTTATTATTCATCAAGATTATTGGATAGAAACTAGCATTCTAAGATTATACCACGATCCCGATCATCGTTGAAAGAAAAAAGAAAGGCAAATAATCTACTCACATTCGGAATGGGATGGACATTAGAGAAGGTCGAGCCATAATACATTATAGATTGTGTAAACAATCGGGTCATGATCATGAAACTTTTTTTCCAAAATAATGGTAATTATATATTTATTTATTTATTTAGGTTAATAGATATCATGTCTTTATAATGGATATGCATCTAACTTTTTGTCTGTTTTAATATTTTATAGTTTATAAATTTTGAATCTCAAACGAGTGATGCATAACATGGATTTCTTTGTCAAAGGATTCTTCATACATGGATTCGAAAGTAAAATGGCTTTTTTATTTTTTTTCTCCTACTTTAGTGCATTTTATTCCAAAGCTATGCAGTATAAATATTCGAATTCATTAATTCTTTCATCTACTAATGCAACTTTATTAAATTTAAAGTTAAGATTTAAGATAATTGATTGTTTGCAATTGTAGAAATTAAAGTCGGCATCTTATTTCTTTTTATAAGTTTTCTTTGTTTCACTAAATTTTTTAGTACATAGCAAAGATATGTAGCATCCTACCATAATGAAATGAGTGCTAGTGATAGTCTCTATTTATTTGCTATTGATTGGCATTTGTATGTTGACCTCATACTACCAATGCGGATTCAAGCATAACCATTACCTCATTCAATAGACAATCCATTTACGCCCACCTTTGATAGCCATGGCACAAATCTTTTAGATGTAACTAACCAAAGTACCAATGGCTTATTCTATAAGGCTCTTCCATCTCAATCATGAATGAAAAGTTCTCCAAGTCTTTTGGTTTGAGGAAAATGTTAAATACCTAAATTATAATTGGCATGATAATGAATAAAGGTAAAAAAGAATACAAGAATGAGTAGAAACAATTATCATAAAATATTTTTGCAGAGAAGAGACCTACCAAGCAGTGAATATAGGTTATGGAATACTATAATTGAAAATAGATCAAATTTCAAAACTTCTATAATATGACAGATTAGAAATTTTGATATTATAAATTGACATTTTAATAGACACAAGCCTTTTTTTAGAACAAATTTTTAAGAATTTTCATGACATGCTTCAAAACTTCTCATTTCTACCCTCTCGATATTTTTTACTTTTTTCTACCATGCTCGTGATTGTCTTCATTTGTAACCAATAGTTTGAAATTTTATTGTTCTTCCTAACTCTCTCAACAAAAAATGTACTTGGAATGAATCAAAATCGTAAGTTCATCCTTCTTTAGCTATTTAAACGAGTTCTAATGTATATGGAAAGTGACATCATGTTTCTTCTCATGTGATTAGGCCTTCAAAATTTTGATTAGCAAAACCAAGTTTCTATGCTATAAGATTTTTGTCACACCGAGAAAAACTTTTTGATTAGAAACCTTATAAACAATCAAGTAGCATAAGTGATAATGTAACAACAATACGACAATATAAAACATGCAAGGGGTTAATCAAAACCCGTGATATCTATTCCCTCACCAAATCCATCTCTAAAGCAATATTATCGCAACAACTCAAATTTAGATAAAAGAACTCCACTTGTATGCATGACATGATTTCTAGAAAAAAATAAAGAAAAACATGAAGAATGAAATGCTTTCACTTGTAATGAAAGGTCATCATAGTTAGAGTCAAAATCGACATTGGAACTCCTAGGTCGGCAAACTAGGACTTTCATGAAGCACCAAAAATTCAGATTGGCTTAACTTAACAATCACTCGTTTGTCAAGTCTTTACCAAATGTTTGAATTCATATTAATTTTGTGCTTCCTGCTATCCGTATAAACTTGAAGCAAATCATTACTTATTAAGCGTTTCATCTTATCATTAGCATGGCCTTTTCAACCTCTCAATGGTGCATACAAAGAGTTTGTTAAATGTTTCTTGTCATTAGCATTTGACATATCTTCATATTAATCAAAATATTTTTTTCTATATAAGAATACTATTAAAGGTTAATCCTATATTCATCATATAGCTGTAAGCATTTGATATTGTAAAAGAGGCCAACGTAAACTTAGGTTCCTCGGATATATTTCCTTTTATTGGCATAATTAAGAAGGCTTAATTGGTGATAAGTTCCTTGCATTCATGTTTCTACTAGGTTGATTACCTAAAACAGGGTAAGGCAAGGTACAATAGCACCATACAAGGGCTGACTTTCATTATCCACAATCAAAGATGGAGACAATTGTTTGTTGGTTTGAGTACAAATTATATGAAGTTAACTTCATGAAACTCTTTTTCCATTACCTAAAATTTTTTTCCCTTTGACACCATATAAGCTTTATGTAATTCATTATGCATTAATTTTAGTAATGTCTTAACAACTTGCTAGAATATACAAAAAGTATTCCATTTTCTTTCACTAATCAACAATGTCGTAGGTCGATCCTTCTATAGCCATTAGATTTACAACATACGATGTAATGCGGTCTTGGATGCATATTTAAGCACAATAGATCTGTCATTCAATGGAAATCAGTTTTCCATTCAATCGAACAACTTGTCATCCAAAATGATAGTTGCGGATGCTCGGATAGGAAGAAGAGTTGTAAAAAGAAAGGCCGGACTCTAGTCTCCGAGTCTAAATAGACACGTGTTTGCATATCTTTCTTTGTCATTAAAAAATCATTAACAAAGAAGAAAATTTCACATAAAGAACACTTACAACTAATATGAAAATGAAAATTTTATAGAAAAATAAGGTGATCATTAATTATCTAAAACATAAGCGTGAAATGAGTCAATATGTCTCTAGAGTTCATAAGGCTACGAAGTAAGGTCTACACTTGCATTTCCAACCTTCGGGCTCATAATTCGTATAGTTTACACCTAAATAGTGGTTGTTGGTGTTAGTGTAGGTGTCTAAGATCTAACCATATTTGGATAGGTTTGAGTTATTATATTATTACATTAATTATTTTATCAATAATAAAATAAGTCTTTCTATTAATTCTTATGTCTTATATTTATTTATTGAATAGAATTAGATAAAAGTCCATATGATATGCATTTGCATTAGTGATTAATTGAAAGATATGAGATAAACACTAATGTACATAAATGATATCATTAAATGTCCTAAGTCATAGCATTGTCAAGAATGAACATTGACTATATGCGGTTAGACTTATGAGTGCTATATGATAACGAGTAGAAGATCTTACACCTATTGGCATGATGATGCCAAAGCAAGCACATGGGTGATTTATGTTAGCAAACATATCATTAGACTTAAATCACCATGAGAAACCATTTGGTTTTATCTATGGCAATCTCATACGAGATGGGTACAACTATTCTTTAGACTTGAAGTCATCACAATTATCTTATTAGAGGATTTATGTACTTTGACACTTATTTGGATAAACCTATTAAAGGATTGCACGTGGGAGATTTGTTGGGTACACTAGGAATCTAATAGAGGTAAATGGATGACTAAGATAGGACATGTCATTCCTTACATGCTAAAAGAATTATCACATCGTACTTCAATGAATGTCTCGCTCAAGAAATTCGTGGTCACGGTAGGATTACACCAATAGGACATAGTTGATTTAGTCTAAGAGCTAAGATATTTGAGAATCAAAAAAAACTTGTGTGATCGTGATTGAAAAAGAATAATAACCAAGTTTAAGATCACACTATGATAAGTTGACATGATGACTGAATTGTATGGGAACTATACTCATAAAAGGTAATTACGAATTAATTAATCCTCCTAAAAAATTGGTTAATCATGATGTCTTGCTAAAGGTTAATATTTATTTATGCATTAAGAGATAAAAGAGGTATCTTTTATTTTTTATACATTACCAATATATCTAGGAGCCTATTGAGTCATACGCATAAAGTTTAAGCATTCACATAACAAAAGAGAAGTAAAGATGGTAAAAATTTCCAATTTGAAAGTTTTCTATTTTGGAAAAAGTTTTTTATTTTAGAAATCAGTTCTAAATTTAAAAATGAATAACCTAAAAAGAAATTAGTTTACTAATTTAGCTTTAAGCGTATTTTGGAAAATTATTTCCTAATGTAGGCAACCTAAACTTATCTAATTTATTTGGATAGTCCAAATTAAGTAATTGAGCCAAAATAGTTTTGGCCAATAGGTTTAATTAAAAGCCTAAAATATATTTTGATTGGAGGATAAACATGAACCTTATTGGATAAGGATGAATGTTTTAAAGGATAACTTCAAAAAGGCCCACATGCATAATAACTCCTAATCCTTTGAGGATTAGGAAACAACAACCTAAAGTCCTTTAAGAACTCATTACCACCCTTTCCTTGTCCTTAGAGGATAAGAAAGCCTCTTATATATAAATATGGGAGAGAGGTGCGGCAAGGTGAGAATTTTTTTAGAAGAGAGAAAATGGCACAACGAAAAAAAAATAGGCTAGGGCACATGGCATCAAGCAAAAATAAGGAGAAAATAGTTTTCTCCTAAAACCCTAGCACATGCCACCTTCCCTCTCTCCATTTTAGGTTGTTGTAAAATTCCCTAATTAGATTTCTATAGTAAGACACTAAACGAAGTCGGAAAAGGTGGAGCTAGCACTCTACTAATTTTGAGTGCTTCGTGTGTGGTGCTTGGATTGTATAGATTATCGATAGAGGCCGAACACTAAGTCGGAAAAGGCTTAAATCTATGCTACAAGAAGTAATTCTTTATTTAATACTTTAATTCATGAATATGTGGTTAGTTAATTGACATGATATTGGGCGCTTTAGATGTAGAAAATTTTTATTTTATTTTGCACCTTAATAGGATGAATGAGCCTTCAATTGGTAGCCGAGCCTCTATTCAATCTTTGATTGTATGTTTTGTTAATTATCATTAACTACATGAATTAGCTATTCCTAATTACAAATCTTATGTTTTTGGTATTATATATATATATATAATTGAAATTTGGGTTTAAATTCGAGTACGGGCGCGCGAGGCCGACGTTGGACGTTAGCGCCTTGATGAATGAAACCAACTAGCTAGTCACGCACTAAGCGCGTGGTAGGCCGAGCCGGTCATGCTCCAAGCCGAGCTTACCTTTCGGACGAGTCGCGCTCCAAGCATGAGACGAGCTAGGCAATCGTGCGCTAGGTGCATGATAGGCCAATCGTGCATTGGGCATGCGATAGACGAAAAGCCCTACTAGGCATCCCAAGTCGGGCACATAATAGGCCCGGTATGCCTCATGCATTCAAGGTCTTCGACCAAAGCTAGTCATGTGTAAGGCATGCGACAAGCTAAGCTTGCTTGGGTAGGCTAGTCATACACTAGGCATATGATAAAACATGTGTGCCCCAAGGCTAAGGCTTAGCCATAATGTGTCTAAAGCACGTGAGGTACACACTAGGTGCACACATGGCCAAGGGTTGCCGTGTGCTAGGCCGATTACATGAGGCCACGAGCCAAGTGCACGTGCTAAGCCACCGGCCATGGGTAGACCAGTGTGCACAAGCGTGCTAAGCCCGAAGCCAACGTTAGGCCAAACACGCATAAGTACGCCGAGCTAAAGGCTTTAACATAGATGCCCATAGGCCCAAGAGCCCATGAGCCTAAAGTGGGCCTAAATTCTGAAAAATCTTAAAATAAAAATTTAGATAAATTTTGATAAATTTATAAAATGACTAAAAATATAGATTTGTAATTACGATTTAAATGAAATGTGTTTCATTAGTATGTCATATATCAATGTGATTAAAGCATGAGTGAATGGTATGGAAGAGTAGACCTAGTTTATGGGGATGAATGATTGTAATTTTTTATTAAATAGGACCTCTGCGTTCGTCTTTTCTATTACTCTATTATGCTTCTCTTCTCATCTTACTCTCCTCGAATGTAACTTGAGGTTTCTTATTCAAATAAATGTAAAAGTAGAAGATAAGAATTAGAATAGATGCAATGAGAAGAAGCTAAAAAGTGAAGACAAATCTCAAAGAATTTGTAATAATTTTTTTACTTAGGTATTTGACCCACTAGCCTCATTGTGGCTCGAAGGGGCTAGTATTAGAGATCCATTATCATTCATCAATCTTTATGTCATGCATGAGATGTATGTATTTATATTACGCAATTGATGTTAGTATGTAAGTTAGGACTAATGTGATTATCGACTAGTATGCATGCTAGGATAAGATCTACCAAATTAAAATCCTTTAAATAAAATATCAAGTTCATTACCTTCTAACGTTCGAGGGGGAACTCTTTTGGTCATTGTTGGGTTGTTAAGATAACTCAAGGTCATTTTTTCCTTGAGGAAAACAAATCATGTTCCATGTGATGTCCTTAAACATTGGGTTTAACTTGAAATGAGTTTTTGGGTTTGTTAAGATAACTTAAGGTTTAATAAACTTATAGGCAAAGATTGGTATTTACATAAGATGTGATATGACAAGAAGTTGTTATGCCAATAAGATTAGAAATTACATTAGATGTAATTGGTAAAGAGTTACCTACCTAATCCTTTATGTATGACTTATTGAGATAACTCAAGGTTTATGCATGTTAGAGGATGGGATCCTAATCCATTAAGAAAAAGGAATTAAAAGTTTTCTCAAGTCCTATATTGAAGATTATAGAACTTGAAAAAAATAGTAAGAGCGAACATAATTTTACTTCTTTAATTTATCCTTTATTTTATTTTATGTAATTTAATTAGCCAAACTCGTACATTTTTCTATTCTCGTTAGATTGCACGGTATGACCGGCAACATATCGATATGATTGATCATTGATAGAATTAATGCCTTCAATAGCATAAACTTCCTCGATTGGGAAATGAATCTAAAGATAGTCCTCTAACATGAGAAAATTCTCTATACGATAGAAAAACCCGTCCCAGCTCGAGCCTCCTCAAGATCAAGTCGAAGCTCATACAATATGGATCAAACAAAGGATGATACAATCATCTCTCAAAGTATCATACTAGTTGTTATGATGTTAGAGCATAAAAGCCAACATAAAGTCACAAATTCCTTCGATATCATAGCAAAGACTAAAAGCTTGTTTGATGGAGAATACTAGGCATAAGCGTTATGTGATAACGAGAAAGCTCTTTAGAGCCGGAATGGATGAGGGATCCAACATTGAAAAGCACATCATTAAAATGATAGGTTATATCAAAAGGCTAGTCGAGCTTAAAGTTGGAATGGATGCTGAATTATCCATTGACCTAGTATTACAATCATCGCACGAGTAGTTTTGGATAGTTCATCATGAACTTTAACATGATGCACATGCAAAAAAAAATTTAGAGAGTTGTTATCCATGCTTAGGGAAGCTCAGCCTAAAATTAACAAAAAGAATAAGACTTCTACACTTCGGTTAATAAGGAAAAAGACACCGTAAAGGGTAAGAAAAAGCCCAAGAAAAAGAAAAAGAAGTCTTCAACTACACCTACTAGAGGGGTGAAAAAGCCCAAGGCTCAAAATAGCCCAAATGATGTGGTCTATTTTCATTGGAACAAGAAAGGGCATTGGAAGCGCAATTGCAAGGAGTATGTAGAAGAGGTAAAGAAGAAGAGTTCTACAACCACCTTAAGTATTTATTTTATTAAAGATAAATTTTTTCTATTTATAATTCCACCTAATGGATATATGATACTATATGTCATGCTCATATTTTTGGAATATGTAAGAGTTTAAAAAAAGGAAGGAAGATAGCTCAAAAGAGATGACTTACATGACTACAATAGATCAAGAGTTAGATCACTTGGTTATAGGTATTTATGAGCTAGCACTACTATGTTGGAATGTGCTAAGACTCAATTATTATTATTATTTTAGTAGAGACTAAATATGTTATTTTCATTTTTTGTTATGAATAAGCTTTTCATTTTAAGAATAATGGTTATTTTTAAAGATGAATTTTTATAAAAATGTCTTGAATGATAATAACTATATTTTTTTAACATAACTCCTATGTATGTAACATAATACTAAAAGACTTAAATGATCTAAATAAATACATATGTACCATTGTCAACTTAGCCATATAAACAAGAATCTAATATCTAGTCTACTTGAAAATGGATACATAGAATCATTTGATGATGTCTAATGAATCTTATTTACTTGGCAAAGAGACATGAATCTCCTTTTGATAGAAAAGGAGAAAGTGCTACTAAAAAGTTTGACCTTACAAATAGGGATGTATTTAAGCCCTATGTTCACCCATGTGTGAAGAGGACATGATTATTTCATAATCTTTAGTGATAATAAATCATGTTTTGGTTATAGAACATAAATTTAAAGCATTTAAAAAGTTCAAATAATTTAGATTTAAAGTCAAGAAATAAACTAGCAAAAGTATTAAGGCATTTCGATGAGATCGAGGTAATGAATACTTAACCAATGAATTTTAGATCATCTAAAAGAGAATAAGATTCTCTATCAATGGACACCATATGTTAGACATAACTCGATCCATAATGAGTCAAAATTTATATCCCCATATTATTTGGGATAGTCTCTCCTTACTACAATCTTTATTTTGAATAGTATTCTAATTAAGTCTATTTGATTAGACTACATATGAGATATAGAATGAAAAAAATTCAATTTATCTTTCCTTGAAAATTTTAGGCTATAAAACATATGTCAAAGGGTTTGACAAAGAAAAGTAAAAGCCCAAATCAACAAAATATAAATATGTGAGATATCCAAAATGAACAAATAGATATTGTTTCCCTAACACTAGAACAAAGTGTTATTCGTAACTAGGAACGTAATTTTCCTTGGGAAGGAATTTATGGATGCTAGAAATAGTAGGAGAAAACTAAAAAACTCAATGAGATTAGAGTACACTCATACATTAGCACTCTATTAATGGAACCCTAAATAGATAGGTTACAAAATGTTGTAACATTTGTCTCTTTGACCTTGTTTTCCATACCTAGTTGAATTTAGGCTAAATGAAGGACAACTTTCATCCTTTCATTCTAGCCTTTAGAATGTCTCTAAGAAATTTCATCAAACACGTGGTAGGCATTAAGTAAAATAACTACCAATTTATACTTGTTCATGGATTGTTCATCCATCTTATTCTTAAAACAAGGATACATTTCAAACTTGAATATTCACACATTCGATCACTCAAACATTATCATTTTCAACACATAATCATTACCATACCATTACAATTTAATCATTTTCACATAATCCTCAACAACACATTAGTTAACCCTTCATCAAACAAACTTTAAATTAACATTAATTATCCTTCAAAACATAAATTCTTATGGTATAGGTTAGGAATTATACTTACCTCACTTCGAAAATTGACTAAATACGAAATTCTTCCTTTCTCCTTGCTTGATCTTCTAGGATGGTTTGAAGGCTAATTTAAGGTGTTTCTTGGTGGATTATAGTGATTCGGGATGTGGGATTTGGATAGGTGTAGTTTTCCCTCTTCCAATTTTGGTTTTTTTCCTCTCTTTTTCTCCCCCTTCTTTCTCTCCTTTCTCTCTCCTCATTTTCCCTTTCTTTAAAAATTTGGATTTCTAGATTTTCTATCAATTTTTTCCCATTAATTCAACTATGAGGCCCATAACTTAATTGGCACTTAACACCTTAATCCTCCAACTTCAAATCCTTGCAATTAACCATGCAATTTTAGTCCGTAACTTTATATTTTCCATCAATTTGGCTCTCATATAGGTCAATTCGAATGTTATTAAAGTCCTTAAGATTTCTTGATTATTTCAATTAAGGACTCAACCTTTAATCTTACTCAATCATTCAATAAACACACCTTTTATTAATTAACAAAATATCCATACATCACAATTACATTTTAAGTAGGGTTTTAGGTCATGAATATTGCAAACCCCATCTTGACTTATTTCTTTAAGTTCAAATGGGTTTTTCCTTTGGTCTAAATCAATGATGTGATCTGTCAATTGAGTAGCTTTAATTTTTCAAAAATGGGGGTGATAAATCCATTGATAATAATGTAACCTTCGCTTGACTTATTGATCGCTAGGAAGCATTCAGCAAGGTAGTACATTAAATTGACCTTCATCTTTTTAGAGATAAAGTAAAAAATTCCTAGCTCCACCTTGTTTATCACTTCATTACTATTTTCTCATCCACATAATGTCCATGCCTAAACTCGGTGGATTAAGCCGAAATGCAAGACCGATCAAGGATTTTAAGTGAGAGGGATTATAGACTTCATCCTTTAAACCTCGTTATTTCCCTCCAAAATGGCTAGCTAAAGCTAGTAAAGTGGCTGTCTTGCCCCCTTATACGACCAACCAAACAAATTAATAATTTCTCCTAAATCATGCATGTACCTCCTATTGACTACCCGGAATGTGAAAATTCATAGGTTTATAATCGCTCATCGAGTAATTGTTTCAAAGTGAAAAGAACTTAAAAACTCTAAAGTTAGTTTCTTATAGGAGGGAGCATCCATCTCCTATAATGTAGCCTAACCTATATTACCCAATATTTCCCTAACTTCCTCTAGTAACCCAATTGATTCTAAAGCATTCTTATTAACATACCTAGTAGCTACTAACTTCATATTCCTCAACTTATCATAATGAAACTTTTGTTCATAATTTTCAAGTGTAATAGCTAGGTAAATAGGTGTATTATTGGGGTCGCTTTCATGTTGGTCTTTCATCTTTCAGTTTTCCTTCTTTCCTTAGATCATTTTTTGTTTTCCTTTATTTCTTGAAATAGACATGGCTACTCCTTAGGTGAGAGGAAAGAATGGAGAAGGTGATGGTTCTTAGGAGGGAAGGTAGTAGGGAGGATAGTGTGTCTAGTAAGGTAAAGAATTGAAAAAGGTAGCTTGTTTGGTTTATGTGGTCGGGTGTTAGCTAGTCTAAAAATTTTAGGAAGTTGGAAGAAAATAGAGAAGATGAAAAAGAAGTCTTAGTGTGGTCGAGGAGAAATTTTGAAGAAGATGAAGTGGCATGGTTTAGGGTTTTATAGTATTTATAAGTGTGGAATAAAGGAAGGAAAGCATGTCTTTGGCAAGGAAAAGAAGTCACATACCCGTGCTAAATTAGTAAGCAACCGTGTCTCTTCCTTTACGTGTATGTCATCTTTCTCTCTTTCTCTTCAATGTAATGGCTCATAATTCACATAACCATATGGATACTCTCCTATAAACTATGTGAATACCCATTTTTCATGTCTCGATCTTGTCTTAGAAGTCTAAATGGTAGGCAAAAGATACACGAACAAGCCTAAAATTGATGCACAACCCTAGTTATCTACCATTGCACGTGCCTCATATCTACTTGTTTTAAACTTTCAGATCACAATTCAACCACTCAAGCATGCCTTTAATCATTCACATGTTGTGTTTCATATTTTTACCCGTTCTTTTCCTCCTTCAATGTGAGCTTTAGAATACAAGGCTCCCACATAGGCATGCTTTTTATAGTGCACATCTCATACCTCTTCCTACTGCCCGCGTGGCTCCTCTTCTTTTCCTTCTTTCAAAAATAAATAACACTTATTTTATACAAATTCTTCAAAAACAAGTTAACTATAGAGAGGATTTGAAAAGAAAATGAAATAAGACTAACTTAAACATCAATTAAAATCATAAAACATTAAAATTTGAAATTAATTCATTGGGTTACCTCCTAATAAATGCTTTTATTTAATGTCATAAGCTTAATGTTACCTTCCCCAATAATGGGGATCTTTCATCTTTCAATGTTAGGAGAGAGTCATCCCTCGAGCTTGTAAATATCTATCATTCATAGCAAAAGTGGCGTGGAAATCCTAGAGACATTTTACAACTTTAAAGATGCTAAAGCAAATCACCTCACCATCGAATTCAATAGTGAGGACTCTATCGTGGACATTTATGTTCATTCGAGTCGTCTTGAGGAATAGTCTTTCTATCAAGAGAGGTGTAGAATTATAGGGAGAGTTATCTCCCATCTTCAAGACATAAAACTTAGTTAGGAACACAAACTCCTTCAGTTGCACGGTGACATCTTCAATTACCCCTTCCGGATAGGCATTAATATGATCTCGCTAATTGAATAATGACATCGATTTCTTTTAATGGCCCTAGATTTCATGAAATATAAATGGAATATGATATAACATTAATCAATGCTCTTAAATCTAGCATGGCTTTATCAATTTTGGCATTATTAATTTTACATGGTATGGTAAACATGCATGGATCCTTACACTTTGGCAAGAGTTTTTTTTTTTTTTGAATGATTACGGAGACATTCTCTCATATACTCATCTTTTCATTAATGTCTAATTTCCTCTTATTAGTTTAAAAGTCCTTCAAGAACTTGAAATACCTTGGCACTTGCTTGATCACTCTATGAGAGGTATGTTAACCTTAACCTTGCAAAATAGCTCAAGAATTTTCCTATCCTTCTCCTTTTTCATTTCTTCCTTTTTGGGTCTCTCTAGCCTACTAAGAAAACATGTAGGGTTAGTGGTAAACTAAATTGAAAGATTAGAATTTAACTTAGAGTTTGATGTAGCTCCTTTGATAGGGATAACTTCCTTCTCCATTTCAAGCTCAAGTTCTTCTTTAGTTGCTTCCTCGGATACTTCTTTGCTTGATTTCTCCATTGAAGCACCACGTCTCAATGTCATTATGCTTACATTTTCCCTTGGGTTTACCATAATTTGGAATGGTAATTTCCCTCCGAATCGAGTCTTTAGAAAACTCATAACCATCACCATCCGACTCATCCGATTCTATAAATTTTACATGCTAGACTTGTCTCTTATTTGAATTACTTTGTTTTTAAGGAAAGAGACTTCACTATGTCCTCTAAGGATGGTCTACATTTTGAAGGGAATGTTATTGATAAGGCTTGGTTGGTAACCTTATTGCCTTTGTTTATAGAATTTTTATCCTCGTTGTCGATTACCTTCATAACTCGGATTTAGGTGATCTCTCTAACCGGGGTTATTAGTGTTAAAGAATGGATCATATGGCCTTAATTGAACACCAAAATTCTAGTCACATGAACTTGCTCGATGTGCCCCTCTTGGAGTGTTGGGCACGGATCGGTGGCATGGCCTAGAATAGAATAGATCCCACAAGCCTTTACGACTTATAGATTTCCCACTACCATTTGTCTTACCAATAAACTTAGCTTAGACATTTATTGCTTTAAGCTAGATATGTTAACCTCATTGACCCTTTTATGGGGCAAGATCCATCCTCGCACTCAATTGTTGAGAATTTATTACCATATTGGAAATCAAAGCCCTTGCGGCATCAAGAGTATTGTCTACCAATGCTCTTTCACTCACAGACATCAATCATGCTCCTCTTCATGGGTAAAAAACCCTCATAAAAGTACACAATCAATAATTGATTAAAGATATGATGATGTAGGCATACGGCACACAATTTCTTGAAGCTGCTCTCAATACTCATATAGTGTTCTTCCATTACACTACTAGATGCCACAAATCTCCTTCCTTATACTAATAGCTCTTAATGTAGGAAAATATTTAACAAAAAGACTTGTTTCATCCTATTCCAAGAGTTAATTGATCCCATATCAAGTGAGACTAGGAATGCTCATAATTTAATCTATTTTTTCGATACTCTTTGCGGTCTCATAGTTAGGCATACCACATGAAATTATTTCAAGTGTTTATGTGGGTCTTCTCTAGCAAGACCATAAAATTTAAGCAATAAATATATCAACCTCAACTTCAATTCAAAAGCCACATTTAGGAACTCAATACACGAGGGCTGCTGATTTAGATCGGGAGCAACCATATCCTTTAAGGTTCTATTTGTAGCTATTACTTCCCTTTCATAATCACTCATTGACAAAAATTCAAAAATTTTACTTATGCCTAGTAAAGTAGCAGACTCTTCTTTTGATTGTTTTAATCCGCACTATTGAAGTTTTTTTAGCTTCTCTCCTCAATTTACAAAATGTTTTTTTTTTGGTTCGGGATTAAAGGTTAGGTCACCCGTACGAGATCTAGTTATATATCAACCTCGATATAAATAGTCAAAAATAGTCAAAACATTAAGAAACAATTAATTTAAAATGCAATCTTCCCTAACAATGGTGCCAAAATTTGATGGCGTGCTTGTACCATCGATAAATTTGATTATTTATTTTTTTCTCCTCACTTAACCCAATTACAAACTACGGTTAGGGCAAGACGAGGTCGATCCCATAGAGAGATGGTTTAATTAATTTTCTCTTTATTTTTTTATTGTTTCAAAGTGAAGTAAATGAATGAAGGGGTTTTTGTTTGTTAAGAGTAATAAGGTTAAACTACATTAAATTAATAAATAACAATAATAATGAAAGCCTTGTTTGAAGGTGGGTTTTCACTTTTAGTTCACTTGTTGATCATAGATTCAAGTATAAATCCATTCTTATTATTAATATCTACCATAAAACAACAATATGTATATTATCCTCAATCTTTTCTCGGTGATTTGTTAACCAAATAGATGTTATTTGATTAATCCCTAACTCGTTAAACAACCTAGTAAATGCTAGCTAGATTTAATTCAATAGTAGTATTAATTAATAGAAAGATAAATGGAGCTAAAAAACCCTCCTAGATGCTAGAAAAATTTAATCTAGTTTTATATTTTTCAAAGGATTGAACAAAAATCCATTCATAATCATTAACCTCTACCTTCTAACATAAGTAGGTTTAGACAAGCAATTACAAACTTAAATACTTAGCTACTAATAGATTCAAATGATTAAATAACTAGTATGCACTCTAATTAATCAATCATATAATCATATTCAAATAGCATAGAAAAGCATAAAATATTCAAAATTATAGGATTAAAGATAAAACTCATTTAGATCTTACAACAAGTTACCAAAAGCTTTAATTTACCCTTCAATCAAGAAAGATTCTTAGTGAAACATGGTTCTCTTACAAGAGAGCTTTTTTTTTCTATCTATGGTGGTCTGCAAGAATGGGAGAAATCCCTAAAATGAACTCTAAGTTTTTTATTTATGGCAAAAAGTAAGGTTATAACACAAACATGAAAACTCAACATGGATACACGATTGTTTAGAAAACACATACAGACTTGCTCTTTTGTTTCACATGGTTTAAAGCCCTAGAAAGCTAATGGAAAATGGCTTGCTAGATCGAGGCACACGGCGTGCCTAGTTTGCTCTTCATCCCATGTCCTTTAGTTTCTACCCATGTGTCTTTTTCTTCTCCTTTAAAGACATCTCAACCTTGAAACTCACACGAATATGTCATTTCTTCCTCGGCTTGTGTTGATTGATACCGCTCATATGTCCCTTTTGTTACGCATCCACATAATTTCCTTCTTTGTTTCACACAGCTAGTAGCTTTTTCCTCTTATAGGTCACATGACCATGTGACTTCTTTGCTTTTTTAGTAGTTTTGACTTCTTATGCATTTTAGTTTGGGTTTATTCACTCGATTTGCCATTTCTCCTATAAAAACCCAAATCTGTTACCTTATTCTTATTTACCTTAATATAACATAAAAAGCACTAGTAAGTTTAATGTGAAAGGGCATAAAAATTGTATAAATTATGCACCTATCAATGCTTTTCAATATTATTGGATGTGCTTGTGTTGGATTTTGAATCATAGTGGTCATATGAGTGTGATTTAGAACAAAACAAGTATGGAAAGAAGAATGTTAGGGTTATACCTAAGGCATTTGATATTGTTTATAAGTTAGCCCTTATGTTGGAAGAGATATTAGAGTTTAAAGACATGGTTTGAAATTATGAATTAAAGATTGGCGATAGAGTTTTGAAGGTTGATTCGATTACCTTGAGGATTCGGGATTTTAGTGTTATTTTAAGAACGAATAGCTTATCTAAATATAAAGCATCGATTAATTATCTTATCAAGAAAGTTGAGTTTATCTATCGGGTGAAAAGCCATTTGAATTTTGAGTTGAAAACAAGTTGAAAATAGTAGACATAGTCTCGACCATGATAATTTCGAAAATGGTTCGAAATGGTTACTTCGGCTATCTAGTCAATATGGTTGCTACCTAGAAAAAGGGCAAGACAAAACTTAAAAACATTGACATAGTGAGGGACTTTTAGAAGTCTTTCTCAAGATCTTATCAAGAGTGCCATCAAAATGAGAAGTTGAATTTGAGATTGAACTAGATCCAAGAACGACATCAATTTCGAAATACCATATAGAATGGCATCACGGAGCTTAAGGAGTTGAAAATTCGATTAGATAATTAATTAAATAAATTTTATATTTAGCCTAATTTTTATCTTATGAAGCTCCCATATTATTTATGAAGAAGAAGCATAGAAAGTTACGAGTTGTGTATTAACTAATGTAACTCAAATCGAGTTACCATCAATAACAAGTATCTATTTCTTTGTATCAATGACTTGTTTGATTCATTGAGAGGTAGTATAGTGTTCTTAAAAATTGATTTGCAATTCAAGTATCATCGGTTAAGGGTTGAAGAGGAGGGTGTGAAAAAGATGGCTTTTTGAACATGATATGGACACAACGAATTTTTAATGATGCCGTTTGGTTAACCAATGCCCCCACAAAGTTCATGGATTTCATGAATTGAGTTTTTTTAGAGTATTTAGATAGATTCATCATTGTGCTCATTGACAATGCTCTAATTTACTCTAGGAATTGGGATAAGCATTCCAAGCACTTGCAAACTATATTATAAACTTTGTGAGAGAACAAGCTGTATGTTAAGTTCAAAAAGTGTGTATTTCAGCTTGAACAAGTATCATTCCTTAGCCCTATGATTTCTAAAGATAGGGTTTTGGTGGATCCAATCAAGGTTGAGATAGTGTAAGGGTTGGAAGTAATCAAAAAATATTTTCGAATCGAAGAGCTTTCTTAGCATGGAGAGTCACTATCATAAGTTCATTAAGGGGTTTTCAAAAATTACAACCCCACTTATGAAGTTGATAAGGAAGAATGCTAAGTTTTTATAGGATGATATAGCTAACATTCATATTGACTTCGACACTGATTTTGACTCTTTCATCAAATAATGAAGATTTCATCATTTACACTAACACTTCAAAGATTAGGCTTGAGGCTATTTTGATACAAGTTTGGTCAAGTAATTTCTTATGCTTCTCAAAAATTGAAAGACTGCAAAAGAAACTATTTGTTGCATGAATTAAAGCTAGCAACTATGGTGTTTGTCTTAAAAGTGTAGAGACACTACTTGTATAGGGCTTGGTGTGAAACTTTCACCAATCACAAAAACTTGAGTATATTTTCAAACAAAAAAAAGTTAAAACATAAAGCAATGGAGATGGCTTTAAGTGCTAAAGGATTACAGACATTGTTTTCTATTATCACTTGAGAAAAGCAAATGTTATTGCATATGCATTGAGTCAAAAGACATGAGTTGCATTGCAAGCGTAAATCGTTAACAATTTAGAGAAGCTACGACTAGAAATTCTACTAAAAAGGGCCGAGTAGCAACGTGTTGTGTTTGATTTGAGGTAAAAAAAATCAAAGAGAAACATATGTGAGAGTAAGGGTTGACTAAAATTTAATAGAAAGTGGTAGCGAGGGCGAAGTCGATTTTACCACGGATGATGCTAAAATTTTATGCTACCATGGCAAATTATGTCTCCCAACAAAAAAATGAATTGCATCAAAAAATTTTATGAAAAGCTCATGCTATGTTGTATACCATGCATCGTAGTGGTATGAAGATATATCGGGACTTAAAGGATTTCTATTGGTCGAAGGGTATCAAAAGAGACATTGTCAAATTCATGGCCAAGTGTTTGACGTGCCAACAAGTTAAAGTTGAGCACAAAAGAAACTCTAGTTTGTGAAGACCACTAGACATACTTGAATAGAAATAGGAACACATCACCATGGACTTTATAGTTGGGTTATCGAAGTAAGAAAAAGAGGTAAATGGCATTTGGGTAATCATGGATCGATTGATGAACTCAGCTCACTTCCTCATGATGAAATAGATATACATAATACAAAAGTATGCTAAATTATATCTAAGGGAAATTTTGAGGTTGCATGGCATTACGATGTCGATGGTGTCAATCCGACACCTATAGTTGAAGTCAAATTTTTAGAAAAGCTTGTACGAGCCATAAGGACACATCTAAATTTTAGCATGACATTCCACTTATAAATAGATAGGAAGATCGAGAGTGTGAATCGAGGTTACCAAATATATGCTATAGGATTATGTGCTTGATTTGTTCATAAGGTAGGAAAGGTATTTGCTATTGGCCGAATTCTCTTACAACAATACTTATCAAGCTAGCATTGATATGTCACCGTACGAGATATTATATGAAAAAAAAAATGTCAATCACTCGATACATTGAAAGGATGTTAGTGAGAGAAAAATACTTGGACTAGAGATGGTGCGACAAACCACCGAGGTCATAAACCAAGTCGAATATCAAGTTCGAGTAGAAAAGTTATGCTTGACAAGAGGAAAAAAGAGTAGGATTTTAGTTTGGGGATATATGTTTCTAAAGATAGCTCTAATGAAAGGAGTAATGTGGTTTGTGAAGAGAAGAAAGCTAATTTGGTGATAGATTAGACCATTTGAATTTTTTTAAATAACTAGTAATATAACTTATTGATTGGTTATGCCTCCATCTCTTTCCATAATGCATAATGTTTTCCATGTCTCTATGTTACGTAAATACATCAATGATTCATGCCAAGTCTTAAGAATTGAGCTATTGGAATTGAAATTCAATTTAAGCTACGAAGAGAGTCATGTCTAGATTTTGGGCTAAAAGGTCCAAGTAACTAAGAATCAAACACATTCCATTAGTTAAGGTTTAAGTAATCATAACGTAGAAGAAGCTACATGAGAAAGAGAGACCAAAATAAGGGCTAAGTATCCCGAGTTGTTTAAGTAAGTCGGTTTCGTGGATAGAATTTTTGTAAAGATGCAAGGATGTAATGATCGAAACCCTTGAGCATGCCATATACATAAATACATACATAATAAATATGTGTGTGTGTGTGTGTGTGTGTATGTGATTTACTTGATTTTCTATGCCTATATTTGCATTGTTGAAAATGGCTATGTCATGACATGTTGATTTACGTCGATAAAATTACCAAGTCATGAATTGAGATTTTTGTTGATGATCTTTATGTTTTGTTGTATGTTTCATTATCGAATGCTATGCCTTTTTACCCTTAATATTATGTGTATTACTTGTATATGATCTTACGAAAATGCTAGAGTGATTCATGCTTAATCAAAAGGCTTGATTGAATTAATTAAATAAGTGAGAGAGGGGTTAATTTACCTTGAGTTAGTGGAAAGTTAAGTGTCATTAATTTAGGCTTGCATGGGTGAGTTGGCTAGAAAGGTGTCATCACCTAAGATTTTTGGCCATTTCTTTATGCATGGCTTAGCATTATAAATAGATGAAAGTTTACTTTGGCTAAGGTTTTGGGTATTTGTCCTTATAAAGGAAAAACACATAGAGAGAGAGAGAGAGAGAGAGAGAGAGAGAGAGAGCTTAAGAGGAAGCTAGCCGAGAGGTTGAGAGCTTCGGTAATTGGCCAAGAGTTAAGACAAAAGGCAAGGTAAAGTTCTTAAGAGATCTTGAAGTATTTTCTTCATCTTTAACTTGTCCAAGTAAGTGTAACTCTCACCTACATCATAAGACCTAGTATGTATGAGTTTCATTATTAAGGGATTATGAACATCCCAATTCAATTATTATGTTTTGGGTGAATTCTTATCGAATTCATGGATAATTTTTTGGTACCTAAATTTACATAGCATTATAGGATTAATTCATATGATGAATTTACATTGAACTTCTTAAACTCATGACATAGCATTGACATTAGATTTTATGAACTCATGTTTTAAGCAAGCAAAGAGTTCAAATGCATGTTCATAAATAGGCCACCCATGGGAATGATCTAGTGTATTCCTAAGGTTGGCTCTTGGCTAGACTATGTCTAGTTTATGATATTTTCGTTAAGGTTTTAAAACGAGTTTGAATTAGACATTTGGAAGGACATGTCTAAAAGATAGAAAAGAATTTTTTTCACAAAAACATGTTTAACAAACTCATTTATAGTTGCACTTATTGACCTTTGCTCACAGTTTATGTCTTATGGTGTAGATAATTATACGAGGCCGAGAGCATGTTATCGGGTTAGAGGTGCTACTTGGATGCATTTTAAATTTGCTGAAAAATGTAATATAGATGTAAGTTTAAAGCTCATAGTCTAGACATTGTCTATGTCATATGAATTGGCTAATGTTTGTTTGTAAGAACGATGCATAAATTTTATGTTATAACATGCCCTTTTCATTGATAATTTCACATCATGACATGGAAATTGATGTTGGCTTTTAATAAATTGAACCAAGGCTACCACAAGTTTAATTCTATGTCTTTGAGCTTTAAAACGAAAAGATTTTTCAATAATCCATTTCATGTCCCACACAAGTCCCATGTCATAAGGTGTCGTCGTGCATTCAATGAGCTTAGGACATGATCATGGTGTCCTTAGCCTCTATTGGCCGAGCATGTCATAGCTACATCTAGTGCTCTACAAATTTTTGATGCTACCGTAGCACTTGTGGCCTTTACGTTTAGGCCACGGGTTCTACATATCGTACCTATTAATTTTACTATTCCTACTTCTCTTTTTATTTTCTATGGCAAAAGCTCATGTTTCATGTATTACCACTTTACTTCATCTTGTTTCTTTATTGAACAAGTTATCTTTAACCATGGAATGCAACAAAACACATTCAAAATAGAATTACTCAATGTCATAACCAAAGTTTCCAATTTATCTAACAAAGTACCCTAATAGCAATATTGTTTGTTTCTCATCATCTAGCTAAAACACCCTTGACCTAGGACCTAGATAGGTCGAGGATAGATATTACCAGCATTGACTCACATTTGGAGTATAATGAATGCAAGCCAAAAGGCCTTCTCTCCTTAACAAAAAAAATTTAGTTCATTATCAAAGTGAAAAAATCCTAAGTGAGGTCCCTAAAGAGTATGAGATATGAGGTCCACTTTAAACATAACTTAGGTATAACTTTCTTTAGATTTAATAAAGCTTTCACTAAATTTATTCAAACATCACTACTTTCACATCATAAACATTTATGTATCATCAAATCATTCTAATTTAATCATCATGACACAATCCTCAACAACATATTCATTAAACCTCAATCAAGAAAACTATCAATTAGGACTCATCACACATCAAAACATTTATCTCTTATGACGTAGTGAAGAACTACGCTTACCTCACTTAGAGTTTAACCTTCCTTCCTCTTTCTCCTCCTCTCCTCTAAGAATTTCGACCAAGTTCTCTTTACTTGATCCTCTAAGTTGGTTTAGAGGTTATTTTAGAGTATTTTTAGGCTAGCTAAAGTGATTTGGATTGGTAGTTTCTCCTTGCTTAGTGTATCTTCCCTTTTAGGTCACCTAAAATCTCTAATGGTGTAACCCTTTCTTCTTCTTCTTTCTCCATATTTATAGTTAGGATTTTGCCTCAAGATCTAGCCAAGTGTGTCACACTTGGACACACTTGGCTTGATCTCAAGATAGTTCATTAAATGCCCTTTGATTTCTCTTCTTCCTCCTCATTTTTCCTTTCTTTCCCTTTAACCTAGATTTTTTTTTCTTATTTCTTCCCTCTTCTTCACTAACTTTCTCCCTCTCTCATTCTCTACAATTTCCAAATGTATCTAGCTAAATTTTTCCTTTAAGTTCAATTACTAAGTCCCTCATAAGATTATCATTTTACATTTTAGTCCTTAAACTTCCAACCTTGCAATTTAACCATACAACTTTAGTCTCGTAACTTCAAAATTTTCATTAATTTGGCCCTCATCTTAGGCCTATCCTAAGGATAATTCAAGTTCTTAGAGTTTCTTAATTATTTTAATCAAGGATCTAAACTTTGATTTTTTTCTATTATACCCCTATGTCGAAGCATAACCTTAATAATTTATGATGCCAATCTCTAATTCACTCTTTCCTCGATCCATTGCTACTTTTTTAAAATCTTAATTGTGTTTATTTCTTTTTTAGTTAAGGCTTAAACTTCATTCACACATTTACTAAACATACTTTTATTAAGTAACTAAAATATCTACACAACACATTTACATTATATGAGAGTTTTAGGTCACGGATATTACATCCTACCCTCCCCCCAACAAAAATTTCCTCCTTGGAATTTACTTGTTCAATTATTATACATTACATTACTCATTCTTCTTAGCTTCCTACATCATTACATTTTACTAAATCCTTTTGGTGGATGGTTCCTTTTAGGGCATTCTCTTACTATATGCCCGACCTCGTTACATGAGTAATAAATATTGATGCATATTAAACATTTACCTATATGATTTCAATCACACTTTGGGCATTTCAATTTATTTGATATTGGTGTCTTTTTTTGTTCTTCAAAATCTTTATTTTCTTAGCACCATTATGTACTAATCCTTTGGATCGCTTTTGCTCTATAACTCGCTTAACCAGTGTCATTAGCAACTAAGGGTCTTTTATCCATCGAGTGCCATGTCCATTCCCACTCGGTCCATTTCAACTTCAAATGCCTTACTAACTATTTCAGTATAACTATCAACTCACACATGGACCAAACTTTGAATTTCAACTCTCAAACCTCTTCGAAAGTATTTCCTCTTTTGGCCCATATTACCGAAGATAAAAGTAGCAAAACGACACCCATATTCAAATTTCGAAACATATTTTTCCACAAACATATCTCCATGTGCTAATTTCAATAATTCTTGAATCTTTTGAGACTTAACCATGGTTAAGAAATATTTCTCATTAAACACTTTTTTAAATTATGCCCAAGTAATTCGCAACACGTCTAGGGTGACCTCTCGTCGATTTTCACCATATGCATGCATCACCTACTAACATGAATATAAGCACAAGCTATCCTATCCGTATCCCCTAAAGCCATATGCTCAAACATCATTTCCATCGTTTAAAGCCACTCCTCGGCAGCCCATTGGATCCGGTTTTCCTTTAAACTCTTTTGGATTAAATTTTCAAAAGTGCTCAACTATATCTACTCATTGTGGTCATCTAGCCACTATTGAATTATGTTGTTATTACTCGCTATACTTTTATCATCCTTTATATGTTCCGTATCATATCTCATTACTCGTCTAAGTAGCATCATCAACTATTCCTCTATATCTATGGTAGTCCTACATAGACCTACATCATCATAGACCTCATTCATTTCCTTTTCCTTAGTTGCTTTATAATAATTTAATCAATAATGTTTTCATATTCACATTTGCACATCACAATTCATAACATTTTCGTACCATCAAATAGCATTCATACATTGATCAATGCATAATTCATACATCTTTCATACACTTTATATTGAATTTTACTAATATTTATTACATAACAAATAACAAATTAAGGTAGATAAGCCAAGCCAAAGTACATATAAATTAGGCTACTAAGGACTCCAAGAAAGCACATGGCCATGTAACTTTTAAGGAAAGCATTCTAGTCATGTGTGAATAAGGGAGAAATCATGTGATATTTGGAAGAGAGGCCACACGAGTAGCGACTAGTTAGCATAACTTGGGGGCCTTTGGGACATACCCATGTATATGTCAATAAAGAAGTACCATCCAAATGAGAAGCAAGGCATACGAACAAGTAGCCCTTAACACGCTTTAAAGGCCAATTTGGAACATGTCGTGTGTGTTTCATTGATAAAGTACTCATCTAAAGGAAGGAGGAGATACATGGGCAAAATTGATTGAAATAGTTTAAGGTTCAATTGGGAATATGCTCGTGTGAGTTTAAATGAAGAAACATCATTCAAAAAAGAAGGAGAGGACATAGACAAAATATATTGATACAGTTTGAAGGATAAATTCCAACATGGTCATGTATATGTCTCAAGAAAGGAATGCCATTTCAAGGGAAAGTGAAGACACATAGGCGGAATCATCCATACGGCTTGAAAGGGAAATAAGACACCCCTATGCGTGATTCATTAATAAAACATATCATTCAAAGGTGAAATGGGACACACGAGCAGTATCCTATTGATATGGCTTGGAAGGCAAAAATGTCATGATGTGTTCCATACAATGGCTATTAGTTTCAAGTAACACTTCTTTCTTCATAAATCCTTAATAACATAACATGCAACCATGCAATTATCAAGCACTACATACCTTTGAACCTTACTTGCCACCAAGATATGACTTGTGTGTGCTTAATCGGTTATCCTAAATCGGATAACTAGGGTAAACCGACTCTAATACCACTATGAAACACCTTCGACCTTGGACCTAGATAGGTCGAGGATATTACCAACATTGACTCACATTTGAATTGCAATGAATGTAAGAAAAGAAGCCATCTCTCTTTAACAAAAAAAAAATTGATTCATTAGCGAAGTGGGCAAATCCTAAGTGAGGTCCCTAATAAGTATGAGATGCTAGTTCCACCTTAAACATAACTTAGGTATAAATTTCTTTAAATTTAATAAATCTTTCACTAAATTCATTAAAACATCACTACCTTCACATCATAAACATTTATGTATCATCAAATCATTCCAACTCGGTCATCATGACACATTCCTCAACAACATTCTCATTAAACCTCAATCAAGCAAACCATTAATTGGCACTAATCACACATCAAAACATTTATCTCTTATGATGTAGTGAGGAGTTACACTTACCTCATTTAGATTTTAACTTTCCTTCCTTTTTCTCCTCCTTAGTTCCTTTCTTCTTCTTTCCTCCAATAATTTCAACCAAGTTGAGAGATCTTTCCCTCTCCTTTCTTGATCCTCTAAGTTGTTTTGGAGGTTATTTTAAAGTGTTTTTAGGCTAGCTAAGGTGGTTTGGATTGGTGGTTTCTCCTTGCTTAGTACATCTTCTCTTTTAGGTCACTTGAAATCTCTAATGGTACAACCCCGCCTTCTTCTTCTTCCTCTATATTTATAGCTAGGATATTGCCTTAAGATCAAGCCAAGTGTGTCACACTTGCATTGATCTCAAGGCGATTCATTAAATACCTTTCGATTTTTCTTCTTCTTCCTCACCTTTCCTTTCTTCTCATTTGACCTAGATAGTTTTTTTCCTCTTTCTTTCCTCTTCTTCATCGACTTTCTCCCTCCCTTATTCTTTAAAATTTCCAAATTTATCTAGCTAAAGTTGTCCCTTAAGTTCAATTAATAAGTCCCCCCATAAGATTACCACTTTACACTTTAGTCCCTAAATTTCAAATCCTTACAATTTGACCATACAACTTCGGTTCGTAACTTCATAATTTTCATCAATTTGACCCTCATCCTAGGCCTATCCTAAGGATAATTCAAGTCCTTAAATTTTCTTAATTATTTCAATCAAGGATCTAAACTTTTAATTTTTATGATTATGCCCCTATGTCAAAGCATAACCCTAACAATTTATGATGCAAATCTTTAATTCACTCTTTTCTCATTCCATTGCTACTCTTTTAAATCTTAATTGTGTTTCTTTTATTCTTAATTAAGGTTTAAACTTCATTCACACATTTACTAAACATACTTTTATTAATTAACTAAAATATCTACACAATAAATTTACATTCTAAAAGGGTTTTAGGTCAAGATATTATACTAGCACTATTTTCATAGTCATTAACCGATTAACTTTAACAATTTATGATGCCAATCTCTAATTCACTCTTTTCTCATTCCATCGCTACTTTTTTAAATCTTAATTCTGTTTCTTTCATTCTTAGCTAAGGTTTAAACTTCATTCACACATTTACTATACATACTTTTATTAACTAACTAAAATATCTATATAATACATTTACATTCTACAAGGGTTTTAAGTCACGAATATTATACTAGCACTATTTCCATAGTTATTAACTAATTAATCAAATCCCGAAAACCATTCAATTGTTTAGCAACGGACCTTCCATCTTAATATTTCAAATTCACAAGCTTCCTAATTAAAGTCGTTTTATTCCATACAATCTTCTTTTTAGGCATACTCTCTAATTTATTTATTTATTTCACAATTCTTGGGCATTTGTTTCTTTGGATATATGGTCAAACACATTATCGTCCACCTATTGTCCGATAGCTCCAATAGTTTTTATATGTTCCTTTTTTCAAGCATCATTGGTCTTGATAATTGGTTTGGCTTGACCTAATTCAATCAAATCAAACAACTCATGGCAATAAACTAAATCCTCTATCTTCGACTTTTAAATCGAATAATTCAAAGTCATCAATTTGATCATGATTTTTTCCTCCATCTAATTTATATAAATATTTCAACCAAAACTTTGAAACCGAGTATTGAAAATTTAATCTTGCTCCATGTAAATTAGATTTTATGAGAAAATAATCAAGTCAAACACACAATAATCAAGAGTGTAAAATAAATTAATCACAAAAAAATACCAAATTATGTGGAAAATTCCTCTCTTTCATAGAGGAAAAACTACCAACTCTAAAATTAAGTTATTATAACCAAGAAAACAATATAATCGCTCAAGTTATTCTATGAACTTCGAAGTAAAAATACTAGCAATAATACAAGTTATCTCTTTAACTAAATACATCTCACCACAAAAGCTTAAAATATGCAAAATTTATGTATTTCTTATGAGATCACTATCTTGAATACGATAATTTTCCGTGATTGTAGTACCCAAAAATCAATATTAATAAAAACATCTAATATTTTGTACATAAAAAAAAATCCTTGGGTTTTTTTCTATAGAATTTCTTAAAAAAATAAAAAAAATAAAACTTTTTTTTTTTTTTGGTCTCCCTCTCTAATTGCTATCTCTTGGAAACTTTACACAAAAGAAAGCTATTTTTTATATAAGCATGTGTCAACTAAATAAAAAAGAAAAAACAAGACAATATAAAAAATTTTCATTTTTAGTTTCACAATAATAATTTTCTTATTTAATTTCAATCATTTTTCTAATTAATTTTTTTAATTAATTTTTTAATCGATTATTTTGAAGTCACAAATAGATCGAACTTTTAAATAATATTAAACAGTTATTTCTGTCATAGGATCTTTTTTATTCAAAAATGTTTGGCGACACTAAATTTAAAAAGTAAAAAAATTAAATGATATAATACTCATTGAAATAAAATATCTAACTTTTTTTCTTTCTTATACCTCTAAAAAAAAATATTATTCTTATAAAATTATGATGATTTTTTTTTTTTTTTTTACATCACTAATGGCTTTATCCAAGGAATCTGGTTTGCGTTCACTTTTGAGTTTTTCAATTAGTCGAACTGCGTGAAAGCGTCGGCTTCAATGTCGGCCTGTTAATTTGCTAATCACTTTTCGGGCATCAAGCCATCAACCCTCCGTCACCCTCTCGTCCTATTAAAGGAGAGGCTAGCCTGCTGTAATTGTCTATTGAGCTCATTGACCTTGCGACTAGCCAGCAGTAATCTTTTATTGAGCTGATTGACCTTGCTACCATTTGATCAGGTCCACATTAAAATTAACACACATATCTATTTGCGAATTATCGAGAGATGAGAAGTGATCATAAGTACGTTCCTTTGTTTGAGACAAAGAGAGCTAAGGGTCTGGTCTTATATAGGTCCTTTGCAGTGACTTTGTTTGTGGGCATATGTTTGATATGGTCTTATAGGTTGAGTTACATACCTAAAGATGGAGAAGATGGGAGATGGGTTTGGATTGGGTTGCTTGCAGCTGAGCTATGGTTCGGTTTTTACTGGGTCCTTACACAAGCTCTCAGGTGGAACCAGGTTCATAGGTCCACCTTCAAGGACAGGCTCTCTCAAAGGTATACACCTCACTCGAGTTCTTTTCTTCATGCAGGAAATGAAGGGGAAAATGTTTTGCTTAAGTTAATGTCATTTCTCATTTCTGGTCCTATACATGTAATGTTTTTCTCTCTGTTGTGTCCAAACAGATATGAGAAAGACTTGCCTGGAGTAGACATATTTGTGTGCACGGCAGACCCCACGATAGAGCCACCGATAATGGTGATTAACACTGTTTTATCGGTCATGGCTTATGATTATCCACCAGAGAAGCTTGCTATTTACCTCTCGGATGATGCTGGATCGGATCTAACTTTCTATGCTCTCATGGAGGCATCAAAATTTGCAAAACAATGGATACCATATTGCAAAAAGTTCAATGTGAAACCAAGGTCACCAGCTGCCTATTTTGTATCAATATCTCATAAACAAGATGCTGCAGGGCAGAGTCAGACCAGAGACGTCATAGCTATCAAGGTAAAAAGTCAATCTAATTCATCCTTGCTTACCAAATTAATTGATATTTAAAGTTAGCCAACGTTGCATGACTGGAGTCCTGTCGTTTTTTTCTTGGTTGAAATTTGAAAAGCGAGTGCGGTGTGGGTGTTCTTGTATTTATTAATTTGCAGTTATACAGTAAAGCAGTAAGGTTCGGATTAATATATAATATATGCAACTAGTTGGGAATAAGTAGCAGAAGAAATTAAGGGTCACCCATGACGCACTTGGATAAACTAGTACAGAATGGTCTCAATGAATGTGCAGGTTGCTTGTTCAACACTTGATTCTGCACATGTATGGTTCCAGCTGCCTCCGTTATTGTTGAATAATTGAGGAGTAGCTTTATTGACTCTACTCTATATATGTCCTCAAACAAATCTATATATGCTGTATTTCATTGACCGTAGTAGGTTCGGACATAAAAACAAGCAAAGGATATTGGCATTGATGTACCAAGGATAGTGTTGTGATCGTGAACGTGAAGTTAGTCTTCTTCTTTTTTAAGAAGGTCCAAGAATTTATTGATTTAAATTAAATTTCAATGCTTTGGTTCAATAATTTATGGATTTAAAATAGAAGATTAACTTCTTCTTCTTTTTTAAGTATTTTGGACTACATAATTGAAGTTAGTCTTCTTCTTTTTTTAAGAGTTTGAACCTAAAATCTCGTAAAACCCACAATTTCTACCAAAAGCAACTATTGTAGTTCGCCACTTGACATGTTTTATTTAGGCAAAACTCTTAATTTTGTAATTGTGTCAATTATTCATTTTTACCCCTCTATTTTTAATTTGGTCAATTAATGTTTGTGTTCTTTGAATTAGTTCAATTACCCTTTGTGATTTCTAAATTTGCCTAATTAACCCAATAGTTGACTTATATCCAATTTCGATTCTACTATACATGCGGATATAGCATTGTTAAGTTTTTTTTTTTTAATTGACGAGATGATTTTTTATATTCATGTAGGGTCTATATCATAAAATAAATTAAGGTATTCCTATAGGGCTTATATCATAAAATAAATTAAGGTATTCCTATAGGGCTTATATCATTAAATAAATTAAGATAATTTATTTGATGATATAAGCCCTATAGGAATATACAAGTCATCAAATAATGAAAAGTATTAAGTTGCTACATAATTAGCATGCATTGTTACCATATAAATTTGATAAAAGTTCGCTATGGGGTTAATTGAAGAAATTCAAAGAACACAAGAGTTAATTGAATGAACTCAAAAAACACAATGATTAATTGACCAAATTAAAAGCACTAGAATAAAAATGAATAATTGACAAAGATATAAAGATAAATTTGGAGGTTTTGCCTTTTATTTATCTATTTATTGCTTCATAACAACCTGTGATAGTGGACATTACGAATTATTTCGGAATCAAGTCACCAATCTATTGTCTAGATCGTTGGTATTGATCATCACTACTACTTGCAAATATGTTTCATATACACTTCATGACTTTAATCAATATGTGTCAATTAGCCTCTTTTTTATTATTATTTAAAATTAGAAGATGGTGTGATTAGTATAATTATTAATATACCTTGTTATCCTTCTTTGTAGAAATTGTACCAAGAAATGGAGGATCGAATTGAAACAGCAACCAAGCTAGGCAGAATCCCTGAAGAAGCACGCTTGAAACATGATGAATTTTCTCAATGGGATTCCTCCTCATCGCAACGTGATCATGAAACCATTCTCAAAGTAAGAATTTTTAGCACCTATACATGCTAACATCATTTTTCTTTTTTCAATTTAGATAATTATTCCTAGAAAATCAACCAATTATTATTCTGATATAGCTGTATGATGATTGATTTTTGTTTTCTTTCTTCCTTCTTTTTGCCAGATTTTGATCGACGACAGGAAAGATCCATGTTCCACGGATACTGATGGGAGTGCATTGCCTACTTTAGTATACTTGGCTAGAGAAAAGAGACCACAACATTTCCACAATTTCAAAGCTGGGTCCATGAATGCATTGGTAAGTTGTATGTGCATGCTTGTTTACATGCTTATTGTGGCTACCCCAAACAAGGAGACTTTGACACATTTAGGAAAATAACTGCGCAGATAAGAGTGTCTTCAAAGATTAGCAATGGACAGATCATTCTCAATCTAGACTGTGATATGTACTCGAACGATCCACTAACTGTGCGGGACGCACTTTGCTTCTTCATGGATGAAGAAAAGAGCCATGACATTGCTTTTGTGCAGTTCCCACAGTGGTTTGAAAACGTTACTAAGAATGAACCGTACAGCAGTTCCTTGCGTGTAATTACCAATGTGAGTAGTAGCACTTGTGTTTTATGTACATCATTGTTCAATCTTTTGTTCATGTTTCATTTCGTTAATTATTTCAATTCTTTGCCACGTTGATCATGAAGGTTGAATTTCATGGTACGGATGGTTATGGTGGCCCTCTATATGTTGGAACTGGCTGCTTTCACAGGAGAGATATTCTCTGCGGAAGGGAATTCAATAAGGATTTTAAGATTGAATGGAAGAAGAGTAACGATCATAGAAGACAACAAAGTGTTCAAGAATTAGAAGAAGAAACAAAGGCTCTTGCAAGCTGCGCTTATGAGCAAAATACGCAATGGGGGAATGAGGTAAACATTGTTAAAAACAAAGGATCTTTGAAACATTGTTAAAATTTTATGAAATGAATGTTTGATTTCAGATGGGACTGAAGTATGGATGTCCAGTGGAAGACGTGATTACAGGGTTGTCTATCCAATGCAAAGGATGGAAATCAGCATATTTCAATCCAGAAAGGAAAGCATTCTTAGGTCTTGCACCAACCACATTACCTCAGGCTCTCGTGCAACACAAAAGATGGTCTGAAGGTGACTTTCAGATTTTGCTCTCCAAGTACAGCCCTGCATGTTATGCACATGGCAGGATTAGCCTTGGTCTTCAACTGGGGTATAGCTGCTACTGCCTCTGGGCATCTAACTGCTTGGCAACTCTGTATTACTCCACCATTCCCTCACTTTATCTCCTGAAAGGCATATCCTTGTTTCCCCAGGTATATGTATTCTTGTTTTGTTTTTCCCATTTCCATCAAATGTGCCTTCTCCTAGCATCCTTATTCCACAGTTATGTAATTGGCATTTTAATAGTGCTAAAAAGACCCTCCAAAATACAGTTGCACTAATTAGTTTTGCTAGGAAGACTCTAAAGGAAATCCTTGAATATATAGGACTGGTAAATGAACTTGTGACTATATTTTGTTGTTGTTGTTGCTTCAGGTCTCAAGCCCATGGTTCCTACCATTTGCGTATGTGATATTTGCCAAATACATTTACAGCCTAGTTGAATTTCTCTGGGCTGATGGGACAGTCCTAGGTTGGTGGAATGACCAAAGAATATGGCTATATAAAAGAACAAGCTCCTATCTCTTTGCCTTTATCGACACCATTTTAAAGACACTGGGATTTGGTGGTACAGCATTTGTAATCACAACCAAAGTAGCAGATGAAGACGTCTCAGAAAGATACGAAAAAGAGATAATGGAGTTTGGAACCACCTCTGCAATGTTCACCATCATATCTACACTTGCAATGCTCAATTTATTTTGCCTTGTTGGAGTAGTGAAAAAAGTGATCATGAATGAGACCATTGTTAGGCTTTATGAGACGATGCTTTTGCAAGTTCTACTTTGTGGGGTTTTGGTCCTCATCAAC
This sequence comes from Dovyalis caffra, assembly GCA_963924115.1. NCBI lineage: Eukaryota > Viridiplantae > Streptophyta > Magnoliopsida > Malpighiales > Salicaceae > Dovyalis > Dovyalis caffra. The sequence goes on from CAWUPB010000351.1 coordinate 2,113,631, forward strand.
CTGCCTTTGTATCAAGGCCTTCTTCTAAGGAAGGACAGGGGCAGGATGCCAAGCTCTGTTACACTTAAATCTTCTGTATTAGCTCTTCTTGCTTGTACCACTTTTTCTTTCCTATATTAACTCATTTTTTGTCCTTTTTTTCCTTGTAATTTCCAAGTAAAAGATAATGAAATAATAAGTTGGTCCACCCAAATCTAATAGCAGCATTAAATGATCTTGTCCACATTGTTATAACTCATTTTTAACTTCTTGATTTTCATAAAATTCTTCAAAAAAATTATATTTGTGTATGATTTTTCCTATTTTACAAAATTTTAGACTCTTTTTGTGTTTATGTGGTTTTTTTAATAATTTCCGGAGCTTGGATGTCAAAAAATGAGGGTATAAAAAAGAAGTATCAATAAAAAGTGAGTACAAAAAATTTGAGAAAAGAACACTAGAGCATTCAGTAAAATAAAAATATATATATATATAAGTCTGCGAGTGGAAAATCTTATTTTCATTTTATTATAGCTCATTATACCATAAAATTACGAACTTTACATTTTTTAATCATTTTGACACTTTTTTTCAAAAATTGATGAAAAATACATGAACTAAGGTTTTTGTAACCATATTAGTAAGGAGGATTTTTTTCATCCAAAATTTCAAGCTCATGTGACATGGCATGATAGGTAGGATGTCATCACAGATTACGAGTGCACATAAGATGACACATGGCCAAGCCAAAAAATTAAAATTGAGGATGTTCGGACGACTTGTCGCCCACTAATCCTCATCCGATTTCGAAAACAAATTCCCCACAATACAAACCCAAATCAAATCATAAAAACCCCTAATCTTTTTCTCTTCCCGACGAACAAGTACCCCTCGCTCTCCAACCACAAATCTTCAACATCTCCCTCTACTGTCATGAACCCCGATCGACTTAAACCCCCAAGCCCAAAAAAAGCCTCGGTGAGTGTTATGAGTTCTTCATTGAACATGTAAACCCCTCATCTTCTTCTCTATCCTAACAAACCAGTACCCATTCCTCTCCCCCTCACGAATCTTCAACCATTTCATTTCTCCTCACAAAATTCCAAAACTCAAACCCACACTCGCAATTGCATAACTTTCATTTAATTTCTTCATATGGCATATATAGGTAGTAGCTTCAATATGGATGAAGCTTTGAAAATATGTTCCCTAACTTTCAAAACACCTTTACGTAGGTACATGATGGAGACAAGCCTATATATTTCATGAACCGAAATGAACTCAAGGAAGAAATTCTTTTGCTACTCGTATTTAAAGATATTGTTCGTATTTACTCGAAATTTCTTCCTTGTTACAAGGATGCATACCACATATTTGATATTTTGTTTCCACAAAATATGTAACTTTTAGGTTGACTATTATGGGTTTTGAAAGTGGATTGAAGATGATCGCAATATGTGTGGAGCTAGAAATTCAATTGTAATTGAGATTGAAGATTGAAGAAAATAATGGAGCTAGATGAGATACTTGAAAGAGAAATTCAAGTTTGATAGGAATTGAAGCAAATAAGAGAGAGCAAACAAAAAATTAGTTGATTGAAGAACTCAATAAAATGAGATCTAAAATTATTGAAATCAAAATTCAAATGCAAAGATTGAGGATTGGCATGAAGGAGTTGGGAGGAAAATTCAAAGATGTTACCAAGTGGTATTTTTTTTGGCAACATTGATAGGTTTTGTGTCATTAAGATATTTGTTGCTTTCATTGGATGTTTGTTGCTTTCATATGATCGAAGGGCACGTTAGCACTACATCTTCAAATTATACAATGTCTTACATAATGTATTAAATTATGCTATTGCAAAGTGGTATCATAGTAGGGTTATCATAGACAAAGATGAAGTAATGTCTTAAAGAAGAATGAAGAAGTAGATAAATATGAGTAGCTTAATGATCTAGATTCATTCTATTTCTCTATTGAGTTACAAACTCTACCTTGGAATATTGATGGTAGAGAGGTTAAAACTAATTAAATTGGGCTTAATGTTTCTTTAATGTTAGAAACTCTATTCTATCATGGCACATATATATTTTCACTTTAATGTTTCTTTACAAGGCTTACTACTTATGTTAGTAATCTAAGGTTAAGAAATTGCTACTTATATTTTCACTTTAAACAACTTTTCAAGCTATTAACCAAACTAAATTTCCCCCTACATATAATGGATGAAGAAATTTTTTGGCACAGAAGAAAGGAAGTTAAGAAATGGTCGAGAATCAAACTAGTCAAATATGACTTTATTCAATAAGTTGGGAATCTTCAACTTGCAAAACAACAAAACCCTAATATAAGATAACTAGGACTCAAAAATCCATATAAATTCAACAACAAGTGGACCATACAACGAGCTATTAAAATACAATAAAACACAATAGTCTCTCTCCAAAATCACCGACAATAACATCAAAAGCGAGTAGTTCCAACTTTTGTAAAGAAAACACTACATACGTCACTCGTACATTGTTTATCACAAAATACACATGTCATATTCCATAATCACAATATTCCAAAAAATGGACCATACAAAATGTTGTCTAAATGCATTGGTGGGCCAAAAAAGTCATTTAATTGAATAGTTCAAAATATTCCTATGTGATTCGAAGGCTTCATGGTTTAACTTGGAAACTATGTTGTTAGCAATTTGTCTTGTAATTGGCATAGCGAGTTGGTAAAGGAATTTGTTTTCCCTTTCCTTTAGAAATAGTTTCAACTCTACCTCTAACGATCAGACTGTAACAAAATTGTAAGATGAGGTAAATTGAAACACTTATATAATGAAAATTAATACACAAATCTATTGGGGGGTGAAGAAACATACAACACTTGCCTTTGAATACATGTTATCAATTTTGTCACTTATGTACACTCCAACTCCTTTTACTATTATTTTCTCTCGATATTCATTAACCTTTGCATTTGCACTTATACTTCGTTAGCTTTGAATGAGATTGTATATCTCATAGTGGAGGGAGCTACGAAAGGGATTATAGATCCGGAATTCCATGGAGGTCTAGAAGGGACTATAGATCCGGATGTAGATGTGTGTCTAGAATTGGAAGTGGAGGAAATTGGTAGCGGTTTGCTTTGGAGATTTCGTCTATTAGTCTATCGTAATAGGTAATGGTTTTCAAATGCATATTATGAGGAATTAAAGCAAAAATAAAATGATCGATATTAAGTTAAACTATACTTACTAGTAATTTTTTTTGTTTGGAAGCATCACTATTTATTGAATTCTTTATAGGTCTTTGTCTTTTACCCTAAACATATTAATGTCTAATAAGCCACATAAACAAACAGTATAATGTTAGAATATCAAGTTTGTTCACTTACGGGATTTTTAGTAGTGTTTTTATCCTCTTGACTTCTCTTGTTATGGCTACAAGCATAACAATTTTGATATTGCATTTGAACTTCTAACTTAAAAGTTTTATTTGAATTTCTCTTTTCTTCACCTTGAGCTTTTATCTCTCTCTCTCTCTCTCTCTCTCTCTCTCTCTCTCTCTCTCTCTCTCTCTCTCTCTCTCTTTTCTTTTCTTTTTTTTTTTTTTTTGCTTTGGCCTTTCAATTCGAAAATCATGTACCATAATTTATTTACTTGTGAAAATTAAAAGAAAAAAAGAAAGGTAAAAAACAAGAAGAACAACAAGATAAATATGCCATATAAACTAACCTTCTTAGCATTTTCTTTTAAGGAAAGGGTGTACATCACGACCTTTACTCCTAAGCCCCATTTTGAAGCCATTCAAAGTTTCAAAACCATTTGAATATGTTCCAACATATCTCTACTTTTTGAAATAAAGATCAACATAATCTGTAGGGTCACCCCTCATAAAGGTAATGTTTGTTACTTGCATGTTTGTATGGAATACCACCGACATCATATTCCTTGTAGTTGCATGTATGCTCCTTCAAATTCACTACGTATGTGTTATCATCAAATCCTACTTGAAATCTATCATCAATCATAGGTACTATCCTAGATACACATGCTTTCAATTTAATTTTTTCCATCTTTCTTCTTATTCTTGGACGGATATCATCATTGATCGACTCAAACATCTTACTCTTAATATATATCTTTTCCATTAAATAGGTAATAATATCTTCCAACATATTAATCAATAGCTTCACTATGTCCATGTACATAGGCCCATTAAATGCTTATGACATATTATTTATAAATGCATCACACTTTAATTGGTCCTAAAGAAAGCCTTGCAAAAATTTAGTAGCTCAATCTTCACAAAGTCATCAAAAGCATCCTCATCTATCACTTTTAACTCTTCTAATCCAGCATTGCAATCCACCAAGTTAGTAACATTTACTACTCTCTAGAACAACTTCTTGTACAGACTCACCATTATGTTTTTTTTTTTTAATTAGCATAAATGTGTTGTGAATAGTTTTTATGTTCACAAAATGCAAGTACAAATAGAATGATTAATGATACGAGTAATCGTAAAATATCATGTATTTTCTACAATTTTTGGGAACTTTAAATTGGCAAAATCATATTCACAAACATAACCATCTCTTTTCATTCCTAAAGTTTTGTATTTTGATCATTCTAACTCTTATATCATAATTTATTAAGATATGATTTTATGAGATGTTAGATGAAATTTAAAATAATGCAATTTTTCTTACAACTAAAAAAACTCGAATGAGATTGGATATCTACCGGATATGAAACCATTAAAAAATTATTATTATTATTCGACTTTATTAGATGTGAGTTAGGTAAACCGATCGAATATATATGTATATATTTCAATTTTATCTATCGTCATTTTTAAATTAATATAACTTATTAGACCACTCATGTTCATTATATATTGTCTACATCTTATTTGTAATTATATATAAACATTTGAGATTGATAAATTATGTGTAATCAAATACCTAAATGTTATTTATAACTTTAGATCTTTAGTTTAAACAAAGTTAATGATTTAATCTTGTAGTTTTAGAAAATTGTTAGTCCTTATATTTTAACATTCATCTATAATTCAATCCTTTTTTATTTCTTTTTCTTTTTCCATTTATCTTCTTTTTTCTTGACAAATAGAATAAAGAAAGAAGAATTAGGTAAAATGTTAAAATTTGACTAGGAAACAAGTGTATTTGGAACGCAAAACAAGTAAATTGAGGATGATCAACATCAGTCAAGGAACTACTTCATTATATATTATGATTCAGTGACTAATTAACTATTTTTTGATAAAATCAAGGACTAAGTAAATAGTTAAGTCAAATCTAAAAACCGAGAGGGATTAGGCTGCCTTATTAAGGTCAACAGAATACGTGGTTTGACCTGTAAACACGTGCCACGTATATAGCAAAAGATTTATAGTGTACTGAAACACAGGAAATCAAGGCAAGACACAAACAAACCAAATCCTGGAACAGAAGAGGAGAGGAGAAAAGAGAAGTACTCAAACCGAAAGTCTGGTGTCTCATCTCTGGTTCAAAAGTTGGAGCTTATTTATTTATTTGAATCATTCAGCTTATCGATTCAAATCCAATCCTTTAAATTCAATGGTAAATTACTTACCTTCATTTCTCTTTCCTCTTTTAAGTTTTGATTAGTAATACTTCAACTTTAACTTCAGGTTTTTACGTAATTGATCGATTTGATAACGAAGGAAAGATTTAATCTTTTATTATTTTAGCTTCGGAGAAGAAAACCCTTTTGATTTGCTTGTTTCTCTTGGCTAGCAATCAGAAGATCTCATGTAAATTACTATCATGTCCTGACTATGATTGTGGGGTTCTTTTCTGTTTTCTTTTTCAGCCAATTCCTAATCCTTTTTTTTTAATGACCTGGATTTAATTATGGATTCCTGCCAACTCTTCTATGCTTTCGATTCTGTAGTTAATTATGTGTCTTCCAATTAGAAATTTCATATCAATTGTTATTTGATGTTCTATATTTTGATGTTTTGGTTATGTTCCAGACCCTCTACTTAGAAAATCTTGCCTTTTTGATCCACAGATGAGAATTGAGCTAAAAGGATATTTTGTTGTTTTATTGCTGGCACTTTTATCGAGCCCAGAAGCCGTGTTTGGGATCAGATTTGTGATTGATAGGGAAGAATGCTTCTCTCACGATGTTAAATATGAAGGAGATACAGTTCATGTTTCTTTTGTTGTAGTTAAGGTTGATTCGTCTTGGCATTATAGTGATGATGGTGTTGATCTTGTGGTAAGCCCTCCAATCTTTCTCACAGTTGGTTCATTTTTTCTCTTTTTCTCTTTTTTTTTTTTTTCTTTTTCATTTCAAGTTACATTAATTTCCTAGGGATACCTTTTGATTTGCGATATGCATAAGCAGGCATAAATATTTGAAGTTCATTTCAATGTGCATATACTATTCTAGCTACCTTTTGTCTTACTATTTATTTTTGTCATGAATCTGCATGATAGTTCCCAATACCTTGTACTCCTTGTACTATCAGTTTCGGCATCTCTTAAACGTCTCTCCTCCCCTCACCCCACCTCGCTTCTCTTTCTTACTGGTAAAATGCCTAAATGAAGCTTGCTTCTGAGCCGCAGTTCATCATAGTTCTGTGTAATATCAAATGTAAAACAAAGGATCACTTCCTTTGGCTTAGTATGTTTTGAGGTTATTACGTTACAGTAGAAGCAGTGATGGTTATGAAGCTAGTCTATAGTTCACTTGGATAATTTCATTGAGGCACTGGATTCAAGCTGATTCTGACATGTTTCTTTTGTTCTATGCATTGTCATTCATTTATTTCTGCTTTGGAAAACTTCTTCTAATCTTGTAGTTCTTTGGAATCAAACCTTTTTTTATTTCTAATCTTCGAAATACTGGCAAAATGATGCTTCATAGCCTGTTCAAGTTAAATTTGTTATGAGTCATCAATGGCGTTCATAAGGAGAAACAGCTAGACTGGTAGCTAGGAAGACTAAAGGGGTTGAACCAGCATACCTCACATGCATTGAAATGTCATGTATTAATCTAGATTTTATTTATTTATTTATTTTGGAGGGGAAGGTTATACATATTTGATACTTGCAGAGATGCTATGTCTGATAAACATCTTTAAAATAAGGTTTTCCCTGTACTTTTTTATTTTGACTTTTATTTGTCACTCAGATATTTAGCTGGAACACTGTTGTCTTAGTACAAAGACTTTCTGTTAATTTAGCGAAACTAACAGATTTTTTTGGAAATAAGATTACTTTTCATGTTTCTATATGTAGATTGTAATAGTATTCAATTATGAAATTTCAACTATTATATGTCTCAAGTCTTATGTGGCTGGTAACAGCTGATACATTGTTATATTGTCAGTCATTCCTGTCCTGATCTATCAATGGTTTTGAACTTGCAGGTAAAGGGACCTTCTGGTGATCAGATTCATGATTTTCGTGACAAGATAAGTGAGAAATTTGAGTTTATGGCTCATCAGAAAGGAGTCCATCGTTTTTGCTTTACTAACAAGTCTCCTTACCATGAAACCATTGACTTTGATGTCCATGTTGGTCACTTTTCATACTATGATGAGCATGCAAAGGATGGTAAGTAGTTGGGTATGCTTCATGTTTTGCCATTACACTGAATCTTGAGAATGATGAGGTTTTGGTAATTTCTTGTACATTTGCAGAGCATTTTCAACCTTTGTTAGAACAGATATCTAAATTAGAGGAGGCTCTTTACAACATTCAGTTTGAACAGCATTGGCTAGAAGCTCAGACTGATCGTCAGGCAATTAGTATGTTCAAGATCTTTCCCTTTTTGTTATTTAATTGATGAAAGGTATTTTTTTTTTCAATTTTTTGATGCTCAGACTTCACTAAATCGCACTTCGCTATTTTTCTTCGATTCTTCAGTCTTATAAGCAGGATGATTTATTGGCTTCAAACTGAATTAATGTAGCATAGATCTTCTTACCATCTAAACTGTCAAAAACTTTTAAATTTCTAATTTCCTTAACCCTCACTCTCTCTCTTTTTCTGTTGGGGTGCTGGTGGTGGAAATAAACATTAGGTATCACACCCAAATACACATGATTGTTGTATTCATAAGCTTCCCAAGCATATATTGCCCTATTAGCTGAAAGACTGAATTTCCTATAATCATTTTGTTGTCTAACAAATTTCACTGGTTGTGGATGCAGTAAACGATGCAATGAGCCGGAGGACGATTCATAAGGCCTTCTTTGAATCTGCAGCACTTGTCGCTGCTAGTGTTCTGCAAGTTTACCTGCTCCGTCGCCTGTTTGAGCGAAAGCTTGGGATGTCCAGAGTTTAGATTGGGCACGCTGCGGATTACTTGTAGGAAAATGCAAGCTGAGCAGGATTTCAAACTTCTGTTTCCTATTTTGATGGTTTAGGGGGAAAGAGCACTTGTAGACACTACCTCTTTAAAACTTTTGAGATAATGGAATTATACATTTATGGCTTTTCAGATGGGTTTTGCTGTTCAGGCAATCTTTGCCCTTGAGCAAGGTCCACAAGCGCCTTATTTCTTATTCTTTTCCACTTGTTAGGGGAGAGGGGATTCGAACTTGGCCTTCTCTTAAGAGAATATACCGCTGCTTTGTACTTTAAGTTTGGTCCTCAAATGGCATTTACACCATCGGCTGCCAACTGAAGTAGGATTTCATCCAGTGGCAGCCATCCAGAAATGTTTTTATGTGTTTTGTAAAAAGCTAGCCCACAATTGACTCTCGGACCAGTTAACCATTAGTGCAGATGGATAACCCTAATGCATCATTAGGGCTTGTTTCCTTTATGTCATCTTCCATAACTGTTTCTAGGTTTAGGCCTTAAGTACGGGTAGCAAATTGGAGGAATGACCAAAGTAGTCCCGAGTACTTTGAAACAAGAAGGCGTCGAAGAATTTCCTAATAATTTGAAGAGTCGAGTTGACAAATCAAAAGAGGTTTCAGTTTTCTTGGTGATTTTTCTTTGCTCTTCTCCATTTCTTAGAACCCTGGTCTCTTTTTTTCTTTTTTGGGGACCATCTGTTGCTCGGCTTTAAGATCTTCTATGTACCACTTCCCTGTGTTGCCGAGTTTCAAGAGCTCTTCAGAAAAGAATTTAAAAATTATGTATTTCACAAACAAAGCCCATTTAATAGTACATAAAACAAAATGACAAAAGCTCTACAGCTTATAACATGAGAGAGAGAGCAAGGAGAAGAAAAAACATATTGGTGCATAATAGATACAATAATTGTGTATTTGCTCTTTCCCCCCACCACAACAGTTTTACAACACAAAAAACAAATTCCATTTAGTAAATATATTGTGGGGCCACAGATAGATGAAGATACTCTTCTCCTGAAGCTCTTAGGTGGGAAAGGCATCGTCAAGACTCCACATGCGGACTTTGGATACAGCAAAACCATTTTTTCTGAAAATCAGTAAATTATCCATGTTAAAAAGAATGGTAACATGACACCCATACACTTATGAGATAGAGAAGATCGTAGCCCACCCATGAATTTGATGTTACATTTCTATGCTGATAATTTTTACAAGGAACTTGAACTGCAAAACTGAATAATGTCTCACCATATTTATCATTAGTGCATTTCCAACCATCTGGATGGACTTTCCCAATGGAGCCATGCATTACAATTGATAAGATGATAGCCACATCCATGTGGGAGAAAGACCAGATCAGACAGTTCCATGTTCCTCTCCCACAGATTTTCTGAGCAGCAATTTCCCTTGCTCAGATGACATGGTTAGACTATCTGACCTTTCCCCCAACATTTCTGTGGCCATAAATTTTGCAAATTTCCTCAATCATCCTAACTTCTGTAACAGCTAAATGATATCCTTTGAATTCTGACGCAAAATGATATCCACAATATGACTGGCCACAGGTGAAAACTCAACAAAAACCAATCCAAATCTACATGATAGGCTACATCGAATTTTTCCCCCTCTATTTTGTTGCATATTGAATCGGGGTTTCTTAAGCTCTGGATCCACACAGTTGAAAACTGACGTACACACAAGCATGGAAAAATAGCCATTCAAGCAGGCTGTTATACATGACTAGGGAAAGGATATGCTATCTTGGCTGCCTAATGCATGTGTCATTTGCGAGACACATACCTGCATTGTTTCAGGATAAAGGGAGTGGTTATGTGATGAAAATATGAAAAAAACTTACAGTCTGAGGTTTGGCAGGATTTACTCCAGGCTTGACATGAGAATCAACAACCTTTTCTGGTGACTCCGGTTTGCCACCTGTCTTCTTCTCATCCCTTGCCTTGTTAAATATCACAGTAAATCCCTCAGCTGATGCAGGATCATTGACATCCCATTCACCAAATTTTGGCAGTGGCCGACCTGCGTCCTGCAGGAAAGAAAGAAAGACAAGAAGAGAGTCTTCGTCAAGATTCTCACAGCTGTATAAGTCAGGGGAGATCCATGCATCAAGTGGCAGTGGTTTTAAATTTAACATCAAATACTACAGAGATTTAGAAATATGGCCACAAAAGTTCAGTACAACAACATCATGGTTTCGCTGTGGTCCAATCGAGTCAAAGGAGTCTTAACAAATAATAAACACCACCACCTAAACAACAAACTATGTGCTCTTGTTCTATCGAAATAATTCACCAGAACTGAAAACACAGAACTAAAATAATGATAATGAAGAAACCACAAATAAAGTAAAGCAGGTTTCAACTTTCAAATGATCTAGTGTGCCATCACATATGCAGGAGCAGAAGTAGCTTAAAAGAAAACATGTATAATTCTGAATGCCCGTTGCCATAGACATAAGCAACACCCATAGATAACTTCGGATAAAGAACTCTATGATCTATTATATAGAACTCAAATAACCCATTAAATATAAATGCAAAAGCTTATAATCTTCAATGAGATCAAAATATATATATATATATATAGTATAATGGATGAGACACATGTTACATGGTCATTTCCGAAGCTACGCTAACATATTCAACTCATCAACTTCAATCATTCAATAAAACTCCAAAATTCTACTCGCTTGAACATCCTAACTACATAAGGTAACAACATTCCTGAACAGCAATTCTCTTCATTACAAAAAGACCTTTCTTTATTCTTCCAAACACAAAAAGCTCTAAAATCACCCCCTAATGAAAGTTACGAATAGCTTCCCCAGCTCCTATATGCGCTTCTAGAGCTTTCAACTTTCTTAATTAAACAAATATCAAAGACATAAGCAAATACGAAAATTTGCTAAGCAAGCAATTACAGACACAAAATTGTCAATCCAAACATACTTTCTTTTTCTGTACTCTGTGCATAAATCACATGTATAGTTTATTAACTACACGTCATAAACATAAATTAACAAAAAAAAATTAAAAAAAAAATCCACTTCTCTAAACATTAAATATAATTTCCTAAACAGCTCTAACAAAAAGAAAAGAAAATCAGTGGAAATGAAAATTAAAAATTAAAAATAATCACAAAATGAGTTGATCAAAATTATATCCTCTAAAAAACAAAAAATAACAAACAAGATCAAATCAACATAATTCAACAAAAAAAAAAACAATATTTGTAATCAACAGAAAAGGCTAAACCATCAAAAATCTGATATAAATCAATCAAAAACCAGCAAAAATAATATTAAAAATATATATATAGACAGAAAATTTAACACATAAAACAAAAGGTATCAGTATGCGTATAGACTATAGATAGAGAAACAACATACCGACATGAATTCTAGATAGAAAGAGAGACTTTCAGCTAAAAATAAACGAGTAATCACAGAGAGGAGAGAGGGGGAGAGAGAGAGTTTCCTTTTTTCAGAGAGAGAGAGTGTGAAATGGGCCTGAATGGGCCTGTCTGTATTCTAACATAAAGGAGGAGTTAGCTGTTTACTTGTAAGAGTAACGGAAATGTTAAAGGCCGCCGTTAGTCCGTCGTCATCAATGACGTGGGAAGAGAGATTGAAAACGGAACGGGTAGTGAGCTGGCAAACGGCGTAATTGGGAGAAATGTTGGGCTATATAGAGGCAATCTGTACAATTGACTTGCTGGCACTGTTTTAAAAGTTTGGTCCTTTTGCTTTGTCTTTTCTAAATAATACATACACACGTAATAATTAAACCATCGATATATATATATAATTTATTTATTTATTTTTTTTTTGGTTTACAGTCAACCAAAGTTTTAGATTTCAATTTTTTCATGCTGCTATTATTTGATCTTAAGAATGCACAAATTTAGGGGTTGGTTTATGTGATAACATATTATTTGGATCTTTTGAAAATGTACATTATGAAAAATTAATAGTTATTTTGACTAAAGAGATTATCCTATCATTTTATTATTGTATTTGTTTCAATTATGATCAATAGCTAAATATCGTTTAATTGAATATAATATAGACAATTAATTTTTTAAAAATTAAATATAATTAAAAATCGTATAAAATATATGATATTACGTGATTTGTATATCATAAAAAAATAATAAAATAAAAATTTCATCTAAGTGTTAAGTTATTTACATGATGATCACATAACTAGTTAGGTTCTCTTTTGTTTTCTATTTATTAAACTGTGAGATATAAATATATTTTTTTTCTAAATTTTAAATCCTGAATTTTTTGCTAATAATTAAAAATCCTTCAAATCTTGATCAAATTAAAATGTAATATTAGAATAATATTTTTACATTTTATGGGTTTTGGAACTATACTATTTAATATAAATATTATATCATTCATCTGGTATATAGATAGATTCAATTTTCATCTCAAATGGAAATTATTATTTGTTTGTGTCATTCGCAACTAGATGTCAGTTAACTATGGCACGTAATTATTGAGCTAGTTGGAACAAAAAAAAAGCTAATGACAAATTATTAACAAGACCAGTTTTAAATAATTGAGATAAACAGCTAGACAAAATGATTGGTTAAGCATTGAAGGAAGGGATGAGAAAAAGGACAAAATAATCGAAAGAACAGACACCCTAAGCTAGCGCATTATTTTTCGTTTTGCGTTTGGTCAAAAACAGGTCGTGAACTGGGATCTATCCAAGGATATGCTTTACCAATTCTAAGTTATTAGGTGTTTGGGCTTTTGCTTTTCATTTATTTAATAATAATAACTAATGATAATACTAATCTCTATCAGTATTCCGAGCCGCTCTGTTACTATGTCAATTTGTACCCAAATATTATTTTAATACAAAAATAATATCTTCTAGCCTGTAATGAATAGTTACACAATTAAAAGATTAATGTTAGTAGTTAATGGGATAAAAAAAAGTATTATTATGCTAGATTAAATTAATTATTACTATAATATTATAAAATAAATAAAAATAATAAGAGAATTGAAGAAAATAATGACAAGAAAATGAAATCACTATAATGTGAATATAAGTGATACGAACTTCAAAGTTTCTCTTATTCTCTCTAGGAAACTTGTAAACCAAATAATGACTAATCAAGCCTATTTATAGACTTCAAAATTAAGAAGAGAATTGGAATGGACTATGAATAATCAATTGCATCATCCTTTTAATTTCTCATATTGAATGATGAGTTAAATCATATTAAGAATCATTAGTAGTGGGGATATAAAAAGTAGATGAATATGATGATAGACATTCATTATTTCATAACACTCCCCTCGAATGTCCATTGTACAAGGAACATGTCTCGTTAAAACCTTACTAGGAAAAAACCCGAGTGGGAAAAAATCCTAGTGAAGGAAAAAGAGTACAATATTCCTTGCACACATTAATCCCAATTTTTGTCTCCCCTGTTGAAGACATTATTTAAGATCTCTAAGATGACGCATTCCAATCTTGTGAATCATCTTCTCAAAAGTTGTGATAGGTAATGTTTTAACGAATAAATCTATCTGGATTGTCACTTTGATGTATTCTTCCTTCAATGGAATTATCCAAGCAGTATTATCCTCATATGATATTGTTCGAACTTCTTGTAGATAAACTACATGTCTCTCGGATACGATGGATCATTGATCTTAGCCAAACACATTCTCGACTTGCCTCGTGAATTGATATTTCGCATGATTTGAAGATATGGCAACTATAGTTTGTTTTATAAAACACAAAGATATAATTGGATCTCCATATGTAAATATATAACCGAGTTATGATCGAGCTTTGTGTAGATCGGATAATTAACTTGCATCCGCATAACCAATTAATCTTGTCTTTGATTTATTGGAGTAATATAAGCCCATATCAATTATTTCTCAAAGACAATGTAGTATATATTTAACTTTATTTCAATGTCTCTATATTGAATGAACTATGACTTGTTAACAAATTTATATAAAAGACTATATCGAGTCGAGTATTATTAGCAAGATACGTCAATACACCGAGTGGCACTAAAATATGGTACTTCGGGACCAAGTAGTTCTTCGTTATCTTCTCGAGGTCGAAAAGGGTCTTTTTGGATATCAAGTAATGAACTACCATTGGGCTAGTCAATGAATGATCTTTATATAGAATCATTATAGAACATTTTTCTATATAAATTAACTAATAAATGAAAATCTCATTCTCCGAGTGCTCGAACTCGTCGAGATAACATTTTGTTTTCCCAAGATATTCACATCAAATTCTCTTTTTAGGTAACTTATGACACTTGAAATCTCTTCGGGAGTTCCAATAATATTTAAAAAGTATATACAACAAATCCCTTTTCAAATAAAAACATATGAATAAATAGAGTTATTTTTTATAATTTTCTTTCAACAAATAATCATTGAAGTGATTATATCACATGCATGCGAGTTAGTAATAAACAATAAATATAAAAAGTATAAATTGAATTTCTAAAAATAAAATAATAAAACAAATACTAAAATAATCCTAATAGAGATCTCTATAATTTAATTGAATTCTTATCTCGAGAATATATATTACATGCTTCGGCATGTTAATTCCTTTTAGGACTTTCATACTGATTCATCTCAAATGAACAAACAAATTGTGATCACATTTATTAAATACATGTATATGTTTTTTTCATATATTTTACCGAGGCTAATGAGATAATAAAATATAATTGCATTTATTAAAGGAGAATATGTCTCCTCATAGTCAATGTCGGTTCTTTGCAAAAACTCTTATGTTGAAAGTTTTGCTTTGTATCTTACAATCTCATCTTTCTTATTTCGTGTTCGCATAAATACTTATTTGTATTCCACCGAGCTTAACATCTTCGGGTGTTTTAGCTGTGGGTTCAAAAACTACTCTTTGTAGGAGAACATAATTCTGCTTGGATTGCTCTTTTCATTTAGGTCAATCATCTTAATGTCAACATTCTTCACTAATTTAGACTCGGGATCCTTATTTTCATTCAAAATATCAATTATAACTTTACACACAAAAATCTTATCAATAAATATTTCTCTTCGGTCCTATTTTCTTTTCGTATTGACATAATTTATCAAAATCTCTTGATTTTTCTCAAGCATTTGGACTTCTTCGAAAGCTTATTATCGAAATATCTTGAACCGTTTTGTGAATATTTACATCCTTTATATTTTCATCTTGTCCTTTTTTTTAGGAATTTTTATATTTAGAACCGATCGATCTTTCACGCTTCGGGCGTGCTTTAAATTCGTTAGCTATAATATTAATAGACTATCCTTTTAGGATATCAATTTTAATAGAAGCATCCTCGATGAGGATATGCATTTTATTTACTCTTTTAGGATATGAGAATACATCTAGCGAGTTGGTTTATAATACCTTATAAATGAATTATCTTGTGAACTTTTAGTTCACATTGTTTTGTATCAAATTGATATAAAGATAGAGTACTCTATGTAATCTCTTTTTTAACATTTCCAATCGCTTATTTTGTGTACTCTCTCCCCCTAATATTGAAAAAACTATTTCATCAAAATGACGATCGATAAATCAAGCTGTAAAAATATCACTTATTCATGATTCAAGATATTTAATTATCAAAAAAGGATTCAAATCCAATATATATTCTCAAGCTCCTTTAAGTGCCCATTTTATTTTCTTATTAAGGAGCACTAAGGATGTACACTTGCAATGTCAAAAAATTCTTAAATAAGAAATATTTTTCTCATGACCATAAGTCAAGCGAGGAGGAGAGAATTTCTAATAACTTATGGGTCATATGCGAATGAGTGTTGCTGCATGTAAGATTGCATGTCCCCAAACATAAACGGGGAGTTTTATTTTCAAATAATGATTTAGCTATCAATTGGAGCCTTTTAATAAATGATTTTGCTAAACCTTTTTTAGTATGAACATGAGCAACAAGATGTTCAACCTTCATTTTAATAGCCAATCAATAATAATTTAATGCTTAGGAAATAAATTCATCGGCATTATCAAGGTGATTTGTTTTAATGGAATAATTTAAAAATTATGCACGAAATCAAATTATTTGCTAGCAATTCCGAAAACGTCATGTTTCGAGTAGATAATAAGTATATATGTGACCATCTTATGGATGCATTTATCAAAATCGTAAAATATTTAAATGGTTCACATGGTGGATGAATTGATTCACATATATCACCTTGAATACATTTTAAAATACTGGAGATTCAATCTCAATTTTACTTGATGATGGCTTAATCATCAATTTGCCTTAGCAACATGCGGAACATGAAAGTTCATTAAATTGAAAAATCTTCGACTCTTCGATAGATATTCATATAAATTTTTTCGCATCATGAAAGACCCAAGATAACACAACTGGTCAAGTCATATAGTAAAAGTATTTGAATTAGTAAACTTCTAGTTTGATACAATACTTATTTCAATCATTTCAATGTTTGTAATAAAGACTAGAAGAGAATACGGATAAATTTTTTGATAGATATTTTCTACCCAATATAATGATTATAACATATAATTATTCACATTTGCTATCTTGATATGATATTAATTTAGATGAATATCTTTGAAACTCAATAAATTTTTATGAGACTTTGAAGAGAATAGTACATCATTCATAATAAATTTATCCTTTCGGATAATAACATATTTGCTCTTACGGAGCTTTTAAATTAGTCACTTCAAGTAATAATATATCAACTTTTCTAGAGCCTTTAAACATTTTCTCTTCAAGTAATAATTTATTCACTCTTCTAGAGCTTCAAAAATTTATCTCTTCAAGTCATGATATAATCGATCTTCTAGAGCCTTCAAAATCTATCTCTTTAGATAATAATATAGTCGCTCTTCTAGAGCTTTCTATTAGATTGATATTATCATATATAATATTAACATAAAATAAATAATCAAGTAAATCAATACAAAATAAATAAATCAATATATTCCTCATAAACACAAATAAATAAATAAATAGTAAAATAAATTTATAACCATCAATATACGACATAAATTATAATAAATATAAAATATTTTATTTATAAATAGAAAAGCTAACAAGTAATTAATTTCAATTACTATTACTTTGATATATAAAAGTGGTATTCGTATTTTACTCTTTATTTTTCAATAAGGCTTGACAAGCCTCAATGAGGTGCTTTGGTATACAACGGTATCAATATTCATTCATTCCATATCTATAATATTTATTTTTCAGAATACTGACTTTATCTTTCTTTTTTTCATAGTTATCCACTTCGGTGGTGAGATGTAATATCATGGTTGTTACGATTATAATGATAATTATTTCGATCATATCCATGGCTATGACCACATCTTCATCCATGTCTAAAATTATTATAAATTGTCACATTCACTTTAGGGAATGAAGTAGATCCAATTAGATGAGATTTATTCTTTTTCATTTTATTTAGCCACTAAACAAGTATAAAATCGATCCAAAATATTTCTTAAACTCTTTTTCTCGATATGCTATTGCATGAGCATATCCAAGACATAAAAAGTAGAGAATATTTTTTCAAAATCAAGCACTCATAATCAATAATTCTTATTCAAAATATCAAGAGTCACCAAATTAAGTTTATGAGGTTTGATATGATAAAAATTCTATAATGTAATCTATAATAATAAAATTAGAAAATAAGAACAAATATAATAATAAAATTAAAGCTTTTCAAATAACATATATTAGATCATTAGTAGATCATTTAAGTTTTTCAAATATATATTTCATGTATCAATAGATTTAAAGTAGATGAATAAATTAAATACATACCTCTTAACGATCTAAATAATTTAGATCTTTTGGTAGAGCACTTGTGTAGAAAAAATTCAATTGTTGAAATAATTGATTAAATCTTTTGGTAGATATATACCTCATGGTCTATTGTCTCAATTGATTAGAGATTCGTGCTGATAACGTATTATAAAATAAATAGAAACAATAAGAGAATTGAAGAAAATGATGACAAAAAAATAAAACCGCTATAATGTGAATATAAGTGATAAGAACTTCAAAGTTTCTCTTATTCTCTTTAAGAAACTTGTGCACCAACTAATGAACAATCAAGCCTATTTATAGACTTCAAAATTAATGAGAGAATTGGAAGGGACTACGAATAATCAATTGCATCACCCTTTTAATTTCTCATATTGAATGATGAATTGAATCATATTAAGAATCATCGGTAGTATGGATATGAAAAGTGAATGAACATGGTGATGGACATTCATTATTTCATAATATATAAAAATTACTTGGTGTGGTTCTTCCACAATGGAACTTTAACGAGCATGAAAACGTGCTACATAGCTTCTTCCCTTTTTAGATTAATGATATCAATAAAGAGCGATGTAACTTTCCAATATGCCATATAAATACGGTTAAAGAGTTAACGCTATTCTATTTAAACTAAATCGAAATAAAAAATTTGCTTTAGTTTTTGTTGTTTTTATTTAGTTCTCTTTTTCGAAACCAACCCAAATTTAATTTGCTTTTTCAAACTTGGTTAGGATTTGTAAATTGTCAATTCAGTTTCTACCACCAACAAAAATCATGTATATATATGTGTGTTTGTGTGTGAGAGTTTTTTTTTTTTTTTTGATAAATAGATAACAATAATAATAATAATAATAATAATAACAACAACAACAACAGTGTGGGTCTAGATATTTTATATTTATTTGTTGACTTGGATGTTTGATGCTCATGAAGAGAATTTAGAAAGATTTGTACCGACACATGGACTGGTACACAAAGTGTTTACATACAGATATGAATATCACTTTAACTTGAAAGCCTAAACTAATAGATCATGGATCCATCTTGTATATAAATATCTCAAACTTCTTTTCTTTTCTTCTTTTTCAACGTGGGATAGCTATTTCATAATTGATTTAAACTTTGAATAGTATTTCTTATCTTTTTCTAAAATTAAATTGATGAAAAAAAAAAGATTAAAAATGAGATTCTTAACATATTGAAAGTGGAAGACTTAACTCATGACAAAATTCGTATCCAAGAAACCAAGAATCATGTCATTTTTTATATTAAAAAAAAGGTTTTTTTAGTTAAAATTAAAAACTAAAAACTAAATAATATTTCATGTTCGATTTAGATTTGATTTCTATAGATTAATTAACCAAAGACCAAATCAAATTTATCGAATTTGAAATTGAAACCAAATATACAAATGCTCAGCCACAATATAGTTAATTATAGATATACTAAAAAAGAATATAGTTTCAATGTAATTAAGTTCATGCTACATTGTACCACACAACATCGGTTATGTCATTTTAGATTGAAATGACATCGTTTTACCAAAACAATAAGTGATGTTTGGATTATTTTTTTACACTTTAGTCATTTGAGTTATAATTTTATACACAACCACCCCTAAATTTAATTTGCCTTTTTTTAAAAAAAAAATTCCAATTTTTTTAAATGGTTGGACGATGCTTTCTACCCAAGTCTGGTTGTCTCTAAACCCATCCAAAAGGGTCTGATGCCTACCTCAACTCAACCTCTTTTCCCCCTTTTTTATGCGTTTATATTTTTCATTATTTATTATGCTAAAAATATTTTTTTCTTAATACTTAATGGTTATTTTTTTTAATTTTTTTATAAACTCAGTAACTAAAATTAAATATCCTTATAATATAAATTGATTTAGCACCCACATTTATTTTTTAAAATAAAAAAGGGATAATTATCATAAAAAAATTTCAAAAAAAAAAATCTTCTATCTAAAAAACTCATTAATTTATCGTTAAATTTTTCAAACCCAAAATAATATTTTTTTAATCAAAACACCTAGTATTAACTATTGGGTATTTTGGTAAGAAAAAATATTGTTTTGAGTTTGGAAGATTTAAAAATAAACTAGCTGAGTTTTTTAGATAGAAGATTTTTTTAGTGGGTTTTCCGGTAATTATTCCTAACTTATATGTAACCATTATTTTCTAAGATAAGTATTTCTATTGTGTATTAACTATTGGGAATTTTAGTAAGAAAAATATTGTTTTGGGTTTGAGAGATTTAAAAATAAATTGATGGGTTTTTTATATAGAAGATTGTTTTGGAAGGTTTTTCTTATAATTATACCTAACTTAAATGTAACTATTATCTTCTAAGATATGTACTTCTATTGTGGATGATTATGTTCAATTTAATTAATGCACCAAAATATGTTATGCATTCATCCTATAATTTAATTTAATTGCTTGATAAAAATATTGAGTTTTAATTAATTAAAAACTAGTGCTACTACCATGTTTTTTTTAATCAATACATTAGGATTTAGAAAATCATTAATGTTCATATTCATACATATCTTTACTTTTCTTATTTGTATGATAACTCTTAAATTAAATTACAAGAGGATAACATGAGTCTTACTTCATCAATATTAATTAGTTAAATTGCTTTAATTTTTATAGTTATTAGATAGTAAAAGTAATATCATAGTTGATGAAACAAACCACCGATAAAAAGAAATAAAAACTCCTACATATGAATTTTTTTAGTATAATAAAAAAATAGCATATGAAGGTCAGTGTGTTAGCAGTTAAAACACCTCAAAATATATATATGCTTTGGATTGTAATAAAAAAGAACATGAACATGGTTTTTTTTAAAAAAATCAATATCAAACCCATTAAAAACTATGAAATAAGTTTATAATTAGAAAATTACTAAAAAAATAACCTCTAAAAAATCTTCCATCTAAAAAACTCATCAATTTACTTTTAAATCTCTCAAATATATACATGTATATTATCTTACTTAAACACTCAATAATTAATGACTGTTAAGTTGGAGGTTAATAATTGAATGTTTTGATTATATATATATATATTTTTTGTTTTGAATTTGAGAGATTTAAAAATAAACTAGTGGGTTTTTTAAATAGAAGATTTCTTAAAAGGTTTTTCTAGTAATTATTCCTTTAAAAAATAATTAATTGCATGTTTTTTTAATCAAAATCAAACACATTCATAGAATATATTTAAACTCAATTATGAAATATAAACATTTTAGTAAATACGTATTAAATTAAAAAAAAATTCCTACAATTAATATTAGTTTATTTTTATTTTACACCTAAATTTGTTAAATTATTTAAGATGTTAAAACATGTTACATAGATTTACTAATGCGTGGCTACTATTCTCGTAATTAACAAAGTCAATTACAGCAACTCTCTCCCTTTTAATATTTCTAGATTCTGTCTGCCACGCCGATAGCAATGTTTATATTTTGCCTGTCAACAAACATTTTATGACAATCTCCTCCCAATGCTGCCATTACATGGAGCAATTTGAAAAAAATGATTCAGACACCTTTGATTTGGTTCCCTCGATAGCAATCTTCATCTTTCATTAGCAAACTGCTGCTTCCTCCAGAAATCCTGACAGGGAGTAGAGATTAAATAAGTTTTTCCTGAAATCTTGACAACAGATATAAATTAAACAAGGCATGGTGTCTCAGTATCAGTGCCACTCACAAATTGGTTGGTTATTGCCGTGGCATAGAACATCAATCCTGATATGAATGGCAGGCCACATGACCGTGCTGCTTAGAAAATCCTGACCTGTTAATTTATGTTGGATATTCTGCATGTGCCAAAGAGTTGTAATTAGCTAATGACACCCACCTGCAGGGACGACATGGTTCCACCTTCAACTTCAATTTAGTTCCAACCCTGATATTGGATCACAAGCCTAAGCATCCTCCTTACTCTACTGCTCCGTTATGCTTCACATTACAGCACGAAAAATTAAATTATTTTTTTTAAGTCATTCTATACAACTGACTACAACCTAATTGAGAAGATGTGTGTGTGTGTGTGTATATATATAGACCATGGTTGGATGACCACTTTAGCATTCTAGCCTCCTTTTTATTTTCTTTGAGAAGTTAAATTCTATGCATTAATATGCCCACTGGTTTCTCAAATTGCTCAAGATACATAATCAATCTTTCTTCTACCTCACCCTCCAGGAGAAGAATAAAAAGTAATCAGCAGTGATAAATTAACTAACTGTTTAGTAGTCCAAAACAAGTGCTATAACTTGCAACTAATACAATAGTAAGCAAATCATCTAGCACATTGATGTGCCCTTGTTTCAATTCCCACTAAGACAATCAAAGCACTCTATGAGGAGCTGTTCAAGCAACAAATCTATACACAAATAATAATAATAATAAATAAATAAAGCTATACACATAAAAAACAATAATAAGAATAATTGCAAATTACCTCTCATCTGTCTAATAAACCACATGAGAGCATTTTTGGTATATTCCAGTTGCTTGTGCCGATTCCAATTTCCAGCACCTGCCAATTTGAGAAATATTAGGTGAAGAAAGGTAGAGAATGGAAATCATTGAGGCCATAGTCATCAAAGAAAACTTGAGGCAATGCAAACCCACCTCTCACCAACTAATAAATCGAGTAAAGCATTTTCAGTAAATTCCAGTGGCTTGTTCTCCTACAAGCAATTGTTAATAAGAAAACTTGAGACAAAAAAGCACTATCATGAATAAAGAATGGGCTTGCATAGCACCTATATTCAAGTTGACATTGCTCAAAGCCTCAAACATTGTGACCAATGCCCCCAGTCTCTAAAAGGCACCCCATTCCAAACGCCAAGGCATAGTTTAAGAGCTTGTCTTGAAAGCTTTTCCTGTGACTGCCATTATATATAAGCATGAGGAAAGTATCTCTCCTGAAAAGGCAGAAAACTAGTTGATTATATAGGCAATTAAAAAAAAAAAAAAGATACTGAAGTGTACAAGAGGAAAAGACAAACCAATAACGAGTGGCACAACTAATAGATAATGGAGGTTCCCCCAGCCTCCTATGCTTTCTGTAGAGTGGCTTCTATCTTTGTTTCCCAATCCCATTACATTGTTACCCTGCTAGATTTTTGCATCATTTCCTTCTGTTGTGCCTCAAGGACTTCAAATTTTCCATGGCAGTTATCAAACCCTCATCTGTGCTTCCATTCCAATCCCAGGATATCATTCCTCTCTCCTGCAAATTCTCCAAAAGGATTTCACTCTTTACGAGACTAACCTCATCGGTGGGAATAGCATCAATGAGAGTGCAATAGGTTGTGGTGTTGGGCCAGAGGCCCCTTTCTTTCATCTCTTCATACAGTTTAAACGCAGCTGAAACATCGCCATCAGCACAAAGGCCTGATATGAGAACATTGTATGCAACAACATCAAGTTCCACACCATGAAGCTCCATTATACCCCTCAACTTTAAAGCCTCAGACAGTTTAGCTTTCTTGCAGAGGGCGTGCATCAGTGTTGTAAAAGTAGCGATGGTTGGAATGAGCCGCATCCGAAGCATGCAATCAAGAACCAGCATGGCTTCTTCAACCTTTCCACACTGGGCGAGCCCTCTTACCATAGCACT
The DNA here is from genome assembly GCA_963924115.1 of Dovyalis caffra. Classification (NCBI taxonomy): domain Eukaryota; kingdom Viridiplantae; phylum Streptophyta; class Magnoliopsida; order Malpighiales; family Salicaceae; genus Dovyalis; species Dovyalis caffra. The sequence goes on from CAWUPB010000351.1 coordinate 2,137,493, forward strand.
CTCAGCAACATCCCGGGAACTGACACCAACTGCTTCCATTTCATCTCTTAGCCTGAATGCTCCTTGTATATTCCCTATTCTGCACATACCATTAATTAAAGAAATATACTGTGTGCATGCAGGAGTAATACCCCTCTCCAACATGTCGTGCAGAAGAAGATGGGATTGTCGAAGAGCAGAGGCTCTGTTGAGTCCAGTAAAGATGGCATTGTAAGTGTTTATATCAGGAATAACTCCAAGTAAATTCATAATATTCAGCAGATCAAATGCCTTTCTCATATCATCAGTTTCACATGAATTCATGATGAGCATGTTAAGTGTAAATTGATCAACTGAAGTATCTTCCATTATCATCTTCTTTAACATTTTAAAACTGACGTCAAGCATACCAGACTTACAAAGCCCAAGAATGATAGAATGGCAAGTTATTTTATCAGGCAAAATACCCATCCTTGTCATGATATTGTAGAATTTAGAGCATTTCAACAAATCCTTTTTCTTTGAATACCCATGCAAGAGAATATTATATGTAGCCAAACTTGGGTTCAGACTACTACTCTTCATGAAGAGCTTATCAACCTTTTCCATTTTCCCCATCCTTGAGTATCCATCTAGAACTGCATTAATTGCAATTATATCTGGGTATATGTCGTTTTGCTCCATCTCTTCATAAATATATAAAGCAGTATTTGATTGACCAACCTTGAACAGACCATCAACCAGGCTAGTGTACATGACCTTATTTGGGGACAGTGTTCCTCTTGCCAGTGCTTTTTCAAAGAAAAGAAGAGCAGGAACCATTTTGCCTTTCCTACTTAACCCAGAAAGAATGATAGCATATGTATGACTATCAGGCAGCACATTAAATTGGACCATTTCACCAAAAAGGGCCACTGCATCTGACAACCTCCCCAGTTTACATATCTCCGTTAGAATTGTATTATAGATATTAGTATCAACAGCAGCAGGAATGTGGTGGAGTTTATACAGAAATTTCTTTGCCTCCCCCAAATTTCCACTCTTGCATAGTCCTTTAAGTAGACTACCGTATGTGAAATGACTAGGATGATGACCTAATTTAATCATCTCATCAAACACAGAGAAAGCTTTCAAGACATCACCTAAAATGCCACATCCATTTATAATACAGTCAAAAGTGACGGAGTTAGGAGCAAGATCAATGGTGCTCATATGACGCATAAAATCCTCTGCCTCTGCTAGCCTTCCAGCTATACAAAGAGAAGAAACCAACACATTACAGATGAAATGGTCCACATCATGGCCACTGCGATTCATTGTTGCATATATCTTGAATGCTTCTGTAATATCACCCTTTTTGCAGGAATTGTAAATTAAAGTAGCATATATGACATAGTTAGGTGCAAGTCCAACTTTAAACATTTTACATATCACTTCCTTTGCATTTTTTATTTTTCCTGATTTGCAAAATCCATTTATGAGAACAGAAAATGTGATAATATCCGGACTTGCACCATCCTTGAACATCACATCCAGCAATTGCAAAGACTCGTCAAGCAATCCATGTTTGCATAATCCATCAATCATGGCTGTGTATGCTCTATAACCAACAACCACCCCACTCATTCTCATTCTCTCCATAAGGCTTTTGGCAAGGTCAAATTTCCCAAGCTTGTACAACCCATTTAAAAGAGCCCCATAACTAACTTCATCAGGCCTTAGTCCCTTTGCTTCCATCACATCCAAATGCCTTAAAGCTTCTTCAAAATTACCAGAATCACAATACCCATTAATCAAAGAATTGTAAGTAACACGGTTTGGTGAAAGGTTAAGCATCAACATCTCATTAAAAACTCGAGTAGCACCTCCAATCTTTCCCTCTTTCATGAGTCCATTAATTAGAGTATTATAAGTGACTTCATTAGGAGCTATCATCCTCTTTCTCATCTTTCTCAACAGTAAATACCCTTTTGCACTTCTGTTGTTTTTACACAAATCATTAATAAGCATATTATATGTGCATACATCTGCTTCGATACCTTTAGATTCCATTCCATCAATCAAATCAGAGGCTGCTTTATAGCGCCCCTTCTTGCAATACCAGTTGAGAATAGAATTATAAGTAACTATAGTTGGAACATAACCACTCCCCTCCATCTTTCTTAAAAGATAACCGGCTTTCTTAAGCTTCCCTTCCGCACACAAAACATTAATCAATATATTAAAAGTAGCAACATTAGGACAAATCCTCATAGCTAGCATTTCCTTAAAAAAAGACCAAACCGACCCAACCATCCGTTTCTTTACCATTGAACCAAGCACCATATTACATGTATAAACAGAAGGGTTAAACCTTATAGAACCCATCAAATAAAAAGTCTCCAAAGCATCAATAACCATTCCTTCTCTCAAATAAACCCTAATCAAAAGGTCAAAAACTGAAGGGTTGGAGTTGCAAAGTGGGTATGTGTTCATTAAAGCATCAAAAACAGATTTTGAACCAACACCCATCATAGAAAGATGCCTTAAAATTGACTTAGCAGGTTCATACATTCTAGCCCCAACAAGTATATGAGTAGTGATGGAGAGTATATGAGTAAGGTGATTGAGTTCCAAACCAGGTTGCTTGATGACCCAGTTGAGGAATTTCAAAGCTAGCCTCCCATGGACTGGCCTCAGTGAAGTTAACCTGTATCCCATGTGGTTTAGTGATTCCCAACGGTCTATGGTCAGCATTAAGAATATGCTCTTTTCCATTTCTGCAGTTCCAAAAATCCAAACTTTGAATGAGACAACAACACACACAGCATATAACAACATAAACAAAGCGAGAGAGGGAGAGAGAGAAAGAGATGGAGGGAGAGAAGAAAGGAGGGTACCTGGGGCTTGTGGGTGGGTGACAGCAGGTTTTCTGTGATCATATGTGAAACTTCTTTTGGTATAATCAGAGGAGGACATGTGGGAAGAGGGTCTAAATTTTGATAACTGAAGTGGGATTTTGGAGATTGATTTGGCTGGTGAACAAGACATAAAACAGGGCATGATTGCGTATGTTGTGATTGCCTTTCTAGTAAATAACTATAACTATACCATCATCGTTTGCAGTATAAGCTCTGTTTCAAGTTCCAACTAAAGTATCAAGATTGAAGGGAAGCGAAACACTATCCAAAGCAAAGTAAAAGGAGTTAATTACAAGAGTAAGTTATGAACTAGTTCCTCTAGTTTAGATAAACGAATTAATTAGTCACTTTATGTTAAAAACTAATTATTTAATTACTTAATCTTAATTTAATATTATATTATTTTTTCTCATCAATCTTTTTATATAGATTATTCATTAATTTATATATAAAAAATTTATTATGTTATTAATTTGAGTAAAAATTAACTAGCTCCTCTAATTTAGATAAACAAATTAATTAATCTTTTTTATTTTAAAAACTAATTCTTTTATTTTAATTTAACATTACATTATTTCTAAAAAAATTATCTTTTTCCATTAACTTTTTTATATTTTATATTTTTATATTTCTCTGTTTTTTAAGCCAAAAATAAAAAAAATTATAAATAAATTTAAAAATATAGAAATTAAATTATTAGTTTTTGAAATAAGAGAGGGTGATTAATTGTTTCTCAAATTAAAGGGACTAATTTATAATTTACTCTTAATTACAAATGACATCTTTTAGTTTAATCAAATTAATAAACTAGTCCTTGTAGTTGCATGAACTATATATTTAATGCTAATGTTTTAACATTCTCTTGCAATTTGGTTCTTTATCAATTCTATATATTGAAGAAAAAAAAAACAGGTAAGATAGCAAATTTTGATTAGAAACTGATGCTTTTGTTGAAAAAAAAAAAAGAAAGAAATTGAAGATGGTGAATATAAGTCAATAAAAGAAAAATACAAAGTTAAATTCATTTTAATTTTTTTAAAAAAATTCAACTAATAAAAAGCTTAAATACTGAGAATACAAAACAAAATATTCATTTAAAAATCAATCAATAAAAAATTATGAAAATAGTACATTTATTTATTTATAATATATTTCAACTTGCTAAATATGTTAATTTTAATTGTCAAAATAAAATTCACATGTATTTACCACATATATATATATTTGGATTCTTGGTTTCTCGTTCTCCATCCATTTTTCACTTTATCAATGCCATTACTACATGAAAGTCATCATGTCTGATCTCGTTAATGAAAACAAAATATAAGAGTTTCCACAACCTGCATTAAGACTTGATGTTCCTCTCTTACATGCAACACACGTGCTAAGCGCAATTTGGTAATTTTTCCTATAAGGGCATTTTGGTTATTTTCTAACAACATCACATAGGCATTTTGGTCACTCTCTAGTGACCATTTAGTTTATTTCTATTACCTATTTATTTTTTAATTACTTTATGATGTTGTTTTATAATAATGTTAAATTTATTTGTATTAGAAATCTTAGAAATATTTAGGTTTTAAAATTTATTTAAATGTATGAAGTTGATTCTGTTGCGATATTGGACTAACGAGTCTCGTATTTATTAGGGACGGATGATGGTTTCCATATGTTTTATCCATCAATAAAAATGCTCAAGAAAAAAATCAATTTCGGTCAATTTTTTCAATATTTCATGCAAATACTTTTATTTAATTAAGTGTTTCCTCGACATGCTAATCATTTCACAACTTTAGTTCGGATCCAATGCTAAATTGATAAGACTCTCAAATTGTGGAGTCCGATATTACTTCAATACGATGTCATAAAAAAACAAACAAAAAGTAATTTTGATAATGTTTTCCTTGTATAGCTGAAAATAAAACATGAAAGGAATACAAAAGAAAGAAAATGTTTTAAGCAATTTTAACGAGTCTCTTATCAATAGAAACTAACGTTAATTTAAAATTAATCACATTTTATTAATTAGGTTGTTTTTCAACATACCGGTTATGTCGAGAATTAAATTGAATCCGATGTTGAATTGACGAAACTCTCGATGGCTAGGTTTGATGATGAATTCAATATGATGCCACAAATAAATAAATAAAAAATAGTTTAGGCGAGGAAATGAAACTTAGAATTTTGAATTCGAATTAATTTTGGCAAAAAATAAAAAATTTCGGGAGATAAACTTTAAGGATTAAACTAGAGGTAGTACCTTTTCTCGGAAAAGGTATTTTTGGGTGATTGATATCTTCCTAAAAGTATAACCAACTCCTTATTCTAATATATATAAACCAATGTCAATTTTAGGTTTCTAGTTCCTTTAATACTAGTCGGTAGGGGTGTGCAAACGGTTCGGTTAACCGAAAACCGAATCAAACCGAACCGTATTAAGATATTTGATTCGGTTTTGAATTTAAAATTTACTATTTATAATCGAACCGAAAAATCGAAATTTATTTCGATTCGGTTCGGTGTTTTAAAAAAAATTTCGGTTCAACCCGAAAACCAAAATTTACGATTACATTTCGAGTTTTTTACCATTTGTGATTTCACCGATTTGTCCATTTCTCTTCTCATTTCCAAATTCCAATTCCAAATAACTAAAATCGATAAATCCCTAACCCTAACTCCCTATTCCCTAAGTCCCTCTCTGTCGGTCGCCGCCGCCTCGTCTGCCCGACTACCGTTGGCTCGTTGCGGTGTTGCCTTGCTCGAATCGTCGAGTCGCTATCGCTCCCTTGTTGGCCGTTGCCTCGCTGCCGTTGTCGCTGTCGCTACCGCCGCCACCTGCATAGGCTCGATTCGCCTGAAGTCCCTCGTCTGCTGCTATTCGTTGTCGCTGCCGCTGCCATTGCCTCTCTCGCCATCGCCTCAAACCATATTTATCACTCTTTCTCTGTGTCACCAATCAAGAAAACAAGCAAATCTTATTTTCAACATTAAAAGGATAGGTCGGTTTGATAATTTGTTGCATTATATATTTGTTTTCTTTTATAATTATCTTGTCTTAACCATGCTAGTCATGAGATTAATGTGATCTTTTGGGTTCGTTTATTTTCATGAATTGTAGATGATATAGACCATATGGTTGTTCCTGTTTTTCATTTGGGGCGAAAATATGTGAAAGCTAGAGTCATTGATACATTTTTGTTTTTGGTTTTGTGTTGCTTATTGAGGTTGTTGTTTTTGGATTTGTAATGCTTGGATTTTGATCCAAGTTCGGTATTTCTCAATATAATCTATTCTCACTCAAGTCAAGAAACATCAATGAGCTACAACTCCTTAAAAAGTCGGCAATTCTCTCAAAAAGTTCTTTTTACTTACGAGTTTGAAGCAACAATAATGATCTTATTGAGTTTGGAATTTCACCCGACAAATTTTTGTTGCCTAGATTCAAAACAATCATTTGTTGCAAGTGCAAATATAAAAGAAATGGATCCGGAGAGTTTATTATTGGATAGATCTAAAGTCTGTTAGATTAGAATGAAAAAGTGGTAATGGACCCTCAAAATTAATCTTTGGTAATGGTTACTTGAGAAACCATTCTCACTCTTTCTCCACCTCCGCTTTTCACTCCTTCCCTATTCTTCTTTACTTCTTTCTTTGCTTTTGCTCCTACTTCCTCTGCAACTTTAATATTTGGTAATTATAAAAAAGCCGAGGCTCTTTCAAATGCAAAGCAAATATTGCCAATCTCTCCTTATGCGAGAATGAGTACGGATGCGACTCTCATAGATGTTATCAAACTTTTTTCTTAACCATAAGATTTTTAGTTCTAGTGCTATATATATATATATATATAATTTCGTTTATTCCAAAATTTCTCAAGATTTATTATCTAGCTCACTCGTTTTTCGAGCATCGAATCCGATTGATATATCCATAAGCTATTCAATTTTATGGTCGAAAAGGGTGGAACTCGAATTGTGCCCTAAGCTTGCATCATTCTTTTCAAGGTTCTTATCAATCTGTTTTATGAATTACCCGACCATAAATAATCAAGAGCATTAATTTTGAAATTGTACTCTTTTTTTAACTAGCATAAGCAATGCCGAAAACGAGTTCAACTAGATAAGGACTCGGACAAATAATGAAACCGACAAATATTTTTTTTTGTCAAACTCTACGAAACTGTATGCATAAAATTCATGTCTCGTCTCCAGGTGATTCAACAACTTCAATGAAGCCTTGGTCTTCAAACCATATGTTCGACTTCGTAAGCATAAATACTAAAGAATGTATTGTGTGTAAAGATCATAGATTTAAATGCTCGTAATTTTGTTCACGGAATAACATGATCCCGCAACGGAAGAATCACGAAAAGCATTCTTTTCATGGGTTGCTAGAATATATACAACTGCCGACGGCTAGTAGGCCAACCGTCGACGAGCGGTAGGCCTGCGCGGTTGGCCAACCGCCGGCAGCCGGTAGGCGATAGGCCTCATCATTCTTGCTCACTTGTATATATTCTAGCAAATACAAGTTATACAACTTTACATAAGTCCTTGAAATTATTGAAATGAATTCAAATGGAAGAAAAAAATCCGTTGATAAATGAATTCCAATTTGTTGACCATTACTTACCAAATCTTGCTCCGTAATATGGTTTGCTCTTGTAGTCCAAATAATCCCATACCATGTTGGCATGTTGTATTTGGAATAATAGTAATGAGTAAAATAAAAAGACTTGTACAAACTAGAAAAGTAGGACCGTTCTCAACGATCCAAAGAGGCAAGGATCGCTATATTTCTCGAAACAAATGAAAAGAAAACGAAAGATGAAACATAAATCATGGATCAATTAAGCCCTCTCGGAGACTTAATTAAGAATAAGAAAGAGGTAAATACCATGGAAATATGGAATAAGGTTTGATCCTATTTGGCTATTTATGGGGATTCAGTAAATATTCCATTCCAAAAAAACGAGAGAAAGTTCGAAACAATTGGGATTTTTTTTTGAAGATTGGATGCGATTACTAATTCATGATTTGGCATGTACATAATGAAAACTTCATTCTCGATTCTACGAGAATTTTTATGAAAGCCTACTCGCCTTGGTGCCTCCCTGCCTAGCTAGATTGTTTTTTTTTTTTTTTTTGGCTTAAGCTTAAGGACTAAGGAGTGTGAACTATGAAGCTTAATACTCCTTTTCTTATGTTTTTTATGTAGATGTCGGAATCTCAATCCATAGAGATGAATTATGAAATTGTGGATTCAAGCAATCCTAATCCACAATCAAGTGCAACTCCAAGTAACACTCAAGACGGTGGCAAAGGAAAGAAGAGGAAATCAATGAAGCCAAGATCGATGGTGTGGGATCATTTCACAAAGTTTGAAGATGACAAGAAAAACATGAAGGCTAAATGTAACTATTGTGATAAGGTATTTGCTTGTGATCCTTCAAAAAATGAGACAACTTCACTTAGGTCTCATGTTTTGACTTGCAAAAAAACCCTTTTAGTTGTATTGACTCTACCCAAACTCAATTAGACCTAAGAAAGCTTGAAGCGGGAGAAAGTAATCTTACCACATGGAAGTTTGATCAAAATGTTAGTAGAAAAGATTTAGTTGAAATGATCATTCTAGATGAGCTTCCATTTAAGCATATAGAGGGTAGGGGATTCAAAAAGTTCTTGTCTAATTTGCAACCTAGATTCAAGATTCCATCTCGTTTTACAATTTCAAGAGATTGCTATCAAATTTATCTAGATGAGAAAATAAATTTGAAGCAATTTTTAAAACAAAATAGTCAAAGAATTAGCCTTACTACGGACACATGGACATCTATTCAAAGAATCAATTACATGTGTTTAACGGCTCATTTTATTGATAATGATTGGAAGTTGCATAAAAAGATCTTGAATTTTTGTCCGATTGATAGTCATAAGGGAGTAGATTTAGGTATTGCCATTGAGAAATGCTTGATTGATTGGGGAATTGAGAAGGTTTTTAGTGTTACGGTTGATAATGCGAGTTCGAATGATGTGGCAATTAGGCACTTAAAAGATGTGATTAAGAATTGGGGTTATAGCATCTTAGATGGTGAATTCATTCATATGAGGTGTATGGCACATACTTTGAATCTAGTTGTTGTTGATGGGTTAAAACATTTTAATCCTTCAATCGTTCGTATTCGATCGGTCGTTAGGTTTGTGAGGCAATCTCCGGCTAGGTTGAAAAGATTTAAGGAATGCATACAACTTGAGAAAATTGATTCTAGGAGTTTGTTACAACTAGATGTTGCTACTAGGTGGAATTCAACATACTTGATGTTAGAGTCGGCTCTAAAGTTTGAGAGAGCTTTTAAGAGATATGAGCAAATTGATCCTTTATATAGGAGTGAATTTGATGTAGATCATGGTGATAATGTTGTTGGGCCACCTAATGTTGATGATTGGAAGTCTTGTAAGAAGTTGGTAGGCATGTTGAAAATTTTTTACAATCTCACTTTGCGTGTTTCGGGTTCTTTGTATGTGACTTCAAATATTTATTTTGAAGAGATTTATGCTCTCGAACATGTTTTGAAAAAAATGGCTACAAAGTGGGGATTTAGATGATTTTACATTGGCCAATAAAATGAAAGAAAAGTTTGAGAAGTATTGGGGGGATATTAAGAAAATGAATAAGTTGATTTATATTGCGACAATACTTGATCCTAGGCATAAACTTGTATTTATTGAATTTTCAATCAATGAATTGTATGGTGATTTGGAGGGTCAAAGAATGTCAAATATTGTCAAGGAATCTATGTATGCTATGTATGATTTCTATTGTCGTTCGTCAACATCTCAAGGTGAAATTGGCCAAGGTAGTGGGAGTCGGGAAATAGATGTGGGTTGTGCAAATGAAGAAATTATTGATGAAGAAGAAATTAGAAGAAAAAGAAAGATAATGATGCGTTTTGAAAAATACAAGTGTGATATTGGAGGTGGAGGAAATAAAACGGAGTTGGATAAATATCTTTGTGAAGGTGCTGAAAATAATAGTGCTGATTTTAAGATTTTAGAATGGTGGAAAACCAATTCTCCTCGGTTTCCCATCCTTTCACAAATGGCTAGGGATATATTGGCGGTTCCTGTTTCTACTTGTTTCCTCGGAATCGACATTTAGCATTGGAGGAAGGGTTCTTGACTACTTTAGGAGTTCTTTGACTCCTAGCTTAGTGGAATCTCTTATATGTGCTCAAGATTGGATTAAAAATTCATCGACACCAATTATTATTGAAGAAAATTTACAAGATGTTGAGAAAATACAAGATGGTAATTTCTATAACTCTTACCTTTTCATTTGTTATTTCTTTCCTTTATATTAATATTAAAAGTTTAATTTTTTTATCTTATATTTTCAGAGTTACCACTTGCCACTACCTCTATTACAAATGGTTGAATCTTGATGGGTTCATGACTTGATGATGTTTTGACGTGATGAATGGTATGTGTAAGTTACTAAGTTTCTACTTTCTAAGTTTAATTTTTTATTTCGTTGTTTGTGCAAGTTTAGTCGGTAAGTGGGAATTGTAAATTTTCATTTTCATTGAACTAGAGAAGAGAACCATAGTAGGTACTAGGTAGTAGCCTACCGCCTCATGCCCACCGGTAGTAGGCCACTGCGGCGGTGGCCGGTAGGCCTACCGCCCACTCGAGTAGGCCTACCGGCCACGGCGGTTGGCCTAATGCGTGGCCGTAGGCCTACGGCGGTGGGCAAGTAGGCTTACCGCCTTGGTGTCTCCGCCTACCAACGATGGGCGATAGGCCTACCGCCTTTGATTTTCGTAGCATGTTAATATCCTCTTTCGGGAGCATTGAGTTTGAGTGTTTGTTGGGATTTTATTTTATTGCGGATCTCGAAGGAGTGAAGGTATTGCAAATGCACGAAATCATTTGCTTTAGGACAAGAAGAGAGCTCGTGTCTTGTCCTCTTTGTTGAGAAATGAGAACGGACATTCTACCATGCTTTTGTTGTTTAATGTCAATTGTATTGTATATGGATCTTTGTTTCATCAACAATTATTTTGCATGACTTATTTCCTTTTCGATATATGAATGTTAAACATGTTGGATTGTTGGGTGTTTAAATTTGACTTTAATTGTGATTTTTTTTTTTGGTGTTGAATTCTTTTTAGAAAAGAAAGTGGTTACTTGTTAGCTCGGCATTGCTAATTACTCGGCTTAGGCAAAGAAAAAATAAATGAAAGTTTTGGGAGAACTGTCTAAAATGCGAAATAGAGAAGTAATGAAAAAATTCGGTTAAACCAAATTATTTCAAAACCGAACCGAAATAATTTGGTTACAAACCGAATTAACCGAATTAATTTTGGTTCGGTTTCGGTTTTTATTTTTTTACTTTGGTTAACCGAAAACCGAACCGAATTATGCTTAACCGAACCGTTTAACCGAATGCTCACCCCTACTAGTCGGTGACTTTAGAAATTTAGTTTAACTCATACTCCTAAACAAAAAAAAAATTAAAATTCAACTATCAATAATTTTTGGAAGTCCTACAAAAGTTAGGTAGTGACAATTTGTATATTCGAAAATTACGAAATATCTTACCAAAGTAGAATGCTGAAAAAATTTAGAATAACAAGAAATTAATGTCTACCCGGGAACTAGCAAAACTCCATAATGGAACACTAATTAAAATTGATTAAGTCATCCTTGAACTTAGTAATAACACTTTGAATTTGATAGTTATAAATAAGACCCAAATCTTTATTTAATTTTAACTTCAAACACTTGGATTAATTTGGTAGCATTTGCAATAGATTCTTTACCTAAGATAACAAGATAGATGGATTAACTTTGGCTTAATGGAGATTGGTCTTCAAGTCGTATGTCGGGCTTAATATCGTGTTTTGACTCCTCTCTAAGCCTATGTCTTTGTTGGCTAACCCATTGAGTAGTCCATGTTCTCATCATCCATTGGACGTTGAGTAGTTCATATTATTTTGCCCTTATCTTCTAATCATTCCCTAAATCTTCAAAAAGATTCTTCCTTGAATCTTCACCTTACGCCAAATTCATGCCATCCCAAATGAGTATTAGTATTAAACCATTCAATTATAACACACTTTGAGCCATAAAAAATACTAAAAAATTCAATAATTAATGACGCATCAATATGTGTCCCATAATTGTCACAAATTGATGTTTAATGACCAAAAATTAGAAGTCGGTAATCATAAATGAAAATAACATCAACTTACATTTTGTCTTCAGCAATAACAACAACTCCTTTACTTGGAAGTTATAGTATCATAGGCACTAATAAAAACGAGCATCATACTCGATTAACTCTTAATGACAACAATATCACACTCATTTTTGTTATCGATAAGTTGGATATTTATGGCTCCATGAAAGACAGCGACTTGCTCCACACTATTGTTGTATTTTTGGATATTTTTGGTTCCTATAAAGTCAGCTTTATTAATCTTGTCATCTTTGACACAATCTTCTTTAGAAATTGTAGCATCAAAGGTGACATTGTTGTCAAAAATTTCAACATTTACGAGCATCATCGAAGCGAGTAGCTTCATCAACTTTTTTGTTAGACTTTTGATTGCTTTCAACTCCCTTGAGTTCATCCATATTAACCTCTTCGTTGACACTATTTTATTTGGAAATTGCAACTTCAAATTCTTCATTTATTATTGGAGTTTTTCTTGTTCGTAAATTTTAGCAAGCTCATTAAGTTTTCATCTCACACATCTAATTTCAAGTTGGAAGTCCTCAAACAAATTATTAAAATATGATTGTTCCATATGCCTAATTTCAAGTTACAATCAATCACGTCAACTTTACGTATTGAACAATGATGGTTATCCGTATAAAATTTTAGTAAAAAACTTCCATAATGTGTTTCTCCTCGATTTAATGTCACTCAACCCTTGTGTTTACTCTTTTTGGGGCTTTTTTTCTCGGAATAAGCTCACATACTTTTGCCTTTTATCTCTTAAATTCCTTCTTCTTCTTCTTCTAGTTCTTTCTTGAACTACCCAAACCAATCTAGAACAAATATATGAAAAGTAGCAAATTGATCACAATCAACTTCACTTTCCAAGAAAATAAGATTTCGACATGATTAGGCAAAACAAGAAACAAAATGAAATGATTGATAAATGAATACTTACGAATAGAAAGTTTGACACTATGACTAATTTTGAATGAATTTTAACAAAAAAGACATAATATGATTTTTTTTTTAATGAATCTAATAACAATCACTTTAGCACACAAAATCTAACATTTTAGTTACTAATCCGAAACACACAAAACTAATTCTTCTTTCTTTAATATTACTAATTCTAGATCTAATGATACCGATATGCTACTATCTTTTTTTATTTTACTTTTTTTTCAATGGCGACTTATAACATAATAATTTTTTTTAGCCTTAGAACGATTTAAGTGCATTGCCACTGGTTTCTTTTTAGTAGCAAGAAGATATAAAAGAAATGAGTTTCAGAATTTTCAAACACAAGATAAGATTTTGGACTTTGACACTTTAAGCATGTTGAATTGACAAAACAAGAATTGATAATCACACAAGTTATTTTTCCGTACATAACTAAAAAGAACAAACAAGTTTTTTTTTTTTTTTGAATTGGACATACTCAAATTCAAAAGAATTAAGATTAATAAAAAAAAATTGATTGGAAATTGAGTTCGATACCTAATGCAAACTCGTCTAGCTTAATGGCTAGAGAACCCACAAACAAAATGATAGAACCCGAAGGATCATGCATCCAATGAAGTTGCGAGAATAAAATAAAATTTTTTGTCCATCTAAGGTTCCCAATCATGCTATTAAATCAACTAATCATACATTAACATGAATATAAATATAGGTGAACGATTACCTTTTGTAGCCTAAAAAATAATCAAACGGAAAGGGAATCGTCCAAGTGTCCGAGTCTCTATTGATAATTCATGCTACTTAAACACCACAAAGAAAGTCATAAAAATCATAAAGTGCTAGCTCTAATCTTTTTGTACTTTCTAAAGAAATCGATTAGGGTTTTTATAGCAACTCAAGATTTTTAAGGAGGGATACGATAACTCAAGCTTTTAGGAAGAGAAACGTTTTCTCTTCTTTTTTATGCTTTTCTTAGCCTTACCTTTCCACCTCTCTCCTTTTTATTTGTATAGGGGTGGCATCCTTGTCCTCCAAAGACAAGGAGTTGTAACATATGTGAACTTCTTTGATTTTATCCTTGTAAACCCTAAACTTTATCCAATAGGACTCAAGTTTATTCTTTTACCAAAATATCTTAAAAGCTTTTAAATTAAGCCTATTGGGCCAAACTCTTTTGGCTTAATTAATTATCAATTAATTTGGACCATATAAATAAATTGGATCAGATATTTTTTAGGAAGCCCATATTAGGAAACAATTTTCAAATTACTCTCAAACTTAAATTAGGAAATTGATTTTCTTTTTAGGTAACTTACTTTTAAATTTGAAATTGACTTCCAAATTAAAAAAATTATTTATAAAATAGAAAACTTTCAAAATAGGAAAATTTTCATTTTCGAAAACCTTTTCTAAAATTTTTGCTTCTCTTTTATTATGTGAATCCTTAAGCTTGTACGTGTGACTCTATAAGCTCCTAGATATGTTGATAATGTATGAAGAATAAAAGATACCTCTTTTATTTCTTGATACATAAATCAAGATTGACCATTATCTAAGGATCATGATTACCCAATTCTCTAGGAGGATTAATTAATCCGTAATTATCTTTCACGAGCATGGGTATTATATAATTTAGTCTTCCTATCAATTTATCAAGTGTGATCTTGAATTTGATTTTTAGCCTGTTCGATTATGATCACATGAGTTTTTTTCAATTTTCAAATATCTTAGCTCTAAAGTAAACCAACTATTCTCTCGTTGGTATACTTCTACCGTGGCCACGGACTCCTTAAGTAAATATTCATCAAAGTGCAATGTGATAACTTCTTTAACATATAAGAAATGATATATCATATCTTAGTTATCCACCTATCTCTATTATATTTTTAACCCACCTAATGAATCGTCCACATACGGACCTTAACCGAGCTCATTAAAATGAGTGTTAAACTATATAAATCCTCTAATAATATAACTTTAATGACTTTAAGTCAAAGGGTTAGTTGTAACCATCTCGTATGAGATTCCCATATACTAAACCAAATGAGTTCTCATGGCAAGTCACGTCTAGTGATATGTTCTTTAACATTAATCATCTAAATGTTTTTTTTTTTGGCATCACTATGCTAATAGGTGTGAGATCTCCTATTGGTCTCTTATGACATGAGCATAACACTCACAAGTCTTACCGCATCTAATCAATGTTCATTCTTAATAGTGCTACAACTTGGGACATTTAATGATATCATTTAAGTGCATTAATGTTTGTCTCATATTTTTTTTATCAATCATTAATGCGAGTGCATATCATAGGGACTTCTATCTAATTCTATCAAAATATAAATGCCAAGAATTAATGCAAAAAATTATTTTATTAATTAAATAAAGAATGTAATATTGTAATAAGTCAAACCATCCAAACAAGGTTGGATCTTGGACACCTACACTAACAATCTTTCACTTGTCCTAGAGCCAACCAGCTATGTCTCTTATGTCCATGATTAAATAAAGGTCTCATATTTTTGTTGTGACAAAGGCTTAGTCAAGAGGTCAACTATATTGTCGTTAGTGTAGACCTTTTCTATCGTTATATCACAATGATTGATAATCTCTTTAATCGAGTGGTAGTATCATAGTATATGCTTGGACTATTGATGAGACCTTGGTTCCTTAGCTTGCGTTATGGATCCTTTGTAGTTGGTCATTAAGCCATATGACATTAAAAGAAATCTTATCTTTGATTCTTCCATACTAAACCTTTTAGTATTATGTCAATATACCTACCTTGAGAGAGCCCTCACATTCTATGTGATCTATCTCTATAGATCTTAACTCTTAGAATGTAGGATACTCTCCTATGTCTTACATGAATAAATTTTTGAATATCCAATCTTTTATAAATTGTAACATGATGATATAGCCAAAAAGTATTTTGTTGTCTTCATATAGAATAATAAAGACTATTAAACTCTCACTAACCTTTTGTATACATAAGGTTCGTTTTTTTTATATAAAAATGTCAAACCCTTTGGTTATTTAATTAAAATATTGATTCTCACTCCTAGAGGTATGCCTAAGTCCATAAATGGACCTTTGTAATTTGTAAATTCCATTTGCATTTACTTTGTTAACGAGATCCATCGAGGTGTGTCATTTACACATCTTTATATAATTTTTGTAAAAAAAAAACAATTTTATCATCCATTTGTCATTTTTAGGATTCAATGTCTAACATTGCCACTTCATAGTATCACCTTCGTCATCCTCTATAGGATACACATCATCATGTATTGAGAGAAGAAGATCATATCTTTTAACTTTTGATAAACTTATTTAGACTTATAAATTTCTTGTGTATCTGTTTATGGAAAAATAACAATACTTTGTAACTTATGTACTTAGGGTTCTACTAATGGAGTGTCAATTTTATGAGTCTACTTGAATCTCATTGAGTTTATATTTCCTCCCTCTATTTCTAGCATCTTTAAATTCTTTCTCAAGGAATACAACATGCCTACCATGAACAACACTCTATTCTAGTGGTATAAAACATAATATCCATTAGTTTCTTTTGGATATCTCATAAATTAGCACTTTGTTGATTTAGTCTTTAGCTAGTCTCCGTTTAAATGTTTGACACATGCTTTACAACCTTAAATCTTAAGGAAATACTAATTCACTTTCCGTAGCATCCTTAACCTAATTCCTTACAAAAACTTCGTATAACTTAGCCATTTTAGTTCTAGAAAACTCAATTAATCATAAAATATCACTTAGGACCGTTAAAACCTCATGTTAGAAATATTAGAATTTTTTTTTGGGCGGTAGGTTACACGGCCTCCAACATGCTCGTGTACTTGCTTGTGTAACTTAAAACTCATTTTTCCTTGAAAATAGAAGGTTACACGGCCTTCTACACGGACGTGTACCTTCCCGTGTACATTTCTACCCAAAACAAGGGTTTTTCAGCCATAACACTTCAAAACCTAATCAACAACATTCTTTTCACTTATAACCCTTGGATATTCAATCAAAAATCACTTTTTCTTTGTTCATAAACACGTCTCAAAACACCTCCAGGAGTTCATATTTACATAGTTACATATACAATTCAAAAATCTCCTAGGATGCATATGCTCAACATAATGAGAGAGAGGAGAGGGAGATCGTCAGCCGACTCGTCAATTATGATGTGAATTGAACAATAAAAGATGACTTTAACTTCCACTTTTTGCTTCTTAGTACCTAAAAAAAATAATTACATTTTTAATGAGATGCTTACTCAATGAGAGAACAATAATCCATTGAAACTATAACATGCAATCACGTCATCCGAGTATCATCACATATAAACAATACAGGTAGTTCATATGACTCTAAGATTACATGCTTTTCTTTTTCTTATTGGTTATAACTTGGACATGTCAAATTTCGCCCCGGTACTTGTAACTTGTAAACTTGTACACATGTATTGCTGGCCGACTTTTATAACTTGTAGTTGACCCGTTGGGTCCTTGTAAACTTGTATTTGCGAAACTTGGACAAGCCAGTCATAACCTTAACGTCTTAGTCTTGCATATATCATGAATGTTTCACATATAACATATACAACATCCATAGCTTACACCATGGTACATATCCATTATAACATATCCATTATATACACTCTTTCTATCATAAGTCCCAAAATACAGATTCAAATAATGCAATTCTAGTTTCATATGAAACTAGACTCATAGGTCTCTAACATGTCCAAAAATCAAGTCTAGGTATAAAATACACAACTCATGGTGATTTTCTAAAAATCGAGTTACTGCCATTTCTTTATGGGTACTTGACCCCTTCATAGTTCACACTCTTTGTACTATAAATCCTAAACTACGGGGTAAAATGAAAAAATTCCAGTTTCACATGAAAAAACACTCAAAGGGATCTAAGATATCCAAAAATCAGCCCAATATTCCATATACATGATTTATTCTAGATTTTTAAACTCTAACTAGCTTCCAGCACCCTTGTTACCGAGCAGTCTCCAAACAAACAACAATAAATCTAGATTGGCACATGATCAAGATCTAATTCTTTTTTAAAAAGAACTAGACATATCAATATAAAACATATCCAAAAATCAGGTCGAAATACTCAACACAAAAAGAATACCATATTTTTAAAGTTTGCACACTAATCTGCCAGCATCGGATCACCCGAACAACATGTGTTCAAACCATCATAACCCGAAATATAAATCACTAAATACAAAACCCTTTCACGGAGAGCTAGATAAGACACAAAAAAAAATTTTTATTCTTATAATTTGTTTCATATCTAACCCTAAAGTCTCGAAATCAAGAGTGCAAAACAGAGCTGGGGATGAACTTACCTAGATTTCCAGCTTGATCATCCGAATTTGACAAAGAAATGGGGTTTTTCTCTCTTTCTCTCTCTCAAAACGGGAAACCAGATGGGATAAGAAGAGATAATGATTAGGTAAGTAATCTTGATAAGGTTGTGAAGATATGTTGGCAAAGTTTGTTTTGGTCCCTCAAGTTTTAGCTTATTTTTATTCTAGTCCCCCAACTTAGATTACATTTAATTGAGCCCCTAATTCTTCCTATTATTCAAAATACTTATTATCCAATACCCCACTAACATATCATATGCAGGTATAATTATATGCGTGTAATTCCTAAGTATGCGTATATGCATAAACGAGTGTATGTTTTTTGGACGGGGTTATTACACTTTCTTTCCTTCCCATATCCCATATGAAATCTAATCAATAGACTTTGTTGAAACATTGTTCAAAATAAAGATTACAGTAATGAGTACATACTTCTAAAATAAAATAGGGATATCGGTATGACTCATCATGGACCGGACTATGTCTAATAGCATCATATTCCTCTTTTTGGACATACCATTCAATAATGGTGCTCCAATTGGTGTTCATTGATAGAGAATCACATTCTCTTCTAAGTAATCTAAAAATTTATTACTTAAGTATTCATCACCTCGATATGATTGAAAGGCCTTGATACTTTTGCTAATTTGTTTCTTGACTTTAAATCTAAATTCTTTGAAATTTTTAAATATTTTATACTTGTGTCTCATATAACTAAAATATGATATGTCATTAATAAAAATTATGAAATAATCATGTCCTCCTCTTGCATGGATGAACATGGACATAATTAGTAGCTCTTTCTTCTTTTCCACTAAAAAGGGGATTCATGTTATTTTGTCAAGTAAATACGATTTATAGACATCATCAAATGATTCTATATATCCATTTGTGATTAGTTTGGATATACGATTATTATTTATATGACCAAGTTGATAATGCTACGAGTATATATTATTTAGATCATTTAAGTCCTTTGGCATTTATGTTATATGTGAGAGTTTTAATATGTTTAAAATATGCAAACTATTATCAATCAAAACATTTTCATATAAAACTTTATCTTTAAATATAGCAACCATTATTCTTAAATAAAAAGTGAAAAATATCTTGTTCACAACAAGTAATAGAAATAATATTCATAGTCTATACTAGAAGGCAATAATAGTTATTGAGTTTTAACATAAGTCCACATGGTAGTGCTAACTCATAAGTGGCTACAACTAATGGTTCGACTCTTAATCTATTGTCGTTGTGTAGGTCATTCTCCCTCGAAGCTATCTTCCTTCTCTTTTTAAGCTCCCGCACATTTCTAAACTATGAGCACCACATATGGTATCATATACACATGAGGTGAGACTAGAAATAGAAGAATTAGCTTTAATAACATAAATATCTAAAATGGTCATAGAACTATTTTTCTTCACCTCTTTTAGGTACTCCTTGTAGTTGTGCTTCAAATGCCCTTTCTTATCGTAATGAAAACAGATTGTATCCTTTTGACTATTTTGAGCCTTAGCCTTTTTCACCCCTCTAGTAGGTATAGTAGAAGATTTTTTTTTGCTGCTTGGTTTTTTTCACCCTTCACTACGCCTTTTCCTTTGTTAATAAGAAGTATAGAACTCTTTTTCTTCTTATCAATATCAAGTCGAGCTTCCCTCAACATGGACAACAACTCTCTAAGACTCTTCTCTATGTGCATCATTTTAAAGTTCGGGATGAACTATCTAAAGATGTTAGGCAATGATTACAATACTAGATCAATGGATAATTCTATATCTATTCCAACTTGAAGTTCAACTAGCTTGTCGATATAGGTTATCATCTCGGTGATATGCTTTTGACGTTGGATCCTTCATCCATTCCGGCTCTAAAAAGCTTTTTAGCTATCTCATAGTGTTCATGTCTAGTATTCTCCTTAAATAAATTCTTAAACTTTGTTATGATATCAAAGGCACTCGTGCCTTTATGTGGATGCCGAGGCTCTAACATCATAGCTACCGAGTATGATACTTTGAGAGATGATTGTATCATCTCTATATTTGACCCATTCTACATAAACTTCTACTTAATCCCGAGGAAGTTCAGTTGTGAGAGGTGACTCTATCATATAGAGAATCTTCTTATATTGAAGGACTATACTTTGATTCATTTTTTAGTCAAGGAAGTTTGTGCCATTAAAGGTATCACTTTCATCAATAATCAATCATATTGATGTGTTTACCGATCATATTATGCAATCTAATAGAATAGAAAAGTATATGGTTTGGTTAATTAAATTACATAAATAAAATAAAACATACATTAAGAAGTCAAATCTATATTCTCTTTCACTATTTTCTTCAAGTTCCGTAAACTTCAATATAAAAATCGAGAAAACTTTTCAATTCATTTTTCTTAGTGGGTTAGGATCCCATCTTCTAACATGCATTAACCTTGAGTTATCTCAATAAGTCATACATAAAGGATTAGGTAGGTAACTCCTTACCAATTGCATTTGATGCAATTCCTAATCTTATTGATATGATAACTCCTTGTCATTTCATATCTTATGTGAATACCAATCTTTAGCTATAAATTCGATGGGCCTTGAGTTATCTCAATAAACCCAACAATTCATCTCAAGTTGAACCCAAATATTTAGAGACATTGCATGACCCATCATTTAATTCTCTCGAGGAAGAAGTGACCTTGAGTTATCTCAATAAGCCAATAACGACCAAGAGAGTTCTCTCTTTATAATGTTAGAAGGTGATTAACTTGATATTAATTTGAAGGATTTAATATGGTAGGTATTATCCTAGCATGCATACTAGTTATCAATCACATCAATCCTATCATGCATACTATCAATCACACAATAAATACATACATCTCATGCATGACTTTAAGATCGATGAATGGTACTAGATCTCTACTACTAGTATCCTTGAGCCACAAGGAGATTAGTGGATCAAGTAATTAGGTAAAAAATTATTATAAATTCTTTCGGATTGTTTTTTCTTCTTGGTTTTTTGTCCTTGAATCTATTCTAATATTCTATCTTCTACTTTTATATTTATTTGAATAAGAAACCTTAAGTTACATTTGAGAGGAGTAAAATGAGAAGAAAAATATATTAGAATGATAAAGAAAATAGGACATGCGGACCCCATTTAACCAATAAAAAATTACAACCATACATTCTTAAAAACTAGGTCGACTCATCTACATCATTTACTCATGCTTCAATCATATTGATACATGACATACAAATGAAACGATTTCATTTTAATCATAATTATAAAAATATGGTTTTGATCATTTTGTAAATAATAATTAAAATTTATAAAATTTATCTAAATTTTAATTTTTAGACTTTTCGAACCTTGGGCCCATGGGTTTTTACGCCTAAGAGGCCCGTGGGTTGCCACACCCTAGGCACTAGCTAGCAATTGTCACTAGACTAGCATGCATTTGGCAATGGGCATTGGCCTTTCAATGCCCAGTGCCAATAGGCTCGGCGCATGTGAATGCACCTCCCTTTTACTTGGCACTCTCGTGCATGCTTGACACTACTATCGAGCAAGCTCGCGTGTGCTTGGCCTAGTGTCTAGCACGTTCGTGTACGTCTAGCGGGTGCGAGGCATACATGACCTTACGCATGCCTAACGCGCACTTAGCCTTCCCCCAAGCCTTACGTATGCCCAATGCATGCTTGAATTTGCCACAAGCCTAGTGCACACATGAACTTGCACATTCCCGGCGTGTGCTCGGCCCAGGTGTGCTCGGCTCAGGTGTTGTCGCATGTATGAGCGCCAACATTGACCTTGCACACGTCCACCTTTTTTCAGCTCAAAAAATTAATTTAAATGATTATAGAATACCAAAACCTTAGATTTATAATTAATTCATATAGTTAATCATAATTAACATAATATATAATTAAAGATTCAACAGAGGCTCGATACCAATTGAAAGATCATGCATTGCATAATGGTGTAGAATAAAAAAAAATCCTCCATCTAAGGTTTTCAAGATCATGCTATTGAATCAACTAATCATATATTAACGTGAATATAAATATAGGTGAAAGATTACCTCTTGTAGCATAGAAAACAATCAAACGAAAAGAGAACCGTCCAAGTGTCCGACCTCTATCGATAATTCACGCTACTTAAACACCCACAAAGGAGGTCATAGAAATCATAGAGTGCTAGCTCCAATCTTTTTGTATGGTTAATTTGTTTTCTAAAGAAATCGGTTAGGGTTTTTATGATAACTCATGTTTTTTAAGGAAGGATACGACAACTCAAGCTTTTGAGGAGAGAAACGCTTTTTTTTTCTTTTTGTCATGTCTTTGTGTTTTTCTTAGCCTTACCTTGCCACCTCTCTTTCTTTTATTTATATAGGGGCATTCTTGTCCTCCAAGGACAAAGAGTTGCAACATGTGTGAGCTTGCTTGATCTTATCCTTATAAACCCCGAGCCTTATCCAATAGGGCTCAAATTTATCCTTTCACCAAAATATCGTACAAGCTTTTAAATTAAACCTATTGGCCCAATTAATTATCAATTAATTAGAAAACAATTTTTAAATTATCCTTAAACCTAAATTAGAATATCTTTAATTAAATCATTTTATTTTCTTTTTTTAGGATACCTTTGATAGAGTTTAAAACTTAGGATAAAATGTGACAAATTCTCTAAACTACGAATCAAAGTAGAAAACAAACCTAAATGAATTATTTAGTGCTAGAAGTTTCGAATAAAATTTAAGATTTACTTAGGTCTTCCTATTGACTAATTTTTTTTTTTTTATATAGTTCCGGTGAGTACTTCCATTAGAAATTCGTTAATTAATTTATTTATTTTACAATCACATGATTTCTATTTACTTGGAGAAAATAATTAATATATTAATTGTACTAATAATTTACTTTTAGTTTTAATTAATTATTAATTAGTTTTTAGCTTCGATGTAGATAACTTTTCATTAATTAAAAGATTTTTTTAAATAGAATTTATTTAATTTAAAATATTTTCATTTATTAAATATAATATTATTTTTGGAGGGGTATTTTATTACAAAAAATAAATTTAATGAAAGTGTTTAATTGGTATAATAAAAAAAGACAAGCATATGAAAAAAAATTCAAAGTTCATGGACTCGATTGAAATAAAGTGAAAATATATGTACTAATAGTGAGTTAAGGTAGGACATGCCATAATAATAACAGTAATAATAATAATAATAACTGAAGAATTAACCGAATTTGAATGAAATAATTGTATTTATAGGAAAAAAAATTAAAGTGTGAAAAATTGCATACCAATAGTCTAATTATATAAACTTAATACTACACATACATACATATCACATGTTTTGAGTTAGAGTTAATACTGTTACCTATCTTTATATAATAAGTCAATTTTTTAATATGTCTTTATATTTTAAAATGTCTCTAATCTATTTTATTTTTATTTTTTTCAGTTTCTAATATATTTTTGGTTAATTTATCAAAAAATAATCTTTATCTTAGTAGATATAAATCACTTGTGTCAAATAATAAATATATTTTTATCAAATCATATACTATGTGCAAATCAAATGCTTCATTTATGATGAATTAACCAAAAATTTTAACTAAAATTAAAAATTAAAAATCAGTTCAAATAATAAAGATAAATTAGAGGTGTTTTAAAATATAAGAACATATTGGTCTATTATATAAGCATAAGTGAAAGTATTAATCTTTTTAGGTTAACATCAATTAAATGAAAATTTAAGTTTAGCTAACAAGAGAACTCGATTAAATCTCCTATTTCATTAAAAAATGACTCCATTATTTTTTTATAAACTATTTATTCCTATAGTTTGACTCCATGATCTTTATATTAGTAGATATAAATCACTTGTGTCAAATAATAAAGATATTTTTATGAAATCATATACTATGTGCAAATCAAATCCTTCATTTATAATGAATTAACCAAAAATTTTAACTAAAATGATAAATTAAAAATCAGTTCAAATAATAAAGATAAATTAGAGGTGTTTTAAAATATAAGAACATATTGGTCTATTATATAAGCATAAGTGAGAGTATTAATCTTTTTAGGTTAGCATCAATTAGATGAAAATTTAAGTTTAGCTAACAAGAGAACTTGATTAAATCTCCTATTTCGTTAAAAAATGACTCAAAAATTTGTTTATAAACTATTTATTTCTATAGTTTGACTAATATTTCAAAATGATTTGACTCATTTTATAACATATATCATGAATCCTTAGATTTTTGAAATGATAGTTGCACATATATAAATATATAATTATTTTATTCTAAAAGAATAAAAGCGTATTTCAAATAATTTATCTTAATTCACTAGGTATGGTCAAAATGTATAAAAAAAAACTATTGAATCATTATTTTTAATAAAAATTTACTATATATCTTCCAACATAATACAAATTATTTACTATGAATATTTTTTTAACATTATAGAACCAATTTATTTGAAATAAAATAATTAAAATAATTTTTAAAGGAACCAACCAATTATTCAAATATAGTTTTTATGCTAATATTATTGATTATTTTGTAAATAAATATAAATAGATTAAATGCATATACTTTAAAAAACTAATCTTCTCACCGAGTATTAAATAAGAACAAAATTTTATTTTTTCATTAGTTAATTTTTATACAAGTCTATATATTAATTGTAACTTTATTTTTTATATATACGCTTCTAAAAAAATATATTTTTAAAAATATATATTTTTGAATTCTTAATTAATATTTCAAATTTAAATTATAACAAGTTTTTATTTAAGAATTCATAAATAAAGAAGAATAAATCATGCTTTTTTAAGCAGGGATTTTGTGAAAAAATATTAATAATTAACTAAAAAATTAATGAAAGAATTATAAAATTTTGAAAAGATTTTGTTCTATCTATGTGCGGTATTGCACGAATAGTTTCAAAAGTTAATCTTATCATCAACATTGAATAAGAATAATTTTTTTTTATTTGTTAATTTTTTATAAAAGTTTGTCAATTAATTATAAATTTATTTTTTGAAATACAATATTATGAAAAATATATTTTTTAATTCTTGATTAATTTTTTAATTAAAATTATTACAAGTTTTTATTTTAAAATCAATTCATAAAGAAGAATGAATCATATTTTTTAAGCAGAACATTTATGAAGAATATTAAAAAAATTTAATTAAATAAAAAAATTATAAAATTTTAAAATGATTTTGTTATGTCGAACCAACGAGTATAGTGCGAGCAAGTGACTAGTCTATATTTATAGTTTGACTAATATTTCAAAAAGATTTGACTCATTTTATATAAAAATTTACCTTTGTAAAATTTAAATTTATTTATTTTTACTTTTTGTGAAATATTAATCATCACGGAAATAAAAATCATTACTCTCCAGATTAGCGTTTCTAGTGGATAAAATTTTACCCTTGGAACAATATTATTGTTTATTTTTTATTTTTTTTAAATTCTCTCTTTCCTTTTATCTCTAAAAACTAAATATATTTTTATTCTTATCTTTACAGTCATTGTTAATAATTTAATTATTTTATCTCTTTGTCTACTAACAATTTACTTTTAATTTATCAATACACTAAATATTTTTTAAAAATTATCATTGTAACAATTCATTCTCATGTTTTTTAATCTTTGAACAAAGGTCACCTTAGAAACAAATGCAACGTAACAGTTGAAATTTGAAATCGAAATTCGCGCTCGTCCCAATCAAATCTTCACCGTCTATAATCAAATCCCATTTCTCTCCCTCTGTCACAGAACAGAATATTCGCAGTCTTCTCTCAAATTTTTGAGAACTCATCAGTGAATTTATTGATTATTAATTAATGACGTAGATTCACTGAAAAGAAGAAGAAGAAGAAGAAGAAGAAGAAGAAGGAGAAGAAGAAGAAGGAGAAAATGGCGACTACGATAGAGAAGCTGTTTTTGCAGATCTTTGAAAGGAAGTTGTCGATTACAGAACAAGTCAAGCACCAGGTCGATCTCTTCGATCACCGTCTCGCCTCTAAATGTGTTCTTGGCGGAACTACCCCTCCTCCCTGGCTCTTCTCCCCGTCTCTCTCTTCCCTTCCAAATGGTAATTTCACTATCTCTCCCACAATGGATTTATGAATACTGATAATTGAATGTTTTTCTACTGGTAGGGCGTTTAAATTTCCTGCTTTGAGTTCCATTTTACTTTTATGAATGTTTTCAATGCTAGGGTTTTTGGTTTTTTTTTTTTTTTTTTTTTTTTTTTTTTTTTAAATTATACTGTGGATTGTGTTTGGCTGTTAATGGCAACATAAATCACAATTTTTCCATATGAATTAACCGTCCTCAAATTCCAATTAATTATCGACAACTTTTGGTTTAGGCATGATAGAGAGATTAGAATTTTGAAAGAGTAAAACCACCTTAACTTTGCTTCAGACAGAAAACTATAGACAAATGGTGCCTAGGTTTTCTATTTCAAATGCTTGCTGGACTGCAGCTTATAGCAATTAGGACAGATTATCAAGCAAGCAAGCACGCGGATTTTTCTTTTGGATTTTATATATGAGTTTCTTTTGGTTTTTGTCCTTCGATGATCCCTCAATTATCCACAAACTGCTGTCTTATTACAGAATTGAATAAAGAGGAGCTCATATCAGGACTCTTACTGCCCCAGCCTCAGCCTGCAAACCCTTATTCCTGTAGCGGCTACTCAGTGCAGCCTGCTACTACTGCCAATAACAGTGACCTGCCGAATGGTTTATGCACGGAACTTCATCTTGTCGACAAAAGCTTTGATGCAGGTGATAGATTGTCTGTTTTGTCACACTTTCCTGTTATTGATGATGTTCAATGTAACTTAGATGGAGTTCCTGAGCTGGATGTTAGCGTTACTTCTCCACAAGATTGTAGAGGTGCTCGAATGCCAGACAGTATACCTGATCACAGTCAATCACTGGCGAGGATTCAGAGATCAAAATCAAGGCAAAAGGCTCTGGAGCTTCGCAATAGTGTCAAAACAGGTAAAACCTGTCCATGTGCGGAAAATAATGTTGGTTCTTGTACTAGTCGATCTAGAGGGTCTGGGGTTACTTCTCTACAGTTTGATCATGTTGATCAGTCAGACTTGGTCAAACTTGTAGAGGCAAGTAATAAAAGTTGCGTTGTAGAAGAGGTGAAAATAGGTGAATGCATGGTAAAGGAAAACTCTGGTGATGTTTACCATGGCAGAAGTCCGAGATCTAGAAGTTCTAGACAAAAAGCCAGCTCTGCAAAAGAGTCCGGGAATGTGTGCAACTCTACTTACATTGCTAAGGAAGATGATCTTACAGGGTCTATTTCAAAACAACAGCCTAACCAGGTTAATCTAACAGAACTTGTTTCTGTTGTTGGTCATGCAAGTTCTGAAGCTCAAAAAGAAAACGAAGGCAATCACAGGGGCAATGAAATGACTAGCAGCATGTACTCTGGTGGAGTTCCAAGATGTACGAGTTCAAGCCCTAAACCCAACTCTACAGAGCAGCCTTTGGATGTGGATAGTTCTTCTTATATCGACAACAAAGACAGTAGGGATAGAGAGTCTATTGATGGATCATCATTACAGCCTAATTGTGTCACTGAGATATCAGAATTGGCCAAACATTCATCTGTTATATCCAATGAAAGTTATGGAGCGGTGAAAGCAAAAGTAAGTGATAAATGGAGCAAGGAAAAGGGAAGCGGTGGTTGTTCTGGGAGGATAACAAGATCTAGAAGCTGCAGCCAACAAGCTGACTGTGAATCTTTGAAGCTGGATGGCTCTTGTGGTAATGCCGAGGAAGAATCAAAGCGGCTTTCCAACCCTGTTGATGACTTTAGGGAATTGGTTAAACCTTTCAATATCACTGATGACAATTGTGGAGTGAATGAAATGATGTCGAACTGCCAGAACAATGAAGGGACAAACTGCTCTTATTATGGAAAAATAACAGGATCCAAAAGTTCCAACCAGCAAGTTGTAGTTGACGGGCTTCCAAAAGCGGATACCTCATCTAATAAAGTGAAGGATAACGACAATTCACCGATGCAGTCCGTTGGCAGATCATCAGAACCTCATCAACCATCGAATCTGGTTAGAGAAGTTGTTGATCTTCAGGAAGTGTTGGCTACTCAAGCAAATGCCCTGCCTTGTATCGAAAGCGAGAACATGGTTGACCTGGGTATATGTGATGCAGTTGTTGCAGGAACTGATATGGATTCTGATGGGCCAGTTGAAGCTTGTTCTGTTACTTCCAGGTCTAGCTCAGATGGTTCTAGCCTTGGAATGGAAGTTTCAGTCTCAAGGCCAGCCACTGACTGTGCTATGCCAGTGAAGCCCAAGCAGCTTGATTTTGATGAAGTGGAAGACTGTAGTTTGAATGACATTGCTAATCCTACAACAGAGAACAAACAACAGTCTCTATCATCAGAGAGACGCATTTCTACCTTTCTGCATTCAACAGGTATATTGGATAAAGTATCCGTTAACAACCAAGAGAAGCCCATCTTGTCCATTAAGATGCCATTTCTTGAGGACCAGGAAGTTCTTGTCAAAGAAGAGAAACCTCGGAATGATTCATCTGAAGCTTTTGTGAATGAGACTGCTCTTCTAGTTGATGAAAATACCACTAACTCTGTGCATAAGAAAATTAATTCAGCCATTTCTGAAAACCAAAATGGAGATTGCTACATCATGAGTTCATGGCCTCAGCATAAGAGGAGAAAGATAGCTGGTCAACTGATTAGTTCCTGTTATGCTTCTTCAAGTTTGATGAGACAGCATATTGTTACGGATAGTGTGAAGGGAAATGTAAATGCTATAGAAGATCCAGATGCTGTCCAAATATCAGAAAGGTTTTATATGTCCCATGTGGGGGATGACATGCAACCGAATGCTATCAAGAGCTCATTTGAAGGCATTCATGAGAACTCAGGGCCCCATATGCCAGGGCCTGAATTTCCATCACCAAAGCTGCAAGTTGAAGAGGTATTCCTTTCGATGAACTGTGGAGCTTTTTATTTTGCTTTCTATGAATTCTGGAACAAAGTTTCTCTATTCATGAAAATTTTACTTACAAAAAAAAAAAAAAAAAAAAGGGTATAATGAACCACTAGTCTGCTGTTTTGTGTTGAGTCTGGGTGATAAATGAAAGTTACAAGTAGATCACTTAATAACTATCCACATAGCATGCTGTGGAATGTGATTATATTGGGATATCTGTCCACTAATTTTCAGTTTATGCAGTTGCTGGCAACATATTAGCCTATGCATATGTTCAAGTAATTCAACTGCAAACAAAAGAAATGAATTGCCAGAGAAGACGAATGGAATTTAATAAAATGCTTATAGTGTCAACATCTTCCACAACGGTGCTGCCAGATATTTAGGTGCATTCTCCCCCTCCCTCTTTACACAAACCCTGTACCTTTTGTCAACAACTCAGTTGAATTATTCTGGCTGATCATTAACCCTTTATTTGACCTAAAAATAGTGACATTCTTTGAGGAACTGTACCAAAATACTGCATAAGATTTTTACTTCTAACTTGTGCTACTGAGAGAGGGTTGTGCAAAAATCGATACGTATAATAGGGTTTAAGCCTGAATGGAATTTTATCATGGTAGATTTTCTTGTATTACTCTGATTTTCTGGCTGTGTTAAGGATTCTGATGCAGAACTTATGGTTAACTGTTGTCTGACAGGTTGAACCTGGCTTGGAAGGAAGGAGTAGAAGTGCAAATACATGTGGAGGATGCTCACCATCAAGTTTGACAAAACGTTCCACTGGAGTTTCTCAAGGTAGTTCATTGGAAAAAGTTGCGTCAAGCCCTACTATTGTCATCTTCGATGAAACAGGGCAGCACACTGCAGAAAAGAACCAATTTTCACTGCAACTTGAAGATAGATTTGAACTGGGTAGCACTGAATTTTTTACTTGTACTGAAACGACCATGCAGCAAAGGAAATCTCATCTGGGAAGGAATGGCAAATCACCATCTAGTTTGGTTAGTTCTCCACATAGTCAATCAATGGATTTGATTGGTGCTGATCAAAGTATGCCTGTATATGAGTGGTTTGGTGTGGAAAATGAGGGAACTGACTTTGGACAATTGGTTCTTTCAGATAATGCACTAGCAAGTGCAATTGCTGTGGAGCGGCTTTGCAAATCTGTTTGCCTTGAAACACCTCTATGCCATTTTTCTTCTGCATTTAACAAACATAAAACACTAAATTTAAATCACTCTGTCCCAAATGGAGTTTTAGAAGGGATGGAGATGAGCACCACTGTTAATATGAATAGTAACACTGGCAAGCAACTTGAGGCCAGTTCCAATTGTTTCACTGATGAAGTCAACGACACCTTGCATGGGAGGCTGCATTCTGACTCCCCAGCATTGTCTAATGCTCCATCTACATGGGATATTAGGAAACCTTATTCATCTCCAATAGGGAAGCTCTGGGAAGGAGTCACATCGAAGTCTGGGAGTTCAGAGAAGAGAGCGAGCTCCATTCCAGATCTTCCCTGCATCAGTGAAGAAAATGAGAACACCATTGAGGTACTTGAAACATTTCAGGATGGTGTTGGTTTAGAACAGATAATCAGCTCAGTCAAAAGAGAACCTCTTGCTGATAGTACAATTACAAAAAGTACTCCAATATTGGCTTGTGAATCTGAGACAGTTAGTGATAGATACAGTCTTGCTTCTGTCAACACAGAGTGTAGCTTCACTGGCACTTGTAGAAGGGACAAATTGAAGCATGGAAACCAGAAAGGCAATAGAAGGAAACATAATATTAAGGCAAAGGAGAATGAGAGCATACTGGGAGTAAATGGTGTTAAAAGGGCCAATAAATCTCACTATAACAGATCGAGTAAGCCAATCTTATCTGGAAAAACCAATTTGAGAAAAGGAGGTCCAGGTCTTATGTTGACCGAGTCTAGACATAACAATATTGTATCAAACATTACTTCTTTCATTCCACTTGTGCAACAAAAACAAGCAGCTGCAGTTGTTACAGGTAACATCTAAATCTTCTCTTCTTTTGTCCTGTCTGTTCCAGTTAAATGATTATTTATTAAGAAGACTACCTTTTTGTTCCTTCCTTTGATAAATGGATACCATAAAAGTTAAATTCATCAATTTATGGATCTCTGAATGTGCTTTGTAGTACCATATGCTTAAAGTAACAGGGTCAGATTACAAGGTTTAGATCCACAGTTTGAATTTTTCAGGGTTATGGAAAGATTACTTACTGCATGATTGGAAATGTGTCTCTATAAGCATAATCCTTCACCATTCCAAAGTCTCAGTTTTCAGCTCAAAATCCTTCACTTGGATGACTACATTTGATCTTTTTGATTTATCTATGGAGTTCAATATAAAAGAATTGGTCAAGGCATTTTCAATTTTAATTTTGTTGAATTTTGAATCCAATATAGTTTGATGTTTTCTCTCAACACACACGGTTTGCTGTTTGTCCAGATTTCAGATTGTTTTTGTTGTCAGCTTGAAATATAATTGTGCATTTTGAAGTTTAAACACAAGGCTCCAAATGAGCTGCATCTGGTTATTTAAGTTTCTTGTGTTTATTTTGTTTGTAAAACTTGTACCATTTAGTCAACAATCACAGATACTTTATGTCGTTGACCCAAACAGGCTTGATTAAGGCATTTCAATAATAATAAGAGCACTGAAACTATTTAGCATGTTATTGATGTTCAGATTGCATTTGTTATATTCAAATATAACTGCAATTTTGATTAAGTTATAATCCATATTTATTAACACCTGTTGCCTTAATTTATAAATTCAATGAAGGTGCTTGATGAGCTGCCTCATTTTATATGGGGGATTTTATTTACTTGCGTTTGAAAGTGATATCACAACGTTCCATGCTATTGTTTTGGAATGGCTTCCATTTTCTTCAGTGGTTCCATTTCTCTGTACAATTTCAGAGTGCCCATTCAATTTTCATAGGATGGTAAACATGCCTAAGAAGAGGCATAAAATGATCTTGTTACTTATTTGTTGAACAAATAGTGTATGTTTATTAAAGCATTCCAGCATCTCCTCTGTTTCAGTTGATATTTGATTTTGGAATTCTGGTGCTTCCTTGCAGGAAAAAAGGATGTTAAAGTGAAGGCCCTGGAGGCTGCTGAGGTTGCAAAGCGTCTTGCAGAAAGGAAAGAAAATGAACGAAAGATGAGGAAGGAAGCCTTGAAACTTGAGCGAGCAAAGATGGGGGAACAAAACTTGAGGCAGTTGGAGCTAGAAAAGGAAAAGAGAGAACAAGAGCGCAAGAGAAAAGAGGCAGATATGGCAGCAAAGAAAAGACAGAGGGAGGAAGAAGAAAAAAGGAGAGGGAAAGGAAAAGAAAGCGTGTTGAGGAAGCAAGGAGGCAACAGCAGCTTGTGCACGAGGAAAATTTACATGCTGAGAGAGGAGAGAGAGAGAAAAAACGTCGAGTTGCAGTATGATCTTTTATGCTTTAATGCAATTCACAATTTCTGTGAGCTGCCTAATTAGGAATGTTACTAATTTTGAAAATGATTTTAGGATGAAAGAGCATTCGAGAACAAAGAATCTAAGGACAAATCAGGAAAGCATGATAAGATAGAGAAAGAAAAGGGAGACAACAATCTTCAGAAGGTGCCTGAGACTGAACCTGGGACTTCCAGGGTTTCAACAATTGATGATGGAAAATCAAGCATTATTCCTGAAGGCTGTGTGGCTTTGGGTGATTGTGATGATAATTCGAAGGTATATGTTTTTAGCATCATTGTTACTTAAATTTTAGCCACAATGCCTTGATGTTCATGTTGTCAAAAATAAAGTCAAAGTTGCATATAATTCCTATTGGAACATAGGCAATGAGCAAAATCATTGTCCCTTTCTCACTAAAAGGAAGAAGTTTTCTGGTTTCTATTTTCTGTTAATGGTGAGTGTTTTTGTTCTCATATTTCTTATTTTCTACCTTGTTGAAGTTGGTGCTCTCAAGTAGGATTCTTAAAATTAATGATTTTGCTGAACTTTGCATGCATAAAATGTTCCTTGCAAATGGAGCGTGGTCATTTTTATAATGGATCATTGCATGGGAGATTGGATGACATAACAATAAGACTCTTTTCCTTACTACTGGCCACCTTGTAGAAAGTTCTCAATAAAAAACTGTTCTCTAAATGTCTGTTGTGTGGTATGCTCCTGCTCAGACTTATATGTTATTGTAGGAAATGACTGTCTTTTCCAAGGCAGCTGGGAATGGCAACATAATGTCTAACATAAGCCAAGAACAGTCGTATGAGATTTCTCCATACAAAGGTTCGGATGACGAAGATGAAGATGACGACAATGATGATATGGAGAATAATAAATATATTCCATCATGGGCCAGGTATGCAACTAAATTTTGTCATATTGATAGAAAATCCCTTATAAGAAAATTAGGCTTTTAATTTACATAGAACACTATGCATGGATATGCAGCAGTGCTGTTTCTTTATGATGTTTCCTTCTCCTCGGTCTTTCTGCTCTGGGAATTACTGCAATAGATGAGTGACAAAAACTATTTTCATTTGGCAATATACTTTTTGTTAAATTTGTATCTTCTTTTGCCTTTTGAGACTTCAATATCTCTCCATGCGTTAATGAAGCATTCATAAGCTTATTCTTGCTTTCTGCAGGAAAAATCATGTGGGTCTTATTGTTTCTTCCCAGCAAAGTACAGACCCACAAACCATTTTCACCCCAGAAAGCTTTCCTGAAAAATCTGAAGGTATATCAGATAGCATAGTATCTTGAACTCTTTAACATTTATTTATGGACTAAACTGTATTGTTGCTTTGTAGTTCTTTTGCCCAGAAAGCTTCAGCAAAAACAGCAGGCATGGAATGAAGTTTGACAGTATTGTATTCCTTAGGTCATTTGGCAATAACTTCAAACCCTTGTCCAGTAAAAGGTTTGCTTTCATTTTTCACTCTGGAAAATAGCAAGACTGTGTTTGCTTTGATGCATTTGGCATTGCATATTGGTGTGAACATCTTCTAGGTGCATCTTCAATCTTTTGTTGTGGCAGTTTACTGTAACATTTCACCACCATTTGTTTACCTTTCCACCTGGATACTCGTCTCAAACTTTTCTTTTTAGATAAAATAAAAAGTCTTAGCCTTGAACCTGGAGGGATCAATTATTTGGATCTATCTTGGTACTGTGTTGTCTTAATAAAAAAATTTAGTCTACTTCAGTTTCTTTGCTTGCATTACTTATATCCAATTCTTCTCCATTGTAGGCCCATGTTAAAGATGGAAAACTGAAAGCCATCTAAAACTAATTCCCCTTATTTTCCTTCATGGTTGCATTCTACCTTCAAGTAGATGCACTCATTTCTCATCTAATCCATCCTTTCATGTTTCCAAATTTCAGTCTTCGCATCTACTCAAACAAAAACGTATGTCTTAAATTGTTCAACGTCCTGATGCTCACCTGGCTGCTGTCATTTCCAGCTGCAAGAGGAAGGTTAAGTGACAAAACCTATACTAGACCAGCAACCTACGGTAATGCTGGCTTTCAACTGAAAGCAAGTGTAGCTTATCGAACAATTACAAATTTTTTAGTGGACTTGGAAATTATGGATACAAAACATCGTTGGTCTTGTTTATTTATGATGAGTAGAACTAAAGCCTAATTTACTTAGAAATTCTAGTAACTTCGGATCGGATAAGCATGGCTCTTTCGGTAGTATTTCCAAAGCTCAATCCTCGATATGCAATGTTATCGTACATTGGCTTAACTGCAAATGATGGTTTTGTCGGTCAACACATCTGCAGATTCAGATGAAAGCATTCACCTCCATTATTCCCAAATCTTTGGGCAAGTGGAGGGTCTGTTCTTACTTAGTCGGATATGCTGGCCGTTGATGTTTTCCAATTTTTTAATCAAATTGGTTGATTATTATTCTAGTTCTTTAATGAGCTTAAAATGGACATAGCAGTGGGCAGCATTTTGGTCCAAGCAACGGCTAACTGACGTGTAATAAAACTATTTTCCATTGGAATTAATTCACATGGCCTCCTGTCATTGTTGAATTGTCCAAATTCACATTTCGACTTTGAGTGTGACTCGCCTTCCAAAGCTATTTCATACTGATACCTTTCCTAAGTTGCCGTTCAGATTCCACATCTGTTTAAAAGTTAAAACTTTAGGATTCTAAATGTTCACCCAAAAAAAAGAAAAAAAAAGAATACTATATTGTGATTCATAAAAGCTATACCCAACTCCTTTCTGCGAACACCCATGGCAATGATATCAACTTTTAATGAAAAAAACTGCATCATAAAGTACCTACTATACGTGGAATTTAGTGCCTCCAAATAATCTATTACTGGCTTACAGCAAGGTTGCAGCAAAGAAAGAGCAATGAGTCATCAGTAGTGTCGTGGGTTGGGTCAATCAATCTTAAAAGTGGATAATTCATGGAAAAGGCCACAATCAAATCATCACAGAGCATCTTGAATACAAACGGTCAGTTGTAAAAACTGTACAAGAAAGTCCACACACTGAGACCCACCTCTGATCCGATTGTCTATTGTTTTGATTTTTTATTTTATTTTCCCAATCACCGACCCACCCACGCTCCCATGTCTTTCAACCGTTTAAACCCCATTTTCCCACCAACCTTTCTCAAATTCTCTCGTCTTTCATCATAACTTGTTATCTTCTTTCATCTTCAAGAAAGCAAAACAACTCGCTCTTAAAACTCGAAATATTAGAGAATCAAGATTCAGTGAGTATGAGTCCAAGAAATATACATTTTTGCATCTTTCTCTTCATTCTCTTCAACTTCAATGACTCTCCTTTTGTGTTAGCACGTGCTAGGAATTTAAGTTTTGAGTTCCCTTATTTCAATCTCCGGAATCTCACTCTCCTTGGTGACTCTTATCTCCGGAAAGGTGTCATTGGCCTCACACGTGATGCCACGGTGCCTTCTTCAAGTTCTGGCACTGTAATCTACAACCACCCAATTCCCTTTTTTGATCAAGAATCCAATTCCACAGCTTCTTTCTCAACAAGGTTCAGCTTTTCTATCCCTAGTGTCAATGAAAACTCTTTTGGTGATGGTTTCTCTTTTTTTCTTTCACAAGATAACCAAACTCTTGGTAGCCCTGGAGGGTACTTGGGTCTTGTTAATTCTTCGCAGTTGACCAAGAACAAGTTTGTGGCTGTTGAGTTTGACACCAGGCTTGATGCCCATTTCAATGATCCAAATGACCACCATGTTGGTTTAGACATTGATAGCCTTAATTCAATTAAGACTGCTGATCCAATCTTGCAAGATATTGATTTAAAGAGCGGAGATTTGATCACAGCTTGGATTGATTACAAGAATGATTTGAGGGTCTTGAAAGTTTATATGAGCTATTCAAGTTTGAAACCGAGAAAGTCCTTACTAACTGTAGACGTTGACCTCTCTGAGTATCTTAAAGGGGATATGTATGTGGGGTTTTCCGGTTCTACAGAGGGAAGCACTGAGCTTCACCTCGTTGCTAATTGGAGCTTCAGAACCTCTGGCTTCCTTCCTCTGAATCCAAATTCAAATCCTCACAATGTATCCGATAGTTCAGTCACAGTAACAACACCTGTTATCCCTATATCAAATGCTGCAAATAAACTTCACAGGAGCCTGGGTTTCGGTCTTGGGATTGCTGGTCCGGCTTTCTTTTGTGCGTTCCTGGTGGCTTTTGGTTATATTTCTGTCAGGAAGTGGCGGAAGATTAAAAGAGTTAAGAGCCTGAAAGCCGAGCTGGTGACAGGGCCAAAGGAATTCAGCTACAAAGAGTTGAAGTTAGCCACAAGAGGGTTTAATTCAAGCAGAATAGTGGGTAGAGGTGCATTTGGCAATGTCTACAAGGCCTTCTTCAAGTCTTCGGGAACCATTGCTGCGGTGAAAAGATCGAAGCATTCCCATGAAGGTAAAACTGAATTCCTTGCTGAGTTGTCAATTATAGCCTGCCTGAGGCACAAGAATTTGATTCAACTACTAGGTTGGTGCGTTGAGAAGGGTGAGGTGCTGCTTGTGTATGAATTCATGCCTTATGGGAGCCTTGATAGGATGCTATACGAAGAAGGGTCTGAGCTTGGAATACTTTTAAATTGGGCACATAGGCAAAAGATTGCAGTTGGCTTGGCCTCTTCGCTAACATATTTGCATCACGAATGCGAGCAACAAGTCATTCATAGAGATATAAAGACTAGTAATATAATGCTCGATGGAAACTTCAATGCAAGGCTGGGTGACTTTGGATTGGCAAGGCTAATGGAACACGACAAGAGTCCTGTCTCAACGCTGACTGCTGGGACAATGGGATACTTAGCTCCTGAGTATCTCCATTGTGGTAAAGCAACGGAGAAAACCGATGTTTTTAGCTATGGAGTGGTGATACTTGAACTGGCTTGCGGTAAGAGGCCGATTGAGAGAGAACCAGTTAGCCAAAAAATGGTGAATTTGGTTGACTGGGTTTGGGGACTGTATGGTGAGGGAAAGATCATTGAAGCAGCTGACAGTAGGTTGAATGGAGAGTTTGAGGAGGTAGAAATGAGGAAGCTCTTGCTTGTGGGTTTGAGTTGTGCTAATCCGGATGCCATGGGGAGGCCTACCATGAGAAGAGTCCTTCAAATCCTCAACGGTGAGGCTGAGCCTATTGCAGTGCCGAGGAAGAAACCGAGCCTCACATTCTCTTGCGGCTTGGCATTGACGCTTGAGGACATTGTTTCTGATTCTGACTAGTGTCGTTTAAGACATTATAGCTGACTCAAGTTTTATTGATTGTTTGATTCTTTCAATTTGTTAAATTTGTTAGTTTGTATTCAGTGATTAGAGACTGTAGGAGTTCTTCGGCCTTAGTTCAAAACTATTGTATTGAACTATGTGGTCTCGACCATATCTTGAACATATTATAGGAAAAGTTCTTTTAACACTTTGAATGTGTATCTGATCTCTACCATAATCAAACAAGTTTTTTGGCACTGAATTTTTCGCTTCTGCGTTAATATAAGAGAAACCAACACAGAAATAAAGAAAGCTTTTTAATCGTTTTGGTGATGCGGTTCCATGGGTTTTAAACTGATTCACTACATGCCTACACGTTTCATTTCAAATCCCGGTTTGAATAGTGTTTTTCCTCTTGTTTTCTCCAACACTTGATCCTTTATTTCTTTTCTTGCAAAATGTGTAACAAAGGAACTGGTTGGATTTACAAAGGACATTTAAACACAATGGAAAAAAGAAACTCGCTTGATTTACAGAGGCTTTACTCTGTTTGATGAAGTGATCGAAGCAGAGGCAGAGTCGAAGTGTGAGGCAGTGAGGAACAGATGGGAGTCTACGGGGTCCATCTTTTGGCCTTTTAAAGGAAATGGTATATATATATATATATATGCACACACACACATTTCATGTCACAGTCAACATCTCTATTTGGTAATAGCTTGTGAAGCCATCTTCTCAATTTATTTTCCTCTTTTTAATGCACATCATCAGGTCATCAATTGCCAAACTTTTGATAGTCTTTGTCTCTGTTCCTTCCTATATTTCAAGTGTACTCTCAGGTCCTTCCTATTTTTAAGCCTCCCACTCCAGTAACTGTACTCTATTTCTTTTCACGCCTCACTGTAAGCATATTTTGCTTGGATGTTTGCCCACAAACGTTGCAAAATCATCGTTGTACTGAGGCAAATTGTACAATAGAAAATATACTGGTTTGTTTTTCAGCAATCGTTACATTTGATCTTATGAGCAAAGAAGTACTTCTAACCATCATGCATACAGCTGAAGTATGATTCATAAATGATAACAAGTGCTTGCTTCAGACAGTCCCTCTCAACATTTACTGCTACACTCTATGATCTACAAGTTTAACTATATGGTTTGACAAAGCAGAATCTCAAGAATCTGTAAGAAATTTGAGTCCAAACATACAGAGATGGGAGCAAATGCCGGATCAAATACCTTTAGGTGTTCATAATCTTTGTAATTCCAAGGAGTGATGACTTTTGTACTTCAAACATGTTACGTACGTAGTGGTGATAACTGAACGTGGAGTCCTTGCTTTCTTTGGGCTTAGAATTACCAATTCTTCATTATTTGTTTCTTTAGAAGAGAGAGAAAAGGGTGAATTACGATAACTATTTTAAGAAGAGATTTTTTTTTTTTGTAATATTGTAATTCACTTTAAATAAAATGCATAAATTGTTTACATTTTTCCATATGTCATGATGATCTGTCCTTTCAGCATAAACTAGCGGTGATAATTGATGATTAAACAAGCTATCTTGCAATTTCAGGATCTATACTTCAATATTTCGTTAATTTCCTGATTTTTTCCCTTTAATTGATTGATTGCTTCCTTGCATTATTTCCAATCAAAACAAATAAAATGATATTCCATCAGTCCCCAAATTAAGCTTAACGTCTATATTTTCGTTTGTTTCTATATATATATATATATAGAAACGAAAATAAAGTTGTATATAATTTCAAAGGTATCCTTCACTCCATGCACATATAACCTATTACCAGTTGGAACGAAGCAGCAAAAATTAAACAAATATCCATAGCAGGCAGGGTGAAGAAGATCTTACTATAAACAAAGATGCCGTACTTTGGTGGTGGATGTATAACATTAAATCAAAGAGAGGATATTGTGGCGGTAGTGGTTATTAATGGTGACAGAAGAAGAGAAAGCACAGTCCAACAAAAGCAAAGACTCTCTTTAGCTATTACAGGATTGTGCTCCCTCTCTTCTGTCAACTTGCATGACCATCGACCATCCTCACCTCTCTCTCTCATTCATGCCCTAAATGCATGTCTTGCCCTTCATCATCTGCCATTATATATATACATATATATACACAAGCACAACTTGTTAGATTCATTTCGTAATTAAAATGCAAAACACAGTTTTGTTAATTAAATGCATGCACGCTTGATGATGACATATATAATCTATGATCAGTATATACTCACTGTTTGCATTCACCAATAATCAGCCAATCATATCTGTTTGTACTTTGTATCTTTATCAAAAAAATAATAAAGGAAGAAATTGCATTTGTATATCTGCGTAAGTGTCATTGTTAAATAGTTTTGTTTCTCTAGACAACAAATCAATTAGCAATGAAAAAACTAGAACAACTAAAAAAAAATATGATAAGCATTGACAGGGAAGGAAGGATGGAGGAAATGACTTTGAGAGAAAAAATAAAAATAAACGTATGACTGATCTATCCACCACTGTTTAATTTGCAATCCATTTATCGCCCCCCTCCATTTATATAGGGACTTGGTGACCGGCTAACTAGCAGCAACGAATGCCAACCACCGGCTAACGAGGGTAAAAAAGACAACGCACTCAGTTCACAGTACTCACATTTATTAAAATGGTAAATAAATCGTAAAAAGTATTTGCAGTTACCGCGGCTCTGTCAAGTAAGATTGCCAACCAAGGATGGTATAAGCGACCTCATGAAAGAGTTGCCAAATCTAGGGGATTATAGTGACCGGCTACAGCAGGTAGTAGATCCAAGAAAGCGACTAGTATAGAGACAGCAAAGACGTTGTTTTTGGCACGTAGAGAAGAATCTTGGGTGGTCCCAATCCCATCCCGTCTGAGAAAAGAAGAGAAGACCGATGTTGGTCCGGAAATTATATGATACGAGCAGTAAAGCTAGGAGCTTTAGAGAAAGCAGGGAAAAATCTGAAAAATCATAATTTATAAGTAAGTCTTGTTGTATCTGTAATGTTAAAAGTTCAAAAATCAATCGATCGATCGATCAATAATAATCATAATAATAATAATAAAAGAGTACAACTATGTGAAGTACGTTCGAATAATTATTATATATACATTCAATAAATTAATATGATAAGATTAATCAAATTAAAATAGTTTAGAGATTTGAATGAAGTAAATGAAAAACATTTATGGTCAATTCGTAATTTAACGTAAGCATTTTAAGTATTTGTAATCAAACTTTTAAAGCCAAGAAACAAATATATAAAATAGTTTTAAGTTAAAGTATTGTAGTTGATCCATAGATCTTGATCAATATGTAATTATGAGATTTAGTCACGGTGAGATTTTGAATTTTTGAAAAAGTTCTAACCAATATGTAAGTGAAAAAAAAAAAGAAGAGAAAATGCGAGCTTCATTACACAACCAAACCTTTTTCTCCCATATCATTTCAAAAATTATTTTATGCTGAGGAGCATAGATTATTATTATTATTATTATTTCATCTCATCATCTAAACTAGAAATCGTCCGTAGAACAATTAATCGTTCTATCATGTAAATGATTTAAATTAACTATATAAAATAATCTACCATTAATTCTAATGATGTTTTTGATGTTTTATGTTATAAGCGAACTAAATTAATGTAATTGTAATAGGCTTAAAAACCCTTGGTAAAGAATCACGACCTCCCAAACCGTTTGGGTTGTACGATTACAAGGATAACAACTCAAAATAATAGAAATAATTTAAACTAAGTATTAAATTGTTTAGGTCAATATGCAATCAAAACAATAAAACTAGATTAAGAATTACGAAATTAAACGATTGAAACACTAAAAAATATAAACCGCAAAATGAACATGAATCTAATAATTACACACTTCAAGCCTTAATTAATGTTCGGAGAATACAATGTTGTAGTCTTTACAATGCTTTTAGTTTGAAAATGACAAACTTGTATTCAAAGGAAATAAAGAATAGTCACAAATTGGCACTCTAGTCATGACAAATCTTGAAAGAACCGAGGATGATGATCTTTGCAAGCATGAGCATAGAATCATAAACCACCTACTAGCTAGCATATTACTACTTATTTGATTACGACCTACACGGTACAAGCTATAAATTATCGCCTATAGACTATAGCTTACAAATTACTTCCTATTATCTACTACCTAAGAGGTTTCAAGTGTTGAAACTTGTGAAAGTACTCTCGAGTCGTTTTCTATTTGTAAGAGTTTCATTTATGTGTTGTATTGTTGTGTGTTTTTTTCTTCTTCTAATGTAGTTGGTATTTATAAGCTTCTTGCTCCTCTATGATCTTCTATAGGAGACCACTTTTTTCATATACTCGTATTGCTCCATGTTCTTCTTTTCTTGCATTGCAATGCTCCACATTTCTTATTCTCGCTATGCTATTTTGTGTTACAATCTCTCACATTTCTTCAAACTATTTGAATAATGCTTTTATTGTTGTTAGAATTTTGTTATTTTTCAATTATCTTTACGCTAACTATTTGTTGATTACTCTCATCCTTAAAAAAAGAATGTTTTCCCATGTTTTCTTCATAATTTTGCCTCAATGAGAGTCCTTCTTCCACCTACCTCTCACCGACTTATTGAAAGTGTTCTAGTAGTCTCATCCAAGTTGTTTTGTTAGGCCAAGTACGTTTGTTAGGTTTGGTAGGCTACGAATGACATTTTTTTTAAATAAATAAAAAATATCCAAGTGAGCTTTAAATGAAGGCAATGTAGAATGAGGGTAAATAAAACCTAATGAAAAACTTGATGCGCTTTATTCATTTTTTCTATTCAATTTATTGGGTCAAGAACCATAATAAATTTGGGTATAAAATTTGCCCCCCTTCTTTTTCATATGTGAAAGTCTTTCTCACGTGTGGAAAGAAATAATTCCTTTATTCTTTGTTCATCTCGTTTAGTTCCCAAAGTGTAACAAATACCTAAAACCTATCTCGTTGGATTCAAATTCTTCATCTTTTATTCAGTTATGTCATAATGATTCATTTTCAAAATAGTGCTTATCGTCTTTGCATT
Source organism: Dovyalis caffra (assembly GCA_963924115.1). Taxonomy (NCBI): domain Eukaryota; kingdom Viridiplantae; phylum Streptophyta; class Magnoliopsida; order Malpighiales; family Salicaceae; genus Dovyalis; species Dovyalis caffra. The sequence continues at coordinate 2,180,847 of CAWUPB010000351.1, forward strand.
CTCTTTTTTTGTTGTGCTTTTTGCTATTTCTTCTTCTTCTTCTTCTTCTTTAAACGAAGCAGTAGCTTAACAAATTTTATTAATAAAATAAACAAAATGCTAGAGAGAGACAATCCTATCTAACCTCTAAATTTGGAGGGACAATATGACATTAATCAAAACTAGCCAATACCCAATAAAATATCAAATACACAATTTAGCAACAACTTTCCCAAACAAATAATATGAAATTAATCCAAACTAGTCGCAACATACAACAACATACAAAAGTCCGAAAATCTCAAAATTAGGGTTTAGCCGAAACCCATACTAAACTTATTAGAATTTTACTAATTTTTAACCAGATTTGTTTTATGACTAATATATATGATCCGTAAAATTTCATACAATTTCGATAACCTAACCTTTTGGGAAAAAGACACAAAGAAGAAATTCTAACTTGCTCAAGGTGAACTTGAGTCTACGATCCAAATTTATTTTATTTTATTTTTATAACTTTTGTTTGAGTTTCGGTATTTTAACTAGGTTGTTCTTGATGGTGCATTGAATATCAAATTCTTTAATTTTTCCAATATAAGATTTGGAGGCATGAAAGACCATGAAAGAGGTAAAAAAAAAAAAAAGACACAAATGTGATGGTTTGGAGTTAGTTTAAGTTTTGTAGCTAAGGCATTAAGTATCCCATCCACCGAGTTGTTTTTCAAAAACAAGGAAAACAGATTGAAATATAGGTAATTTATATTGTGCTTGTTATTTTCTGTTTTTGTTTTTTATAGTGTCCAAATATGTATTCAAAGCATGAGTGGCTTTATAGGAAACCTTGAAAAGCTTAATGTCGAGAAAAGTAGTAGAATCATTGGGTTTAGGTAAATGAGATAGGTTTAGATCCTTTCTTAAGCTTTCCAATCGTAGGATTGATCATAGATTTAGTATATGGTTGTTCAAAAGAATTGATTCTTTTAAAAGAATCTTGTATTTTGCCGATGAATCGAAGTTAATGTATATGGAACAAATGTGGGATGGATAATGTGAACCCCTTCTATGCTGAATATAGATAATTTCAAAAAGATTTCGAGCACTTAACAAGCTTAAGATATATATTATGGAGAGATGTTGAGAAAATGATGCTAAGCTTCTCAAATAGGGATGAATTTAGGTGATGCTTTTTAGTGTACATCATTGGAAACCTATTTTATGCTACCTAAACTGATTGCTTTAGTTCAAGTGTGATAAAAATTGCCTACAATATTGGCAATGCAAAGATTGTAGATTGGCGTTCTTAGACATTGTAATGGATTTTAGAAGATCTTTCTTAGTGACTTCACTTTACTTACATGGCTTCCACATAAACTTCCCATGTAACTAATTATATTAACTAACTAAGTTTGCTAGTTAGATAACTTATTTGGTTGTAGTAGTTTGTTGAGAATTTGCTTTTTGCTTCTTTGATATATTAGCCGAGAAACTCAATTTGTAAACTTAACTTTGTAAATTTATTTTTTATGCTTCAATGAGAAGAAGTAAAAGCTTTCTCTCATGTTTTTCAAACATGGTATCGAGCCTAACAATTAGGTTTTATTCCTTTTTCGTTTTCTATTGAAGTCTTTTATTTTGAAGTTCATCAATGGCAGATATCAATTTGAACTCTTTAATAAAAAATCCACAATCTCCTTTTTATCTTCATCATTCAGATAATTACACAATTGCAACTCGTTTTTCCTAATCTAATTTTAAGTAATTATGTATCCTAGAGTCTGCTCATTTCTACTTACACTTTCAATTTGTAAACAAAAAGTAGTTTCGTTGATGAAAAAATCATAGCACTGAACAATAATGATACAAAGTTTGGTCCATGGCTACATTGTAACAACCTAATTATTTCTTGGCTTCTTCGATAAATTTCACCTTCGATCACTACAACTATCTTTTACATGGATTCAACTATAGAAAATTAGAAGGTATTGAAGGAAGATTTTTCTCAAATAGATGATTCTAGAATCTACAACTTGCAATACATATTATATGTCATTAATCGGGACACTCGTAATTTTGAAGAGTATTTCACTTAATTGAATTTTAAAATTCTTTTATCCTTTTTCTTTTTTTCTTTTTTGAATGCGCCCTAGCGAATGTATGTTATACACATGAGTGATATATTTGACCCTCTTTTCCTTTACCATTTTCTTTTGTCAAGGCTTTTACGAATTCCCTCGAAGAAGAAATATCAAACATAATTAAACCCTTGATAACCTTTTTCCTTTACCATTTTCTTCCGTCGAGGCCTTTACCAATTCTCTCGATGAAGAAATATGAGGGATAAATAAACCCCTAATAACCTTTTTCCTTTTCCTTTGTAAAATATGAAGAAATTTTTTTTCATAATTTTGACGTGGATCGCATTTAAATGTAAGTGCATATCCTCATAAATGAATATGATGCAATATCATAAATAAATGTGCATTTATGTAATAAAATTACATGCCTCAACATAATAAAATGCACATAAAATTTTATTATCTTTCACATTTCATTCCATTGCATGTCATTCAAGATACACAGATCCAATCAAATAAAACATTTAACGCAATGTACCATATAACCTCACATTTCATAGATTGTTGAAATAACAACATAAAAGCCCACATTGCACATTAATTCATCACATTTGTTGATATATATTATAAGAACACACTTTGGCAATATCATTCAATCAATAAGCATTACACTATTTAATTCAGTTCATGAATGGCAAGGAAAATGAAACAAGGTTTCTTGCATAAATAGTCGGTTATGTTCTTCCGATTGATAATTCAAATTTTAATTTTTTTCTATTCCCATTCTAGTTGGTTTATTATTTAGGAATCCATGGCCATCCTAATTACTCTAAGGTTTCTATGTAGTTTTACCGCATATATAATTCAACTAGAATTCTTGTTAATAAAGCAATTATCCATCAAAATTTGAAGCTTAGGTTGGAGAAGGCGAGCTTCTTGGATTCAATAATTACACTAAGGTATGACATGCAGTGTGTGTTCGATCTATAATAACAAGAAAAAAAAAGTCTCTCTCTCTCTCTCTCTCTCTCCCTCCCCTCCTTTGTTTTAATTAACCTTGCATCCAAACCTAATTCATTGAAAACGAAATAGTATCCAAACCCAATACGTCATACTTAATATTTGGCCCGAATCAAAGCTAACAAATGTGTTGCAAATGTACGTTCATGTCTTAGACAATACAAAAAGCCACTTCTATTTATATGTTTTGCATATGAGGAAGCAAGAAATGAGAACATGAAAGAGAATTATACTTATCTCTAATGAAGAACTACGTAGATGATCCATTGAGGATATAAATCATTGGAGGAATCTTATATTATGTTTAGAGAATTGTTCTAGGTTAATTGAAACAAAAGAAAGGGAGAGAGAGAGGGGGGAGGGGGGAGAAAAAATAAAATATATATTTTTTATTTTTTTCATGTGGTAAAAAATATGACGTGTCATATCACGTGGAATATTTTATGCCGGTCGTCAATTTTGATCAGCAATTAGCTAAAAAATCATCGAAGGGACCACATTAAGAAAGATTGAAAAACACAAAAAGGGACTGAATAAAAAAAACTACAAGGGCCATATTAAGAAAACGTAAAAAGTAGAGAGACGTCTAATGCAATTAAACCAAATATTTAATTTTATAGTCAAAATCTATTTATTATCATGGAAGGAAATTTAAGCACATAAAAGCTATTTTGGATTAAAAAAAAAAAAGATTTATCTTCACCTTTTTTTTTAGTTTTTTATTTTTAATTTTTTGGGAGAATGAAAAAAATATCTTTATATTTTTTTATTTTAAAAAAATATTTAAATTCAGAAAAAAATAATATTAAGATAAAAAAAATAGAATAAAGGGATGATATTAAGATAAGAAAGAAAAAAATAACATTATTAGTTTGAAAGTTAACAAATGGAATAAATTAAGACAAAAACTAAATGTAAAAAAATGAACTTAAGACAAAAAAAAAAAAAAAAAAGGTAGAAGAACAATATATATATAAAACAAACTAAAACAAAACACCCAATTACCGTTCAAAATACTATTCACACACTCACAAATCACTATTCTTTTTATTATTCATGGTTTTTTTTCAACACTTTGGTCCTCGATTTTTTTATACTTTTTTTTTAATTTCAAACTTTAATTGTATTGTAATTTGGTCCCATTTTATTTTAATGTTTTTTCTTATTATTTTTATTATTTAAAATTGACTAATTTAATTTTTCATTTTTTTAAAAACAAAATTCTCATCCAATGAATTTAAAATTATATGGTCCTTAAATTTTCTATACAATTTTTTTTTTTAATTTCAAACTTTAATTATACTGTGATTTGGACCCATTTTGTTTTAGTATTTTTTGTTGATTATTTTTATTATTTAAAATATATAAATTTAATTTGTCATTTTTTTCAAAGTCTCATCCAATTAATTTAAAATTAAATTTAATGATAGTTTTGATTTATTTTAATATTATTCATTATTTTGTAAATAAATATATAAAAATTAAATTCATATTTTTTAAAAAAAATCGATATTCTCATCAACATTAAATAAAAATAAAAAAATATTTGTTCAATTCTATGTGAGCTTTTAATAATTTTTTTCAAGACAATCTTATGAAATACTAAAGCTTTATAATAAATTTTCAGTTAATTTTCTTTAATTTGTCTTTTTTTTTTCTAAATTCTCATCCAATTAATTTAAAATTATATGGTCTTCAATTTTTTTATATATTTTTTTCAATTTCAAACTTTAATTGTATTGTAATTTGGTTCCATTTTGTTTTAGCGTTTTTTGTTAATTATTTTTCTTATGTAAAATTTACTATTTTAATTTGTCATTTCTTTTAAATTCTCATCCAATTAATTTAAAATTATATTTATTAAAAATTTTGATTTATTTTAATATTATTCATTCTTTTGTAAATAAATATATAAAAATTAAATTCACATTTTTTTCAAAATTCGATATTCTTATCAACATGAAATAAAAATAAAAGAAAATATTTGTTCAATTCTATGTATGCTTTTAGTAATTGTTTTTTTTTTAACAAAATTTTATGAAATACTAAATATTTTTTTAAAAAAGTATTTAATTTTCTTTTTAGTTAATACTCCATGGATTAACAAGGATAAATCCTTTTTGTAAAGAAAAAAATATGAAAAACATAAATAAGAAATAGTTAAATACAAACTTTTTGATTAAAAAATTAGAAAATATTTTTTCACCTTTGATTTTATATATTTTTATAAATTCACACTATAAAACGGACTATCAAACTGAAATGATTTTTTTAAATAATTTTATATATTTTATTCACCCGCAGCGTAGCGTGAATAAAAAATCTAGTATATATATAAAGTAAAACAACATCTATAACTATTAATTTCTAAACAATATCAAGCAACAACTACCTACAAGGAGAACAATAGTTCCAAGTAACCGAGTCTTAAACACACCTCTCACACCAACACTAAACTTATTACATAACAAATTCACAAATTTTATCACCCAATAAATAACTTCCTTTCTTGCTCTAACTTTTGTCATTCAAATAAAACTAATTTCAGTCAATCCAAAATCCTTAAGTCAATAATTCATACATCATTATCAGACGAATAATCAATTTTATAAAATTCTTAAGTTAGCAAATCATTTACACCTCTACATATATTTCAAACTAGAACAATCAAAATATTTTAACTTCGAGAATGAATCACCACATCATTATTAGATGAGTAATCAATTTTACAAAATTCTTATGTCAACAAATCACGTACACCTCTACATATATATTAAACTAAAACAATCATAATATTTTAACTTTTGAAAATGATTAACGACATCATTGTTAAATGCATAATCAATTTTATAAAATGCATAAGTGCTTAAATGGACAACCTAATTATACCTATACATATATTTCAATATAGAGCATTGGCACAAAAATTTCTCACATAGTTTAACATTCAATTTTTTTTTCCACAACAAACATAGGCTTTATTGTCAAAATCTAGATAAGTTGACCATAAAATTTTAGCTAAATGGATCTAATCATTTCTGAACTTTAACTCATTTAATGTTGAGTCTTTGAACTTCAAAACTAGTTTTGAAGTTATTTGAACATCAAATTTTTTAATATGTAGTCCATCCGTTAATTTTCTATAAAAAATAACAAAAAAACTCAAGAGAAAAAAACTCACAATTAAATTCTTCCATATTCAAAATTGGCATGGAAGGGAAGAAAGAAAGGTGGAGGAGATGAGAGAGAAATTTCTGAATATGAATGATTTTTTCTTGGGTTTTCCATTATTTTTTAGGAAAAACTAAAGGATAGACCGGATCTTTAAAAAGTTTAAAGTCTAGACTACAAATAAGAACCGATTTGCCACAAATTAACCAAGTTACCTTGTTTTTGTTCAATGTCTCATTTCTTATATAAAGCCCAATAAATATTCAACCACTAACATTTAAAAAAAAAAAAACTAAAAAGAATGAATGTTAACTCGTTCATTTTCCTATGCATTTGACTACGCATATAGACATAAAAATACTAAAGACTCTAAAAGATATGGGGGTGAGACTGTTCACCCTCACACAATACACTCGTGGATGATACTATTCATACAACGGTGTTTCCTTTAATTTAGACCCCTTATTTGCTTTTCTAATTACAATACTAACATTATTACTTTTACTCTCTTTCTAGAACGAACTTCCTCTTTTTTTTTTTATTCCTTTCTGTTTTGTCTTAATTACTCACCAAAATATCTTTTTTAGATGGATAAAATGCGAGCTTCAATAACAAGAAAAGAAGCATGCAAAAAAACCGCCACGGGAAGAATAAGACATCCTATTCGGAGAAGAAAAAAACATAAAACTCAATAAAGAAGCAATAAAAAACATGACGAGCTTTAAATTGTTAACTCCTCTAACCATTTTGAAGCCACATATTTCAAGCAAAACTTATATATTTAATATCCTCATCCATAAACACAAGCGTAAATTATATCTGTTACATTTTCATTTCCATGGCATAAAACTTACATTCATTTGCTATAAAACACTTGCATGCTTTCAATTCTCATTGATCGAAATATGAAATTGTGAATCCGGAATCATGAAATTCAAACAAGAGAACAACGATAGCATGTTCGAGTACGGGAATATTTATATAGGAGTAACATTTGCAAAATACTGGTTTCCTTATGCAAAAAAGAGAAAATTCGGCTCAAGATGCAACCTTTACCAAATTCTATAAACATTTCGCATTAAAATATTTTTTAGTACATCGCTAAATGAGCATCATCCCAAAGAAAGCTCACTTTCCTTGAATATCACTTTTGTATATGTGTAAATGAAAAGACTAACTAGATGCATATCAAATCAAAATTTTAGACACGATAGTTGGCTCTTGTATGAAACTACAATAACAATATAAGTGGAGTTATTTGTTACCTTTCTCTCTAATAAATCCCCACTTTCTCTTACCTTTCTTGGTGGTGTAGCCAAAGCTACAAATGGACTTAATACTCGCTTCCGAGAACGCCACTTCATTATTGAAAATTAACAAAGTAGCAGACGCACCACACACCGTTATGTCTCTCCTTTTAAACATAAATTTCAGCTCGGGTTCTACATCATCCGGGTACTCATTGTCCTCGGGATTCTACAAGTGCTAAAGAAACATTGTTACGAAAAAGATAGAGAACCCCTATAGATAAACGAAAGATTTGCTTAACGTAAACTTGTAACATTTAGGAAAGATAGAAGAAGAAAAGAACTGAATGAGCTTCATGAGAAAGAATTAGGGTTTTTTGAAAATAAGGACTCATTTATGTTTGAATTGGCTTGATCTCAAGAGAAATCAAGCTAATTGGAGGCATTTGGAAGGAAAAATTAAAAAATCAAAAACTTTGGGTTCGACCAAATTAAGGAAAATTTTCAATTTGGAATTTTGATCTAATTGGAAGAGGGGGATTAGTAGAGTGAGAGGAAAATAAGGATTGAGAAAGAAAAGAGGAGGGAACAAACTAGGAATCTCCGATTCATTTCTTCCATGGATCGGCCGAAGAAGCGAACAAGAAAGAGATGAGGCCGAGAGAAAGGAATAAGAAGAAGAAAGACAAAAAAAAAAAGAGAAAGGAAGAGATAGAGGGAGGAACCATTGGTTCGTCCATGGAAGACAGAGAGAGAAGAAGAAGAAGAAAGAAGGCGAAGAAGAAGAAGAAAGAAGGAGAGAGAGAGAGAGAGAGAGAGAGCGGTTGGATGAGGAAAAGGGGTAAAAAAAAAAAGGAAAAGTAGTGAGTTTGATCCAAAAAAGGAAAAAAGGAGTTCGTATGTGTTTTAGGTTGGGCTAAGCTCAACCCACGTGTGATCGTGCTTGGACTCGATTCCGACTCAGTCCAAAAAAAAGAAAGAAAAGAGTTAAGTTGGATTGATGAAAAAGAAGAAAAGAAAGTTGGTCGGGCACCACTCCAAAAAAAATGAGAGAAAAGAAAATTGGACTGGATCGAGGCCAACCAAGTCCGAAAAAAAAAAAAGCCTTAGTTTTATTTCATTAATCTTGAATTAATTTTTTCTTTATTTTTATTTTATGTTTAATTGCTATTTCAACGTTTACTTTATTTAATTAATCTAATTGTGGATTTTTATTTGTTTAATAATTAGATTAAGTAATCAATAGATGGATAATTGTCAAGTCTTTTAGTTTTTTAGGAACCGATGATGATTCTCCATTGATAAAAAAACAAAAAAAAAGATAAAAATAATAAACAAAAAAAGGCATATTAATTAATTTTAATCTTAAGATTTTGTTTCCATAATTAGTTTAGATAATCAAATAGTGGACAAATTATCGAGTCTTCTAATTTGTAAGGACCGATGACAATTCTCCATTGACAAAAATAAAATAAAATAAATAAATTCCTAATGAAGTCTCTTATTTGACGAGTGTCCGTCGTTAAAAAAAAAATTCTTAACAAAGTCTACTATCCGATAGGGATCGTTGATACTTTAATAAAAATATCTCATCAATATTCAAATAATCAGGATATTCTCCGACACACTTGGTTGTGTCGAAGTTTACAATGGATCCGATGTTTGAAGCGGCATGTCGTCCGAACGGAGGGGACCTACAATCGTTTCAATATGATGTCACGCCCTAAAATGAAAATACTAATTTAACTTGGAAATTGGAGTTCAATTTGGAAGTAACTTGGCATAAAATAAAAGGCTTTAGGAGGTGAATTTAAGACTAAACTAGACGTGGTGCCTTTCTTAGGAAATGACGTTTTTAGGTGATCGATATCTTCCCAAAGCGTAATCAAATCCTTACCCGAGAATCTCTACACCGGTATTTATTTTTAGGTTCATAATTCCTTTAATACTAGTATATTATGTATATATACTATATATTTTGCGTTTTGATTATATATATATATATATATTTATTTATTTATTTATTTATTTATTTATTTATTATTATTTTTTTGGGTGAATGTTATCCTTCGTTCATTTTTTGCTTTATTATTTGTTTAACACTCTTCCATTTTATTTCTATTTTCTTTTATGTCATTTAGTGAATTTTTAATTTTACTTTTTCACCATCTCGCTCATTCTTTAGCTTCCTCTTTACTTTGTCTTTTTTTTTTTTTAATCTGCTTTCGTCATCATTTCCTGTCTTTCTCTCTTTTTTTTTTTTTTCGTATTTCATTACATGCTTTTGTGCTATTACTTTTACCTTTTATCAATGTTTCCTCTCTTTTTATTCTCTCACCCCCTTATTGTCATTTTCTCTTTCTTTTTTTTTTTTTATGGACCATTAAATGCACATGCCTGGATTTTTTCTTTTACTTTCTTTATCATAAAGAAAAATCAAAATAGGTGTGATTTCACAATTTAAGACTTTTTGGGCTTTTGATGAGTCTTTTTTGTTTTCTTTTTTTTTATCCATGATGTGTCATTTTTGTTTGGTTTGGTCATGGGAGCTTTAGAGTGTGTGATTTGACTCTCGAGGATCTTCTTTCAAGGTGGATTGTATATAATTTTATTTTGGTTCCTTGAGTTTATTTATTTATTATTTTTTTTTTTGTCCCTTGGATTTTTTTTTTTCAAGGCTAGAGTATGGGATTAGTACGAAACATGGAGAGTCAAACACATGTATTGTGATGATACAAACCTATGCATGACATTTTCAAATATTTTTTTAAAAAGAAATTGATGATATAATATGTTAAATGTCCGAACAAAATGTTTCTTTGACATATATATATATATATATTGGCTTTCTCTAAGTTATAGTGGGTCTAAAGACACACTTACTTAAGAAATCAAAATTAGGGTTCTTTGATGAAAATATTTATTTTGTTATTTTAGGAAAAATATTAACAAGAAACCTCAAAGAAACGAAGTTTTCTACTATTCAATTCATTATTTACTCATACTCATATTCACCATTCATGTGCCATTATTGTGGTTTGTTCGTGTGAACTATTTACTTGGTATTGTTATAGTTTTTTTTTTTTCTTTATTCATGCATTTGTGATGGCATTATTATGGATTTCAACCTTTGCTCAAACATTTGATATGAAGTTTTTACAAATATTGCACTTTGATCTATGATTTTATCTAAAACTTTTGTTTCGATTGCCAATTTCATTTATATAGCGAGTTTGATCCGTGAGTGTAGAAAGAGTTTGTTTATAATGATCTCAATTTATAAAATGATTGAATGAAGGAGATTGATACCCTAAAATATGCGTTTTAATCTTTGAATTTTTTAGTAAGAATATTTTTTAGTTTTTAAGTAACAATTAAAAGTAAGAAGTGAGAGAGAGAGAGAGAGAGAGAGAGAGAGAGGATTGGTTGTTATATTTGTGAAACCTATGGATGAAGACCAAGCATGTAAAAAAATATTTGTTAAGAGAAAAAAAAAGTCCACATGTTTTATTTACTTTCTTTTTATATAATCAAAATTATCGAAATAAACTTTATAAGTGTTTTTAATCAAAAATAGACTATGCATATTCACACAAAACAATTAACATTTGCTATTTTTAATTTTTGGATATTTTAAAATCAATTTCCCTCGAATAAAATATTTAGAATAATGTTTTGAAAAAAACAACCAATGATACTATACTTTTCAATAGAGTTCTTTATACTAATATCATTGATTGCTTTGAAAAATTAATATTCTTAACGATATTCAATTAGGATAAAAATTTATTTTTAATTTTTATGTAATTTTTTTACATAATTTTTGCTATATTTTTTCTTTGCAATCTCATAAAAATAATAATAATTAAATTTGCATTTTTTTTTTGAATTTTTGATTAATTGAAACTTGCATTTTAGATTATAATAAATTTTTTATTTAAGAATCCATGTATTAAAAAAAAATAAAAAGAATTAATTAAGTAAAAAAATTTGATTAAAAAACGTAAAGTTAGGTCTTTTTTTCTTTTGATTAGGATATATTTTTTGTTCTAGATTATTGTGGTCAGTTTTGTCATTTGGCTATTTTAAAAAACATTAATGACTTAATCTATCTTTTATATAACAAGATAATTCTTTAATTTATTTTTATATTTTGAATTAGATTAATTTTATTTTTGGATATAAATTTTTAATTTTCAAAATTGCTCGTGTCAGATATCTATTCTCTTTCATTCAAAAAATCTTCCTTTCAATTCACTGTCCGTCATGGCCCCGCTTCCACCATCACCATCTTTATCAGCATCATTTGGAGTTATTCCCAAACCAGTGGACAAAATGCTACGAACAATTCTTCTAAAATCGACATCTTCCAAATTGAATATCCCAAAACCTCAATTAGTCGAACAAGTTGGGTTTGTTTGTCTTATTTTATCCCTAAAAAAGATCCCACAAAAGAGTGTTAACCACATCAACTCTCATAAAATTCTACTCCCCAGCCCCTTAATCAACCCTTTAAATGAAGCTCATGAGCTCTTCTTAATTCGTCCATGACATGTGCAAATCAGGCCTTAATAAAAGATAGTGTCAAAATATATATATATATATTCAAAACGACATCTTCAAAATTTCCAAGCTCAAGACTGATTACTGTCCTGTTGAGGCTAAGAGGAAAAGCCGTAGATTGTGATTAATGTTTGTTTGAGTTCTTGACATTGAATTATGGGTTTGATTATTTTGTGAGAAGAAGAAGAAAAAGAAAGGAGGATCTTTTTCAATTGAAAGAGAATAAGTATCTGGGATAAGGGTATTTTTAACATAGACTCTGCATTATATATATATATATGTATATAATTTCAGGATTAATTTCATCAAAACAGCCAAAAATACCAACCAATGTGGTCTTGGCTTAATTAATTATTTGGTTGTTTCATTTTATTTTAAAATTCATCAATTCAAGACTCAAAAATTTATGGCAATTGCGAAGTATGCATTTCTGATATCTTTCCAAAAACTCCTGACAATATCATTAAACTACTTGTGGCATTGCCATATGTTAATTCCCCATTAACTTTTCTTCTTCATTTCAACTACTACTTGTTTCTCACTTTTTTGTTCCCATTTTCCTTCTCCATTTGTTACATTTACCCAAAAATAAAAACATCATTCAAGATCTAGCAGTCCAGTCTACCATACCTGCAGAAAAAAGCTCAAAAGTAAATAGTAACAATGTTGAAAATCTTGGTTTTAATGGATGATAAAGTTAAATATGATAAAAAAGAAAAATTGAAAGTACTTGTTTTCAAGTGGGAATTTTAATCCCACATTGGAATGGAATGAAAAAAAAAAAAAAAGCATTTCATAAAATAGACTTCCTGAAATATTTCATATATATATGGCACTTAGCATGATCACAATGTATGATTAAGAAGTTTTGAATTTATTTTTTTCTGACACTCCCAAATGATTTTGTTACAAGTCAGACTAACATTCTTCAAAAGGTGGTAAAAGAAAAAGAAGTGATCCACTACTCTTAAAAACTGCCCAATCGCATCCCAATAATTATTAATTAACTAACCACATTCTTAATAACCATAACCATAACCATAACCAAGTGATGATAACCAATTTTACTAACTGTCCTTGACATGACAGTTATTAATTTCAGAATCAAATTAATAATAAACTGTTGTCTTGTCTCTGCCTTCATTTTCCTCCTGAAAGGCTAAAATAGTTGAACCGCCACAAACAATAGAGTAAGTACAAAATTACCAAACTCCACAACATAGCTTTCATTTCTCCCATTCTGATCTCAACATTTGCTGTCTTTGCCGCTTCGTTTCAGTTCCAAGTTGGTGGCCAGAGAATTGGAAATGAGGCGGAGAGTTACAACATATTGGTGATTGTCTTCGTAGTTTCACAATATGACCATTCTTTATTGTTGTACACAGTTTGATCAGTCTTTGAACTTCAGTGTAAAAGGATGGTTAACATGTAATTACTTTTGGGGTTAGCTTTCTAATAAAAGCTTTGCAAGTACCGCAAAGACTCAGTGCTAAGCAGTGTCAAATCAATTTCCAAATTAGATAACGGAAGAACAATTTTTCAATTTGATCGAAATGGGTCCTTCTGCACCTGGTCACCGCAAAGCTGGCCAAAAGCTGGTAGTAAGTGTAACGGGGAAACATTACCATGCAGGGGAAGAAGAGACTGCACCTCCACCTGAAGAAAATGGCAGTGAGGGTTATTAATCAGATGGTGGAGATTATTTTATTGGGATGGTTTCAACTTTCATCTGGGGACCGCCTTCGCTGAATTCTGCTGTTGAATTCAATTTTACATCTTATTTTTTTACTGCATTTGGGGGATCTGCTAGTTTTCGTACATAATCTTAAGAGAACCATTCACAAGTAACAACCAAAAGGATATGCCAAGAGAAAATTGTTCGTAGCCTGCCCAAACTGCAGCACACATGTGACTTGGGGATTTTGTTGGCTAATTTCAGTCACTTGGGAATGGTTGCAGGCATGTTGATCAAAAAACGAAAAGAAATATGAAAGCCATTGTGTGGAAAGACGATAAAACTCTGGACAGCTCCCTAGCAATCGCTACAGAACTGGTAACTAGAGAGTAGACATGGATGGGAAGCTTCCACATGAATACCAAATCTGAGAGTGGAGGGGAATTTCCATCAACTTAATAGCATAAGAGGAGAATCCGGAGCTGAGGGGAAAAAAAGATGTGTTTTTTAGAGAGAAAGGAATGGGCCGATGGACGTCAGCCCTTGCAGCTGTGCTATAACAGGCTTAAAAGAAAAACAATATTATTAATTTGCTATCAGCACCTCGAGTTCACTAGTATTTATTACTCATTGCATACTTGTTTTTTCTATCTTCTGTACATCTTCTTTCCTTTCCTAATATCTATTTTCTTTTCTCGAGGTAATTTCATGCTAAAAACAAGAGGAAGAGAATAAGTATCTAGATCCAAGCATGAACTGCAAAAGGAGACTTGTTCATTGTATATGATCCATCTATTGATCCTCCATCAAGAAAACTGGGGAAAGGTTTTTGAGGAAGTCAATCACCATGTACAGAGCACTAACCTTCTTTGCATATTATTGTTTGTCAGCTGATTCAATTTGGATGAGCTTTAGTATAGCAACTTCACGATACATATTGGCATTGTACATCAATGAAAAATTTGAACATAAAAAAAAAAAAAAAAGGCCAATTGGCTGTAAAAATAGCTATCAGCATACGGATGAAATTTAAATCCTTTTGCTACTTCAACTACAACCCCAACAGTTTGTATACAAGAAATCTCATCCTTAAGGGCCAGTTGCCCTTAAAAGAAAATGCTGTAACTTGAGCATGCTTCAGCCCAAAATCAAGGACTGGTAGCTCTAATCTGTTCGACTCCTGCAACACAGAAAGAATCAATAACCTCATCACTTGATGGTCGAGTACTTGATGCATCCTTTACTGTATGTTTCCATCCTGTCTTGTTCTGTAACACAGAAACTGATTTAGCATTTGCTATAGTTTCTTCATGGAAAGTGTCCTGCTCTTTGGTTTCTAACTCTTCTTTTGATTCTACCAGTATGGTCTTCCCTCTAATACCAACTGCCTCTGCCTGATCCGCAAAGAGAACTTTCGAGATGGGTGAACTGCAGATATCTTTATAAGTTTCGTAACTAGCAGCACAAGTATTTCCTCCTTCCAACAGTTTTGACAGAGGATGCACAACAGCAAGTGCATCATGACTTCTCTCCAGGGTTTCTTTCACAACTAGAAAATCAGAGACTAAATTTACCTCACTGAATTGCACAAAAACTGCAGTTTCATCCAGACGATAGATTGATGTAACCGAGGTTGGGCCAAAGACTCTGGAGATGCAATCTTTTATTACCCCTGTCTTGAGTTTAGATGGAAATCCCCAGACTAAAACAATGTTCTCAAACAGAATCCTTGTCGGCCACTTCTTGAAGTCATTACATCTCAAAGACTCTGCAGTCCTATGTCCGGTGCTTAAATCAATAATGTCTCCATTAATCCAACTGAGATATAGAAGGTTAACATGCTTCCAGAGCTTCTCATTATAAGCCAAATTCTCAGATGGCAAATAAAGTTTAAAATCAATGCCTAGAAGACTGCAAGCCTGGGCAAAGATGCACCCAGTCATGAATGCATCATATCCAGCTTCATGTTTGACTCCAAAATTCCAGTTGGAAGACCTGAAAATATATATTCAAGCTTGGGTTAAAAGAGCGGCTTCTATTCAGTGTTTTAAGCACAAACAGAAAGCAGAGCAGTCAATTCATTCTTTTGCCATGTGAGATGACAAGACACAATTACTTGCGTTAACTTTTACTGGAGTGCAATTTTGACTTGAAGACAAACAGGCACTAAGTAGATGCATATACATTAATCTCATAGAATGGTCATTTTTTTTAAAGTTATGTTTCTAATAAGATGAATTCCCATCACAACGTGATTCCGGTGCTTATGCACTAGAAACAAAGGGCGCAGGTAAAATGGGTTGGTAGAAGGATGACACCTTATGCTTTTAACACCAAATTATCAAGTAATATAAACTAGATGGAATTTTATTTTTTACTCGCTTTCACTTACTATGCAGAACAGCCCCTTCTTTCGGATAAGACAACATATATTTACAGACAATTCCAAAGAAATGGAGGCAGCTTTTGCAACAAAATGAATCATGCAAGATAATTTTATAATTTATACAAGACGAGCGAGGGAGATGGAGAAGGACCTCGTATCATCCACTTGAACCTCCACTTTAACAGATGAGCTAAAAGTCAGATCACAACTTTCCTTAGAAGCATAAGCAATTTGTGGACAGAGAGATAAAAAGGCCGAGGAGAGTGATGTCTTTGATTTCTTCATCTTTTGTTTGAGTATATTGTTGGTATTCAAGAGTATTTTAGTGTCAATGATGTAGGGAAAACATTTGTTAACAGAGGAGACAAATTCTTCAGCATCCAATGGAAGCGGACCCAAGAATTTGCTGTATATATGTGCTAAATCTGCATCACAGAAAGCATCTTAATTAATACTGAATCAAGATAACACCATCTTGAAATGCATGTCCAATATTCATACCCAAGAAACAATTGTGACCGACAATCAACTTCTTTTCAGAGGAAAGGAGGTCAATAATATGGCGAAACCCAATTGTAGCTTTGATTTTCATCTCTGCACCTCTACGATTGTCATCCATAACTTCTTTCTGCCAAAAACTAAGATAAGCTGAGAGGGTTCCTGAGAGGGTTCAAGTGATGTCACTAAATGTACAGATTTCATGTTAGTATTTTTATTTTGACAATCTCCCCAACCATTTTCAGCACCAACCGGCTAACATATATGGTATATATTCTCCATGCATAGGTACTTCTTTTTTTCTTTTCTTTTTTCCTTCTCTTACTTGGCATTTGTATCAGCCTGTGTTCCCTTCATCCATCAAAATTAAAACTTAAAAACAAAAGCCAATATAAACTCAACCATTAAGACCTCAAGGAATGGCAGAACCACATTTGGACTACAAAACAGAGATTAAAACTATTTTATCCAAAATCACATATCGAATAATCTTCTATGCAAGGGAAACTTTAAAAAACTCAAGATTCACATGGTTATCTCATCAACCGATCTTCTTCAAAATGAAAAAAAGTACCTTACCTTAAGCAAGTCCCTATCAGCCTCTGAGTCTGTATATACAACAACCAGCTGGGAACAAGAACTTTCACCTTCAACACGAACAGAAGCAAGATCTTTAAAGTGCTTCTTAGTGACCTACATGTATGTTTTGATTTTCATCAGTTAGCATACACCAATCCTCACCTAGTATAGGATAAAACCATTATTCAAAGAATAGTGGTATCCAAAAGGATAAAAAAGAGAATTCTCTGCACGAAGGGGAATCGATGAGAACAGAACTTAGACTTCTACAAGGTAAAACATAAACCCCACGAAAAGTAACAAACTATTAACAGTGCAAAAGGTGAGAACGATGCATTACAATCATCAACGAATTATTGCCAGCAAGTGCTGAATAAGTCCCAAGCATCATAGTCCACAACATAGGTCCTCCAATTGAATAGGTAAAAGCAGTTAAGCATGACAGACATCTGCAACTGAAATTAAAACCAGACAGAGCAGCATTACCAATTGTGTCAACTTAAGCTGATGTGAAGTGAAACCATTCAGAGAAAGAGCCGGACGCATCTTGTAGAAAAGGGTCTGAAATTGTTTATTCGTGTCATTTACTGATCCTTGAAACTGAGATCTCCCACTTGTACCTTTCAATAAATCATCACGCCATTCACTCAACCTATTCTTCATTCTTTCGCTGAACAGAATATCCGTCATGCTGACCAATGGCACATCTCTAACTTGTTGTGACAACTCATTCTGATACCGCAAATTCAAGCGCCTTAAGGCTTCATCTTCTTGCCGTCGAGATAAATAAGACACTCCTGAGATTAACCAATTCCCAAAGTCCCAATTTTACAACAATATGTATTAGCAATGGCTGACAGAAATGAGGGAAAAAGAAAAAAAAGAAAAACCTTGGCGAATGCAGGCATTGAAATCAAAATCATATTTAGCCAAGAAATCCAAGGACGATGTCTGGCAAAGGAAGTCATGCGAGGAAGAAGCAGCATCTGTTGGAAGCTCATCATGAGCGGGAAATATAAAGAAATTGTGCCTGAAATTTAACAACACAACACAAAATTCTTCTCTGACTTGGTTATTACATGGCAATACTAAAAGTAACACTAATATTTTTCTTACGGGTGAGCGATGAAGGAGAGTCGAAGTGGGTCCCACCGAAAGGGGCAAACACCGAATTGGATAACAGCAAATTTCTCCGCTGAATCTTTAACTTTAAGGTACTTGACATCGAAGCGGTCAAACTCCATGGAGTCGCGCCATGGTGCGCTGCTCACTCCTGTCATCTCCAAGTCGACGGCCACGAAATCAGCGGCTTTCACATGGTTTTTGAGGTCAGCGGCTGCGGACTCGAAGTTTGATTTTGTGACGTGCTTTTGAGGGAATGGAGAGGAGAAGGTGCAGTAGCAGGCACGCAACACTGTAGTCCTTAGCCATTCATGCTTTCTCAATCTCATTCTCATTCTTTCCGTCTCATTGTTTCGTTTTGTTTAAGGGTTTTTGTTGTTTCAGAATTCAGGGTTCTATTCTGGAGGAGAGATGATTTTTCTTGTTTTAGCCCCAACCAAACGCTGTCGTTTTCTTTAAAAGAAGTTAAATGTAACAAATAAGCAATCAAACTATATTTTTATCCGTTTTTTTTTTTTTTTTTGTAAGGCGATAAAATTTTATTTATTTTATATAAATCATACTCCGGGAAAAAAAATGATGAATATACAATTGTGTTTTTCTAGATCACCTTCTGTTAATGGGATTTGCTCCCATGATTGCTGCGCTTGATCATAAAAAACAAAAAATTATACGTTACTAAAAAAATTAAAAAATCGAAGGATATCATTGTTCATTTACTTTAGTAATTTTCTTTTTAAGGCCGGCCGTAGGCTAAGCAGGTCTGGCCTAACTCACAGTCGTTTACTGTAGTAACTTATCCATTTACTGTATTTTTAAATAAAATAGTTTAATTAATGTTTTGAAATAACCTCTTAATTATTCAAATATAAATTTTTATACTAATATTATAAATTATTTTTTTAATAAATATATATAAATCAAACAAGTTCACTTAATAAATAAATTCGATTTACATTAATCTCTCGAAACAAAACATCTACTCGCATTATATCATTCGAATCGTTAACTTTATGTATATAATGGTTATCCGACCGCAACGTTGCACAATTATCTAATTAGTTCGGATGAAAAAAGCTAGTGGGCACTAAAAAAAACCTTCATATTCAAATATATACTCAAATTTAATTATGCAATATTGGAATATGCCACCAAAGATAGACAAAAATTTTAATTAAACTCATAAAATGCAACATAAAAATATTTGTATTTTAATGTGCAACAAAATAAATGAATTTAATTTATCATTAAAAACTTAAGATTAAACTATTAATTATAAAAATTATTTATTTATCTTGATAACCACGCTCACAATATTCATGCAAATAATTTTTTTTTTCAAATTGAAAATAATTATCCAAATAATAATTTAAGTGAGTATAAAAACTAAATTAGATAAATAAACTAATTAGATATTGAAAACATGAAGTGATGATAGATTGAATTGAAAATAAATAGAAAGTTGTTTCTTAGAATTTTTGCTTTCTATACAAACAAATTTAGTCTAATAGTTGTGTACTCAATAGATTCTTTTAGTGAAGTGAAGTTCAAATTCAACTAACTCGCAATTTTTAAATTATAATTAGATAATGGGAGACAACTAGAAGTATTTATGGTTCCATATTCTAAGTCATTACCCAAAAATCCCTAAACCTTCTAATTGTAAAACTCAAACCCAATCTTTTTCAATCCGTCGATGAGCTTGGTCCTTCCCTCTATCGCGAACCATTTAAATTTATTTTTCCTTTTGGTGTTTCTATCCACAAAATGGTTAAGCGTTTTAAGTTGAATTTTCATGTTAGTAGATTATTCAACAACTCGAGTCCTATTTTTTATATTGAAAAAAATAGGATTGTATAAGGTGAGTGGTTAGAAAATCCCAATTATATGACATTAAAACACCTTCATGACATTATTGTTAAATCTGGATACAAGACACCCATGATTATGGTATTTAAATAACTTGGTTTAAATCTAAGCAAAGGAGGTTTAATTATAGATGAGGGTGTGGTGTTTATAAAATTTTTTAAGTGTTGCATGTAAACAAAGGTCTCGTAGATGTTTATGTGGAGGAAAATAAGGATGTAGAAGGATGTGGTAATGTAATTATACGTGATTTGACTCGGTTTATAGATGAAGCAAATGGAGTTGTAACTTAAGAAATAGGTGGGAAAGGCATAGTTGATTATAGGGTTTCTAAAAAGTTTGATGCTTTGGGTGATAGTGTTTTGGATGATAATGTAGTCGTTGATGAGTATGAATAGAATGCTAGTAGTAATGATGAATGATACTTACCAATTGAGGAACTACAAAGTGATGGGTGTTTAAGTGATACCAATTCTAAAGTTATATGGATGAAAACTAATTGAGGCTGGAAAGCAAATGAGGATTATGAGGAGCAAGTGTGATATTGGACTTCAATTTAATGATAACTTGGTGATGCATACCCCATCAATGAGAAGAACTTATGTATAATCCGACCACAATATACTTCAACTTACTAATAGAGGGTCCGTGAGTAAATATGAAAGCAATAAAGATGAGCAATTAACCCCTCCTAGAAGTGATAAATGTTATCGGCTAAATAGATTTATTCTCGCCTTCAAGAAAAAGAATTTGATGAAAATAAAAGATATGAATCAAATTATTTAAGTCTATGCTATTAAATTGAAATGTTAAAATAGAAAAATTTTGTAACGCCCTCAACCTAAGACCTAGATAGTTCGTGGATATTAATGACATTGATCGACATTCGAAGTGTAATGAATCTAAGCCAGAAGCCTCTTTTCTTATCATTCCTAATGTATTAGAAGAAGTGGGCATTTATCATACGAGTCCCTACCGAGAATGGGATACTAGATCCACTTTCACATAATTTGAGTATAAATTTTTCCTCCTTATCTTTAGGTTCACTTAAGCCTATTACTAATTTCATTAAACCTCTTAATAATTTAGCCATTACATTTTCTTTTAGCCTTGGCCTTAGTATTTCTTTCTAATTCCTTGTTATATTGATTACAATCATTTCCATCCTCCTACCCATGTTAGTCATTTTAAACATCTAAGTTCTACGATTAACAAGGTTAACTTAACCATACTTAACATTCAAACTAACCCTTTTATTTATACCAAAACAATATTTGTTTAATTGATTTACATACATCCTAAAAATGCATGTCTTCATGTGCACCAAAAATTAAACTAAACCATACATGATTCCCATACTCACTAACCCAAATCCAAAGCATACAAGATGGGCAATTCCATCACTTATCTTGGCAACGAACCCTTCATTTATCTTTATCATTTCCTACACCATAAGCAAATAAATGGTGAGCAAGGTAAAACTCAATAAGCATAATTCATGCAATGCATATGATGTTCTTTATGCATGAATGCACATAATGTAACTTTCCTCAAGTCCTTTTTCATGCCTTTGAAAGCCATTTTCCTTTTCCTTTTTCGAGTGTACTTGTTTTTTTATCATTTCTTCGATCGGGGCCTTCACCAAATCCCTCAACTCGTTGAAGCCTTTACCGAATCTCTCGACGAAGAAATGCCTTTATCATATTTTTTAGTTAAGGCCTTTAACAAATCCCCTAACCTGTCGAGGCCTTTACCAAATCCCTTGACGAATAAGGGTTAATTTCTTCGATTGGGGCCTTTACCAAATCCCCAAACTATCGAGCCTTTTACCGAATCACTCGATAAAAAATGGCATTATCATAAAAATCATGAAAACCTTTTTCCTTTTTCCTTAAAACCTTTTTCATTTTTCATTTCATCAAAATCACAAATATAAAATCATCTTTCATGATAATGATGTGCATATTCATTTAAATAGAATACAATGTCATGCCATGAATATTTCCTCAACATGGTTCCCTTATGAAAATCCTCAAGAACATGCATAACATGATACATCAATTACATGCTTTAATAACATAAGTATGCATATAGCATAAAACATACCATGCACATTCCATAAAAAAAGTGAATATCATCTCAAAGCCAAGCAAACAAGCATCATAATCAATTAATTTTTCATATAAACATAATCATTTCCATTCCTCTTGATCCTCTAAACCTCACATTTGACTATTTCTCTTTATCTTTGTTTTTCATACTTATTTGAATTTAGGCTAAGTGAAGGACAACCTTTCAACCTCTCTATCTAGCTTTAAGAATGTCTCTAGGCCATTTTATCAAACATTTGGTAGGCATTAAACAAGATAACTACTAATCTATACTTACTAAGGGGTTGCTCATCCATCTTGTTCTTAGAACAAAGACATCATCCATACATAAGCATTCACATTATTCAAACCATTCAACATCACTTTTCTCAAATCATAAACATATAAGCAATACCAAACAAATCAAATTCAATCCACATCACACAATTCTCAAATACCTATCTACTAACCCTTCATCAAGTAAGTTACAAATTAACACTCAATTACACCTTCATACATAAATTCTTATTGTGTAAGTGATGAATTATACTTACCTCACTTAGAATTTCGCCTTTCTCTTTCTTTTTTCCTTGGTTCCTTCCTTCCTCTTCCTTCTAAAATTTTGACCAAATAGAGATTCTTCTCTTCCTCTTGCTTAATCTTCTCGGATAGTTTAGAGACTAATTTAAGGTGTTTCTAAACTAGTTAAAAAGATTAGGAGTGGTGGTTTTGGGTAGTTGAAATTTTCCTCTTTTTGACTTAGGTTTTTCCCTCCTCTTTCTCTCTTTTCTCCCTTTCAACCCATCTCTCTCTCTTTCCTAAGTCCGGAATTCTAGATTTTCTAACCTATTTTGTCCCTTAAGTTCAGCTAATGTGTCCCTCTCATTATTATTACTTAACACTTTGGTCCTCAAACTTTCAATCCTTATAATTTGGTCATATAATTTCAATCCGTAACTTCACATTTCTTATCAATTTGGCTCTCATCTAGGCCAATTCTAAAGTTAATTCAAGTCTTTAAGGTTTTTTAATTATTTTAATTAAGGACTTAAATCTTTAATCTTTACGATCATACCCTTTGGTTTTGCAATTGCACCCATAGCAATGCATAACTATATCAATTAGGGGTACCACTACCTAATTCAAACTTTCCTCATTCCATAAACCCATTTCATTAATTTTACTTATATTTTTTTTATTCCCAATTGAGTTCCAAACTTCACTCACTCATTCAATAAATACACCTTTTTATTAATTAATAAAATATTTATGTAATATAATTACATTTTTAGGAGGGTTTTAGGTCACGAATAATATAAATTTAACGATGGCATTTTGGGTTAAAGTTTGTAAGTAAGGTTGGACCTATTAATTATTTAATGGGCTTTTGCAATAAAAATCATAATTAATGATACAAGTAAGAAGGACATAATATCTTATGTCTTACATTCATTGTAAGACATGATGATAATATCCTCAATCTATTTAGGTCTTAAGTAAGGGTTTTACATTATTATTATTATTATTATTTTGGCTTACTTATAACGGTTTTGGTTGGTCAAGAGGTTGTAAAAATCAATAAGGAAGAAAACATATCTTTGAATAGCAGGATCAATGGAGCAAACAGAGCTAAACAACAACATCTTACTTCAAATCGATGATAGCCTCATTTTCAACAACAATGTTGATAGATTTGCTCTTGAATGTATAAAATTTATTAACATCATAAAATCCACCTTCTTCTATTTTATGCAAGAAGCTTCGTGATGTCTTGGGCTCTTGTCAATAACTCGGATTGTTTCCCTTTAAAAGAAATAGAAAGAATAGTTATTGAAAAATAATAAATATACAATATGTAGGAATATACAATGAACAAATGATGAAAGAAAATGTAAGGTTTGGCAACTTATTAGAATTATTGATAGGGTATTCGTGCGAAGTTCATGTGCAAAGTTATGTAAGTATTTTGTGAGACAATGATCTAGAAAATCATAATCTCGCAAGGAATAAAGGGTTAATCGACATACTAACGACCATCAAAATAAACATAAAGAAGGAAAATTAAAAGAAAAAGATAAATCAAACCCGAGAGAGGGCACTCGACGAGGAGCATGAGCAACAAAATAATCCATGGACATAAATCCATATAAGAAAAAACGATCAGCAAGTTGGGGAGACCAAAAATAATAGTAAACAAAGATAAGGTAAATAATTAAACACTATGAAAGAGAGAGTAGTATCTCTATTAGGAGGCATTTTGGTGTTCTTATTGCTAGTGTTCATTCAAAATATGATTGGGTTCTATACCAAGTGACCAAAACAATGAGATTCGATCGATCCTTTGCATACTCTTAAAGATGCCATTCTTGTGGCAAATAGAGGAAGTCAAACCCTCCCATGGACCTTTAAACTTGGGTTTTAATTGTGGTCGCTCATTAATGGATGCAAAAATTAAAGACATATTATTGAAAACTACAATAGGACTCCTAACCATATATTTCCCATATATTTATTCTAGCAAACCCGAGACGATAGGTGTGCTAGTTATAAGTACTCCTATAATCTTAATAGTGAAGAATTTTTGCTCTTCAACCTATTAGAAGGATAGAAGAGTAGATAAATTACAATTAGAGTTGTATGATCATCAAACACCCTTATTGTGCCATTTTTTGAGTTTTTTTTTTTTTTTTTACAATTTTTTTGAATGTGGTAGAGTGTTCATGCTACATAGCGAATGTAACCCAACATAACAATGAGCAATGTTGTAATCCAATCCAACTCAACCCATTCACAAAAAAAAAAAAAAAAAACAATGAAGAAAATGAGGTGGAAAAGCACACCTTTCTAAAATGGGAAGGTAGAGATTTCTAAAACCATGAATAGAGGACAGAGAGAAGAGTCAGTGAAGGTGAGAACACCTATGGTTGTAAGAAAAAAATAGAATCGTAATTAAATAAGAGAATGAAAGAGAAAGTTTAGACAATAATGCATAAACAAAATACAATCACAAAACACAATAATGAGAGCAAAATAGCTAACTTGCAAATCGTGGAAACCAAATAAAAAGAAGGCGAGTTGAGGGTGAACAAAAGGATCTTAAAATTGGAAGGGGAAGAAAAAAACAATGAGAGGAAAGAAAAGTAGAATGGGACAAAAAAATAAATTGAGCAATGAGCAAGTGAGAACAGAGTAAAGGAGTTCATATAGCACCAACCGATGGCAAAAACATAAAAGAACGCACTAGACCCCCGCCAACTTTCTAAGAATTGGTAACCAATCTAGGGCCTAATAGGAAGACAACAAAATAGAATGGAGATTAGAACCAATCAAAGAGGAACCAAAGAGACCCATTAAGTTACAATGAAAACGAATATGAGGGGAAAAGATGTAAAATGGAGCAAAAAATAAGAAACCCATCGAATCCTATTGGCAAACCCCGATTGATAGATCAAAAACCCAACGTAAATGAGAAATTATTAAGGGAAACCGACTCGAAAGATAAAAATAGCCAACTAATCCGGTCTTGAAAGACATAGCTAGGCCACCCATGACGAGCAAGAGGACGCGATAACAAAGAGGAAATGATGGAAATGAAAATGTAATACATTAAAAAGAAGACATAAATGATAGGAATGAACTACATTAAATGCCGACCCGAGATCGAGAAAGAGCAATTAGGGGATGCAGAGAAGAAGGGAAGGAAAATTAGATAGAAAAAAAGAGAAAAGAAAACAAAAAAGAATAATATAGAAAAGGTGAGAAAAAAGACAATGGCATTCATTGAAGATAGACACATAACAAAAGGGCAAGAGATTGACAAAGGAATGAAAGGTAAAAAAACGGGCAAGTAACGGAGAGGAACGATCGAGAGGTGGAGAAGCAATGAGAAGAGACGTACAGGAGAACCGAGAGTGCATCTATAATATTGTTGTGTCAAAATGAACGAGTGTATAAATAATAAACCGCTCATATGTTTTAGTTTTTTTTTCATATGATATTTAATCTTATTGATAATGTTAAGAGTGACTTTCATACATTTTGTTATTAAATTTAATAAGACATTAATTTTGAAAAGAAAATTGCAAAGAGGCAAACTTTAAGAAAATA
The DNA here is from genome assembly GCA_963924115.1 of Dovyalis caffra. Classification (NCBI taxonomy): domain Eukaryota; kingdom Viridiplantae; phylum Streptophyta; class Magnoliopsida; order Malpighiales; family Salicaceae; genus Dovyalis; species Dovyalis caffra. Next base: position 2,207,225 of record CAWUPB010000351.1, read on the forward strand.
ATAAAAGAAAAGTTAAAAAAAAATTATTTTATTATTATCATTTTTATTTTTAAACAAGTTAAGAAATAATCAATGCTCATAGTTTTTTTTTTTTAAACAAAACTTCATGTCATGCGATTGTCTTCATTTGTGAGGTGATGCGTAGAAAATTTGTACGAAAATAATTTCTTTTATGAATGAATGAATGTTATTATAGATGTCGTTATATGACGTCGGATGAGACTCTCAAAAAATTCTACTAGGTTTTCAAAGATGTGCATCTCGTTTGCGTGGATTTCGTGAATGCGAGTTATTATTGAGTTTGGAGTTGCCACCTAGTATTAGAGGACCTAGGAACCTAAACTAGCATTGATGTAGAGATTTTAAGGTAAGGAGTTGGTTACGTTTTGGGAAGACAACGGTCACCAAAAAAAGCCATTTCCTAAGAAAAGTACCACGTCTAATTTAGTCTTAAATTCATCTCCCTAAATCTTTTATTTGTGCTTAGTTATTTTTTATTTAAACTCTAATTTTTTGAGCCAATTTAAATGTTAAAGACTTATCATTCGATGGCAGTAATCATCATGAGTCCCTAAGAATTCTAGAGACTCAAAAATTCATTCATTTATTAACTATTAGTCTAATCATTAACATTTTGAGGGGAAATTATCATCGGTCCCTAAAACATTAGGAGACTCGACAATTCACTCACCTCTTTGTTATTTAAACTAATTATCGACATTTTGAAAAGAAACCATCATCGATCCGTAAGAATTTAGGAGACTCAACGATTCACCTATCTATTGGCTATTCATCTAATTATTGACATTTCGAGAAAAACCGTCATCGATCCCTAGAATTTAAAAGACTCGACAATTCACCTACATATTAACCACTAACTAATTTTTGAAACAAAATCCTAATAAAAGAATTAATTATTAGCATTCCTCTTTTTTTTTTTTTTTAATCTTTTGATTTTTGATTTTTTTTTATCGGTGGAGAATCATCATCGATCCCTAACAATTAGGAGACTTGATAATTCATCTATTGTGGATTATCTAAACTAATTAAAAATATTTGTATTTTACATTTTTTTATTTTTTTGGTTGATAAAGAATCGTCATCGGTCCCTAAAAATTAGGAGACTCGACAATTCATTCACCTATTTTTTTATTTATCTAGCCTAATCGTGGAAATAAAATTCTAAAGCTAAATTAGTTAAAATTAACTAAATAAAATTTCATGAAAACTAAGATACTAAAATCTAAAATTAAAAAAAAAATACATAAGTAAACATTTAAGATAAATTATCTAAGATGAAATAAATACATAAATAAATACAATAAAACAAACAAAAGCATTTCTTTTTTTTTTTTTTCGGGCAATGGGCCCGTTGGACTTGACCCACTGGATTAAGCTCAAAGGGCATGACAATTCATCCTTTTCCCTATGGCTGGGTTAGTCCAGCCTTTATTATTGTTTTCTTCGGGCTGGGCTAGGCCCAACCCACGTTATTTTGGACTGGGCTGGATTAAGACCAACTCAATCGTTATTTCTTTGGACTAAAGCCCACAGACAACAACTATTTTTTTTCTATTTCTATTTCGATCAAACACGTCTACTGCTCCTATTTTTTATATTCATCATTCATCCCCCCTTTTTTTTTTCTTCCTCTCAACTTGAACAAACGAAAATCCTTCCCAAAATCCAAAGTCCCCCATAAATCCTGCGTTATCTTTCATGCATCGTTGCCTGAAAACGGAGAGTAACGTTCGCAGTTTCGAAATAACACACAATAATAGTGACAAGCTCAAGAAATCTAAGACATGCAGGTGTATGAGAGCAAGAATAAAAACGGGTTAGGAAGTTACCTGTTGAGTTTGAATGAGGATAAAGATTGAAAACGAAATCGAATGGAGAAGAAATTATTGAGCTGACTCCAACTGACCGTCCTTTGTTTTTGGTTCCTCCTCGCGTTTTCCTTTCTCTCTTTTCTTTCCCACTCCTTCTAGCTACTGACTCCTTTTTCTTGCTTTTTTTTTTTTTTTTTGTTTCTTTCGTCTGCTCTCTTTTGTATTTTTTTTTTTTTTTTTTTTGCGCTCTTTGTTTTTTTCCCTTTATTCTTTATTGCTGCCTCTCCTCCGTTTTCTTGTCTTTACCCTCTCTATTTTTTTTTTGCAACCCTAAAGTTTCCTATTTATACCTGCCTCTCTCATCCTAGCCCTTCAGCTTTTTCTCTCTCTCGCTGGCCATTTGATGCCATGGTACAAGTGACAAGCTGGCCTCTGTCACTCTTCTTGCAGCAGCGTGGCTTGCAGCTCAAAGCGAGGAATGTACATACTGAGTTGGAGATTGGGGGGACTAGTGCTTGGTGCGTTTGTTTTTTTTGGAGGAAGGACAACTCTGTTACAAAATGGTGACAGAGCTCGCGTGCCACTGTTCCTCTTTCTTTAAACGGAAAGAAGAGGAGCAGTAAAAAGTATCAACAAATTCGCTGGTGGACGACAAGTCGTCCGTTGCTAAATTGCCAAGTTCATCCTGTCCTCCTCCACAGCGTTTCAAATCAGTCCCTTCGTATTTCCATTTCCTGTAATTAAACCCTTAGCAATAATTAGTTGGATCCCTTTACTTGCAATTGTTATTAACCCCTCCTTAATTTCCTTCAATGATTTTCCTCATCTTCTGGTATTTGTAAATTGGCCCATAATATTCTGAAATAAATTATAATTAGATCCTAAAAAAAATTGATCAATTTTCTTTCATCATTTTTTTTCATTTTTTGTTTTGACTTTTCTTTCTTTCTTTCTTTCTTTCTTTTTTTTTCTAATTTTTAATTTAATTAATTTTTTAAAAAACTAATAAAAATAATAAAAATCAAATATTTATCAAACTAAACAATAAAACAAGCTCTACCCCAAAATTTTGGGTTACGAAAATAGATGATCTACTTAAAATGCACTAAAATCAAACTCAATTTTGATAAATGAATTTTTACTTCATGAAAAAAAAAAAGAGTAGTCACCAACCAGCAACAAAAAGTTTAATTTTTAAAGTATTTAAAAGAATTTTTTTTTTAAGAATGAAAGTACTTCACCGCTAAGAAAAAACTATAAAAAGTTTAATTCTTTTTTGATAGAATAGCATGCAACTATATAAAAAACTAAATTCATTTTTAGGTTTTATTCTTTAGACTGCTCTCTCTATTTTTTAGAAAATGGAATATGAAAGTGATACTATTTATTTGGAGAAAAGACAAATTTGCCTTTAAATTATCAACTTTGTCTCAATTAGGTCTCCATCTATTGATTGCCTCCATTAAATTTTCATCTCATCAAATTTTGATCAACCAATATAATTTGATGATCAATAATTAGCAATTGTTAAATAGACATTTGATAGGCATGTAAAACCACTGTTCCAGCTAAATTTTGATGCAAAAGTTGGGCTTATAATTATTTTTGCATCAAAAGCTCATCCGTAAGATTTATAGGATTATGCGATGTGATTTAAACTTTCAAATGCATCCATTTGTCACCAAAAAGATTTTACAAGCACAAATTTTGTATAAAAAATTGTTGGAAGAGTTACCTTATTATAACTAAATGTCTTTCACTATTTAATGAATTGCTAATTATAAATCATGACAAAGGTTGATTGATCAAAATTTGATTAGGTAGATGACCCAATTGGAACATAAATGATAATTTAGGAGGCAAATTTATCCTTTCCTATCATCTCTTTTGTATGCATGTCAATTATTTACACAACCAATTATTGTAGCAATAACATGTCCACGTTCCCATCCAAAATACTCAACTGAATTTTTGCGGTGAAATTGAAGTTCATAAAAAACATATGAAATTACATTTTGTATCTATATATAATTAACCCAAATTAATCTAATACCAAATGCTAACTCTATTTTAACCTCACAAAAGATATATATATATATATCACTTCTGATAAAAGTCATTTCTCATGTTATTTAATGAATTGATTATAAAACCAAATTAAAAATGAAAAAAAAAACTCTTTAATTAAAAATTAAAAATAAAAATTAAAAAAAGAAGAAAACAGAAAGCAACACTCTCCTTTGCTTTTTAGCTTTCTTCTCCTAGTGAGTATCCTTCTCAACTTCTCTCTTTTTCTCTATATAAAAACCTCAAACCCTCTCTCTCTTTCTCGAGTGATAAGGATTGTAAATTCTATACACATCCGATCACACATAAAACCCTAATTTTCAATCAGAAACTCAATTTCATTCTCAAAATTAATCTATTAATCTCTCTCTTTATAGTTTTGGGATCCGATCATTGTGAATTGTGAATGAATAGAAGGCAGCCCTAGCTTTTCCCCCCTTAATTTTGGAGAAAGCTGCTCGATCGATTCTCGATTATAGAGAATTGATCAATTCTTGATCGGTCGCTTCGTGCAAATGCTTGTTTGAATCATGACGAAGCTTAAGAGAAGGAGGTCTACAGAAGTGGTCAGTCAGTTTTTTTTTTCACTATTTATTTTATTGATTTATCTCTTTTTCTTTTTGTCTATTTTTGTTTTAATTTGAATTTTTTTTATAGAGTTTAATTATGGTTGCGATGCTACTGATTAGTCAGGACTTCACTTGAGAGTTTCTGGCTTCTAAGCAGTAGAATTTTATGTTACGATTTTGGGTAATGATGGAAATTGTTTGAGGGACTTTCCTTTCTACCAATGCCTGTGTGTTGGTTTTTGTTCGTTTGCTTATTATTATTTGAAAGTGGGTTCAGCCTTTAATGGTGGATATAGGTGAGGAACTCAATTTGCTTTGTTTTTCCTCATTTTAAGTTTTGAATTTGTTAAAAAAAAAAAAAAAAGAACTCACAATCAGCAAGAAGGAAGTTTGTTACTTTAAAAGCAAATTTAAATGGGCAAAGTTTGTGACCGAGTGCTTTTGTGATTAAATGTGGGTAACTACTAAGATGGTGGACTTCTGTATGTTCCTTGCAGTTGAACTTAAGACTCACTTTTTTTTTTTTCAAAATTTTGAGCAATTTTTTTTTTTTTTTTTTGTCATAATCATTTTAGTCTGGAAAGATGAGTTAGTGGTAGAAGATTTATATGAGGAAGGTGGATAATAGTGTTAGAATATGACAGTTGGAGTATTCTTTCGAGTTAAATCTTTTAAAATGTGTATTCCCTTCAGCAGTGGAGTCATATCCCTATATGTACCACCATTATGAATTTATGATGAAGTGTTGACCACTAAAATCTGTTTACTAACTGTATGGGGTTGCTGAATTTGAAGTGCTTCTTTTTAGAGGATTCCGTCTCTCTTGTATGAAAAAGGAAATTTATTGGTTTGCAAGTCCAGCTTCCTTTATCTCCTTACATTTTCATTTTCAAGCTGTTAAATAACTTTGTGTCCTTTGATTTGTATCAGCCTCCCAAAATTAAGTCCTTCATCAATAGTGTTACTACTACTCCGCTTGAGAACATAGAAGAACCCCTAAAAGGTTTTGTTTGGGAGTTCGATAAGGTAACTTTACACCCTTTATTGTACAAAGTATAAGGGTTGCTTTTATGCCGATTTATGTGTGGTTTGATTTAATTGTATTTCATGCTGATGCAGGGAGATTTTCATCATTGGGTTGATCTTTTTAATCATTTCGATTCATATTTTGAGAAACATATAAAGTCAAGAAAAGACTTGCAGGTTGAGGACAACTTTTTGGAATCTGATCCTCCCTTTCCAAGAGAAGCTGTTCTTCAAATTCTTCGTGTTATCAGAATAATTTTAGAGAACTGCACAAATAAGCACTTTTATAGTTCTTATGAGGTATTGTTGTTCCTATCCAAAATGCATCCTGTGTTTAGTATCTGGGCAATTGGTATTACTTCTGTTTTGTCAGTTAGGTTGTAGTCTTCATGCAGTATCTGTTGCATATGCTGTTAGTGGTGATAAACTTCTGTATGATCATGTTTTAAGTACTTCTATGACCTTTGTCTTTTTTCACCCTCGCATTCCTAAAGGTTTTTGTTCTCTATTCCTCTGTTATGGCAGCAGCATCTTTCTAACCTTCTTGCTTCAACTGATGCGGACGTGCTAGAGGCTTGCCTGCAGACTCTGGCAGCTTTTTTGAAGAAGACTCTCGGAAGATATTCCATTAGAGATACGTCTTTGAATACAAAGTTGTTTTCTCTTGCACAAGGCTGGGGTGGAAAGGATGAGGGTCTGGGATTGATTGCATCTACTGCACAAAATGGGTGCGACCCTGTTGCTTACGAGTTAGGCTGCACCCTTCATTTTGAGTTCTATGCATTGGACCAGTCTTCAAGTCAGTTCAATGCCACCGAACAGTCAACTCATGGTTTACAAATTATTCATCTACCTAATGTCGATGCTTGCCCAGAGACAGATTTAGAGCTTTTGAATAAGTTAGTTGTAGAGTATAAAGTACCTCCCAGCTTAAGATTTTCTTTATTGACGAGATTGCGGTTTGCTAAGGCTTTTGGCTCATTGGCTTCTCGACAGCAGTACACATGCATTCGTTTGTATGCTTTCATTGTTCTCGTTCAAGCAAGCAGTGATGCTGATGATCTAGTTTCTTTCTTCAACTCTGAGCCTGAGTTCGTCAATGAATTAGTTTCACTTTTGAGCCATGAAGATGAAGTCCCTGAGAAAATCCGAATTCTTTGTCTGTCATCATTGGTCGCTCTTTCTCAAGATCGGCCTCGCCAATCAACTGTCTTGGCTGCTGTCACATCTGGTGGTCACCGTGGCATCCTGTCCAGCCTCATGCAGAAAGCCATTGATTCTGTTATCAGTGATACATCAAAGTGGTCTGTTGTTTTTGCTGAGGCTCTCCTATCTCTTGTTACTGTTCTCGTCTCATCATCATCAGGTTGCTCAGCCATGCGGGAGGCAGGGTTTATTCCTACTCTTCTACCCCTCCTCAAGGATACAGACCCTCAGCATTTGCATTTGGTAGCCACAGCTGTCCATATTCTAGAGGCATTCATGGATTACAGCAATCCTGCTGCTGCATTATTCAGAGAGTTGGGTGGTTTGGATGATACTATCTCTCGACTGAAGGTAGAAGTGTCTCATGTAGAAAATTGTTCAAAGCAACAAGGTGAAGATTCTGATTCAAGGGCAGGGAATTTGGTAGTAGCTGCAAGTGCTTCCTCAGAGCTAGATAGTATGCTCCCGCTGTATTCGGAAGCATTAGTTGCATATCATCGACGTTTACTGATGAAAGCTTTACTACGGGCTATATCCCTTGGAACATATGCTTCTGGGAACACTTCTCGTATTTATGGATCTGAGGAGAGTTTGTTGCCCCAATGCCTATGCATAATCTTTAGAAGAGCAAAAGATTTTGGTGGTGGGGTGTTTTCACTTGCAGCAACTGTCATGAGTGATCTAATCCACAAAGATCCTACCTGTTTTCCCATATTAGATGCAGCTGGTCTTCCTTCTGCATTTTTGGATGCTATAATGGATGGTGTTCTATGCTCTTCAGAAGCCATAATGTGCATACCTCAGTGTTTGGACGCCCTGTGCCTGAATAATAATGGTCTTCAGGCTGTAAGAGATCGAAATGCTCTAAGGTGCTTTGTGAAAATATTTACATCTAAAACATATTTGCGTGCCCTTTTTGGTGAGGCACCAGGGTCTCTGTCTAGTGGACTGGATGAACTCATGCGTCATGCTTCCTCATTACGAGGACCTGGAGTGGATATGGTGATTGAGATCTTAAATGCCATTTCCAAAATTGGGTCTGGGGTTGATGCTACTTGCTCGCCTGCTGATCCATCCTGCTCTGCTCCTGTTCCAATGGAAACCGATGCTGAAGAAAGGAGCCTGCTTCAGTCAGACGATAGGGAATCTTTCAGGATGGAGACCTTGGAGCAGACCACTGAGCAGTCATCTGATGCCTCGGTGGCAAATGTTGAGTCCCTGTTTCCTGAATGTTTAAGCAATGTTGCTCGTCTTCTTGAAACAATTCTTCAGAATTCTGACACATGTCGTATATTTGTTGAGAAGAAGGGAATTGATGCTGTTTTGCAGTTATTTACTTTGCCTTTAATGCCACTTTCAACACCAATTGGTCAGATCATATCTGTTGCGTTTAAGAATTTCTCACCGCAGCATTCTGCTTCCTTGGCTAGGGCAGTATGTGCGTTCCTGAAAGAACATCTGAAGTCAACAAATGAACTATTAGTTTCAGTTGGAGGGACTCATCTTGCTGTGGTTGAATCTGCTAAGCAATCTAAGGTCCTGAGATATCTTTCCAGCCTTGAAGGTATACTTTCTCTCTCCAATTTTTTGTTGAAGGGGAATAGTACTGTTGTCTCAGAATTGGGCACTGCGGATGCTGATGTGTTAAAGGATCTTGGGAAGGTGTACCGGGAAATAATTTGGCAAGTTTCTCTGTATAATGACTCCAAAGTGGATGAAAAGAGAAATGCAGAACCGGAGACTGAGAGTGCAGATGCGTCTTCATCAAATGCTGTTGGAAGAGAGAGTGATGATGATGCAAATGTTCCAGTTGTGAGATACATGAACCCAGTTTCTGTTAGGAATGGTTCTCAGTCCCTTTGGAGTGGTGAACGTGAATTTCTCTCAGTCATTCGTTCAGGTGAAGGTTTGCACCGTCGTAGTCGACATGGCTTGGCACGCATACGCGGTGGGAGGACTGGTCGGCACCTGGATGCTTTAAGTGTTGACTCTGAGATCCCATCAGATGAACCTGAGACATCTTTGCCAAAGTTGAAAAGGAGAACTCCTGATGAGGTTCTGAACAAGCTGGCTTCCATATTACGTTCTTTCTTCTCTGCCCTTGTGAAGGGATTTACGTCACCAAACCGTCGAAGGGCTGATGTAGGATCGTCGAGTGCAGCTTCAAAGACCCTGGGAACCACCTTGGCTAAAATATTTCTTGAGGCTCTCAGTTTCTCTGGGTATTCTACAACTGGACTTGATACATCACTGTCAGTTAAGTGCCGATATCTTGGAAAGGTAGTTGATGACATGGCAGCACTCATATTTGACAGCAGGAGGCGCACTTGTTATGCAGCAATGGTCAATAATCTTTATGTACATGGAACCTTTAGGGAGCTTCTCACTACATTTGAAGCTACAAGTCAACTTTTATGGACGCTCCCTTACCCTTTTCCCACACCCTCAGTTGACCATGAGAAGGCAGGTGAAGGAAATAATTTGTCTCACAGTACATGGCTACTTGACACTTTACACAGCTACTGCCGCGTGCTCGAGTATTTCGTAAACTCCTCTTTACTTTTATCTTCAACCTCTGCATCCCAAGCTCAGCTACTTGTTCAGCCTGTTGCAGTTGGTTTGTCAATTGGGCTATTTCCTGTTCCTAAGGACCCTGAAGTCTTTGTTCGCATGCTGCAGTCTCAGGTCCTGGATGTCATATTACCTGTCTGGAACCACCCGATGTTTCCAAGTTGCAGTACTAGTTTCATTGCTTCTATTATATCACTTGTTACACACATATACTCTGGTGTTGGAGATGTCAAAAGGAATCGCAGTGGTGTTACAGGAACTACGAACCAAAGGTTCATGCCCCCACCGCCTGATGAAAATACAATTGCAACAATTGTTGAGATGGGCTTTACAAGGGCAAGAGCTGAAGAGGCATTGAGACGGGTGGAAACAAATAGTGTTGAAATGGCAATGGAGTGGCTGTTCAGTCATGCTGAGGATCCTGTGCAGGAGGATGATGAGTTGGCTCGGGCACTTGCGCTGTCACTAGGAAGTTCATCAGAAGGATCGAAAGTTGACAATGTGGATAAGCCAATAGATGCCCTGACAGAAGGTGGACAAATGAAGGTGCCTCCTGCCGAAGATATTCTTGCTGCATCTGTGAAGTTGTTTCAGAGTAGTGATAAGATGGCATTCTCATTGACAGATTTGCTTTTGACCCTTTGCAATCGGAACAAAGGAGAGGACCGTCTAAAGGTGGCATCTTATCTTATTGAGCAGCTAAAGCTTTGCCCGTTGGATTTTTCCAAGGATTCCAGTGCATTGTGTATGATATCACATATTTTAGCATTGCTTCTTTTTGAGGATGGAACTGTTCGAGAAATTGCTGCACAGAATGGTATTGTTGCCGCTGCAACAGATGTTTTGATGAATTTCAAGGCTAGAAATGCATCAGGGAGTGAAATTCTTGTACCAAAATGCATAAGTGCTTTACTGCTCATCTTGGATAACATGTTGCAATCCAGGCCCAGAATCTCTTCTGAATCTGTGGGAGGAACCCAGACTGCATCTCCACCTGATGCATCAGTTCTGGCATCAGGTATGGATGAAAAAGTGGCTTCAGACTTTCCTGAGAAAGAATCTGGTGCAGCACTTGAGAAAATATTGGGGAAGTCAACTGGTTACCTGACTATTGAAGAGAGTCATAAAGTACTACTTGTTGCTTGTGACTTGATGAAACAGCACGTCCCTGCTGTGATCATGCAGGCTATTATGCAGTTGTGTGCTCGCTTGACAAAAACTCACGTTTTAGCCTTGCAATTTCTTGAAAACGGAGGGTTAGCTGCTCTCTTTAGTCTTCGAAGAAGTTGCTTCTTCCCTGGATATGACACTGTTGCAGCTGCCATAATTCGGCACCTCCTTGAAGATCCTCAAACTCTGCAAACTGCTATGGAATTGGAGATACGGCAAACTTTGAGCGGAAATCGCCATGCTGGGCGTATCTCCCCAAGGACATTTTTGACATCTATGGCACCTGTTATCTCCAGAGATCCTGTGGTTTTTATGAAAGCTGCTGCTGCAGTTTGTCAGTTGGAGTTATCAGGAGGGAGGACTTTTGTGGTGTTATCAAAGGAAAAAGAGAAGGAAAAGGACAAATCAAAAGCTTCAGGTGCTGAAGAATCTGTCCGGATTTCTGAAAATAAGATGCATGATGGTTCAGGTAAATGTGCCAAAAGCCATAAAAAGATTCCAGCCAATCTTACTCAAGTAATTGATCAGCTTCTTGATATAGTTCTGAAATACCCTTTGCCAAGAAGCCGGGAAGGTTGTGTTGGTGACTTAAATTCTATGGATGTGGATGAACCTGCTACCAAGTTAAAGGGAAAATCCAAGGTTGACGAGGCAAAGAAAATGGAGTCTGAATCTGAAAGATCTGCTGGACTGGCTAAGGTGACTTTTGTTCTCAAGTTGTTGAGCGATATTCTGCTTATGTATGTGCATGCAGTCGGAGTCATACTGAGACGAGACTTGGAATTGTGTCATCAGCGGGCATCTATTCAAACAGATAGTTCTGGGCATGGTGGGATAATTCATCATGTCTTACATCAGCTGCTTCCAATATCTACAGATAAATCGGCAGGACCTAATGAATGGAGAGACAAATTGTCTGAAAAAGCTTCTTGGTTCCTTGTGGTTTTGTGTGGTCGATCTGGTGAAGGGCGGAGGCGAGTAATTAATGAACTTGTGAAAGCTTTGTCTTCATTTTCAAACTTGGAGAGCAATTCACATAAAAACATTTTGTTGCCTGATAAAAAGGTTTTTGCTTTTTCTGATCTGGTATATTCAATTTTGTCTAAAAATGCATCCTCCAGCCACTTACCTGGTTCTGGATGCTCACCGGATATAGCAAAAAGCATGATAGATGGAGGAATGGTGCAGTCTCTTACTGGCATTCTTCAAGTGATTGATTTGGACCATCCTGATGCGCCTAAAATTGTTAATCTTCTATTGAAGGCTTTGGAAAGCCTGTCAAGGGTTGCCAATGCTAGCGAGCAAGTTATTAAATCTGAGGGTCTGAACAAGAAGAAAACTACAGGGTCAAGTGAGAGACACGATGAACAGACAGCTGCATCCGCTGCAGAGACCATAGAGCATAATCAGGGTATTGGTGGCACGCAGGAAGTCCCAGATGAGGAGGAGACTGACATTCAGCAACAGCAAGGAACTCCTCATGTTGAGGGTAGTCATGCTGCACAGCAAAATCAGTCAGCAGAGCAAAACATGAGGATCGAATCGGAAGATACAATGGCAACCAACCCATCAATGGAGATAGGAATGGATTTCATGCGTGAAGAAATGGAAGAAGGTGGTGGGTTACACAACACTGACCAAATTGAGATGACTTTTCATGTGGAGAACAGGGCTGATGATGATATGGGTGATGAGGACGATGACATGGGAGATGATGGTGAGGAGGATGAGGATGATGATGAGGGCGAGGATGAGGATGAGGATATTGCTGAAGATGGTGCTGGTATGATGTCTCTTGCTGACACTGATGTGGAAGACCATGATGATACTGGCTTGGGAGATGACTATAATGATGAGATGATTGACGAAGAAGATGATGATTTTCATGAGAATCGTGTTATAGAGGTAAGGTGGAGGGAGGCCCTTGATGGGTTAGATCATTTGCAGGTACTGGGTCAGCCTGGAGCTTCAAGTGGTCTAATTGATGTTGCTGCTGAGCCATTTGAAGGGGTGAATGTGGATGATCTTTTTGGTCTTCGCAGGCCTTTGGGTTTTGACCGCCGGCGTCAGAGTGGCAGGTCTTCCTTTGAGCGGCCTGTCCCAGAAGTAAATGGATTTCAACATCCTCTTCTTTCAAGGCCATCCCAGTCAGGGGATCTGGTTTCTATGTGGTCATCAGGTGGGCATTCATCCAGGGATTTAGAAGCTTTGTCATCTGGGAGCTTTGATGTAGCTCATTTTTACATGTTTGATGCTCCTGTTCTTCCATATGAACATGTACCTAGTAGTATATTTGGTGATCGTTCGGGTACTGCAGCACCCCCACCTTTGTCTGATTATTCTGTAGGTATGGACTCGTTGCATACACAAGGACGAAGAGGGCCTGGTGATGGCAGGTGGACTGATGATGGTCAGCCGCAAGCAGGTGGCCAAGCTGCTGCAATCGCACAAGCAATAGAGGAACAGTTCCTGTCGCAGCTGTGCAGTGTACCTACAACCAATGCTCCCACTGAGAGGCAGTCCCAGAATTCAGGAGTGCAGGACAATCAACCATCTGATGATCCTCTATCCAATGATGGTCAAGTAGTGGTGGATGGTGATAACACTAGCAGTCAGCAAACTGAAGTTCAGCAAGAAAATGGCAATGAAGTTATCCACTATCCACCCAATCCAACTGTTGAAAGTGTTCCTTGCAACGAGCAGGTTGATCCTCGTTCTTCATTCAATGGTGCAGGTGAAGGTCTACAGGTGGATGAGCCTATGTTAGTTCAACCAATTTCTCTGAACAGTACACCAAATGGTCTTGATAGCATGGAAATTGGAGATGGTGATGGCACTGCATGTGATCAAGTTGAGACAATGCCAGAGCTTGTCAACTCATCTGCAGAACATCATGCTGCTTTGCATCGTGAAGGGGCCTCCGAAGTACCTGCAATTCTCCATGATGTGCCTGTTCAGGCTGTGGGATCCTCAGCTGATGGCCAGTCCAATAATTCTCTGTTTGTTGATTCTGTTTCAGTGATGCCTAATGTGGATCATGTGAATGCTGATGTTGAAATGAATGGTGCTGATGCTGAAGAAAATCTGTCTGGGCAATCCATGCCTGCTTCTGAACAAGGAGTCGATGAGCCATCGTTCAGGCAAGAGACATTGGTTGCCCGGGATGCTACTCAAGCTGATCAAACTAGTACTAATAATGAGGCTCCTGCTACAAACACAATTGATCCAACCTTCCTGGAGGCATTACCTGAAGATTTACGAGCAGAAGTTTTAGCTTCCCAGCAGGCTCAGTCTGTTCAACCTCCAACTTATGCACCGCCCTCTGTTGATGATATTGATCCTGAATTTTTGGCTGCCCTTCCTCCAGACATCCAAGCGGAGGTTTTGGCACAGCAAAGGGCACAGCGGATTGCACAGCAGGCTGAAGGACAGCCTGTTGACATGGATAATGCTTCAATAATTGCTACTTTTCCTAATGAGTTGCGAGAAGAGGTTTGTGTTTTTTGACTTGGCCTTCTATTTTATTTTGAGTTATGATAACCCTTTTGTGGTTGCTTTTGTTCCAGGTGCTTTTGACTTCTTCAGAAGCTGTATTATCAGCATTACCTTCTCCATTACTTGCTGAAGCCCAAATGCTAAGGGACCGAGCAATGAGTCACTATCAGGCACGCAGCCTGTTTGGTAGCAGTCACAGGTTAAGTAGTCATAGAAGTGGTTTGGGGTTTGATAGGCAGACAGTGATGGATAGGGGGGTTGGAGTTACAATTGGACGGAGGGCCACTTCTACTATTTCAGATAGCATGAAGGTGAAGGAAATTGAAGGCGAGCCACTTTTGGATGCAAATGCATTGAGAGCTTTGATCCGCCTTCTTAGGTTGGCACAGGTAATTCGTGATCTATACATATTATGTTTCACTGGGAACTATCTTGCATTCTTGCTCTTTGGGAATAGATAAACTTCCATGTTGTGTTCTTTTAACTAGGCAAAATGTCTTAGAATCATTTGATTTGTAGTTGTGATTAATTCTAAATTTAGTTTTTGATTAATTCTAGAAGATTAGTAGTCTGGTTCTGCATCCAGAGATATTCATAAAAATGATGACTGAATTAATCTTTTCAAGCAATTGTAGACTTCTGTTTCTGTGATCCTACATCAATTCATTCTTCATGATCAATAACTTAACAAACAATCATTTTACAATGTTGTTCTAGGATAATTCATACATCATTCAACATTAAACTTCAAATAGACCCCGAGTAGTAACTTGTATGAGCCCGTTTTATTACGTATGGCTTACAATATTGAGAGTTTGTGCATGACCTGCATACTTGTGCAGTTTCCCCAGTTCAGTGTTCTGGCAATGAATGGCTTCTTGTGAGAAAAGATGAATCTTTGGTCTTTGCTTCCCTGTATTCAGTTTTTGGTTGATTTGGAGGGATAGAAGTAGATGAGCATTTTAATTTGAGGATTCACCAGTTTCTATGTTAAGAGCTTTCAAAGAGTTAAAGGTTTTATTATGTTGGGATAAATGCCATACTAGGTTTTCTTTTTTGCCCTGTGAGCTGGGCTGAATTGTAAGTACTGAGTAGCTTGATAGGTTTTGACTTTCTTTGTTGTTTTGCACAGAAGGTCCTGTAACATTAAGGATAATTTTCTCTTTTCCATAGATGCCTTGCATTTCTCAGGAATCACTCTCTCTTTCTGTTTGTTGGTTATAAAATGTTTGCTCTTAGGGCTCTTGGACGTCATGTAAAATCTAAAGAATTTATGTATGAGAATGTCTATTGTTTCCCAGTACAGAATGCCAAATCTTTTATTTTTAAATTTTTTTTGAATGTTCTCTCTGGATAATGATCTTACAGTATATGTAGTCGTGACATTTCTCTATAGCATCATGATGTTCTACTAACCTGGTGATTTTTTATTATTTTTATGATGTTAGCCCCTTGGGAAAGGCCTTCTGCAGAGACTGTTGTTAAACCTTTGTGCACATAGTACTACAAGGGCAACTTTAGTTCGTCTTTTGCTCGCTATGATTAAACCTGAGGCAGAAGGGTCAGTCAGTGGATTGGCAACAATTAACTCCCAGAGGCTTTATGGCTGTCAGTCAAATGTTGTTTATGGTCGATCGCAGTTGTTGGATGGTATTTCTTTTTGCTATCTGTTGTAATCATAATTTTCTTATTGACTTTTGTTTTAAATTATTAAATTTGATTGATTGCTTAACAGGTCTTCCTCCCCTGGTGCTGCGTCGAATTCTGGAAATCTTGACCTATTTGTCTGCAAATCATTCTTCTATTGCCGATATGTTGTTCTATTTGGATCCCTCAATTGTTCCGGAGCCTCGAAGTCCAAAATATCTTGAAACCAAGATGGATAAAGGCAAGGAGAAAATTAATGATGGAGGTGATTCATTAAAACCTCTGGGAGACACTGATGATGTTCCTTTGATCCTGTTCCTGAAGCTTTTGAATCGACCACTTTTTCTACGCAGTACTGCTCATCTTGAGCAGGTATGAGCAATCGTTCTGAAGTAGTTTTACATCTCATACCTTTCTGTCCAATTCTGTGTATTTAGCAGTTCGGCTCATATTTTGCTGTGTATATTTTCCCTGTATTTGTAGTACAATCTCGATCTTTTTTCTAATATGTTCTTGAATGCATGCTTGAGACAATATTTTGTTTTTTTTTTTAATGGTGCAGGTCATGGGATTGCTTCAAGTGGTAGTTTTTACGGCAGCATCAAAATTAGAGAGCAAGGTTCAATCTGGACAGGCAAGGGAGCCTTCCCAAAAACGAACTGTTGGTGAAGCACCTGGTGATGTTCAAAGTGTTCTGCCGTTGGTAGCAGAGTCAAGTCAAGAGGACAAAGCTGCCAGTGCTGGGTTATCCATTTCTGATGGAAAGAGGAGCATTGATGCATGCAGTGTTTTCTTGCAGTTGCCACAACCTGATTTGCGTAATTTGTGCAGTCTTCTTGGTCATGAAGGGTACTTTTGGGCTTTCATTCTTATACATTTGAAAGTTCTGTCATATCGGTCAACTCTTTTAGTCAATCCATCATTAGCGATTGGCCATTCATTTATCTATTTATCTGTTTCTTAATTTGACAATGAATCACTAATCTGTTACACTGATTGACTTCAGGCTGTCAGATAAAGTGTACATGCTAGCTGGAGAAGTGCTTAAGAAGTTGGCCTCAGTTGTTTCAACCCATCGTAAATTCTTTACTTCGGAGCTTTCAGAATTAGCTCATGGGTTGAGCAGTTCAGCCGTCAATGAGCTTGTTACCTTGAGGAACACACACATGTTGGGTCTAAGTGCTGGCTCCATGGCCGGGGCAGCAATACTACGTGTGCTACTGGCACTCAGCTCACTCACCTCACCCACCTCACCCACTGTTGATGAGAATATGGACCTGGAGCGCATTGGGGAGCAGGAGGAGCAAGCTACCATGTGGAACTTAAGTATTGCACTTGAGCCACTGTGGCAAGAATTGAGCGAATGTATTAGTGTGACAGAGATACAGCTTGTTCAGAACACTTTTAGTCCGACTATAACAAATTTAAATGTAGGGGAGCATGTACAGGGGAGTTCTTCTTCATCCCCTCTTCCTCCAGGAACCCAGAGACTCCTGCCTTTCATTGAAGCTTTCTTTGTGTTGTGTGAAAGGCTACAGGCAAATCAATCCATTGTGCAACAAGATCACGCGAGCATAACTGCAAGAGAAGTCAAAGAATCTTCTGGTAGTTCTTCCTCGACCACAGCATACATTGGGGATTCTCAGAGAAAGCTTGATGGTGCTGTCACATTTTCCAGATTTGCAGAGAAGCACCGCCGGCTTTTGAATACTTTTATAAGGCAGAATCCTGGCTTGTTGGAGAAATCACTTTCTATGATGCTCAAGGCTCCCAGACTTATTGATTTTGATAACAAGAGAGCATATTTCCGCTCCAGAATAAGGCAACAGCATGATCAACACCTCTCTGGTCCTCTGAGGGTAAGTGTTCGGCGAGCGTATGTTTTGGAGGATTCATACAATCAATTGAGGATGCGACCTACTCAGGATCTCAGGGGAAGACTGAATGTGCAGTTCCAAGGTGAAGAGGGTATTGATGCTGGGGGTTTGACAAGAGAATGGTATCAACTGCTCTCAAGGGTTGTGTTTGACAAAGGAGCGTTGCTTTTCACAACTGTGGGGAATAATGTGACTTTTCAGCCAAACCCTAATTCTGTCTATCAGACAGAACATCTGTCTTACTTCAAGTTTGTGGGCCGTGTGGTAATGCTTCAGAACTTGGTTTTTCCGAACTAGATTTACCACTGTTGTTGGATTAGGTTGATTTCTGAATTTATTGCTTTTGTGTAGGTTGCCAAGGCACTGTTTGATGGGCAGCTTTTGGATGTTTACTTTACTCGGTCTTTCTACAAGCACATTCTTGGTGTAAAGGTGACTTATCATGACATAGAGGCTGTTGATCCTGATTATTACAAGAATTTGAAGTGGATGCTGGAGGTTAGTGAATTTAATTAGTCTTCTTCCTCCCCCTCCTTCCTTCTGAATTCGTCTGTGCTTTTCTCCACATTTTGCTGTGGAGCAAGTTTTTTCCCTTTGAATGACAGTATATCTTCTTCTGTATCACGTTTGTTACAGAATGATGTGAGTGATATACCAGACTTGACATTCAGCATGGATGCTGACGAGGAAAAGCACATTCTGTATGAGAAAACTCAGGTACTCGCAACATTATGATATGTTGTATTACTATTACTATTCTTACTTTTATGGAGGGGTTACTCTTCCTGGGCATGAACATGGTCTTCGACGTTTTATCTGGTTCCTGAGCTTGCATTTATTAGTGCTATTTTGCTTGAAAAGGTTACTGATTACGAGCTTATACCTGGAGGAAGAAATATAAGGGTTACTGAAGAAACAAAGCATGAGTACGTAGACCTTGTTGCTGATCATATCTTGACAAATGCCATTCGTCCTCAGATAAATTCATTCCTAGAAGGTTTCAACGAATTGGTCCCAAGGGAACTTATTTCCATTTTTAATGATAAAGAGCTTGAGCTACTAATCAGTGGACTTCCTGAAATTGATTGTGAGTTTGCTTTCTTGTTATCTTGTTAAATTTATGTGGTTTTTTTTTCTTCAAAATTACCTGACCAATAGCACTTCTGTTGCAGTGGATGATCTGAATGCCAACACTGAATATACTGGCTATACCTCAGCATCTAGCGTTGTTCAATGGTTTTGGGAGGTTGTCAAAGGTTTTAACAAGGAAGACATGGCCAGACTGCTGCAGTTCGTCACTGGAACATCAAAGGTGATTTGCTGTACTGTATGCTTGGCTATTATATATGTATTCTAACAGATAAAAAATTGGTTACTTCATTGTATATTTTGCATGATAATGTTTTTGTTGAGTTGGTATCTAGGCTTCGGCAATGTTATAGTGCTTTAGCAGTTCGACTATCTAAACTTAGCTGGAATGTAGTAAAAACTAACTTATGAGTTTTCAGGTTCCATTAGAGGGTTTCAAGGCATTGCAGGGTATCTCTGGTCCTCAAAAGTTTCAGATTCACAAAGCATATGGAGCTCCTGAGCGTTTGCCTTCAGCTCACACATGGTTAGTCTAGAATACACCAATACGTGCTCAGTTATAAGCTCTAAGCTGTTTTTGGTTACTTGAAAGCCCAAAATTTGCTCCTGATATTGGAATATTCTGTTTGTGTTATTTTTTCTTTTTTCAAGCTTCAATCAGCTAGACCTTCCTGAGTATGCAACCAGGGAACAGCTTCAAGAACGCTTGCTGCTTGCCATTCATGAAGCCAGTGAAGGTTTTGGCTTTGGTTAAACGAGTTGAACATGTTGGCTGGAATAGTCAACAATCAGTTTTAAGATATGATGTACATGTCAGTCATTTTTCTTTGTCCCAAGTTTAAATCTTTTAATGTTGTGGTTTTCATCCAGAAATTTTCCACTAATTAATAATTCTGCACAAACTTTGGATATCTGTTGTTCCTGTATTTTAATTTCCATCACTGACCATTTCTTTCTGATTTAATTTCCATGCAGATAGAGGAGGATTGACTCAAGTGGAGAAGGGTTAGAATAATATAAAGCAAGCCAGTAGTAGCGCATCAAAAATTGCATTAGCACAGCGAGTGGAGCTCTGCAGGAACAATCAGCTGGGGAATACATATCATTTTTTGGGTTACTTGCCTTGTCAGGGCATATGGGGAGAGCATGCAAGATATTGATGGATGAATCTCTCATTCCATTGTTTATATAAGTTTTGTTCATTTTACTTGCTAATATTCTTCAGTATCTCTATTATAATCCTGATGGGAAATTGCCTTTCTTGATCCCCCATCTAGAAGCTGCACTTCTTCTTTCCTCGCAGAATTCTTTAACTGGTGCCAAATTAGGAGGGATATCTCCTGAAAGTAGAGAGGCGAAAGTTGGGATACCCAATTCCATAATGCACTAACTCTCTTTTATGTCTCTCGCTAGTCTCTAACTCCAGATAATTGAGAATGACCAGCTACGGTCGTATATCTTCTAGGTTTTCTTAATCATATTCTATGCACTTCAGTGTGCATGGGTTTGATTTATGCACCCAAGTGTAAGTCTGATTTATTCATTTAACTACTACATGTTAGTAGCTTATTTTCTATCCATTTCATATGGAAGCCTACGATTTTACGAACTTCTTTTGCAAATTAGGCTGTCTGTCAGTGAATTGAATACAAAACTTGAGGTCAGGCAAAACTATGCAAACAAGCAGGCAAAGAGAGAAGATTTTACCAGTTGCAAAAATCGATCAATTGGCTTAAACGCTCGTTGATTAATGTATCATACTACGAGGGGGAAATTTTAATATCCAACACTAAGAATGTGCCTCTTTTCAAATGGAGCATCAATAGATTTGAAATTATGCAAACCTAAGATTCTTGTAATGCAAGTCTCTCCCAGGTTGCAATATATATAGTCTATATGACCTATGTCCTCCGTCGTCTAAAACGTAGAGGACAACCACTTTTTTGTGTGTTAACTTGGTGAATTGATGTACTATTACCTGGATGATAATTTAAGACCTGACCAATAGAACACCTAGATGATTATTGAAGGCCTGATCTAACTTTAAACTACTCCTTCTGCCATGTGATTCATCCTTCCCCCTTTTACTGCCCAAAAGTTAAAACCTAGTAAGAAAATATAGGGGGACAAACAAAACTTTGCAACAACCCCTCACAGACAAAAGCACCAGCACCTGGTGTGCATACCTCCTAAAATCATCATCACTACCATCTCATATCTTTATAGTTTCCCATCACCAGTAACTCTTGCAAAATAAGCACAAACACTATACCAAGGAGATCTAGCCCCCAACATCTCCATCAAGCACCCTACAACTCCTGCCAAGCTTCGTGCGTGCAGCAAGCCATCACACGCAGCAACTCTAGCCGAAGCTCAAGTGCAACTCTCGCAGCACAGCAACCTCCAACGTGCAATAACATCTGACTTCACACAGGCAAACCTATCACCAAGCGACCACGACCTCTTTCCCCACTATCACCCCATAATGACATCAAACACCATTGTAGCCTTTCCTGCCAACCATAAGAACAACACAGCCACAGTCTCACATCCTCTCCCCTAAGTCAACCACTAGAGGATCACTGCTAACAACTGTGCATCCCCATCATTTAGCCCTGCTCTCAAACCATGGTAACCCACTAATAGTTGCTACTGCATCACCTTCTCTGTAGCCACCTCTCATAGAAAAATGCATAAGCACCTAGTGTGCATTCTTCCTAAGACCTCAACCACAACCTAGCCCTTTTCATCTTCAACCCCAGCTACATCGACCCTCACAGGGGCCTGAAAAAACTCCCACTATATTCATCATCCACCTAAAAATCACCAATCTCTTCTCTCCTCAAACATAGACAGATAACAAAAAATTTTCAAAGACACAATATCCCCAATTCGATCAATAAAAAATCATGGTAACACACTCACCAAATCTGGAGTGTCAAAGATATGAAGCATAGTACCTAGAGCCATATAGAGGGTATGATTTTTTTTCAAAGCTGTCTTGCCATCGAATTCAAAGTGTAGCAGTTTGATTAAGGTTAGTAGCACCGAACCAATCATGGTCATGGGTGTTTACGAAGTGTAGCAGTTTGTAAGTACTTTTATTTATAGAGATATTTAATTTGATAGGTTAAGAGCCAAAATGAGACTTTCAAATGCTATGCTGCAATTTTCATAAGGTATTATTGTCTTAGGCAAATTGTCAAAAGATAAGCCTATTTTAGAGGTTGAAAAGGCCTGAGTAGAAAATATTTTAAAAAATTAAATTCTAAAAGATAGTCTTATCTTAAAATATCTCAATTCTTTTTATTTCTTGATGCTAAGATATTTGATGAGAACTTATGATTTGATATCATAAAAGATAAAAAATAACTCATCAACTAGTCATGTTTTTTTTTTCAACCATTTTTTTTTATATTAAACTTCATCGAGTATAAACAAAATTATTTTTGATAAGAAAGGGCACGTAATGTAAGTTAGAGCTTGAGCTTATGCACTAATGGGTATATAAAGGCTAAAAAAGTGTTTAAGTGTTTAAAGTCATAAGATCGCTTTGTTGTCTTTGGAGATTTTTTTAGGCAATGCCATATGGACTTTGACACTCTAGCCATTAGTCTAGGCTTTTGTGTCATCTTGACATTCATTAGAATTTTTTTATACTTATAATTACTCTTGAAGACAAAATTCTTTTGGATTTTGATCAAAGGAAAGATGTAGTGAAAGTTGGCATAATTTTTATTCTTCGATTAATTTCGATTAGAGGGATGAAATCATTCAAGCCTTAATGAATCCGAAGTTAGTGGGTCGTACTTCTTATATAAAATATTTAATGAGGAATTATGTACTTCAAGAAGATGAGTTGTTTAAGAAAAACGCCGATGAAATCCTACTCCGATGTGTCAATACGGATGAGACCTTAAGAATAATGGCGGAAATTCATTTTGGACTTTGTAGATTGCATCGGGTAGTGGATAAAATGAGTTAGATAATTTGACGTCATGGTTTCTTTTAGCCACATATGGGAAAAGATTGTATTGAAATGACAAAAGGATGCGATAGATGCCAAAAACATGATAATATTCCTAGAGTACTCGCATCTAAGTTACATTAAATAGTTAAACCATAACCATTTTGAGAATGGGCAATGGATTTAATTAAAGAAATCAACCCATCATTGAGTACATCCCATTCGTATATGATAGTAACCATCGACTATTTTACTAAATGGGTAAAAGCAAAACCTATACGATCGGTTAATCGGAATGATGTTATTCGTTTTATCCAAGAAAATATTATTTATAGATTTGATTTGCCATAAATAATTACCGTCAATTAGGCCCTAGTGTTTAATGGAGTCGAAATTCGAGAGTTTGCAAGGAAATTGGATTTTAATATAAACAATTTGACGCTATATTATGCTCAAGTTAATGGGTAGGTAGAAGCATTGAATAAAATCATTAAGGAAAACAACCATAAAATGATTAGTAATAATCCTCAAAATTAGCATGACTTGTTACAAAACACTCTATGGGCTCATCGAATTGGTGTGAGCAAGTATTGGAACAAGTCCATGTCGACAAACTTATGGACACAATGCGGTACTATCATTTAAGATTGTAGCTCCATCTTTAAGAGTAGCGAGATAAAATGAGATGTCTAGAATATATTACGTAGATGCTATGTTTTTTGAAATATAATCTCTTGATTTGAAAAAAATCAAGGCACTTAATAGGATTCATATGCAAAAACGAGAGGATGACATGAACTTATAATTGAAAGGTTAAAAGCAAAAAATTTTCGATTGGAGATTTAGTTTCGAAAGTTATACTTCTAATTGAAAAAAAATACTATCTTTTTAGCAAATGGTCCCCTAATTGGAAAGGTCCTTTTTGAATAAAAGAAGTTTATTACGGGAATGCAAATAAGTTAGAAAGCTTACAAAAGAGTCTTAAAATTAAATCTAAACTGAAAATAACTAAGTAATTTGAAGATGAAGTAAAAATGCTTCTTTATTTGAATAAATTAAAGTTTTTGTAGAAAATTACTTCTTAGGTATCCTAATCCTAAGAATATCTAAAAAGGTTGCAAGTGCTCTAACAAGATTTGATCGATTACGTTCTTGTCGGTGAGCAAAATCAAGTTCTACCATCTAATTAAATCATCATTGACTTGAGCAATCTAGGAATCAAAAGCGACTCAAGTAGACTTCAATCACACTAATCGTTATTCTACTTTTTTGATCTTTTTGTCTAGTTGGGTTTTACTTTACCCTAAGTCAATTTGTTCCTTGTTCAAAATCGTAGCAGTTTTGGTTGGAGTCCCTTTTATGAAGACTTGCCTATTTTCTTCAAGCGAGCCTTGTATCTCTTTTTCTTCCTTTAACACTTCAACGATCATATTCTTTGATGCCTCGAATAGATCTTATTCATGCCTCGAATAGATTTTATTCATATTCATCCAAAGAGAGAGTTAGAAAGAAATTGAAAAGATCGACAAACTCACCAAATGTAAAAAATTGGGTCTCCATAATCCTAAGAGGTCCTATTGCAATCAATTGAGACACAATTTGAATTTGCTAATTTAAAGTAGTGCTTGGTTGAATAGGGATCTTTATTGGCACTAGGAGCCTCGATGAAAGATTTGATTTTAGACTAACTTCCATGCTAGGATTATGATTCGAGTCATTCATCAAGCTTTCATCCTCATTGTCGCTATGATGGGAGATTAATCTTAAGAGCCAATTTCTTCGGTATGTCTTGCCAAATTTTTTATAGGTAGCACTTGATAGAAGATTAAGTTAGTGGTTGGATCACATGAACCGAAGTTCTAGAAGACTCGATACTATAATTAGAGCTTTAGGTCTTTTATATGTTATAGCCACTAGCATTTTACTAGCTAGTATCTATTCAAAATTGTCCTTTACTATGTTAGTTACTAAAACTTTGCCTTGTGATTGATTTAGCATTAATTCTTCAACATACATTGGCTACTCTTTAAGTGATAATACTCGTCAAAAGGTAAAAATTGAACAATGATCGACATAAGTTAATAAAAAAAAATTAAAAGAAAAAGTCATCAAGAAGTTTTTATATACCTATTTGAACGGATGAACCTCAACTCTTGAATCCCTCTCGAGAAGGAAAGTCGACAGAGGCTCTAGTTCTTATAAGATAGTCAAATAAAGTGAGTTTTATTGGATTTCATAGTGAATATAATTTTCAAAAAAGAATATTAAAAAAAATTACTTAGTCTAGTATGGGTTTAGTTAAATGGCACGATTATAGAAATAAATTAACTTCGGAGACCTTATTCTTTGGTTTTAAGGTTTGGCTAAGGATTTCTTGAAGAGATGGAATTTTTTGATGAAAATCTTTTTTCGATCTCCTTAACTATATTAAAAGCATAAATTTTTTTATGTCTAAAACGTACACAAAGATTTCAATATTAAGATTTTCGAGTGGAAATTATTACCGCCTACGGTACTATCACCTCATTTTGTTCTTCCGGAGATAAATTTCTAGGATTCGGAGGTACTATATGAAGGGACTAAACATCCGAGTGGGTTCTTACCCTTTTGCATAGAGGAAGGAGAAGAAATAGAAGAAATCTTCTTAATCTTTAGGCCTATCAAACCATTAGGTTTCAAAAACACGATTAGAGTTCTCTTTGTTGGTTGATCGGTAAGTTTTAAAACCATTATCACGGTGTTCTTTACTCGATAGATGTACTTTTTGAGAAAACTCCTTTTCGTTAAATCATCCGAAGAAAAAGGAGGCAAAGTAATTTTCTTTTTCTTTGTATTGTCGTTCTTCATCGGGGCTATTTAAAAAAAAATCAAGTTAGAAAATAGTTTATAAAAATCTAATGACAACAAAAAAGTTGAAAGATGTACGAGCTTTTTCAGCTAGGCTTAGTTTTAGTTGATGGCGATCTTTTCCCTATAGATATTCTACCAATATCTTAGAATATTTTTTGTTTGTACTGCCACGGAGAAGTTATTGTCCTAAAATATCAACCACATCGTAGTGAAAGAAGAAGTCACTTTAATATTTAGATGATAGCCGTTAATGTTCTACACATTGGCATAAGCCATCGGTTCACTTTTAGTTAGTCGCTTTAGAGAATCTCAAATGTCTTCCCTTTTATTCCATGGCAGATTGATGGTCGAAATCAATGGTCTTACCACCATTTGGATTAATCAAAATTATCGAGCATAGAGGTTGGGAATATAGGCTTTAGCAATATCAAGTCTCTAAGAGAGTAAGTCAAGTTTTGGCTTACTAAGATTACACTCCAAATTGATTATTTGCTAGTAGAAAATTATACCTTTTGGAGTAATTTGTTTGAGCAAAGCCATAGCGACCTACAATTATGTGCATGAAATAACATCCGGTCTTCTAATGCATCTCGTCTACGTTCAAGGTCAATGAAGTAACTCAAAACACTTGAAAGGTTAGAGGTTAATACGATACCTCATGCATAAGAGAGTGATCATAGCTATCCAATCTTATTTAGTAGATCGAGGTCGATCTAAAGTTAGAAAGTAAAACCCTCTTCATATCTGAAAAAACCAAAGGGGATAAGATAAAGTCTTGAGCTTGTTGGTCAATGCATCATGAAGTTTTGCATAAGTGTAGGCAAAAAGGATTGGACCCATAGCGACTCGACTTATCCCATCAAGTGAAGCTAAGTTGATAGCCTAATGGATAAAGGCTTTAATTGACTTTTTTGACTTCAAGCCAATGATATATTTGTAAATACATAACAAATAGAAGTCAATCTTCTCATCACAAGATATTTCTACCCTTCTCCACGAGTGATTGACCAAGCATCCATAAGCTTTAGAAACCCTATTCTCTTGGATTTTGAGGTTTGCCCCATTCACCTTGAAGGCTAAAGTTTGGTTAAAACAAGTGATGGCCATGACATCAAGTAAAGTCATTGACATGTGTCCCGATGGAAATTAGAATTGGTCGATATAGGGATTCTAGAAAGTGACCATTGTAGTCACTAAATCGAATTTATAGTACAAGAGTTGGTCAAAAAAAGGATGGCCTCAAGAATTACCATTAGAACATATTTCTTACCTAATTATGGGATAATTTTCTTCTTAACTTAGTCTTCATATTTGGTGTTTGGTTTTGGCCAAATAGCGGGGAAAGCCTTGGTAGATTGAGTCTAATTTTAGAGAGTTGGGTCGAGTTCGAGTGAAAAGAATATGCCGAGCATCATAAGTCTTTAGAATTCATTCATCTCCGTAAGATAAACAATTTTGATGTTAACG
Source organism: Dovyalis caffra (assembly GCA_963924115.1). Classification (NCBI taxonomy): domain Eukaryota; kingdom Viridiplantae; phylum Streptophyta; class Magnoliopsida; order Malpighiales; family Salicaceae; genus Dovyalis; species Dovyalis caffra. The sequence continues at coordinate 2,234,058 of CAWUPB010000351.1, forward strand.
AGTAAGACCTAACATTAGATAAGAACTTTTATGTGGGTTCTTTTTATGCCCAATCACAATATCGAAGATGTTATTGCTAGTGGAAATTTGGAATAAGTGTATTTTAATTGCACCTAGTTGCTCAAAGAGCTCATTCGATCGATAACAATCTCCACTAGATGGTAACTTTCTTTTGAATGACCTTCTTCAAAGACTTAGTGTTTCCTTTTGAAGCCATTTTTTGTAAATGGAAGAAATGAAAAAGGAATTCAACAAAAGGCGAAGAAATGCTCGACGGAATGTTAGAAAAAAAGTAAAGGTTTTTTTATCTTGTAAGGTTTAATAGAGGGAGAAATCGTAGTAAAAGTGAAAATGTTAAAAATCACATTCCTTTTTATATGATATATTTTAAGAGTCATGATGGTTAAGCTTTGAGGTTTAACGGTTCAAATTGATGAAATAAAAACTACTGTACTGCTAGGTAACCGAGGCATTAAAGTGATTATAGCTAGCTATTTAAGAAATGAAACATTACACGATCTCATCACGTCTATTAGCATTTAATGTTTTGGCCATTAGAGAAAGAAATTTTCATCATTTCATCTTTAAAAGGGTAAAAGGAGGGAATGTGTAGGCACCTCAAAATTTAAAAAGCCGGACGTCGATCAAGTATGATATTCTCTTACGACGAAACAATAAAACCTAAATGAAACGATACGTTTGATCTTATAACTAGTCGAGCTTTGACGAAATATTGGGATCTAGATGAAATGTTGCGTTTCGTCTTATAACCAATCAAGTTTTAATAAAATAATGATATCTAAATAAAACGATGTGCTTGGTATTATAAGCCAACCAAGCTCGATGAAACGAGTAAGACTTAAATGAAATGATATGTTTAGTCTTGCAATTAGCCGGATTTAACGAAGTAACATGTCTAAAGGAAACAAATGTATAGTTACCAATAACTATTCGTGTTCAACTTCAAATCCAAGGAATTTATCGATCGTGAGCTATTTAAAGAAGAGACACTAATAGAAACAACACAATCAACGAGACAAGATTTTTTTTTAATGCAAAATTTATTCAATTTTTCTAGTTTATCATGTAATTAATTGCTATATTCCTACAAGTAGTTCGATAGTTTTTATTGCTTTCGATAATTTCGTTATTATAACCTATAAAGTGTTGATCCGTCTCGATTCTAGTCAAATGGCTTTTAGTGTTTCGATGGCCGATGATGTAAGTGTCATATATTCCGATTTATGATATTTACATTTTCTCTAATGAGTTTTATCCCTTTCGATTGACGAAATTATCTCTATCTCTCAAATATTAATTCTTTCGATTAATATCATTTCTTTTATTTTATCTTTTTCTTTAAATTAAGTATCCACGGAAAGTCATAGTGGCTTGTTAGGTAAAATCGAATCCTATATTATTTCATCGCAAAGTTCTTGGCCATAAATTGAAATGTCGATATGCTCCACTTCGATACCAAATTCGACAAGCAATAATAATAAATCTCTATGATTTATTGCTCAAAGTAAATTTTATAGTTTATTTGGCATGAACCTCTAGGTATATTGAGTAATTATTTGACGTAAAGTGATATGTTTACTGTTTCATAAAAACTTAATTGTTTAAAACTAATGATGATCTCCGAGGTTTTTATGATTGATATAAGTTTTTAAGGCTTATATCGTGATTAGTTTTGATGGTTAAATTCAACACTAATGTGTACTATTTATGTGGTTAGTCTTTATTTATACAGAATTGATTCATTAGTCTTTATTCAGAATTGATTCATGAGTCTTTAGTCCTTATTCTGCCGGCTTGACTTTCCCTTACCAAAATTAAATTGTCAAGTTTAATTAGGGACGGAAACTTGTGGGAGTTAGGTACAGCGGTACAGCCTGCAGACTATCCCTGTACTCCTCCAAGTTTCCGCTCGCAGACTATCCCTAAATGGGGCCATTTGGCCAAAACAAGCCCACCTTATTATTATTAATCCTCCAAAATTTTCCAACTCAATGACGTAATCCTTAACTTTTTTCAACCTAATTACTTCATGTAGTGATATTATTGAGACCAATTTCATTACAACACAGCCCAACTAAACTATCTTCTGCCATTAATTAGAGTATTAGACTAACGACAAACACATATATAAATTTTGTTACAATCAATTTACTAAGATTATTGACTGTTTTTTTCATGCGGAAGACAATGGCCCTACGTTTACGGCTTGGTAAGGGCGAAATTAATAGATTCAAATGGAGACTTTTTGAGAGGAGAGGAAACACAAAAATCATTTAAATTACAACCCATTGCCTCAAACAGTTCAATAGACTGAATGGAAAAGCAGATCCCATAACAAAACAATAATTTTACCAAAAGAAGCTAATTTAAGGTTTTTGCGACAGGAGGACCTCCTTGACCAGTCTGTCAAAATTCATGGATGATGTACCATTAGGACCAGTGGCCACTTCAGACTTTGATTTCCATTCCATTGCCTTCCTTTTCATTTCCTTACCTCTCTCTCCATCCATTAACTCTATTACAAGCTTCTCTACTTCATCTCTACTTGCATCACTCTCAATTTCCATGCCAATACCCCATTCAGTGCGGGCAAACTTGCAGTTAGTTTGTTGCTCGGAGAAAAATGGCCAGCATAGCATTGGCACTCCGTTGGACATGCTTTCAATTGTGGAATTCCACCCCATGTGGCTTAAAAATCCTCCTATTGATGAGTGCTTCAGGACTTTCTCCTGCGCGCACCAACTTGACATCATGCCTCTTTCTCTAGTCTCTTCAAGGAACTCGGGAGGTAAAATTGCAGATTCTCCCCTGATAAGATCGGGCCTGATTATCCATAAAAAGAATTTCTTGCTATTAGCTAGTCCCCATGCAAACTCCACAAGTTGCTGTGGTGTCATGACAGTGATGCTTCCAAAATTCACGTAAACAACAGAATTGGGTTTCTTGGAATCGAGCCATTGCAGGCATCCAGTCTCTTCTTTCCACAGATTTGATTCGATTGATGCTAGATAATCATCCTTCCTTTGATCAAGAAGCAAATTAAGAGGACCAACAGAATAAATTGGAGGAAAAATAGATGAGAGACCAACCAAAACATCATGCTCCAAGTCATCAAAAGTATTCACAATAACTGCTGAAGCTTTTGAAGCTGTATCCATTATTCTTATCACAAAGTTTAGCATAATGTCATCTCGAGAAGTCGTGCGAATGAAGGTTGGAAGATCCCTCAGACGAATATCTTTCATTCCTGGAATCCAGTCTATCTTCGTCTCCAAATATCCATTTGTCAAATCGCTTTCCTCTGCATCATTAATATCATAGAATTCGAAAAACATGTTACTTAAACCGTTTACTTTCATAAGATACAAATTAATTGTATGGAAACTTGTAATAAATTTTGTCAAGTACCTTTGAGTGGAACATAGCCTCTTTCAACAAGATGTTTGTAATGCGCCAAGGACAATATGCCACATGCACTTGGAGTCCAGAAGGCGACGACAGGGATTCCAAATTCCTCCTTAACTTCGAGAGTGAAGGACATGCCACCATCTGCGAGTATGCAAGTTACGGGAGGAAGAACATTCGATGAGTTGAGTTTGGCAAGAAGCTCGCGAAATGGGACTAAGCAAGCCTTTGAGGTAGAGTCGCAGAGAAATGTAGTGTCTTGAGTAACATCAGCATCAATCTGATCACCGAGACCATCTGGGATGGTTTCAAACTGGAAATCAGGCAAGCCATCGAGGGAGTTGGGGCCTCTGGACTTGAGCAAACGTCTGCGATTGTATTCAGAGTTGACAAAGGTGATGTGAAAGCCTTGGAGATGTAGCAGTTTTGCTACTTTGAGCATAGGAGTTACGTGACCTTGAGCTGGATACGGGACGCACACAACATGTGGCTTTTTGATTTTCGGAACAGAACCCATATTACTCGGTCTCTTACGGTTCTCTTCCACCTTCTATAGCTAGAAGAACGAGTCTTTAATTGTGGGTGGAAAGCATTTAGATCTTGGTTTATTTTACCCCTTAAAATTTTCTAAATTAAATTTTGTTAGAAAATCATATAAATTATATATCTAACAGTTTAAATTTTTAAATTAAAATAATTATTTAATATAATATCAGAATCTTATTAATCAAATAGTTATCTATTTAAATCCCATCACCTCAATTTTTTTCTTTTAATTATAAAAAAACTTCATTTTTTTTCTTTTTAATTATGCATAAGATCTTGAAAAAATATGTTAACGATCATATAAATTATATTTTAAAATTTCATTTACTAGTTTAAACTGGTATGGACTTATATAAGTTTTAAATTCAAATGTTTAAATTTTTACTTAAAAGAATATGATAAAAAATTATATAAATTATATTTTATAATGTCATCTAGTAATTTAAATTTTTTAAGTTATGATAGATTCTTCTCATGTTTTTAGATTTTTGAGCCCTTGATTTAGCAAATAGAATTATTATTTTTATTATTATTATATAATGCGAATACGACAAATTAACTCGTCCCCCGTCCACCTGAAATCGAGACAAGGACTTGCATCCCTGAATGATAATTTTATTATTGACGATGCAACCATTTTATATAAATTTGTGTGATGAATTAATAATAGTAATGAAACAACAAAAAGAGAGAACACGGCGACCGGAAAAAAAATGGCAGATGAGAATTTCTTAATAGTTTGTTTTGAATGAACTCAATAGAAAAGTTTAAGTTTAATTAAATTATTTATTATTTTCTTTCGGCTCAACTAAATTATGTTATTGGAATATAAAATCTAAAGTGAGTTGAATTAATTAGTTTTAATATGTAAAATTTAGTAATTTCTGAAGAGAAATGCTATTAGCACAAAAAATGACAAGATTGCTCTCTTTATATTCCATAAAAAAAATTTGTCTTCAACTAAATATAAATATCGCATTTTTAGTATTCACATGTCAAAATTAATTTACATATTAAATATATATGTAAGACTAATGAGCGTTGTAAATCCAAAGATTTCCTGGCAATGGCACTTTGCAGATGGGTTAGGCTTCTCTCATCTTATTATAGATACCACCATAGTCTGATCATTTTGGAACCAAAGTTTAAATTTAAAATAAAAACGAATAAACTGGAACAATTGTATTAAGGTTCCTAATGGAATGTAGTAATTAAGAATACTAATTAAACCGTCCATAATGATATTGACATTATTTCTTTGGTTGACATGCACGATACTTGGGGCATGGAATCCACAAGGGTGTGTTCGACTGATAATAATTTCAAAAACTTGGCTGCCGGCCGGGAATGTTGTGGACAAGCTTTTGCAGGAATTGAGGTTTCCTTTACCGGAGAACAATATAAATATATTATGTGAAACTTCACCTAATAACTTAAATTTTTAAATAAAATCTCAGAATATAATTTATATTAATTTTTAACATATTTTTTCTACAGAGACTATGGCGTGAGAAATATTTCTTCCTGGACTGATTCCAGCAGAACAACTTTTGCTTCACCAATTAATTTACTGCTTGATTGGTTCTCCAATACTGTAGCCTTAATCTAAAATATACATGTGTAGTGATCATCATGAATGAAAATAGAAAAGTTTTTATTAATTTAAATTATTTTGACTTCTTTATGGTTGTTTATCTATGAAGATAATTTAATTTATCGCCGCGACACCACCGGCCTAAGAACATAAACAATCAATAAAATTTATAAATCATTGAATTTGCCTAAGTCTCAACTTTTAAATAAGGTCTCCCATCTATCCACCATTACCGGCCGTTGAAAGATTCCGTCCTCTGAACCGGCCATCGACACATTAATTTGCATGTTTAAACAAGCCTAATTTTCAAGCTGTTGACTAAAAACGTTGAAAAGTATATGCAATTGTTATATATATTTACTAAATAAATTAATTAATCTCGTCGAGATTGGCAAGTTGGGTAGAAAAACAGTTAAAATCCAAATTCAAAAACCTTAGTCAGCATTCAATGGTCATATCAGCAAGAAGTTATCAGCAACAACGCACAAAACGAATACATAGGGACAAAAAAATAAAAAAAGAAATATACAAATCATAGCCAAATCAAACCTAACTCAACTGACTTTAGTCTAAACAACAGTACTTTGCTTCCACGCATATCCATAATTTGATATGTTTATTTTAGGCATCAATAATTGCAAAAATGAAATTGCTTGTCTTTTTAATTTGGTTAACTAATATACGCGGGTAACTCATAACATCATCAAGCCTCCTAGTTTTTTTTGACGCGATCAAGGAGTTAATAGCAATATAATAAACACATTTTTCTTTATGTTGAATGTGCCGTATTAATCACTGCCACTGATTTGGAGGACGGAAGCACATGAATCACGAAAAAGGAAAAAAACACCATTTCAGCACTTTTCTACCTTTGCCTTGCGTGACACTAAAAACTGCATGCACACGGTGAAAAAGTCTCCCTCTGCCAAAAGCCCAGAGGAGGAGTGTTGAATGGTAATTTGTCTGAAATGTGGTCCAAAAAGATCAAACCCAATTAAATGAAGAAGAAGGAGGAAAAAACAATAAAAATCAATGCATGAGGTCAGCTTTGTTTAAGACTTATCACCAAAATTCAAATCATGGGCTACTAGCAGTTGCTACAAACCTGCCGCTGGCCAAAGCGTTAAATAAGTTTCTGGCCAAAGCTTTGTTCTTACCTACCTGCGCATATATATATATATATATATAGAGAGAGAGAGAGAGAGAGATTTCAGGGCTATGCCTACGTCTTCTAAATTGACATGTATAAATGCACCTATAGAATATGAGAACTTTCCCAAAAAAGATACATTGACATGATATTAAAAGATTTAGTATAAAAGAATAAAAAAAAGAATTGCTTCTAATGTCACATGGCTTAATGGTCGATTATATAGGATCTCTAACATAAGGCAAGGAACTAAGGTCGCATCAACGGTCTAAGCATGTACTATAATAGTACCACCTTATTAGAGAGATTATCAATAGTGATATGAAGATAGAAAAGATCCACGTTGACGAAAACATAACCGACCCTTTCACTAAGCCTCTATCATAGCTGAAACATGAGACCTTCGCTCGATCTTCGAGCATAAAGGATATGATTGGTTGGCTTTAGTATAAGTAGAAGATTTTTAGTGTAGGTGCTCAAAATCCAACCTTTTTTTGAATAGTTTGACTTATTATAATATTACATTTTTTTTATTAATAAAAAAGTCTTTCTATTAATTCTTGTCGTTTATATTAGAAAGAAGTCTATATGATATGCATTGCATTAATGATTAATCAAAAGATGTGAGAAAAATATTAATACACTTAATTGATATAATTAAATATCCCACGTCATAGCATTGTCAAGAATGGATATTGACTATATGTGGTAAGACATATGAGTGTTATGCTCATGCTATAAGATAGCAATAGAAGATCTCACACCTATTAGCATAGTAATATCGAAGTAAGCACTTAAGTGATTGATGTTAAAGAAAATATCACCTGGACTTGACTCGCCATGAGAACCCATTTGGTTTAGTCTATGAGAATCTCATACGAGATGGGTACAACTAGTCCTTTGACTTAAATTTATTATGGTTATCTCATTAGAGGATTTATGTACTTTGACACTCGTTTCGATGAGCTCAATCAAGAGTTACACATGCATAATTCGTTGGGTGCATTAGGAATCTAATGAAGATAAGTGAATGACTAAGATAGGACATGTCATTCCTCGTATGCTAAATGTGTTATCACATTATACTTCGATAAATATCCGCTCTAGAAATCTATAGCCACAATGGGAGTATACCAATAGAGCATAGTTGGTTTACTTTAGAACTAAGACATTTAGAAATAAAAAAAAACTTATGTGATCATAACTGAATAGATTATAAACCAAGTTCAAGATCACATTATGATAAATTGACATAAGGATTGAATTGTATGATAATCATACTCATGATAGGTAATCATGAATTAATTAATCCTCCTAGAGAATTGGATAGTCATGATGTCTTGCTTAAGACTAATCTTGATTTATGTATTAAGAGATACAAGAGATATCTTTTATTTTTGATACATTGTCAATATATCTAGGAGCATATTGAGTCATACATATAAGTTTAAACATTCACATAATAAAAAGAAAGATTTCGAAAAAGGTTTCTAGTGTTAGAAAGTTTTATATTTTGGAAAATGTTTCGAAAATGAAAAGTTTCCTACTATAAGAGGTAATCCTTTACTCATGCTTTTAATTTATATGTATGATTAGTTGATTCAACAGACTTGATTTTGAGAGCCTTAGATGAGAAAATTTTTGTTTTATTCCTCATCTTAATAGGATGCATGATCCTTCGATTGATATCAAAGCCTTCATTGAATTTTTAATTGTATGCTTTATTAATTATGATTAACTACATGAATTATCAATTGTTGATTGTAAATTTGATGTTTTGATATTTTATAATTATTTAAAACTGATTTTAGCATTAGAAATAAGTAGGTGCATATGAGGTTAACATTGGATGTTGAAGTCGTGCGTGCAACTTGTAAGCCGAGCTAGTCATGCATTGGGTGTGCGACAGGCCAAGTGTGCCTTAGGCACGCTAGGTCTTTTGGCCAAGCCGGTCACATATCGGGCATGCCACAAGCCAAGAATGCCTCATTCATACCAAGCCTTCTAGCTAAGCTAGTCACGCGCTAGGTGTGCGACATGCTAAGTTTGCCTCGCGCACCCCAGGGCTTACTAGGCGAGCCGATCACATGCTAGGCACACAACATAGAAAGCATGCACTAGGCACGCGCCAATCCTATGGACAAGCCAAGACATGCCTTGCTTAAGTCAAGCGCGTGCTAGGCCTATACAAGGGTTCGGAATGCCCAAGCTAGGCATACACGAGCACGCCAAGTACCAAGCCGGGCATGCACATGCGTCGAGGCTAGTACGAGGCACCGGTCAATCGGTCGGCCAAGGCTTGTGTTAGGCACTAGCCGATGGCCAACACTAGGCCGGACGCGCGCGATCGTGCTAGGCCAATGGTAGATGTTGAGCGGCTAGGGCATGGTAGCCCATGAGCCTTTTATAAAATGATCAAAATATGGAATTGTAATTATGATTAAAAGAAAATATATTTCATTTATAGAATGATACGATGAGTTGACCTAGTTTATGAGAATGTATGTTTGTAATTTTTTGTTAAATAGGACCTATATGTCTTGCTTTCTTTATCATTCGATGTATTTCTCTCTCCTTATCTTATTTTCCTCAAATGTAACTTAAAATTTCTTATTCAAATAAAAAATATAAAAATAGAAGATAGGATATTAAAATAGATATAACAAGAAGAAGCTAAGAAGAGAAGACAACCGAAAAGAATTTATAATAATTTTTCACCTAGGTATTTGACCCACTAGTCTCATTATGGCTTGAGAGAACTAGCAGTAGAGATCCATTACCATTCATCGATCCTTGAGTCATGTATGAGATGCATCTATTAATTATGTGATTGATAATATGCATGATAGGATTAATATGATTAATGACTAGTATGCATGCTAGGATGAGACCTACCATATTAAATCCTTTAAATTATTATCAAGTTAAATGCCTTCCAACATTATGAGGAGAGAACACTCTTAGTCGTTATTGGCTTGTTAAGATAACTCAAGGTCACTTCTTCCTCGAAGGAATCAAATCATGGGCCATATGATGTCCTTGAACATTTAGATCTAACTTGAGATGAATTATTGGGCTTATTTAAGGTAACTCAAGGCCCATCGAATTTATAGGTAAAGATTAGTATTCACGTAAAATATGAGATGACAAGAAGTTGTCATGCTAATAAAATTAGGAATTTCATTGGATACAATTGGTAAGGAGTTATCTATCTAATCCTTCATGTATGACTTGCTGAGATAACTCAAGATTAATGCATGTTAGAGGATGAGATCCTAACATATTAAGGAAAATAAATCAAAAAATTTTCTCGAGTCCGATATTAAAGGTTATACTTGAAGAAAATAGTGAAAGTAAACATAGATTTTACTTTTTTAATTTATATTTTATTTTATTTATGCAATTCAATTAATAAAATTATCTATTTTTATATCATGTTAAATTACACAAGTATGACTAATAATACATCGATACGATCGATTATTGATGGGAGTAATGCCTTTAGTGACAAAAACATCCTCGACTAGGAAATGGATATGAGGATAATCCTCAAACATGAGAAAATTTTCTATACGATAAAGTCACCTCTCCCAGTTGAGCCTTCCCAAAATCAAGTTAAAGCTTATACGGTAAGGGTTAAACATAGAAATGTTGCGATCATCTCTCGGAGTATCATACCGATAGCTATGACATTAGAGCATAGGCATTAACATAAAGGCATGAACGCCTTTGATATTATAGCAAAGCTTAATAGCTTATTTAAGGAGAATACTAGGCATGAGCACTATGAGATAGAAAGGAAGCTCTTTAGAGCCATAATGGATGAAGGATTTAACATCAAAAAGCTTGTCACTAAGTTGACGGAGTTATATCAACACGCCGGCTAAGCTTCAAGTTAGAATGGATGTCGAATTATCTAATGACTAGTATTGTAATCGTTGTCTAACAACTTTAGATAATTCATCATGAACTTTAATATGATGTATATAGAGAAGAATCTTAGAGAGTTATTGTCTATCGTCGAGGGAAGCTCACTCGAGATTAACAAGAAGAATAATAGTTTTGTACTTTTTGTTAACAAAGGAAAAGTCAATGTGAAAGGCAAGAAAAAGCCCAAGCACTAAAAGAAAAAAATCTTCCATTACACCTAATGGAGGGGTAAAAAAGCTTGAGGCTCAAAATAACTTAAAGGATCCAGATCTGCTTTCATTATAATAAAAAAGGGTGTTGGAAGCACAACTACAAAGAGTAAATAGAAGAGGTGAAGAGGAAGAGCTCTACAACCTTCTTAGGTATTTATGTTATTAAAGCTAATTTCTCTATTTCTAATCTCATCCTATAGGTATATGATACTATATGTAGTGCTTACTTTTTAAAAATGTGTAGGAGCTTCGAAAGAGAAGGAAGATAGCTTAAAGGGAGCATGACCTACATGATTGCAACAGATCAAGAATTAGACCATTAGTTATAGGCACTTATAAGTTAACACTATTAAGTGGGCTTATGTTTAGACTCAATGACTATTTTTATTTGATTCCTAGTATAGACTAAGATTATTATTTTTATTTTTTATTTGAAATAAGTTTTTTTTTATTTTATTTAAAATAATGGTTGTTCTTTTTAAAGAAGAATTATTATATGGAATTATTTTGATAATAGTTTGTTTGTTTTGAACATAATATAACTCTCATATATATAACATAAATATCGAAAAACTCAAATGATCTAAATAAACATATATTTATAGTATTATCAACTTGTCCATATAGATAAGAAACTAGTCATAAATCGATATATAGAGTCATTTAATGATGTCTATGAATTTTTTTATTTAGCAAAATGACATGAATCTTTTTTCGGTAGAAAAGGAGGAAAAGCTACTAATTAGTTTAGGCCTTACACATAGAGATGTACTTAGGCCTATGTTCACCTATATAAGAGAAGAACATGATTATTTCATAACTTTTATTGATGAAAAATCATGTTTTGGTTATGGATGAGACATAAGTCTAAAGCATTTAAAAAGTTCAAAGAATTTAGATTCAAAGTCAAGAAAAAAACAAGCAAAAGTATCAAGATATTTCAATCGGATCGAAGTGATGGATACTTAAGTAATAAATTTTAAATCACCTAGAAGAGAATGAGATTCTCTATCAATGGACACCATATGTTAGGCTTGGTCTTGTCCATGATGAGTTAAATTTTTATCCTCATTTCATTGTTAGATATGTACTCCTTACTACAACTTTTATTTTGAACAAGGTTTTAATTAAGTCTATTATTCGGACTTTATATGAGATATGCAATGGAAAAAAAGTGAATTTATATTTCTTTAAGATTTTGGGCTATAAAGTATATGTCAAACATTTGGATGAAGACAAGCTAAAGCATAAATCAACGAATTGTAACTTTATGAAATATCTAAAAGAAAACAAATAGATATTAATTTTTTACCACTAGAACAAATTGTTATTCATGAATAAGGCATGCTATGTTCCTTGGAAAGGAATTTATAGATGCTAGAAATAGTGAGAGAAAAATAGAACTCAATGAGATTTGAGTAGACTCACGAAGTGACACTCTACTAATGTAACCCAAGTAGATAGATTACAAAGTATTATAACTACCTCACAAATAAATCCATAAGAATTTTATAATTCTAAAATGAGTTCATCAAAAGATAATAAAATGTGATTTTCTTATCTTAACATATGATGATGTGTATCCTAAAGAGGATGACGAAGCTATTACTTATGAAGTGACGATGTTAGACACCGACTCTTAGAAATGGCAAATGAATAGGGATGTATAAATGACACACCCTCATGGTTTTATTACCAAATAACATGCAAATGAGATTTACAAATTGCAAAGATTTATTTATGGACTTGAGTATGCCTCTAGGAATTACAATTGATATTTTGATAAAACGATCACAGAGCTTGATTTTTCACAAAAAAGAACAAAGATGAACCTCGTGTATGAAAAATTTTAGTGAAAGCCTATTAGTTTTGGTTATTTTATATGAAAACAAACAAACGACTTTTCAACTATAACATTATTATGTTGAAATTTTAAAAAAATTAGGTATTCAAGAATTTCTCCATGTATGACATGGGAGAACAACTTACATTCTAGGAGTTGAGATCTATAGAGATAGATCACATAGAATGTGAGGGCTCTCCTAAGACAGTACATTGACATCATATTAAAATGTCTAGTATAGAAGAATTAAAGAAAGGATTTCTTCTAATGTTGCATGGCTTGATGGACGACTATATAGGTTTCTAGCATTGTTAATCCAATAGTATTATGCTTGTGATAACAACGAAGTCATAGCATAAGCTAAGAAACCAAGGTCTCCTCAATGATCTAAGTATGTACTACGACACTACCATCCGATTAAAGGTTATAAATCATGATAATATAAGAATAGAAAAGATCCACACCGATGACAACATAGTTAACCCCTTGACTAAACCTCTATCATAGTTGAAACATGAGACCCTTACTCGATCATTAAAAATAAGAGACATGGCTGATTGCTCTAATATAAGTTGGAGACTATTAGTGTTGGTACCCAAAATCTAACATTTTTTTGATGGTTTAACTTATTGTAATATTGCATTCTTTATTTGATTAATAAAAAGAAGTCTTTTTTTTTAATTCTTATTGTTTATATTTTGATAGAATTATATAGAAGTCCATACGATATGCATTGCATTAATGATTGATCGAAAGATGTGAGATAAATATTAATGCACATGATTGATATAATCAAATGTCCCAAATTATAGCATTATTAAGAATGGACATTAACTATATATGGTAAGACTTATGAGTGCCATGCTCATGCTATAAGATAACGATAGGAGATCTCACACCTATTGGCATGGTGATGCCAAAGCAAGCTCTTAGGTGATTAATGTTAAAGAACATATCATTGGACTTGACTCCCCAGGAGAACTCATTTGGTTTAGTCTATGGGAATCTTATACAAAATTGATATAATTGGTTCTTTGACTTAAAGTCATCACGATTATTTCATTAGAGGATTTATTGAAAGGATCATACATCCTATAGAGTTGCGAGAATAAATAAAATTTATCCTTCATCTAAGGGCCCCAAGATCATGCCATTGAATATACTAATCATACATACATGAATAATAAGATAAAAGTAAAGGATTACCTCTTATAGCACGGATCTATATTCCCTTTTATTGATTAGCCGTCCAAGTGTTCGGCCTCTATTGATGATCCACGCAACCCAAATATCCATAAATAAGCACTCAAAATTGATAGGGTGCTAGCTCTACCTTTTCCGATTAAGTATTTTCTCTAGAAATCAATCTTAGGTAACTTTGTGACAATTTTAAAGGAGAGAGTATGAGAATTTCTTGCTAGGGTTTTAGGAAAAAACTATTTTCTCCCTTTTTTGCCTTCCGGCCGTGTGCTTTTTTTTTTTTTTTTTTGGGAAGTAGGCCAAATTTTCCCTTCCTTTTTCTTTTTGGTCGAAATTCTTTAGTAGGCTTTTTTCTCCTGCTATTTTTTCCTCCCCTCTCCTCCTATTTATAGGGGGAGAGTTTTTTTGTCCTCCAAAGACAAGGAAAGTGGCAACCTTGAGTCCATAAAGGACTTTAAGTTATTGCTTCCTTATCCTCAAGGATAAGGACTTATTTTATATGTGGGCTATTTGATGTTTATCTTTAAAACATTCATCTTTATCCAATAAGATTGATGTTTATCCTCTTACTAAAATTATCTTAAGGCTTTTAATTAAACCTAATGGGCTAAAACTATTTTAGCCTAATTTATTTATTTGGACTATCTAAATAAATATTCATAGATTATTTTGATGGGGTCCACATTAGAAAATAATTTTCCAAAATACCCTTTAACCTAAATTAGGAAACTCCTTTCCTTTTAGGTTCTTTATTTCCAAATTTGAAACTAACTTCCAAATTAGGAAACCGATTTCTAAAATAAAAAACTTTCCATTTTGGAAACTTTTCATTTTCTATTTTAGGAAACTTTCCATTGTTGAAACTTTTTCCAAAATAGGAAACTTACATAATTGGAAACCTTTTCCAATATCTTTGCTTCTTATTTGTAATATGAATACTTCAACTTATGTGTGTGACTCAATAGGCTCTTAGATATGTTGGCAATTTATCAAGAATAAAAGACTCATATTTCATCTCTTGATAAATAAATCAAAATTGGTCTCTAGCAAGACATCATGACTATCCAATTCTCTAGAAGAATTAGTTAATTCATTATTACCTTTCACGAGCATGGTTACCATATAATTCAGTCCTCATGTTAACTTATCGCAATGTGATCTCAAACTTGGTTATTAGTTTTGTTTGATTATGATCACATAAGTTTTCTTCAAATCCCAAATGTCTTAGTCTTAGAGTAAAAGAACTATGCTATATTGGTGTACTCCTACCGTAGCCATAGATTTCTTGAGTAGACATTTATCGAAATGCGATGTGACAACTCCTTTAGCATACAAGGAATGACCTATCCTATCTTAGCCATACACCTATCTCCATTGGATTTCTAGTGCACCCAACGAATTACCCACATGTAACCTATTAATGGACCCATCAAAACGAGTGTCAAAGTTTATAAGTCCTCAAATGAGATAATCGTGATGACTTCAAGTCTAAGGACTATTTATACCTATCTCGTATGAGATTCCCGTAGACTAAAACTAAATGGGTTCTCATGGCGAGTCAAGTCCAGGTGATATGTTCTCTAACATAAATCACCTAAGTGCTTGCTTTGGCATCACCATGCC
The DNA here is from genome assembly GCA_963924115.1 of Dovyalis caffra. Lineage (NCBI taxonomy): Eukaryota > Viridiplantae > Streptophyta > Magnoliopsida > Malpighiales > Salicaceae > Dovyalis > Dovyalis caffra. The sequence continues at coordinate 2,249,582 of CAWUPB010000351.1, forward strand.
AATAGGTGTGAAATCTCCTACTCGCTATCATATAGCATGAGCATAACACTCACAAGTCTATCCACATATTATCAATGTCCATTCTTGATGATGCTAAGACTTTGGACATTTAATGATATTATTTATGTGCATTAGTGTTTATCTCACATCTTTCGATCAATCACTATTGCAAATGTATATCATAAGGACTTTTATCTAATTTGATTGAATTTATCAACATGTAAACGTAAGAATTAATAGAATGACTTCTTTGTTATTATTAAAATAAATGATGCAATAATATATTAATATAAGTCCATCCAAACATGGTTGGATCTTGGGCACCAATACTAACAATCTTCCACTTGCACTAGAGCCAACCAATCACGTCCCATAATCTTGACGTTCGACTAAGGGATCGATGTTTCGGTTGTGATAAAGGCTTAGTCCAGGTTAGTAGTGTTATCATACGTGTGGTTCTTTTCTATCCTTATGTTACCATGACTCTTTTATCTCTATAAACAAGTGATAACATTATAGTACTTGCTTGGACCATTGATGAGACCTTGGTTCCTTAGCTTATGCTATGGATCCTTGGTTTTTAGTCATCAAGCTATATAATATTAGAACAAAACCTTCTTTGATTGGTTTATACTAAACATTTTAGTATCATGTAATTGTAACTATCTTCGGAGACTCCTCACATTCTAAGTGATCTATCTCTATAGATCTATACTCTTAGATTGTAAGTTCCTCTCATATGTCATTCTAAGGAAATTTCTTCTAGATTCCCTAATCTTCTGTTTGAAACATGATATTATGGTCGAGGTGTGATTTTGTATCGAATAACCATGACTAGTAGACTCCCATTAACTTCTTATACACACAAGGTTTGTCTTTGTTTTAATGAATAATCAAATTCTTTGATCATTTCATAAAACGTCAACTTACATTCTTAGAGGCATGCTTAAGTCTATTAATAGACTTTAGCGTTTTGCAAATCTTATCTGCATGTCATTAGGAACAATTAGGTTATGTCAACTAAACATCTTTTTTATTTGCCTTTTATAGGAATCAATGCCTTACATTGCCATTTAACAACTATTAGCTTTGTTATCCATTTCAAGGCTCACATCACTATGTGTCAAGACGTGAAAATCATATCCTTTTTTATCTTGTGATGAATTTCTTTTGCACTCATGAAATTCTTATGTTTTGTTTCGAGAGTGCTACAACTCTTTATGATTATTCTACTTTAGGATTCATTTATTAAAGTGTTAATTTGTGAGTCTACTCAAATCTTATTGAGTTCAAATTTTCTCCCACTATTACTAGCATCCATAAGGAACATAGTGTACTTAGTAGGGAACAACACTTTATTCTAGTAGTTGGATATTTATATCTTAATCTTACTTTAGGGAATCTCACGATCTAACATTTGATTGATTTTAGGCTTCATTTTATCTTTGTCAAACCCTTTGACGTACACTTTATAGCCTTAAATCTTTTAAGAGAAGATTAATTTATTTTTCTTTCCCTTTCCATATCTCATATGTGATCTATAACAATAGATTGGAATCCTTATTCATTTCAAAAGTCATAGTAAAGAGTATTCATTCATAATTAGGGATATTAACTCGACTCATCATGGATCGATCATGTCGAACATGTAATGTCCACAAAGAATCTCATTCTCCTTTAGGTGATTTAATAATTTTTGCATTTAACTATTCGGCTCCTTGATCTAATCGAGATGCTTTAAAACTCTTGCTAGTTCATATTATGACTTTTCAAGTCTAAAATTTTAAACATTTTAAATGTTTTGAACTTGTGTTTAATAACCATAATATGATCCATTATCATTAATGGTTATATGACATGCATGTTCTCCTCTTGCTTGGGTGAACATAGACCCATATACATCTCTATGTTTGAGGACTATATTTATCAGTAACTCTTTCTCCTTTTCTACTAAAAGGGGATATATGTCCTTATGTCAAGTAAGCAGGATTCCTTAGACATCATCTAATGATTCTAAATATCCTTTTTGTATGAGTAGATTGGATATAGGATTCTTGCTTATATGATTAGGTTTGATGTTGGTTACCAATTAATATTTATTTAGATCATTTGAGTCTTCTAGTACTTATGTTATACATTGGGAGTTATGTTTAACGCATATAATCATTATCAAAATATTTCCATAAAACTTATTCTTAAAAATAACTATTATTCTTAAAAATGAAATACTTATTCAAAATAAGAATTGGAAATAAAATCTTTAGTCTCTACTAAAATAATAATGATTGAGTCATAGCGTATCCCAACATGGTAGTGCTAGCTCATTAGTACCTACATCTAATGGTCCAACTCTTTGATCCATTATGGTTATGTAGATATTCTCCCTTGAAGTTATCTTTCTTTCTTTTCTAAGCTCCTGTACATTTCAAAAATATAAACACCACATTTAGTATCATATACTTATTAGGTGGAATTTAGAAATACAAGGATTAGCTTTAATAATATAAATACCCGAGGTGGTGGTAGAACTCTTCTTTTGTACCCCTTCTAGGTACTCCTTGCAGATCGGACTTCTAATGCCCCTTCTTGTTGTAATGAAAGCAAACCGCATCCTTTGGCTATTTTGAGCCTCGACCTTTTTCACTTTTTCAGTAGGTGCAATTGAAGACTTCTTCTTCTTTTAGGCTTTTTCTTGCCCTTTACTCGCACCTTTTCCCTTATTAACTAAAAGTATAGATCTTATGTTCTTCTTGTTAATTTCGAGCTGAGCTCCCTTAGCATGGACAATAACTCTCCAAGAGTTTTTTACATATGCATTAAGTTAAAGTTCATGATGAACTCGTCCATAGCTATTGGGTAAAGATTGCAATACTAGGTCGATGGATAATTCAGCATCCATTTCAACTTCAAGTTTCGCCGGTCGATCGATATAGTCTATCATTTTTGTGACATGCTTTTCGACCTTGGATCCCTCATCCATTCTGGCTCTAAAGAGCTTTCTTGTTATCTCACAGTGCTCATGCCTAGTATTCTTTTCAAATAAGCTCTTGAGCCTTACTATGATATCAAAAGCTTGTGAGCTTTCGTATTGGTACCTATACTCCAACGTCATAGCAGTAAGCATGATACTGCGAGCGAGTGATCACATAATCTCTATGTTTGATCTATGCTTCATGAGCTTCAACTTGAACCGGAGGAGGCTCATCTGGAAGAGCTTTCTCTATCATATAGAGAATTTTCTCATATTGGAGGATTATCCTCAAATTCATTTTCCAGTCGAGGAAGTTTATGCTATTAAAAGCATTACTTCCATCAATGATTGATCATATCGATGTGTTGCCGATCACACTGTGTAATCCGACAGGATAGAAAAACGTATGATTTGATTAGTTAAATTGTATAAAACAAAGCATAAATTAAAGAAGTAAAATCTATGTTTGCTCTCACTATTTTTTTCAAGTTCTATAACCTTCAATATAGTACTTAAGAAAACATTTTGATTCATTTTCTTAGTGGGTTAGGATCTCATCTTCTCATATACATTAGCCTTGAGTTATCTCAACAAGCCATACATGCAGGATTAGGTAGGTAACTCCTTACCAATTACATCTAATGTAATTCCTAATTCCATTGGTATGACAACTCCTTGTCTTTATCATATATTATGTGAATACCAATCCTTGCTTATAAGTTTATTGAACCTTGAGTTATCTTAACAAACCCAATAACTTATTTAAGTTAGACCCAACGTTCGGGGTCATCGCATGGCTCATGATTTGTTTCCCTCGAGGAAGAAGTAACCTTGAGTTATCTCAACAAGTCAACAACGACCAAGAGAGTTCCTACCTCATAACTTTGAAAAACATTTAACTAAATATTTTTTTGAAGGATTTAATAAGGTTGGTCTCATCCTAGCATGCATACTAAGCAATAATCACATCATTCCTAATCATGCATACTAATATTTATCTCATCACATCTATATATCTCATGCATTACTTAAGGATCGGTGAATGATAATGGATTTATAGTAATAGTCCCTCGAGCCACAAAGAGACTAGTGGGTCAATTCCTAGGTGAAAAATTATTACAAATTCTTCATGAATGTCTTCATTCCTTGGCGTCTCCTTCTTATATCTATTATATTTCCTATCTTCTACTTTTACATTTATTCAAAATAAAAAACCTCGAGTTACATTCGAGGGGAGTGAGATGAGAAAAGAAATACAATAGGGTAATAAAGAAGTCGGGACATGTAGGTTCTATTTATCTAAAAAAATACCAAACATTCATAAAACTAGGTCGATTTATCCATACCATTCACCCATGCTTTGAATCACATTGGTACATGGCATACTTATGAAATAATTTCAATCTTAAAATAATTATAAATCTATAGTTTTGGTCATTTTATAAATTTATAAAATTTTTTTCTAAATTTCATTTTTAAAATTTTTTGTGCCTTGGGCCCATAAGCTTTTGGGCCTCGAGGGTTCACGATTTTCAAAGTCCAAACCTTCGATTTTGCATTCATTTGCTCACGGTGCTTGGTGGCTACCGCACACCTAGAACGCCGCCTAGCGAGCTCGCAGGTCACCTAGCGCCAATCCAAGCACTTGCCTAGCAAGCCGAGCCACTACCGCGCACTTGACGCATGGCTTGGTAGGCATGTGGCCACTATCGTGCGCTCCGACGAGGCCGAGCCCATTATCGCGCACACCTAGAACACCGCCTAGCAGGCCCGCGGGTCACCTAGCGCCAATCCGAGCACTTGCCTAGCAAGCCGGGCCATTACCGCGCACTTGACGCATGGCTTGGTAGGCATGTGGCCACTATCGTGCGCACCGACAGAGCCGGAGCCCATTATCGCGCACACCTAGAAGGCCGGTAGCCTATCTAGCGTACGTATGGCCGGCAATAGGTCTACCACACGCGTGAGGTTGACGTCCAACGTCGACCTCATGTGCTCCTACCGATTTTGACCTAAATTTTAGTTCTATACTAATACAAACTACCAAAACACAAGATTTATAATCAAATATATCTTATTTGTGTAGTTAATCATAATTAACCAATCATATAACCAAAGATTCAACGGAGGCTCGATACCATTTGAAAGGATCATAGATCCTATAGAGGTGCGACATAAATAAAAAATTTTCTCCATCTAAGGGCCTCAAGATCATGTCATTGAATCTACTAATCATACATACGTGAATAATAAGATAAAAGTAAAGTAAGATAAAAGTAAAGGATTACCTCTTGTAGTGTAGATCTAAATTCCCTTTTGTTGATTAGCCGTCCAAGTGTCCGACCTTTATTGATGATCCACGCAACCTAAATTGCATAAAGAAGCACTCAAAATTGATGGGGTGCTAACTCCACCTTTTCCGATTAAGTATTTCCTTTAGAAATCAATCTCGAACAACTTTGTGACAACTTTAAAGAAGAGGGTATGAGAATTACTTACTAGGGCTTTAGGAGAAACTATTTTCTCTCCGTTTTGCCTTCCGGCCATATGCCTTTTTTGTTTTTAGAGGTGGCTAAATTTTTCCTTCTTTTTTCTTTTTGGCTAAAATTCTTTATTAGGTTTTTTTCTCTTATTATTTTTGTCGCCCCTCTCCTCCTATTTATAGGAGGAGAGTTTCTTTGTCCTCAAAGGATAAGAAAAGTGGCGATCTTGAGTGCATAAAAGACTCTAAGTTGTTACTTCCTTATCTTCTAAGGATAAGGAGTTGTTTTATATCTAGACTACTTAATGTTTATCCTTAAAACATTCATCCTTATCCAATAAGATTGATATTTATCCTTCCACCAAAATTATCTTAAGGCTTTTAATTAAACCTAATGGGTCAAAACTATTTTATCCCAATTAATTTATTTGGACTATCCAAATAAATATTCTTAGATTATTTTAGCGAGGTCCACATTAGAAAATAATTTTCTAAAATATCCTTTAACCTAAATGAAGAAACTCCTTTCCTTTTAGGTTTTTTATTTCTAAATTTGAAAATAACTTCCAAATTAAGAAACCAATTTCTAAAATAAGAAACTTTCATTTTAGGAAGCTTTTCATTTTTCATTTTAAGAAACTTTTTATTTTAGAAACTTTTTCCAAAATGGAAAACTTTCATAATTAGAAACTTTTTCCAATATCTTTGCTTCGATTTATAATGTGAATACTTGAACTTATACGTGTGACTCAATAGGCTCCTAGATATGTTAGCAATGTATCAAGAATAAAAGACTCCTCTTTCATCTCTTGATACATAAATCCAGATTAGCCTCTAGCAAGGCATCATGACTACCCAATTCTCTAGGAGGATTAGTTAATCTATTATTACCTTTCACGAGCATGGTTATCATACAATTCACTCCTCATATCAACTTATCACAGTATGATCTCAAATTTAGTTATTAGTCTTATTTGATTATGATCACATAATTTTTCTTCGATTCTCAAATATCTTAGCTCTTAGAGGAAATCAACTATGCTCTATTGGTGTACTTCTACTGTGGCCACAGATTTTTTGAGTAGATATTTATCGAAGTGCGGTGTGACAACTTCTTTAGCATACAAGGAATGACATGTTCTATCTTAGCCATACACCTATCTCCATTGGAATCCTAGTGCACCTAACGAATCGCCCACGTGTAACCTATTAATGGGTCTATTGAAATGAATGTCAAAATATATAAGCCCTCCAATGAGATAACCGTGATGACTTCAAGTCTAAGAACTATTTATACCCATCTCGTATGAGATTCCCATAGACTAAAACCAAATGGATTCTCATGGCGAGTCAAGTCTAATGATATGTTTTCTAATATAAATCACCTAAGTACTTGCTTTGGCATCACCATGCCAATAGGTGTGAGATCTCTTACTACTATCATATAGTATGAGCATAACACTCACAAGTCTATTCGAATATTATCAATGTCCATTCTTGACGATGCTATGACTTGAGATATTTAATGATATCATTTATGTGCATTTGTGTTTATCTCACATCTTTCGATCAATCATTATTACAAATGTATATCATAAGAACTTCTATCTAATTCTACTGAATTTATCAACATGTAAACATAAGAATGAATAGAATAACTTCTTTGCTATTATGAAAATAAATGATGCAATAACATATTAACATAAGCCTATCCAAACATGGTTGGATCTTAGGCACTAACACTAACAATCTCCCACTTGCACTAGAGCTAACCGAGTCACGTCTCTTAATCTCAACGTTCGAGTGAGGGATTGATGTTTCAGTTGTGATAAAGGCTTAGTCTAGGTTATTAGTGTTATCGTACGTGTGGTAAATATCCAACCTTGAAAGTAAATTACCCGAAAAAGAAAAATAGTTTCCTAATTTAGATTTAAGGGTAATTTAAAAAATTGCTTCCTAACGCGGGCTTCCTAAAAATATTAAACCCAATTTATTTAGATAATTCAAATTAATTGATGATTAATTGGGCCAAAAGAGTTTGGATCAATAGGTTTAATTTAAAAGCTTACAAGATATTTTGATAGAGGGATAAATTTGAGCCTTATTGGATAAGGACCGGGTTTTATAAGGATAATGTGTAACAAGCCCACATACATTGCTACTTTTAGTCCTTGGAGAACTAGGAAGCGCAACTTAGAATCCTTGTAGGACTTGTTACTGCCACTTTCTAATCTTTGGAGGATAAGAAAGCAACTCCCTTGTAAATAAAGGAAGAGAGATACGGTAAAGATATAAGAAAAATAAGGGAAAGTCACGGTGATATAGGCTGAAAAATAAGACATACATGGCTTAAGCAAAAAATAGATAGAAAAGTGTTTTCTTCCAAAACCCTAGTTGTTGTACCTCTCCACATCAAAGCCAAAAGTTGGTGCAAATTAACCAATAGGGTTTCGATGAAAAATCAACTATACAAGAGGATTGGAGCTAGCACTTTGTGACTTTTATGACGTTCTTTGTGGGTGTTTAAGCTATGTGGATTATTGATAGAGGTCGACCTTTAGATGACTCCTTTTATGTAAAGGCTAAAACCGTGCTACTAGAGATAATCCTTTACTCATGCTTTTAATTCATGTATGTATGATTAGTAGATTCAATAACTTAATCTTGAGAGCCTTAGATGGAGGAAAATTTTTATTTTATTCTGCATCTCCATAGGATGCATAATCCTTCACTTTCGTCTCTTAGCCATCCGTTTCTATATCCCTACTTTCATACGCTTTAGACCTCTTAAGAAACGTGCATTCTCCTCTTGTAATTCAGCCATAGTAATTTAGAATTGCTATTGTTTTCTAGGTACATCTTTGTAAAACTTGTTAAAGAATGTACAAGAAAACAACCTAAGCTTTGATAGCAAGTTAATACTATTTTTGTAAAGAATTGAATCCAACCTAAATACTCTAAGAAACTTTTTTTGTTGTTAAATTTGAGTCCTTCAAAGAGCTAAAGAAGACGAAACCTTTGTTGAAGAAAAGTAGATGAAAAGGAAATTCCAACCCAATTTTGTACTTAGGTTAAAACTCTCAACTTGATGAAAACCCTAGCTATTGATTGATTTTGGCAAAATTGTTTGCAATCCCACTACAATCTAACTAAGTGATTTAACCTAAGATGATTTTCATAAGATTTATATAGAATTTCACTACATCGTTTGGTTGATCGATGACATCATTTTGATTGACCAAGTTTAAGGACACAAAACACCTCCTAAGAAAAGCATAAAAAATGCAATATTGAAAAAAAAAAAAAAAAAAAAAACTTCTCAAATAGTTTATTAATCAACATAAAAAATATCTCTCTACAAGATATATGGCCTTATTTATACTAGTATATTCAGTCATCAAGGATTAAAGAGTCCTTGTTACATTTGGCCAAGACTAACGAAAAACTTGTCCAACATGAAATACAAAAACTTTAATCTAAGGCTATTAGGAAATTTAAATCCAGATCTATACTTAATAAAGACTAACTTCTCAATCTAAATCAAATATAAAATCCTAAAGAAATATAGATTTCTTTGTAACAATCAAATCCTAAACTAGGTGACCTAAACCAAACTAGGTAACCTAGATGAAAGAAGGTAACCCAAATTAATTAAGGTAACCTAGATTGCACACATAAATTTGGCTCAAGTAGAAATAGAAAAAGAAATCTATTCGCCTAAATGATCATAAATTTCGGCCTCATTGAGATTTTTACCACACTCCCATGTCAACCAATGAATTCCAATTTTCTCATACTATTTATTTTATTTTATTTTTTAAGATTGAAATCTTAATTAAATTCTAGTTTTTTAGCAATTAATTTTCAAGAAAAGTTAAAAAAAAAAAGTAACATGCGAAAATTAAAAAATGCAATTGTTCAAAAAATAATCTAAGCTCATAATAATGAAAATGACAAAAAAAAAACATTCCAAATCCCTATTCTAAAATATAAATCCCAAATTAAGAAACCTACTTATCAATCCAAAGCCCATATTGTATTAAAGACGAGCTGTTTGTAAGAACATTTTGATACGCAAAGTAATTTATATCAACAAAATAATACAATGATTTTATTTTATTTTATTTTTTCATATGAAAAAAAAAAAAAAAAGATAGAGAAAGGAAGAGTTAGAAAAAAACTTAAAAGGAAGAGAAAACGTCCGAGGAAGTGATGGTCACAGTGGTGGCAACAATGTTAAAGTCAGTGATGTGAAGTAACGGTGAAGACAAAAAATCAACAATAATGGATGGGAAGTGGTGGCTATAAAGGTTTGAATGAGTTTGCAGGGTTTGTTTTGATTGTTTTTCTTTATTGTAAATGAAAGAAGTTGATATAGGATTTAAAATATAAGTTTGAGGATAATATGAAAAAATAGATTTTCAATTCTTGTCCATGAGCATAGCACAAGGTTGACCTAGCCTTAAGCATGGGACATAATTTATAAAATGGGATGGGGCTGAATCTATTGTTTGTAGCGTTTGAAATGTTGGACAATATGGAATGAATATAATTGGATTGAACTGAATAATAGATAAGATTAGAAACTAGAATACATGTTATTTTTTAATGTTTGGGGCATAAAACAAGACAAGAGTGAATGAATTTTCACAAAAATTCATTTTGATCCTTAAAAAACAATTCATTTTATTCCTTATATTTAATTTTTTTGACATTTCAATAGATATAATTTTGTCTCTGAATTAGAAAGTTTTTGCAATTAAGCATCTACATGTAGAAATTCATTTTAATAAAATATAAGTGAATTTAGTCCAACTTTAATCAAGCAAATTGAAAATAAATGAGTAATAAATAGATAACGAATAATTTGAAAAAAAAAAAAAGAGAAATAATGATTTTGTCTTTTCTATTAGACAAGTTTGTTCCTCTGATAAGATTTTTGCTTTGGAGATAAATTTGGACAGGATAAGAATTATGCACCAAACACCGTACAACTTGTTATATTCAAGCTAATATATGCACCAAATGCTGTATAATTTGTCATGTTTATTACCATCTTGTTATATCCAACATATCAAATAAATTCTTAGTAAATAATGATTTATGCTATATTGTCTAATCCAGTCCCCCTTTGTCCCACGTAGCAAACGTAGCCTAAGCCACAAAAGGCATTTGTGTTGAATTTGTCAAGCAACACATGTACAATATTGAGATGGATGTCACTCGTAGATATTTGGGACTAATAAACAAATAGCCAAATAAGCATTTTCCGCTTTCAAATCTGATGAAATGCCAAGCATCTAGATGGTTGGAAGGTGCAGTGAGAACGAGAAAATTCAAATAGTTATCAAGAATCTATTGTCTATCTACCAGTCATGATTATATAGAAATTAGTTTCTAAACTTCAAGCTTTTCATTGGAGCTAGAATCCAAATTAAAGATATAATTAACTTAGGATAAATAAAAAAATTAACCTATATATAAGATACATACACTTGAAAAATGACAAAAAAGATAACAATAAAACCATTGAGAAACGGATCACTCCAAATAAAAGAAAACCTAAAATGAAATATTGAAAAGTCTCTAAATGAGTTAATAGATGGATTATTTATAGGTATAGATTGTGTCACTTGATGGCTAAGATTTGCAACATGTGCCTAATGTATGATAGATTAGATAAGTATCATGTATCTAAAAGGAATTTATGGATAACATCCTCAAATTTTATTAAAAAAAAAAGTGTTAAGGATGAGCCTAGGCTACCTTCAACTTGTCCTACTTGGAGCTTAAAAAGCCAAATTTCTTTAAACATCCCATATGATTCAGTGACTAGTCAAAACCCTTGTCACATTACCTTTTGTAAGCCCTTATTTGTTATAATCCTTATCAATTGAATCATTCGAGTAGGTACCTGAATAGGCTTATATAGCTTCACTTAAAAAGAAAACTTGAATTAAAATGTTCGTATAAACATATGGAAAAAGACCCAAGTATGAATGACCATGGACAAGTACTATGTATATACAAAGCTTAATTTGTGGTAGCTAGGAATTCAAATTGCAATTATGCATATATTGTCGTATGGTTGTAGAATTCTCACATTATATGGCAATAATGAATAGTTCAATTGATTGTGTTATCTATGTCTTTAGCATGTTGTAACATCTATTTAGTTCAAATTGATATCATCTTCTAAGCTAGTGGCCTTTGTACGCTTACCGGCTTTCTTCATTTGTAAATTCATTGGTCAATTGACACATGAATAGTTTCGAATAGGTACTCTTTGGTATCATTTTTGGGGTTTTTTTTTTTTTCTTTTTTCAAGATTTTCAAATGTGAAAACTTGATTCTTTTGGTTTTTGGTTTTTGGTTTTAAATAAAAATAAAGGTAGCAATAGGTCTTCGAAACTTTTTTGATTACTAAATATGGAATGTCGGGGGTCAATCTAAGATGAACACTAAGATGTCGATGGATTATCCTAAGACGAAATTTGGTAGTCGATTCGGGATGAAACTCCATGATCGAATATGAATTAGGTTGAGATTTAGGACTATCCGAGATTGGATCACTCGAACAAGTATATTGTGGTCCAAGATTTGCCTCCTATCGAAGTCCAAAACCCTAACAAATCGGGGGCTTAAAACCTAATCCAAGGCCATGGGGATCCGATCACAGGGGTGACCTAGGTCAAGCCTAAACTAGATCCACAATGCTAAAAAATTGTGTCCAAGACCAAGTCCAAGATGCTCGGGAGCCAAGATTTAGTAAACGAAGGGTTTAGACTATCCAAGCTCGAGCAACACGAGCATTGGCTCTCAAGTGTCTTGTTTGACAATAATTTTCTATTAAAAAAAAAATAAAAAGCTATCAAATGAAACAAGTTTTCGTATTTTTTTTAAATGGATAAAAATAAAAAAAATAAAAAAATCAGTTATACATATACCAAACCACCCCTAAGATGTTGGAAGTCACGCTTGCATTCTTCTCACGCTTTTATGGCATCCATTTCATGGTCGTGATCAACTGCTCAACCAGCTTAAATGGAACCCAAAACCAGCAACCCAAGATACAATTACATTTTAAAGAGCTTAGATTATCAACTAACGTTTCTTCTTTTTCCTTTCACAATTAATAGCTTTAAATTAATCAATTTATGTACATACCAATCTTAGTATATTAATGGGGTTTTGCACATATTAATGGGTCTCATATAATTTGCGCATGTTAATGGGGTTCTATTCTTATGTTGTTGTTGTTTCAAACCCTAATGTGTCTAAATGACGCATATGGCAAGCTTTATCCAATGATAGCTTGCCACATGTCATGGTGGGACTAAATTGGGTTTTAACGAAAATAAAACATTTTCCGATGAATTTTAAATAACTAAACAAATAATAACCTAAAAATAGATTAGAAAAATATCATTCTACTCTTATCTACTAAAACTAAAAATTCCTCCCTCTCTTCCATTCATTTCAATTTTTTCTTTTCTCTTTCTTCCTCATCCAATTGTAATCAACGTACAATCCTTATTTTCCTAATTTCTCAATTATAAATCCCGATCCTCATTCTCTATTTTTTTTACACACACACCCAAGGCTCTTAACGGAACTAGTTTGTTAGAATTTGAATTCGTGACCTCTTGCAAAAGACCACTACCACTCGGGTTATAAGCTCATTGATAATCGTCATTCTCCCTTAACCTTTCCTCTTTCTTTGTCCTTCCGTTGCGTTTTCTAATCCCTAATTCCTAAATCGCGATTCTAGAAAAGAATGACTTCATGTCATTGACATCCTCTTTATCTTCCAAGCGTTCATTGATTTTTCTTTTCTCTTTCCTCCTTCGATTGTAATCGACTTACAATTTCCAATTCTCAAATTTCAAAACCTCATACCCAATTCACAATTTTCCAATTATAAACCCTAATCCTCATTCCCTCTTAACCTTTCCTCTCTCTTTCTTCTTTGATTGCATTTTTCTAATCCCTAATTCCCAAATCGTGATTCTAGAAAAGAATGACTTTGTTATCAACATCCTCTTCCTCTTCCAAACGTTCGTCAACTTGTGCTCTCGGTGATGAAGAATTATAATGGGATGAGAAAGAGCTTGCAATTTCATGTTACTCGTGGCATGAAAACAAGTAAGGTAGTGTCTTGGAGTGATGACCACCTAGGTGTAAATTCTATGTTTATACACTTTGATTTAAAGCTAAAGGCAAAAAAGATGTTGGATGTGATTTTAAAGTGTGGTTCCATAATAAGTTAGATGGTAAAGCTAAAGATATTGTTTTGAGTTTGCAAAATTGCCAACAAGAAATACATGCTCAAAACTCAAGATTCATTTTGAAGAATGTTAGATTGAATAAAGAAATTACTATGTAAAGCAATGAGAATGAAGAATTGTTGATTGAATTGGAGACGGTGAAAATGGAAAACAATGCTTACAATGAGCAAAAACAAAAAGGGAAAGAGGTTCTGCTACTGGAGATTGAAGATCCGAACTTGAGTTGTGCTGATTTAATGTTATTTAAATCTAGAATTAATAGTGTTCTCAAGATATTATGTAAAATAATTGTCGTTGTGATTGGGATTTGATTATATAAAATGACCAACAATTCCTTATCTTGTGATTGTATTCCGAAACTATAATTTGCGGATGCATATAGTTAACAAGATCATGCATGGAAATCAACAAAACTCTCGTTTTTCTTTTAAAACATTACTTATTAATTAATATATTTTATATTTTTTAAAAACTCCAACATTAATCGGAGCTATATCAAATTCCTAATCACATGCAAGGATCATGGGTAGTTTTAGCAGGTATTAGCCACATATCATGGAATAAAAAAAAGTTAATAAGATCATTCTTTTTGAGCTATTATAAGAAATTACTATAAAAAAAATTATCGATTGCATTCTAGATTATAAACTGAAAAATTATATGTTCTTAAATGTCAAATATTCTTTATCAACTCATGACATATTACATATTCTTTAGCAACATCCAAAAAATTAATAACACCAAACTAATATTACGTGTTTTTTTTTCAATATTTGATCTTGTGATCACCCTCCCGTATTGTGAGTTTGATTTAGTCACCATCCTCTTTTTTCAAAACTTCCAAGCAACCTTCTCCTTGCTATTCCGTCATGGTCCATCTCCATCATTCTTTTCCATTTTTTGACTTTATCCATCCTCCTCCTTTTGCTTTGTTATTGATAGGTTCATCATCATTTTTTTTTCTTTTCATAGATGTAGCTCCAATCTTCTACTCCTTTAAAATCAAACAAACAATTTCAAATAAACAAACAAGTTGGTTTCACAATAATAGAATCAATTTCACAACCAATTCGATTTCCAATTAAAAAAAATTATCATTTTTACTTGCCCAATGGTAATAAGTTCCACCATAACGAACCAATTTTAAAAACAAGTCTACCAATGTTCTCCTTCTCCTTGCCCTTGTTACTCACAAACATATCATCCTTTCTTTTTCTCTTATTAGAGGAAGTAGCTCTAACCGTTTGCTTTCCCTTTCTCTAATACCAAATAAACAAATAAATATAAACAATGCTTAGAATTAAATTGAAACAAAAAGACCGTAAAAACTAAAAAAAAAAAAAACAATTATTTATACTTAACTAATGGTGACAAGTTTCACCATAACATAAGTAATTTCGAAACAAGTCCACCAACCTTCTCATTGTCTTTCTCTTTGCCTTTGTTACTCACAAATATATCCTCATTCCTTTTCCCCTTGTGAGATGAAGCAACTCCAACTTTCTCGCTTTCCTTTACTCTAATACTAGATACACAAACAAATATAAATA
Source organism: Dovyalis caffra (assembly GCA_963924115.1). Taxonomy (NCBI): domain Eukaryota; kingdom Viridiplantae; phylum Streptophyta; class Magnoliopsida; order Malpighiales; family Salicaceae; genus Dovyalis; species Dovyalis caffra. The sequence goes on from CAWUPB010000351.1 coordinate 2,264,873, forward strand.
ATGCACCATAATTAAATTGAAGCAAAAGAGTTTAAAATAAGTAAAAATAATCATTTTTACCTAACCACTCGTGACGATTCTACCATAACGAACCAAAGTCTAAAATAGGTTGAATTGGATGTTATTCAACCTCAATATTAATTGATCCAAGTAGGTCCAGTACCACCATCACCATCCTTCACTTGAGATTGACAAATGTGAACAAAAAAAACAACCTTTTACATCCCACTTTTGGATTATAATAGCGAACGAATGGGTGGATTGAATCACTTCTCTCATAATATATATCAACCACCAACCTTTTACACAACATATTACATATACATAAACAATTTTTATCATCCATAACTTCTACAAGACTTTGTTCAAAATTCAATTGATAGTTTAACATCCTATGATAAACATCCTTGCATTTTTCATATCCATAATCTTCGAGCATATTCTAAAAGCTCTCTAAATTGCATTAAATCAAAATCTATATTATTTTTCTCAATAACCTCAACTTTAGTAAAAGACAAACTTTCCCTCCTTCCTAATGTTGACATTAAAAGTCATGCAATCTTTGAGGAGACATAAAGGCAAAAATAAATAAATAAAATGAAAGGAAAAAGCTTAGAAAATCTTGCGGTTTAGGAGGACCACATCACAATCAACATAATATCAAAAACAAAGAAAAATACAAATACAAAATTTCAAACAATAAACAACACAAAACGAAACTCATACAAACCCAAACAATAACTACCAAACAAATTCATATAATTTATTCAAAAATTAAAATTGTTTCTTAAATTGTAGATAAAAACTCCGAGAGATCACAAATTCATATTTAAATAACAATTAAACACAACAAAATATAAAACCCATATAATAAAAACCTATTTTGACAAAAGCCATAACAAAATTCCTCCCAACATAAAGAAGTATAAAAAAACGAAAAGAAAACATGTTGTTTTCTCTATTTCTAGAATCGTGAAATAAAACGCAATAAAAGGAGATAGAGCGGAAAGGTTAACAAGGAATGAGAATTATGGTTATAATTGAAAACTTGCGAAAATAAGGATTGTAAGTTGATTGCAATCAAATCAAAAGGAAAGAAAAAAGAAAAAACTTGAATGAATGAGAGAGGACAAGTTTTAGTTTTAGTAAAGGTAAAGTACTATTTCTCTAACTTATTTTTAAGTTTATTATTTTTTAATTATTTAAAATTCATCGGAAAATAAATTAAAACTCAATTTAAGCCCATTATGACACATGACAAGTCGTCATTGGTTAAAACTTATCGCGTATACTTATCCGATACATTAGGATCCGAAACAATAATATAAAAATAAGACTCTTAAATTAAATAAAAAAATTTAGAGTTTCAATTAAAAAAATCTAAATTATACAAAATATCGATATATGCAAAAGCTGCATATTAATTATATTAATAATACAACATATAAGTTAGTTTTAAATATGCTCCCATGTCGACCTATTATACCTACCACTAGACATGATAACGATTCCCGAACCGTCGGTTTCGGTTTAGGAACCACGGTTCGAGTTCCACCAAAAGGTGGAACTCGAACCAAACCTTCTATGGATGGTTATGGTTTCGGTTTGGAATCGTCAAACCGACGGTTCCAAACCGTTTGGAATCGACGGTTCAACAATTTTTTTTATTAAATGAAAAAAAAATCGAACATTTTTTTTCAAGTATAAATCAAACATTAACATTGAAACGAAAAACTTCTTTTTTGCATAATGTATAAATATTATAATATTTTTTACATTGTAATATATTTCGCATAATAAATCAAAGGGAAAAAAGAAATAAATAAAGAAATAAACCTTCTATGTCGGATGATCTAGGTGTAAAATTTGATTGTTGTTGCTCCCCTGCTCGATTTTGTTGGCGGTATTATTTTGTTGTGCCGGCATATGTGAACTTGAACTTGTCATTTTTTGTAGTATAAAACAATAGAAATGTAAAAAATTTAAAAAGTATTTGGAGTATAAAAAATATTATAGAACGAGTATTGAAAATTCTACACTTAAGAGTTTAAGGGATTAAGAGAGAATGATAAATTGAGTTGTGAGGAGAATGAAAAAATTGTAAGTGTATTTATAGAAGGAAAAAATAAAACGATCACATTTGTGACCGTTTGTCTCACACACACACACACACACACACACACACACACACACACACCCAACCCAAATTTATTACGAAAGATATGAAACTGCCGGTTCTACCGTTAACCATCGATTTAAAACCGCCGATTCTGATTCCATGATACCTTAAATCATAACCAACCCGTAGATAACCGGTTACGATTCGGTTTGATCAAGGTTATGGTTTTAACAGTTCCGTTTTGATTTTTTAACAGTTTGGTTTCAATTCGATTTACGGTTCGAACCGAACCGTTACCATGTCTACCTACTGCAACCTAATCTACATTCTAAAACAATACATCAACAACATTAATGATCGGATGATGAACTAATTCCCCAGCTAACACGAACATTGCAAGACAACATTTACTTGCCATTGAGAAACCTACTATGGAACAGTATAGGATCTCAAAATTTGTTACATGACTGGGTCAAATCTAACCGATTTCGCCACTTACCTATTCGTAGCTGGGAAGACTGAGCGTTGCGTCTAACAAAATTCACCCAGCCCCTACATATTATAATTTCTACAAGTAATCCAGGATATATATACATACAAACCACAAGCCTTGCTCTCTAAAATCTTGATTTACGCTTACGACCATTTGATCGCTTCCGAGATGTCTCAATACCATTAACCCCTCTTGGATGTTTCACATCACCATTTCTCCAAGAATCAAAATCGAAAGCTTTAATGTTGGTTACAATGGCATGGATTGCAACCTCAGTTTTTGGCTCTAAAATGACCTTTCTTTCAATCTGTGCATTCTGACCACAGCATAAATCCTGAATTGCCTTCTGTTTCAGATTTTGTATGGTAGAATCCTTTTCAAGGTTAAAACAGTCAGTTGAAACCTGTACCGTGATGAGAAAGAACTTCCTTAAACTCCTGATCATTTGCAAAGCAAAGGGTGGTATAAACTTTCAATAAACTGCTCTCATATACTTCATTAAGCTTCTTACCTTCAAGTTGAAAGGGACATTGATTTGGATGGAGGGACAGCCACATCCATCAATGAAGTTGAGTTTCAACATGATTTCAAATGCTTCTGTTGGTGTGGTTCTCCTGATGTACATAAACCACAAGAATTGTGAGGACAAGAAGGCTGAGTAACAATATGGCCAACAAAATGGCATCTTTGCTGAAAATAAAGTAATAATGCTCAACAAAATGTTCTCATGAATAAGTTCTCAATACCCTGAGCAGCAAATTTTACATTTAGGGTGGGATTAAACCTACCTTTTTAGGTTAAATGGCTGGTCATGCAGCACAGCTGCTTTGTATTTTTGAGCATCTGCGAAGGACACCTAAAATGCATATAAAACAGAAGGATTAGAAGCAGCAAGTGACAGCATAATAATTTGGTAACAAAATAAGAAACTGCTTCATCCAAAGACATAACAGAGCATATAAGTGTAACTTGGCACAAGCAGCAACTATGTGATAATGTAATGTAAATCAAAGTTAGTCAGTTTGCTAGCAATTAGCAAGCAAACCCTAGTCATGGAATGGTCACCAAGTCAGTTTGCTAGCAATCTATAAAATCTATAAATAAAATGGTGAAACTTCTTGAAAGCAAAATGCACCTATTAATTTCTAATAAAAACAGGAACAACTAAAATGAAAATCAAATCCTGATCGTTGCATTACATTAATTTTATAATTTTGAATGAAAAGTGCTAAAGTTTATTTTATTTATTTATTTATTTGTTAGTAAAAGTTTCTACAACATCTGCCACTTTAACAAAGTAACCTTAAACAATCAGTTACCCAGGGACATAGTAGCCCAACTTTTAGAAAAAGTACACTGCCAGATACAAAAGCAAAGCATGATTAAAGGCATTAACCAGAACGGCTCTCTGAAAAAACTCACCTCAATGGATTTGATGAATGGCAACCGTGCTTTCAGTGCATGTACACTTGCTACCCGGAGGTTCCAATTCACATATCTTTCATCTATCAAATGGCACGCTACATAAGAAAGCTATAAACCATACATCAAATAGTTACTAAATGCTACAGCTGAATTTCCAGTAGATTCCTCATATGAGACCTCTAGCAATAAGCATGCAAGGTTCACAATCAGGATCTTGGCATGTTATTATGTCTTTCAAAACAATAACAAGGCAATCTTCAATCTCATGCACTAAACACATTCAACAGAAATCAAAATGAAAATAGAAAACCTCAGTTTACATCTTTTAGAAAAGATATCAAGCCCAGACTAAATGGAACCAAAAATTTCTTCTACAACCTATGGAAAGATAAGATTACTAGGCCTAAAATGTCAGGCAATGTTTGCTGTCTGGAGGATTGCTAACATTTAGGATGGCCCAATGGAAGGATGATAACATTACATTAAATGCATGTTTCAAAGGCATGAGATGTACATGTGCTGTAGTTCTCTATGCATCCACAGAAGATTACCTAAACTCAATGATTGAGTTATGATGACTTGAAGGAAATCAATCCTGACATATGGAGCAATTCTCAAATTAAGCAAGTTCACGACTCCTGCAATAACCTGTTCTGGTTCAAATCATTAAATAGCAATAGCAAATAACACATTTATTCCTGATCCGTACAACAATGAGATTCTTATCTACAATCTACATACTATATGCACACATGACATAAGCTAATAAATTTTTAAAATTATATAAAAGAAAAAAGAAAAGAAAAAGTAGATACGCATTACCCTCTATGTGCAATATAAGAAATTCAGGTTTGTCCAACAACTGGTACAATATAAGGTTAATCTCAATAATAAAAGAAAATGTAGCGGGGAGTTGGGGAGGGGGGTTGTGGGGCAGCATTACAGATCAAAACAGGAAGGATCTTTTCGGACTTGCAAGTGGAAATATTAGTACCTTATCTACAAATCCATGGATCACCATACTTGCCTTCTTGTCCTTTGGAGTTTTCTGTAAAGTTGGTAAGAAAGAAGTGTATGAGAAAGCATATATCTAACATGCAAACCTTACTATGATAAATCAACATCACAGAGACAATAACAAACCAATTATGCACCCAATCCAAACAAATTACAGTTTTGTTTTACTGTTAACATTTGACGTTGTGGTTTTGTGGATCCAAGACTAATAGTGCCCTCAACGAATTATGCATGCTTTTCATAAATCTATGATATAGTAAAATATTTTATGAGTGTTTATGACTGTGTCTCTATTTTCTGATTAAAAGTTAAATATATTATCTTCTAATCACAAAGTACGGCTAATCCCCTCATGAATTCAACATCTACTGCAAACATGTCCATACCCACGAGGGACACAGAAATATGCTAGTTTTGATATGGTTGCAAAATTAATACCAGAGTAAACCAGTACTAAAATAATACAAGCAAAACAGAAAATGTCAATCTACCCAGCAATATGATATTCATCTACAAAGTCAAGATAAAAATAATAAAGCAACACTGAGATTCTTCTTCTTTTACTGAATTGGCACTGCATATGTTGTGGAAGGACAGAGGTTGGCATAGAGAACAGCCCCACTGTCTTTATTGTCTGGGATATGTACAGAAGGGAATGATAGGAAATTTGTCAGTGAAGAATTTAGTCGCAGACCTAGAAATAATCATCAGCTGCATTTGCATTTTTGGTTCAACTGGAGGATTCCAATCCTTCCATTGCCACTTCTGTATACTAATAAGATTTACTGATTCCTGCATCATAATTTCCTTTCCTTCTTGGTAGTTTGATTTTCGCCAAGGTAGCTCTGTTTTATGCATCCTAATCCTATATACATTGGTTTGACTTCATTTTCTATCCAAAATATATGAAAAAGAAAAAACTACTGCAAATCCTATGCCACCAGAACCCAAGATCTCAGATACAATAAAACATGTGCTGTTAGTACACGACTACCCACATCGTTCCTTCAGAGGCTATCGGCTGTGGCAATATTTAGGAACGCCAAATTTTCAAAGCATCACCCACAAATTCTTGGGATATAAAGATTCTACTTATTTCAATAACTTGCTATAAATGAGAATTTTGGTCCATTTAAGAGTATTTAACACAAATGACTTCTAACTGAAAGGAAAAAGGAAACAATTAGAGGTAAAGAGGATTCACATGAAATGACACTAGTCATCCTTAAAACAGATGAAAATTTCCTGCTGATAAGAGGTAACAATCCTTTGCCAAATTTATTACAAAAATCTTGTTCTCTCTCATGTTAACAAAGCAAAACTAGTGATTTGGGAATATAATTTAGGGCCATTAATAAAGATCCATCCATAAGAGGAGGGTGATATAATACATGATTCCACCACAGTATCAGTTTATCATGTAATCTCAATTGACTTGCAGTTAAATACACACACATCTTAGAAAGAAATAGTGAAAAATACCTGAAGATTGACAATTATAATCTTTCCCCCTCCTCGGAGACATTTCAAGGGCAGATTGCATGCAGGAGTGATTTGCAAACTTCACAGGGCAAATCATGTTGGTAACGAGATATATAAAGGAAAAAAAAAAAAAACACTCAGGAATATGTAATTCAATTGGAAAAGGCACTGAGCAACAAATAGAAGAACTGGTAGCAGGTTTAAGTTTCATAAATTACTCACATCACGCATGCCAGCATTGAAATTTAATACTTAGTTATTAGATGCTATCATCTCAACTGGATCCTATGCATTCCTTTTTCTCTGATGCACGACCTTGTTTAAACATTTAATACAATTGTTGTAATTATTTTGTTCAAATAGTCATAATTGGCAATTTTTACTTTATTGACTGTCATTAAGGACATTATTATTTCATAGGGTCCAAAGCAACAGGCAATGCCTTCTTACCTGTGCAGATGGCTTTGTCAGCTTCGAATGTAAAGCAGGCTCAACTTATTTGGTTTATTAAAATCTTGAAGCAGCTTAGAGAATAGGAAGAGGAGAGAGAGAGAGATAAGCTTGCTAGGAGGTTGCAGGAATGCAAGGATACTGTTGGTAACCTAGGAGCAGCCAATTCAATCATGCATTTCTACAGGATCAATGTGATACTGAGAAGCAACCTTGCATTATTTAGTGATTCAAGAAATCTATAAGGTTTTTCATCAAAGAAACTACATATTTTTTAATCAAAGGGTACAAAGGAAGAGGATGCATGCCAAGGGCATGCTAGCTTAGATTTAGAAAGAATTTAATGCAGTTTCTTTCTGTTTTC